>JAIFZK010000011.1:1537500-2137500 GCA_027481765.1 Tenualosa thibaudeaui
AGAACTGAATGTGCAGTAAATGTCAGCATGTAGACCTAAAAGTCCAGGCTTTTCATTTTTTGATGACGCTCTAAAAGATCCGTCAGTTTTATACAGATCTGTTCAAACCTGTTACTCCTGCCAATTTAATAGCATTATTTTAAGAATATTAAGGAATCATTCTGCCACTTGCCTACTGTCCTGCAAGATTGTCTTGTTCCAAAATTAAATCTAAATCTAATAGGCGACTAGAACTCATCCTAATCCATGTAACAGTTTTGGCAAGACTTCTTGGTTTTGTCCATGGAGGAAGTTCTGGTCTTAAGTTCTGGTGTCTAGTGGAGTGTTTATACAAGTGGAGTGGATATCCTGAAATCCACATTTGGCAGTTAATGAAAACATAAAGGTACTTTGTAGATTGTGTTTCATCAAACCTCTCTCCTTTTTCCTCTCATATAGATATATACATTAAAAAAGTCTTGCAACGTCTTTGCTATGTGAAAGTAGTGTTATACTGTATGACTTTCACTACATGCCAGGTGGTTTAATTTACTAAAGTATCTGGTTTGATCAAAAAAAAAACTGGCAATGACAATAGTTTAAATCGTGCTACACTTCAGGGCACATTACATTGGCAGTGCACCGCATCATCACTCTGTCTTGGAGGTTGTATGGTGACAAGTGCCATAGGGATGGTTCTTTTGTTGTGTTTCTGTGTTTAAAGAACGAATGTAGAGGGCCCCATGCCTGTATTCACCTAGGGCCCCAAGATTGCTAAATCTGCCCCGGAGTAGAGTATAGATACTCCCAAAACATACTTTAGTATTGTAGTGAAGTAATTTTACTTGCCTAGCTACTACATCTCTGCAATTGCACCTTGCTCACTGGTCAGTCTACTCTTCTGCAATACAGGGACAGACAAATAAGGACAAGCAGAATGGGATATCAGCTGAACTGTATCTAATGAACTAGGATTTGCTAGGATGGAAAATGCAAGCTTTGGTTCTTTTGGTTCTTTCTGAAGGTCATGACTTCCTTGAAAATTACTGGTGACGTCACCATCAATAGCGCGTAATGATTTGTGTTTGTTTGGTTGGTCACCCTGACCCTCGCTGGCGCACAGGCCACTGGGTGTCACTTGAAAAACCAGATCAGATTTATTGTAGCAACCTGCCTTGGCAACGCAAAGAGTCCATGGCGATGTCGGTGGGGCTATTCAAGCTCGTGTGAAGGAATGCAGCTGTGATGAAAAGTCCACTTTTTAACTCAGAGTGAGAGAGAGAGAGAGGCTGTTACAAAAAAATCGCGTCCAGTGCAGCGTTGACTTCTGATTGCAAATATAAATATGGGATGTGGAGCAAGCTCCAACGTTACTGTTGTTGAACCTGTCAAACCCTTAAGCGGAAATGAGGTAGGTGGTCTTCGTAATCAAATAGTTGTTCTCAGTGCAAGGACATAATAGCTAAACCCTTACAAATTATTATTTTAGGCGTGCGTCGAATTTTCTAGTATACGGTTCAGTAAGGTCAGTCCTCGCAGGAACAATTTTCTTATAAATTTTTTAGTGTGACCCATAAAACAGTCTCGCCCTGTGTTATGTGAGAAGCGGTTTCATTATTTCCCTGTGCATTGTAATCAATTAGAGGTGCATCTTGGATTGGGAATAATCTACTCCTGGCTGTTATAAACAGCATAAATGTGGACCATATGTTATCAATATAAGATGTGTTCTGATAAATTTATCTTAATCTTAAATATGACTTGGCAGCATGACTCTCTGGAGGTCCAGCGGGCAGAAGGGGGTGACCGGGGGGACTCGGCCGTGTCGAAACACACCACAGACAGCGGACTAGGTCCGGAGGCGACAGAGGGCGTCATCTTACCAGGGGCAGTGCCGAGACTGCTTCCTCCTCTTAGAGGTGATAACAAATATGAACGTAATTTACAGTAGGCCGACAATAAACAGAATTATACCTCTAGGGGAGCTGGTAGATCATATCTTGTAAGTTTGGCAAACCAAAGAACCTTGCTTGTGGATGGAAAGGCACTTGACGTTATCAGCACTGTTCAAAAGTTCACTGAACTGGTTAATTTTCTGTCTAGACACATTTATAACAAAATAACTTGAATGAATCCAGATTTTTTAGATTCTGAATGATTGTGCAGAGAAAATCTTAACATAAGGTTACTGTCCTAGCTCATGACAGGTAAACAAATATTACCCACAACAACTGTAGATGGTGGAGATGGTAGTGGCCAGCTGGTTATAAAGATGATGTATTTGAAATAAGCATAGAAATACTCACTTCACTTTCTTAAAAAAAAGTTACACTTAATGAACACTGAATATGAACATGTTCTCAATTAAAAATGTGAACTAGTTTGTGTGAAGCGTAAACAGTGAACTGACCATATTTGTTAATATATTGTATTTTTAAGGTGTGTGTGTGTGTGTGTGTATGTTAGCCAACAGCATGGCAGAAAACAATGTCCCCTCACCCAGACAAGAGTCCAGTGAGATCTTGGAGCAGCTTCTGAGTCAGGGCATCATTCCAGCCCAGCCCCAAACAGCCAGCAGTGGTGAGGCCTACAGCATCATGGTGAGGACATGAACACTACGAACTAAGATTGAAGAGATAGATCTCGTATGACTTCATACCTCTGGAATCACAAGAATAATACTGTATGCTCTCCATTCCATACCAAACATTCAGCTGATTTCTTCCTGTGGCCCTAGCTGATTTCAGCCCTCTAAGTGGCCTTGCAAGGAAGGCTGGAAGTGACGTGTTTCCTTCCTGTGGCAGATGGTTGATGCGGTGAAGCCCCTGAGGAGGCCGCCACCCAGGCTAGAGAAGTTGATGGTGAGGAAAGAGCAAGGTGTGGCCACCAAGGAGGACATCCAAGAGAAGATGAGACAAGCAGAGGAGCGACGGCAGGTCAGCCAGAGAGTCTGAGTGAGGGAGAGAGATTCTTCCTTTATGATCTATCTATCTATCTATCTATCTATCTGTCTTCTGTCTATTTATCTATCTATCTATCTATCTATCTGTCTTCTGTCTATTTATCTATCTATCTGTCTATCTGTCTGTCTGTCTTTTAAAATATTTGACACAGGCATTAGTTTTTTACCTTATTTTACTGAAAAATTCAGTATTATGGTAATATTTCAACCTCCATTGTGCAATCCTCCATGTTTACCTTCACATTCTCAGTCAAGGCCTGACAATGCTGGCATCTGCTAGAACAAATAAGGCTTGTTATTTAGTCTGTCAAACGTAAGTGTTGATAGACAGATACAGTTCTGTCATTGAAGTTTGTAAGAACTACACTACATGTACACACTTAAGCACACACTCAAACACACAGAGCCAGGCATGCAAGTGCAAAACAGTGCTGCTATAGCAACATAACAATTGTTTACAGAGTGTGATGACATTCAAGTAGACAGAACTATTAACCATCCAAGAATAGTCTGGACTTCAACAACGCTAGTATTTCGCTATTATGCTGTGTTTTGTTGAGACATTGGTGCACAGTAGGAATCTTTGCTGTTGTTCATGCAAAATAAATGTGCCTCCTCAAACTACTCTGCTTTTAAGTACCAGGTTAAAGCAATAGCCTAGAGTTGATCAACCCATAGCCCTGTCATCTGAGGTTTCTTTTGGTACGAATCATTGTGGTACAGTACAGTGTTAGTTGTTGGTTCGCAAATTTAGTCTGTGTTGTACCAAAGTTTCTCATTCTTGTTCCTTCCTACAGCGCTAGGCATCCTTGAACTAAAACTAAGGTTTTAAAGGACTGCAAAAGTTTTATGCTGAGGTAGCTAAAAAGAGTGTTTAGCCTGTTCCCTTCTGGATTGTTATTACTGGAATATTGAATTAAGTCCTCTCCACCTCTTCTGAGCTTTTTGCTGCAGTAATTTTGCCTTACAGCTTTTATCCCCTTTATATCTTCACTCTCTGACTGTACTCACCTCCATATCCTTGCATGGGTATGCCTCTCTCTCTCTCTCCCCTCTTGCTCTCTCTCTCTCTTTCTTGTCTTCTTCACAATACTTACTGTGCTGTTGTCTTAAACCATCTGTCCTTGTTGAAACAGATCAAAGAGGATGAGCTGAAGGTGAGGCTCAGGACTAAATCGGCTCGGCAGCGGCCGGCTGCAGCCCAGCTGGAGGCTGAGGACCACACTATGGTGGAGGAGCTACAGTTAGATGCCCCCGGTGAACAGCACAGTCCACCTAAGACCCCGGACCACCAAAATCACATCAGCTCACTGGAGAGTAGATTAGAGATGGGCCGAGAGGGGGAAAACAAGAGTGAGAGAGACGGGGTGATGGTGAGAGACAAAGATGGTGGTAGAAGAGATGCCACTCTAACAGAGTCTCTGAACATGGAGAGCGACTCAACTTTCCAGCAAATTGAAGACATAGAAGAGATATTTTAAATGAAAAAAGGGGCTTTATAATGTAGGGAAATACACTGGGGATATTTTACAAAGAGATAGAATCATTACCTTTACTTGCTTGGTGCCTTTTAATCATAAAAATTATATGAATGATTCTGGAATGTATATATTTTATCTGTATTTAAAAGCAAATATCATGGTTGGTTGTGTGGAAAGATTTTCTTAATCCCTCTGTACTGCATACTTTTGCACATATGAGTATTTGTAAATCGGAAGAGAGAAAGCTTTATTTGTAGATTTTTATTGTTGCAGTTCTGTAATGTTTGTTTATAAACATACAACACATGCAGGGCTAATTGTATTACATCAAACCAAATGTACATTTTTTATATGCCAAGACAACATTTTAGATAACGTAGACAATATAAATATTTTACATTGTGAATGTCCGCTTCTGAATCATTACTGTAATGCCAAATTTGCCCACTAGGTGGAGTGTCGCTGGTGTATGTTGATCTATGAGGTCGGCCGTGCTATTCTCTGTTGACTGAGTTGACAGGTGATGCGTATTGGTCTTTGCTGTGATCATTGTAAGATGACCTCTGTAATTACTTTAGGGGGTGACTAAAAAGTAGGTCTCATTAAAAAGTAATTCTCTAATGTGTGTTAACACTGGGTGCCCATGCATTTCTGTGTTATTGTACACCTTTATTTAGCGTTTTGACTGTGGGGAATGTTCTGTGCACTGTGCAGTCCTCACTGAGTTTCTCTGTATTTATAAACACTGCTTTGTGTATGTATCAGGGCCAACAGTGTGTGTGCCTTAATATCAACCTAATAGTTCTATGTATTCAAATTACTACAAGGACAACCAATAAACAGTAATAGTCTTAACACAGAGATAAGATAAAAATAAATGGCTTTGATCTTGTATAGAATGGTTAGATAAAGTTTGATTTTGCACAGTGCATAGGCACATGTCCATGCGACTGAATGGAATGTGTGTGTGTGTGTGATAAGAATTTGAAAGGGAGTGTGTGTGTGTGTGCGCGCAGCTGTCAGTCATTTGTCTGCCTTTCGAATCCCCTGTGCTGGTTTGGCCACATGTGCTGGCCTTAAACATTCCTCTGTGTGTGTATGTGTGTCTCACACATTTAAATTGACATAGTAATAAGTCCTCTTGGACTTATGGTAGAGAGAAGTAAATTGTCGACAAATAAGCCAGATAGTCTGTGCTGATCACAAAATGATGTTTGGTAATACAGTCAAGACTAGAATCTGGAATCTCTACACTAATTTATGTTTAACTAATAATATTTTCTTCTGAACAGCTTCTAAAAAATCTCAAATTACACAACCTGACACCAATTTCTCTGAAATGTGATAAGATATTAAGTTGATAAGAAATTAAGTGGCTATGTTGGCTCTTTCTTAGATAAAGGATGCCAATTCTGTGTAGATTCTGATTTTAGGCTAATATTCTCACTTGAGAGCAGAATGCATAGTTGTGTCTGTTTCTGTGTCCTCAGCTGCTTCTTTGTGAACTTCCACCTTTGGATTTTGTGTGATCAACAGGTGTTCTCTGAAAGTGCTGTAGCGATATGTGTCTGTCTGTGTGCATCCTACAAGGTGTTTGAGTGACCATGGCGCAAGAGGAGCCAATATTAGATATAGTGGACCGACTTTTGTATTTAGTAGTGTGTGTCTTCAAGATTAGGTAACAATGTTCTACCCTATGAACATTTGATTGCAAAGTGCATCAGTGAACTTTTTGGCTCAAAACTACTTTTGAGTGATTTTACTTGGCATAATAGTCATCCCTCAGACAAAAAAAAAACAGATATCCATATTTCTCATGTCATGTGACAAAGTGACTACTTGTGAATACTTGTAAACTAGTCATTCTCCATTGGGTCTATACAACTTTCAGCTTACCCTTCTATCACTTAGTTCCTCTCATGTATATTTTACAACACGCAGCAGTTGGGCCTTTTTATTCAGACGAAGTCCATGAATTGCTGTAAAGACCATGTCACTGATAGGCCAGCAGTTCACAGAGGCATATACAAGTTGGCGAACCGCGGGTTAAACAGCTGAGATGAGGTCTCAGCAATGTGATACCCTCCACATTGTACTATATTGGAATATGATACGATTTCCTGCGTGACGACTTTGCCCCTGGCCCAACTGATGCGTGTCTTTACTACATTAATGCAGAAGGCCCGCTATTTAATATAACTAGTGGTGTTCATTGAAGAAACTACTGCGCCTTAATTTTACGGTTTTAAGAAAGAAGGGCGCGGATTATAGCGGTGTGATGTGCGCACCAGCGAGGACTCCTGTTACTAAACCCGAAACAGATAGAGCCTACCTACTATAGGCCTACCTAGCGCGATGAACCTAATCAATAATTCATCATAATGCGTATCGTGTTTCTTTGGCTTAATTGCAAGAAGAAACGGAGAATGGCAGCTATTGTGAACATTAAGAAGACAAAAAATATTGTGATGACGCAAACTTTTCCATTCAAGACAAACATAGCCTATTGCAAGACACTGAGAATATTAAAAACAATAATCCACGAAGTCAGCTGATCAATTTAATACTTATTTGTTTGTAGGCCTACTTAAGTGACCTCTCTGGAAGCCTAGAGGACGGCATTTCAATTGCAATATTTTTTATTAAAATACAGGAATCCTTGACATTTTACAACTATGCTATTGCATGAAATCAAACATTTACAACATAACGTAATGGCAATAACAAAAATTATTCAAATTAGAATCGCGAAAAACCGCGTCTTTTAGCGTGATCTTGATGCGATGAAAAAAAGAAAAGAACATCCACAAACAGGCTTATGTCGCGCATTATGTTATATCTGCTATTGTATCACGCCTAGGTAGGCCTATACATCACTTGGCTCTTGCACCTGTTACAGGCTGCGTCATCGGATTGTCGCTAGAGACAAGGCACTCCTGCGTCACCTTAGACCCTCTGCCTGACCACCACCTGTTAACATACCACAAGAGACATGCCGGATAAAGGCTTTACATCAAACCAAATAACACACATTTAATGGTCAAATGTGTAGATGTGAAAAATTGATGGTATGGCGCCTTTAGCAAAATGATTGTGAACATTTTCGAAGTCTTCCCAAATTTTTTCTTTGACTTGGTTTATGAGCCTTGGTTTATTTCGTTCCTTGAAATTTTGTTTTCTGCTCTAATCTCTATTTTTGTTGAAAGGTAAAATGTTTTGAGAAAAAAAGTCGTCGCTGAATGACTGAATAGATGACTTCTCCATGCGCTCGCCTGCTGCTTGTCTGAGCGCGTGTTTCGCGTTGGGCGGAGCCGCCCTCTCTCGCCGGCAGAAGTGGGCGGACTTACATGAATTGCTTTTAGGAATGGATCACAAGCTCTTTTTGGTAGTCACGACAGTTCCGAAGAAGAGTTGAATCCACCTGATGATCTCTGAAGACAATCCGCTCCATATTTCATCCAAGTGACGATAAAACAATCTACCTCTACCTTATAGGCTGTTTTTGGTATCGTGTCATTGTCTTTATTAACTTGTTTTAGGGGTTTGCGTTAATTCACAACACGTTTGTTTTATCGACAGTTATAGCATAATCAGCTCTAAATTCCCTCAAGTCATTTATTTAATAGTTTTTTGCTCTAATAAGACCCGAGAGGATGCACACTACGCAGAAGGACACGACTTATACCAAGATTTTTGTGGGAGGTTTGCCATATCACACCACTGACTCAAGTCTAAGGAAATATTTCGAGGTGTTCGGAGAAATTGAGGAGGCTGTTGTGATTACCGACAGACAGACTGGCAAGTCTAGAGGTTATGGATTTGTAAGTAAACTTTTCATCTTTGTTTCCTTGTTCCTAAATGGTAGTTTACTCGGGCCCACAGCTAAATTATCGCAACAGAATCACATGTCTCCGTTAATGCTACGGTTATTTCATAATCTTGTTTTGAGATTGTGTTTGACTAGGAGTGTGGTCAGACCCGTCGAGTTAAGTTTCACCTCATAAAACTATCAAGTGCAAGACACCACGCCGTCAGTTTTACATCTGTTTTCCTGAGTAAACACTGGTTGGCCTATTAAACGATCTTCCGTTCAGTCAAATCACTGTTAAACATCGAGTTCTTGTGGCATTTCGTTTGAAGAAGTCTAATTCCTCCTCAATTTAAAAAAAATGGTTTGCTTGTGTCATGATGACACCGATTAAGGTCACCATTTAGTGGGAAGAAGACCACGTGGTGCTGTGGAATTAAGATATCAGGAAAACAGATTATAATGCAAAAACATTTGTAGGCTACTACACTGGCCAGTGTGACTAAGGAATAAAGTCAAGGTGATGTCCTGCATTAGCTCAGCTGTATAGAATGACCGCAGACGGACCCCGTTGAAAAGAGGCTTGTTAGTTAATAGGCAGCAATGGTTGTTGACAGACTCTGCTGTTTAAATAGCTTCCACTTCAGAAGTTTGTGCAGTCAGTTAACCCAGGAATATGCATGAGTTGAAAGAAGGCTTCATTCAAGACTTAATGCCTCTGAATGGGCTAAAGACGTTTGTGTTTAAGTTTGCATGTAGGCTACATGACATTCTTTTTGAAGCAATAGAGAAGTGACATTTTTATTTCACTATGTTTGTGGGTATTGGTGAACCACAAAACTATGAAGCAAGCCGCTTGTTCTCTACCAATTCTAACTGATGTTTGTTTTGTTTATGATATTATAGACTTTTGGCAAGGCAAGAGTGTGGTGGTTTTTAGTGTAAGTGGACAAAATTCTCAGACTACTTGTTATAGCCTTGTGGTAAATTTGCCTAACTTCCTCTCTCGTCATTTAGAGAGCCACAGAAAGGAGAACTCTGAGAAAAGTCTATCCCTGGTCATTTGCACCAGAATGGTTATTTGTAAAGAATGGTTATTGATGTAGGCTAGTTCCTGTGGGACAATTGGGTCCTCATCCTCAAATATACATACACAAAAATGTGAAACGCCCTCTTGCATCTTATATCTGGTATGCCTGTTACATTACCTAGGTGACAATGGCAGATCGCTCGGCTGCTGACCGAGCCTGCAAGGATCCCAACCCCATCATTGATGGCAGGAAGGCCAACGTCAACTTGGCATATCTGGGGGCCAAGCCACGGGTGATGCAGCCAGGTAAGAGTGTGATTTTTTTTTTTTTTTTGAGGTGGACAATGTCTTATTGGACAAAATTGCCCATCACTTCCACCTTTAAAACTTCCCTGAGGCTCTTGTGATATGTCATATTTATATGATTTACTTGCATATGTATGCATGGTTTATTTGTAATTAAAATAAATAAAAGCTGAACCTAGATTTTTGGCACTGAAAAGTTTGAAGAGTTGCAATTGCATTAATGACTTTATATTTTATTTAGTAGAGTTTTACCTGTGGAGCCAGCTAGGTGTGCTCAGGTTTCTGGCTACCTGCACAAGCTAATGTCCTTGAGAGCCAAGCAGGTTAACTCAGGTTGGGTTTGGGTTGTCTCTGTCCACAGGCTTCACCTTTGGTGTGCCCCAGATCCATCCTGCCTTCATCCAGAGGCCTTATGGGTAAGTGTGAGGACGTGTGTCGACTGAGTGAGTTGTGAGACTGAGATGGATAGAACTCAAAACCAATGTGATGGCACCTCACAGATAAACAGTTGCACATGCAGACCCTCCTTCACATCAGCATGTGTTGTCCATTATGGAGTAGTAGTCTTAGTCAGTGATACTACTTCAGTCTTTCCATTCCCAGTGGTTGGTAACAGTAAGAAGTAATCAGACATTCTACTTATGATATGTTTAAAGCCATCTGTAATTGGAAGTGTGATTTGAAGTGTGTGTGCGTGTGTGTGTAATGTTTGTTTCTGTATTTTTTTGTATTTCTTATGCTGGACCTTGCTGCCTGACCAAATGTTATCTATTTTTCTCTGGTCCGACAGGATCGATATCGGTTAAGATTACTGGTGCTTTGAGGAATAGAATTGCACAGATCATTGTAACCACTAGAGTCAAACACACACAAACAAGCTCAAATGGTGATTACAGATGCATGTATGTTGGAGTTTTTATTTTGGTTTTGATTTGTTTTGTTTAGTTTCTAGAGCTGTGTGTGTGCCTTTTTACCGTTATGAAGTGGTGTTGATAGCTAAACTGTGTGCTTTGGGGGAAAAAAAAGATCTGGAGTTTTGGTGTTCTTTTTTTCACTGTTTGGAGGAAGTTTTCACTTTGCCAAGAGGAAGCAAAGTGGGATTTCGGTTTGTGCTTTTGTGCTGTAGCTTGTCACTTTCTCATCCTGATTTCATTTAACAATACATTTGATTTGTGTTTTGTTTTTCTTTCTGATGGCTTGTTGGAGTGAGTAAAAACCTTTTTTGTGTGCCTTTTTGAACCCCCCCATCCTTTGAACCAAACACTTCAACCAAAACAACCAACCCCTTTGCATGTGACCTCTCCTTGTGCTGTTTTATGTCAGAATCTCCCCAATGAACCTCTAAAATAATCCATTGAGTTGTTATACCCGTCATGGCAGTCTCCATCTTTTGTCTGCTTTACTCCCTCTACGTTACCTCTCTCTGTGTCCATCATGATGTCCTCCATCCTGTCTCCCTGATCTTGTCACTTAGAACCTAAAGCAGCACATAGGCAGTAGCATAATATGTAGTTTTTCCAGACCATTGTGAATTTCAGACAGTACATCAGTACAGTACAGAGGATTATTGGACCAGCCCGGAGACTTCTGACTTAATTAACCTGACTTCAACACTCAACATAAATTCAAAATTCAACATAAATATCTAAAGTGAAGGCACTGACCAGAAAGTGAACAGACCCCAGACATGCAATGTAGAGAAGAGCTGCATGTGTGTGTGTGTGTGTGTGTGTGTGTGTGCGTGCGCGCACGCAGGCCTGTGTGCCGCACAGCGAGGTCTCTCTATCTCAATGCTGTGACACAAACAAATGTCTGGATGCCACAGCCCCTGAACAAGCTTTGTGTCACATGGCTCTGCCGCGTTAAGGAAAACAAGTTGGCCCATTGTGCGGCACAAAGGCGGCACTGCTGACACTGCAGTTGCATGAAGCCCACTCTCTCTCCTCTCCCTCCCTCTGTCTCTCTCCTCTTTCTCTCCCTTGCTCTGGGGTTACGCCTGATTGGGGGGGGTGGGGGGGGGAGAGATGGATGGATGGATGGATGGATGGTCGAGTGGGTTCAGATATGTAGTGCTGAGATGCCCTTAGAAAAAACTAAATAAAAAGAACAGGTTGAAAACTACATGTGGCCTAGGGGTCTTTTTAGATACCCCTATTGCATTGACACCCAGGATTTCTACCACAACCTGCTAGGAGTCCAAAGACTAACATTAAGACAGCCTGTGATTGTGCTGCTGGCCCCAGGTGAATCCTTTCAGGTGCTGACTCGAGTCTGCTGTAGCGATAGTGGGAGAGGTGACGATTGGGTGAGTCAGCAGAAAACATCTCAAGAGTCTCAGACCCCCCCCCCCCCGACCTGATGCCGTGTGTCTGTCAGTTTTAGTCCGAAGCAACAACAGGTGTGGCCTCTGGCCTCTCTTTCCCCCGCCCCTGTGGCCCTGCTTCGGGTCAGCCATTGTCTCTTCTGCTCTCTCTCCCACTCTGAAAGATTTTATTGCTTCTGCCCCATAGAGTTTTCAATGTAGCCAGAGCATGTGATGTGATTACACAACGTGTAGTCAAAAAGTCAACTTTGTACATCCAGATCAGATCAGAAGAAAGCAGTTGTCTTTGCCATTGTGCTCACTGCTTATCTGGTGACCTGTGTCATTAGAGGCCATTAGAGGCTAAGAATGATGTCAACCAGAGCAACCTTTAAAATTTTGACATCAGAGATGGAGTCAGATGGATTAGACTAAGATAGACAGACCTGCATAAACATGTGTATAAATAGTAAGGAGTGCCAGAGTTAGTGAGTGTGTTTTTGTTGCACGTGGCATCCAGAGCACCAGGAGATGTTTCCTGAATGGGCCAAGGGACGGTCAGCACAGTCTGGACTTCAGTCTGGCTTGAGAGAGATGACAGAGGGGGCAGAAAATAGCTGGAGCCCAGTTGGTGCTGCCAGTCAAAAGTCACCAGGGCCAGCTGTGCTATCCCAGAATCCCCCTCTCTTGTAGCTAGGGTGAGGCAGCAAAAACCGGCTCCTCACTGTAGAGTCTAAGTACATCTTTGGACTAAACCAGACCATAGAAACAATAAATAATCCCCTCCTGGAATCTGAAATGGGGACAAAGTGTTGGACATGAAGTACAGTGCTGAAGTAGTTTCAGTCACTTAATGATATCAGTAGATGTTTTACCAACATGAGTGTCTTATCCAAGGCACTCAGTCTTCATAAGTATCCATCACTATACACAATTCTTCTAAGCTTTAAATGTGTACTATGTTATTCATTTTCTCATAAGAATGAAGGGTTTGTAGATAGTTCTTGTACATTGAAGGGTAAGGTTCAGTTAAGGGTAAGATTGAGTTAAGTTAGCTCGCATAACTTAATATTTATATGGAAAAGCAGTTCAGTTTATTAGATATGCGCCATAAAACCTCTTGAAAAATGTATTCAACTCGCTGAATTTGCTCATTAGGTATGATATAATATTTAAACTGTATGTACGGCTGGAGAGGTAAACAGTCTTGCTTGAACCATGATGGATCATTTTGCTTGCCTAGGGATGCCTACACTTGTTCTCGGGGAATCTTGTGTTATGATAGAAAGCTCATAATATGTTTGAGGATTGGTGTGTTTTTGAAGTTGCTTGGACTGCATTTGGATTGTGTGTTTCTGTGAATGTGCGTCCGAGAGAATGGGAGCTCTGTGCTGTGTTCTTGTGCTGTGTTTTGTGTTACGTATTTTGTGGAGTTGGTTGGTGTGTTGTGAATGTATGCTTATACTCTGTGTGTCTTGGGTGCATTTTGTTTTAAGTGTTCATCCTCTAATGACCCTTTATTAGTATGTCTGGTTGTGAGTGTCACTTTTGAGAAGAAGGCCTGGTCTATCTGGCTGGCTGGTCTTGCTATCATTTGGATAGAATTGTAATTATTTAGATAAAACATCTACTGTGCATAAAAGTATTTTGTATATATACGTTTAATGTACAGATTTATTCATTTTATATTTCTTTGGTTGTTTGTGTATTATTGTGTTTTGATTTGGAGTGGGTGTTTGTGGTGTGCTCCTGACTCATGCGATGTGGTGACGTGGTGACTTTGTGACCTTGGTTTGATGTCTTTTTTTTTCTCTCTCTCCTTTCTCTTTCTCTCTCTTTTAAAAAAAAAAAATCCTTAGCTTTTAAGCTTTATGTGTGTGTGTGTGTGTTTGTTTGTTAGTGAGGGAGGCTTGTGATGTCATCACCCATAGGGTTGCCATGATGGGTTGTTGCTCTCTAGCGACTCTCAATCAAATTATCTGATGAATCAATTACAGTAATTGAGCCATACATCCTCACTCCTCTTCAGGGTTGATTCTGAACTTTCCAAAGGGAGACTGATCCGCCTCACCAAGAGCCCCAGTCAGACCAGAAAAGGAGAGTAGGATAGAAAATGAGAGCAGTGAAACACAGAATGTGCTCATTGTTCTTGCTCGCTTATTTAATCAAAACAGCCCTGTGTGTGTGTGTGTGTGTGTGTGTGTGTGTGTGTGTGTGTGTGTGTGTGTGTGTGTGTGTGTGTGTGTGTGTGTGTGTGTGTGTGTGTGTGTGTGTGTGTGTGTGTGTGTGTGTGTGTGCGCGTAAAACCCAGCTCATTGTCCAACCCGCGGAGGGGAAACAGCCAGCAGAGGCTTTTTTGAAAACCGTCCAGCTGTCAAAGTGGCAGGGACACTTTCACAAAGCACCCCTCATTTCTCTCTCTCTTGCTCTCTCTCTCTCTCTCTCTCTTTCTCTCTCGACCAAGTGCAGTGACATCAGCACAGAGTGGTCATATGCCCCCCACCAAATGTTTGTTCTGGTATCCCTTCCCGTCCTCTCACATAGCTATATTGAATAACATAAGAGTTCCTCTTAACAACTGTTCAGTGCCTTACTCAGGTCATTTCTGACCCCTGTTCTGGCAACCCTATGAATTAAACAGTAGAAAAATCTCTGAGAGGCCTGTCTTGATCGGCAAACTGTATTTGTGTGAGTGTGTGTTTGTGTGTCTGTGTGTATGTATATGTATGTGTGTTCACCGGGCTGGGTGGGGGTTGCTTGGTGTTGGCAGTGTGTTTTCTGCAGTATGGTGGTGATGTGCGTGTGTGTGCATTTGTGTTGTGATGTCTCAGCTCCTGATGTCACTGATGTCAGTCCTGTTGTGTCTGTGTCCCACAGGATCCCCGCACACTACGTGTACCCACAGGCCTTCATGCAGCCCAGTGTGGTGATCCCCCACGTGCAGCCCACCACCGCCTCGGCCGCATCCGCCTCCTCACCCTATATCGACTACACGGGCGCGGCCTACGCCCAGTACAGCGCCGCCGCTAGTGCTGCTGCTGCTGCCGCCGCCTACGAGCAATACCCCTACGCCGCCTCCCCGGCCGCCACTGGCTACGTCGCCACCGCCGGATACGGATATGCCGTGCAGCAGCCCTTGGCAACTGCCACACCCGGGTCGGCCGCTGCCGCCGCGGCCGCCTTTGGCCAGTACCAACCCCAGCAACTGCAGGCTGACCGTATGCAATAACAGCCAACCAGCAGCCAGACACCGGAGGGAGGGGGGGTGCTTCCCCGCCTGTCACCCCAGCTGCTCGTTGAGGAAAGCAAGGAAGTGGATGCTGACTGGATGAGCGTGCTGTCAGCAGGAGAAAGGGAGGGTGGTGATTTGGCACAGGTGGACTGGTGAGGTGGGAACTCCGTAGCTTTCCAACTTGCTGTGCTTTTTTTCCCCAAACCAAAAAAAGACAAACAATGAACAAAGGAAGAAGAGAAAAAAAGAACAAAAACAAATATAAAATTGAAACAAAAAAATCACAAGGAAGTGTATGGAAGGAGAGTTAGCTTTTTACTATTATCATTATCGTTATTATTACAATTTTTTGTTGTTTGACATACGGTATAATTATTAAAGTAGAGTATTTATTGCTTCAAGAAGAGCAAAGACTAATCACTGTGGTATACTGTAGCTGTTGATGAGACCTTAGGTCCCTTAGCTGTCATTAACGTAGGGGGCAGGTTTTAAGTCGGAGGTCATTTTGTGATGACTTCGGCGGCATTGTGGTTCCAAGGCCCGCTAACTCCTTATTTATTATCCTTTGAAAAGGGCTCCTTTGTGTTCTGTCTACTTAAGTGCATTGAAGTTTATTATTATTCTTATGAGTATAATTATTATTATTATTATTATTATTATTTTCTGATTTATCAGGGAAAAAAACGGAGCATCTTACAGTGATTTAGAGAACTCTGCCGATCAGGGAATTGTAGGAATAACTGTGGAAGAATGGAGAGAGAGAGAAAGCGAGCAAAAGCGAGAGCATGCGCGAGTGAGTGTTAGGAACACGGTTGTAGCTCACGTCACATGTTCAGAACTACCTTTCATCTTTCAAATGCTGAATGTTCCTTTTTCCTCTGACTCTCATTTTGACCTCTTGACCCATGCAACACACACACACACACACACACACAGGCAAACTGTAAGATATGCTTATTCAGTGAAGCTTCAGTGTAGGCTCCATAGAATCAGGGTTGAGCAATGAGAATATGTGAATTAGTAGGAGTATGCATCACATCACTCGGACACAAAAACATGACAGGTAGCACAGTGGTGTCTTTCGCACCATGCGATACAGAGTGTGTGTGTGTGTGTATATGTGTGTGTGTGCTGGGCAACAGCTGCAGGGGACAGGCAGTGACACACAGGCCGCCCGCTCTGGAAAGAACGCATCACTTGTGCTCGTTTGTTGAGCTGTCACATTTTAATCCCTCTCTATGCCCCACACCCCCACCACCCGCGTCAGCACTTCCAGACCTACAGTGGGATTGGAGGACTCCTCGCCCCCCTCCTAGCCCCTAGCCAAGCTCCCCCAGGCCCCCTCCCCCACAAACCAACACCCCTACTCCCCACCCCCAATATCCCATCCAGCGGTGGGACTTCCTCTGTGTGGGACTCCAGTTTGCTCTAGGCACAGACAGAGAGAGAAAGAGAGGGAGAGAGAGAATCAAAAGGGACAGAGAGAGAAAGAGAGAGAGAGAGAGACCACATGAGGTGCACAATGGGTGATGGCCCGGTAACCTCTCCTTGTCCTAGACATATATTCCCAATTGGCTATCCAGGCCAATGCACACCTCCGTCTGCCATGGAGCACCCTAAAAAACATCCACCACCTACCGAACTGTTGAAATTCTCATCCAAGGAGAAACAGCCCAAAGTGCTGCTCAACATACATTAGAATGTATAGTCGTTGTCAAGGTTGGATAGCTGTGCTTCTGTAGCTTTTAAGACTCCTCAGACGGGCTATTTTACATATGTTGGGATTTTTTATACTTGAATTATTTCTTACAAGGGAAAATATGAAAATAAATGACAAAAAAAACTTTTTAAGAAAGCTTTTCATTGTCACTGGATTGGAGGCATGTAAGTGTTATCTGCTATTTAAAATGCAACAGTCCTGTTTGTATTCAAACTATTTAAGAGTTTCAACACTATTTACTCTATACATGGAAATAAATGATTCTCAAATCGGCTTGACTGTGTTCATTTGAGGCGTTCTTGCTGGCCCACAGATGTTTTTTATTTTGATCATTCGTTTTCTGGTGTGACTGCTCTTTCTCTTTTGTAAGTTATACTTCTATTCTTCAGGTGAAGACATAGATGTTAAGTCTCATTACCTTAGAAAGAAGATTGTAGCACCTTGTGTTGCAGATGACATTTCAGCTTTCTGCTGAGTGAAATTCCATAGAATCAGATAACCGTTTTTAAAGACAATCAATTTCCTCAAGAAAACATCATAGTGACCATCTGACACCCAGGGCTTGTGAAACTTTTGATTAATTCTCAATTCTGAGATGACAGATCAACATTGTTTTACAGGGTCCTCTAATGGTCAATTTTAATGGTCAGCAAGGTTCTTTAGCTTACAGGTTTAAAAACGTCAGTTTTGTGAGCTATTGTGTACCCCGCTTTGAACAAGGCAAATAATCCTACAAGCCTTAAGACCAGAGAGCATGTGCCATTTCCTTTATTGGTGACTGACGTACATCTCATCGGGCCATACCACCAGATCCCTCCGATTCAAGTCCAGATGTAGCCAGATCTACCTTCCTGTAACTGGAGACATCCTTGTCCGATAGAGGCTGAGAGGGAGTGGACTGAAACCAACGGGAGGGTCTGCTGCACACAAACCCTGAAAGAAAACATGGTTGTTCCTAGTGCCTTTCTTGTAAACAGGAAGAAGAATATCTTTGGCAGCTGACCGTAGGTTTGAGACTGAATGGTGCTCAGAGGATTAAAGGAACAACAAACCCTTCTAGAACATTTTGCCTCATAAGTTTACACTGACTGCTGGTATGAAAATAGCATCACAAGGGTCTCACAAACATGCCTGTTGACCATCATCAACTATTACTATAGTTGGCCTAGTTTTACTGCAGATGCCTTTACCACCAGTTTGGTCCAGACGTCAACTCACATGGCAGATGTATGACCACAGGTTGGTCAATAATTCAGGGACTTGCTAATCAATAAGAGATGCCCGTCAGCGGTCTCAGTGATATCTTGGCGGTCACTAACTATTTCTGTCAACTGTAACATGACACACTTAGGCCTACTTTTACACACAGACATGCATGCACTCACTCACTCACACACACACACATAGCATGACACAGCATAGGCACACTCTTTCCATGCTTCCTCACTGTTACTCCAGGCAGTCCTACTAGAATTAGAGCAGGGAAAACTGAAAGAACATGCAGGCTTAGGGGACATTTTGATTCCCTCCCACCCTTCAAGTGTGGACTTTAAAGTGTCCACATGACTCCACATAGATCACTGGGTAATCTTTCCAAAAACAAACCTAATACCTCAAGATAAGCATAGTCTGCATCCAGATAAGGTAGGGAAGGGCACTCTGTTGATTTTATACGCAACTTACCTGTTGTAGTTTTTGGACAAAATGTTTATCTTAACAATATTTCTATATCTTATCTAGGTTTCACGGAACTCCTGTTTGTAGAAAGTAAGTTGATAAATAAATGACCTTGTTGTAATTCCCCCTTCCCTGTCGTTTATGCGTTAATTACGCTTCAGAATTACACCATTTCAACGGCGCCCAACGATACGTTGAGAGGGAGACGGAGACGGGACATCGTCTAGGAATTATCCCAGTGCTTTTTTCCCCGGGCCTCTCGCAGGTTCACTGATGTTGCTTTATTTGGAAGTCCCGGAAGCGTTTGCTGCCCTGCTCAGTTGACTGACAAGAAGGCTTGGGGAAGGGACGCGCGCAGGGACCAGGTCGTTTGTGGACGTTTGGGATCAAGAAAAACCAAGACAACACTGCCGTAATAATAACAGGGAGGTGAACACAGGTAAATTTACTTGATTTGATTTTGGCAGCCTCTTGAACCGAATAGTTGAGACAAGGTTCGATGGCGCGAGAGCGAGTGACACGCTTGTGGCTGGCGCGCTTCACTGAAACATGCGTGTATTGTGTTCGGAGACATTTGCTGTGTGAGCAGTTAAATAGAAGACACATCAGTAACAACAAAGCCTTTTCATTTTCTATTCATTTTCTCCTGTTATTGTGTAGCCTCTTCTTTTGTCCACAATCCATGGGTCTCGTTACATCACTGCGGAGGTTGTTAGCCAGGGTTCTTGCAGCACCTGTCAGGTTTCCCAGTGGGATTTTGACAGACCATGATAAATCAGAGTCATAATTTAAGAATTTATGTCCACGGTTTTTGACGTTGGTCATGATGTGCAATAAACACCTAGATTCTTTGTTATCCCAAAGGGGAAAGCACTATTCAAAAGACCTATGCTGGTATGGTTCAATATTGTTAGTAAACACCAAATTTTATAATCATTGGAAAAAATTAAATGTAACCTAGTAGTCCAGTGTTAGTGTGTTTGTTATGTGCCTTTAGAATTATACAGTTCAACATAAATACTTTTTCAATTGTGTCTGTGTTCATCTGTGTTTTAGTCTTCCACTTCAGACACCCCATATAGCCCCAATATCAGATGGCAGTTTTGAACCCAGTAACGTGCTTGGCCTGAAGGTCTGTGTCAATCTACTGTAAGCTATCTGTAGAGAGGCATCACTGTAAGAGTGTCTGAAAAAAAGATCCTTAAGAGCATCCCATGCTTGGCAACAGGTAAAGATTCTGTCCCCTAATTCCTTGTGAATCCATGTACCTTTATCTATAGCCTGAACAATTTGGGATTAATTTTATTAAATTATTCTTAAACAAGATTTGGACAAGGATTTGGAGACATGGTTTTTGCTTAAACACATTTATAGTCATAATAGTTTTTATTGGTGCTACAGTTAATAATAGGTTTGGCTAACATCAATGAACCCTCAGACTGCGATCAGTTAGCTTCACACTGACAACATACCTAAGCTGCTTTCGGATTCTCTTTTTTTTTCTTAATGAAGTGACCCAGAAGTATTTAGTAGTAAGGATGAATAGAATTCTCTAAATGCTTAGGAAAGGTGCTGGAATACTTCCTTTCAAACCCCATTTAGCATAGTGGACACTCATGAAAGACCCACAATTCCTTGCATTATGAAACGACAACCAATCAACTTGACACAGATCAATAACACCCACCTTAAGTGTGTTGTTTCTCCCTAAGTCCTTATGAATTCATCTTTTTATCTTTCTCTGACCCCATGACGTTTTCCAATGAGGTCAAGGTATAGTGGATGGTGAAAGAAGATAGGAGAGACTATTATGGGCCATAGAGTAAATTACAATCCTTATTAGATGGTTTAGTCTCTGTCTGTGCTTTTGAGGAAAAAATATGTATTTCTTGTTGCTCATGGGGACATGTATGTGCATGAAAATTTGTAAATTTCATATGTAAACAGAACTCTAGACCACCTACCTACTCTTGCCCGCATGCGTTTCTTTGTTGCCATGGCAGTCCTCCGAGGCTCATTTAAATGCACATTCTCAGTGCCAATTCCTCATGCCAGACAGCCACTGTTTATTGTATAGTTACTGTAGAATGAGTGGGCTGAGACGAAACTGGAGATTAGAAAGAAGGCCTACATTCAATATCCACAGCAGAGATGGCAAACATGCTCTCAATGACCAGATGCTACAGGGGGTTAAAATGGCTTATTGTGGGGCTACAATGTCACACCCACCACTGTCTTAAGTTATTGGACTTGGAGACCTTGGCGGAGTGTAAGTGTGTGTGTGATTGCAGAAATAGTTGGTGAGGCCCACCTCTGGCATTTGGCATGGCCTAGAGAGTTCTCCAGAGAGATCCCACTGATGACGTGTGGCTTTCCACATTGGGTCACTATTAATTATATATTATCACAGGCTTTATCTCTCTGTCACACGTTCTGCTTTTGTGTGAGTATTTCTGACTGTGATGGAGGGAGAGAGAGATACAGAGACAGAGATTTGATGTTCTGTGAGTTGTCTTTGTATTTTCAATATGTTTCTGTTGTTAAATAGCTTCAGTGGTCACACTGGAGTGCCATAGCCATTTTATTCAAGGACAGTTTATCATGTTGTGCTGAAATTCTTATAGGATTTGGGAATTAAGAACATTCAGTGTTTATAATATTATATATTAACTATTAGTAGCCTAACTGCCATTGCCTAGCACTTCTTTTAGATTTACACCTGGAAATATGTTTCCAGATGGAAATTCAATCAATGTGGCCTGTTTCTTAAATAACCTCTGCTGGACACAAACAGATGCAAATAAACCAAATATTTATTAGTCTATAGTAAGTATAGTGCTTGTGCTTTTATAATTCCATAAAGAGGCTCATTATTTGTACTATGGGGTCCTTATGTCCAAGAGGGAGACGCCAGTGAGCTATACAGACCAACCCAGACCATGCAGGGAATGCAGCCGACACATATCAGGGGTTTTCCCAGGGACTTGTCACTGCGCCTGGATCAGAATGTTACACTTCAGCATTTTGTTAGACCTGCCTGCCTCTGATGGGCATGCATCACGTCATGTGAGATGCTCTGATTCTAAATCATGAAATGGGCCTGGAGCTGATAGAAGGCTTCCCTGGGAGAGCAGTGAGAAGACCCCCCCCCCAAGCCTCCTCAATGTGGACTCTTGCTGCAGATGTCCTTGACATTTAACACTAGCATGAAAAGATTTCTGTCTAACTAGAATGACATCACACTGCACCATTAGCTCATTGCCTCAGGCATATCTTTTTTTTCTAGTTCAAGTTTCATGTCGAGCTATTGCTCAACAGGACTGTGCTAACTTGGAGTGTCTGTAGCAGTTCACATTGTCTCAAGGTGCCTTAAAGGAGAAATCTGGTATGATTCAACCCATAGCCTTGTTGTTTGAGGTCACTGAGTGCTGTCTGTAGAAAAAAAGAATGAGAAAATTTGACTACATCGACTAAATAGCAAACCATAGCAATATGAATAGGAATATGAAACTCAGAAAAACACTCAGTTTCTGTGCCCCATTCAGTTAGTTTTGGCTGTTGGCTCCCTTTTCAGCCTAGGCTGTACCACATTTTCTCATTCTTTTTCCTACAGAAAGCTTTTTGTGACCTTGAAAAAATAGGGCTATGGATTAAATCACAACGGATTTCTCCTTTAACTGGTAGTTTACTTAGGAAACTATGCCCTTTGACTCTGTTTGCTTTACATCTTTGAAAAAGGCCTTCAAAAATATGTGGGGGAAGAGATGTTAGAGGTGTTACCATCTAGCTACGTGTGCTGTGTTGCAATGCAGGCACTGGGTTCGGGACTGAGGTCTGCCCACTTCTGAATCAAACTGGTTAGCATTCCTGGTTTGGGTAACCCTTATGACGTGAACATGTACCAAGAGCCCCAGCAATGCGGTGGTTCATTTCAAGCTGTAGAGGGTATGGGAGGCTGTCACTCAGTAAAAACATATTTTAGGGTGCAGTTAGTCTTTGAACTCTTGAGAAAAAAACCTAAAGTAAAGATGCCCAGGTTGACTAGAGGAAACCTGGAAGCAGGCCCATGAGGGAGAACGCCCATGGAAGATTCTGGACTGTGGACCTGAAGCGTCTCTGTGAGGTCATACAAGGTCCTCTTGGTTAAGCCATCAGACTTATAATGTGTCATAGCTTCAAACACCTCCTGGAAAGAGTATTTTTGTCTCTCCTCTTAGAATCCTGATGATTGCCACATAGACATGTCAGTAAGTGGAACATAGCCTATAATCCCAAGAGCTCATGAATCCATTTCTCAAGAGAGACATCATAGAGGTACAGCACACAGAGACTCTTCTCACTGACGACTTCTCACTGTCCTTGTTGCTCTGCTAGCCATGAATAATAGAGTTGGTCTCCTTTGAATTATTCAGCTCCTCATAGACGGGGAGCCCTCTCTTCTCTCTTCTCTTCCCTCTCCTCTCTCTCTCTTTCTTTCTCTCTCCCTCTCTCTACAGAGGCTCAGAAGGGCACAGAGAGCTCCGTTAGCATCCCACTGCCCTCTGGGGTGGGGTGGTTATTTCACTCACATGTGCCAGTCAGTCAGTGTGTGTGTGTGTGTGTGTGTGCATCTCTCACTCCCTTTAAGGTTTTCTTTCCTTCACTGTAGTGTAGCTCAAATATGCAGGCTATGCTTACCACATATTTGCACCCTGGGGAAGGCCTTTCCTCATGTGGCCTATGGCCGGTGCTCTGGCAGAAGAGGTTTGTGATGGATGAAGTGGTGGAATGGTGCTTATTTCTCAGAGATGCTGCTTGTTATGAGTCAGACAAGAGTAGCTGAAGGTTATATGTTTGCGCTGAAACAGATCGGTTTCAGACTGGTGACTCTGTCTGGTGTGTGTGTTTGTGTGTGTGTGTGTAAGTGTGTGTGTGTGCACTTGTTTCTCTGGTGTAATTAAATTGGGAGCTTTACTTCTCTCATCAGATGAGTATTTCAGAAGTGTTACCATATTAGGGTTCAGATTTATTTTCTCGGACTTACACAGTAATGCAGATCACATACTCAAATGTGTTTGGGGGTCTATGAATTTGTTTGGGATTTTGGTGCTGCATGTGTAGATTGTATAACTCTGGGCTTTAAGATGTACAGTATTACGGTACATGCCTGATGCACTATGTTTCCTCTAGTAGACACAGAAGGATGGAAAAGCTTGTAGAGCGCCTGGAACAGGCTGTGATTCGCTTGGAGGAGGTGTCCGTCAAGATACAGGGCCAGGGAATGGCCAATGGAGACATGGTGAACGGAATGAATGGAGGTGAGGGAGTTCTCACCTCTACACCATCTCCATCCCTCCTTTCCCTCGTCTTCATACATTCCTTCATTTTACCATTTCATTTTCATGATCCTCTCTTCTTTTTGTCCTCCCCCTTTCCCCTCTCTGCAGCCTTGTCCGAGTGGATGGGGGCGTTTGATGCGCTCCTGAAGGGACCAGTGGCTGAGTATCTGAAGCACAGTAGAGCCATTGGGGATGACGTCGCCGAACATGTGAGTTCAACAGAGAGAGTGAAGGATGAAAAGATAAAGAGAGGGAAAGAGAGATGAAGATAAAAATAAAGACAAACAGTGGATTACAAATGTGTGTATATGTGTACATGTATGTGTGGATGAGAGAGACATTCAGAGAGCAGGGACAGGCGTTCTCTGGATGTCTCTCTCACACACACACACACACACACACACACACACACTATTCTTGAAAGGCAGGGTCTATGATTCTGGCAAAAAGTTGTTGATATTGACACTCAATAGCCATTAAGATCCAGGCACCTCCATGCCTTCTACATGTCAGTTAGTTGGAATTGGGGCAGTGTTTGTTTTTGGTACACTATTTAGACCAGAGGGAAGTGTTGGGAGCAGTGCACTAAATTTGACCAAATGAAGGGGATGGAATCTGATTTACTGACTTTGTCTTTGTTATTTTCACAAGTAAATATAGAAACAGAGGTATATTCTCTCTATGAGGGTCAGACAGTAAAATGAGGTTGAATATGTCAGCTAAGCAATTTTATAGTGTGTGTGTGTGTGTGTGTGTGTGTTAGAAAAATGCATGTTATGCATATTTGTGTGCTGTACTATTGCCTGGTTAAAAACAGGTGATGTACTGCTTAGTGGCTGCTTTAGGTGGATATATTCAAAACACTGTCATGTTCTCTTGCTCACACCAGCTCTGGATTCTTGTGCAGAGATTAGAGAAAGAGGACTCAACATTTACAAGATTTCATTTATCTCGTTGCTCATGTGTAAATCGTATTAGCCTGGACAGGATAGAGGGCTTTCTGTGGCCCAGCCACAGCCACATCTCTCTCTCTGTTTCCCGCTCTGACAAGCCTGGATGGGGGGAAGGGGGTGAGGGAGAGTTCAGTTGGATGTTTCTTTTTTTTTCTTTGTTCAATCAGGCAGGCCTTCCTTTTAAGGTAAGGTGAAGTCCTGCAATGGAGTTGTACTCTACTCTACTCGACTCTCTCTCTCGCTCGCTTGCTCTTTCTCTCTCTCTCTCTTTGCGTAGAGCCCAAAGAGCTCATCAAGAAGGGAGCAGATGCAGGACAAGAGAGCGAATGAAAGAAAGAAAGAAATAGAGAGTTTGCGTACAGCGAGAGAGAGAGACTAAGACTATGATTGCATAAAGTAAACTGAGAAAATGTAGAGGTGGAGAAAAACAGATTACACTGAAAGCATGTGAGCAAAAAAGATAAAAATAAGGATGTGACGGGGGAGAAAGAGGGGGGGGGGCGGTTAGAGTGAGAAGTGGGAGGGATACAAGCCAATAGATCATGAGTTAATTGGTGGGGTCTCAGGTAGAGAAACTCAGAAAGAATACTACATCATCAAGCTCATTCAGACCCACTCAGTGGAATGTTTGGATTTTGTCAGCTTTTTATTTGCTCATATGTGACCTTGTGTTTATTTGTTCATCCCCCAACAGGCTGAAATGGTAAACAGCGCTCTGCAAGTGGAGAGAAGCTTCCTCATGATGGCCAGCACACATCAGGAGCCAGCTCAGGTGTGTTTAGTTTGTGTGTGTGTGTACACACATAAAAGAATGGCATGGCATACAGACCAATTCTGTGTGAATTTCCTGTGCCCATAGTACCCATCCCAGACTCACACAGTTATTCTATGACAGGACATTAATGCATGGAGCTGCTTTTCCATACTGTATCTGAACAGAAATACCCACGCACAGCTCATTAGTATCTGTGGTCCCTTATCTGTAGACACCCCCCACACAGCCACTATTTGCACACTTAAACTATATTGTCTGCTATGCTGGTAAATTTCAATATCACATGTGCAACACTTGGTGCTGGTGAGTTGCTGTCATTGCCCTCATCTTTAGAAGGATGGTCTGTTCTCCCCAAATTACACTGCTATATTTCCCATGAAGGGCATTCATATTTGGTCATCCAGTTTCCCATAATCCACGGCTCTGACTCTTGTGTTTAAAGCGCGAGTCCTCTCTGCCCTGTGGCCAGCCATGCGTTCTGTACACACAGGGATTACCTTGGCTCGCAAAGAGAACCGCCAATGCACCACATTCCCAATGTATTCACACAGCCAGGGGAAGTGTGTGTGTGTGTTTGTGTGAGTGTGTGTGTATGGGTGGGTGTGTGTGTGTGTGATGTCATTCCATCGGAGCGCAATGTGCTGTGTCCGGACTGGCTGACCAAAGGGCAAAAGTGCAAACAGGAAGTGATTAGCTCCTCTCTCGTGGGTCATTGGATGTCGCAGTGGCCCCTCGGCAGGGGTCAACAGTTCCTGCCCTCAGAACTGATCCTAGGTCAGACTTTTAGGCTGAGCAAGTCACAGCTTACTGTCCTCAGGATTCCCCCACCACCTCAAGACAAAACTGCCAACAACACACAACCAAACACAAAACTACTGATGTTTTAAAATTTATTAAGCACATCAGACATGAGGAAGCGTGCTGTTAAATCACATACAGTATGTTTGAGGATGCTACTGAACAAATTCACAGGTTGGATTGTGTGTGTCTGTGTCTGTGTGTGTGTGTGTGTGTGTGTGTGTGTGTGTGTGTGTGTGCGGGTGTGTGTCTGAAAACTGGTGATGTTCCCAGCCTAGTGTGCAAAAGAACTGAATGAGAGTGACCCCCTGTCACAGTGAGAGAGAGAGAGAGAGACAGAGAGGGGCGGGGGGAGAGAGAGAGTCTGTTCATTCAGGACAGAATGACAGTAACCCCCCTCCTCTGCTCAAGCATGAAAAGGCGATGGGGGTTAGGGTCTTACAGGACACAGCCCCAGTGCACCCTCAGGCCACCAAGCCCTCTCTGTGCACCCTGCTTTTACCTGGAAAAATCCTGTACCGCCAATTCTTAAAACCAAGCAGGAATTTTCCAGTAAATATGTTGACCGAACAAAAAGGGTTCTCTTTGTCAAACACACACACACACATTCCTGGTGAGGTAAGCAATCAGTGCTAAACAAGCATACATACGTAAGAAAAAGTAATTCAGTCCTATGTTAACATTTCTGCCTGGATATGAGATTGTAAACAGTAGTTTGTCTCACCAGTCAGGCAGTAAGCCAACTGAATTTCCCTGTTTGGCTTCTGGCCAGTGATGCCAACCGTCAGCCGAAGCCTTTGATTTTCCCATATTGATTCCAACCCCAAACTACACCAGGCTGTATGTACTAAGTCCAGACTGAGAGCTGAGTATAGTTTCATGCCACACTGAATGTGTGCGTCACACATGCATGCCTCCCTTCATAATTAGGCAATGGATGGGAGTAGACACATTTGATTTGTGCTGCTTTATTCTTGAACAGTGAATAGCTAGTAGGTTTGCATTAAGGTACAGGCCTGAAGTCAGGTGGGTTTTCTCATGAGTCTCAGGTCATTGAGTTTAAGTGCGAGGAGTCAGGGCTGAGTGGCCACCTCTCTTGTGGTAGAAAGAGGAGCGAAGGTGCAGAGGAGAGTGTTTTGTTTTTCAGCCGTGCGGAGTTTGCCTGGGAACAAGCTCTACCACCCTCCTCCTCTCTGTTTCTGACTTCATGCCCACTTTGTGTGTTTGTGTGTGTGTGTGTGCGTATGTGTATGTGTTAGTGGAAGAACTCCAGTGACTCATATCAGACCCCTCTCTGGGATATGCAGCACTGCCATCACACACACACACACACACACACATACACACACACACACACACACACACACATGCACACATATTCCATCATGCACAGTGCCTATCCACAGATGCATTTCATCTTAGTTATCCACACTCATACACTCATACCGCTTTTGCAGATTTCACAACATACACTCAAACAGACCGCCAAACTTCTATATACAGGTAAAATGTCCTTTCCTTTCTCCCTCTTCTCCTCCCTGCCCCTCCACCCGCCCAACACACACACACACACACAGAAGAAAGTCCCCTGGATGCACACACAGATGTAATCACACACTAACAGGGCCATTCTCTCCATGTGCTTGTGGCTGCACTCTGTGACTTTTTATGGGCATGTTCTATATTTGTGTCTGTGTAGCTGCAGTGGGGTCACGTGAGCGTGGCTGGATCCATTTCTTCTGTGTGTGTGTGTGTGTGTGGGTGTGTGTGTGTTCGTTCACTCAGTTTGCAGCTGTTACTTGACCCCACACCCCAACCCCACCCTGTCCCGACTCACACAGTCGCAGTCTCTCTCTAGCTCTCTCTCTCTCTCACCCACACACACACACACTCCACAGCATCTCATGTGGGATGTCCCCTAATAAAGTGTCTCTCCTGTGTGTCAACAGTGGAGCGGGGGGAATTTTCTCATCAGTGGATGCTCAGATGATGCTGCAGATATACTTGTCAGTCACTTTCAGACACCAAATTGTATCCAAACATTGACCCTCGGGGGGGTCATTCAGTATCTATCTCTCTATATGTCTATCTATCAGACTATCTCTGATCTCTTATCTGCATCCTATACTCCCTCCCTCTTTCTCTTTCTCTTTCTCCTTGTCTTTCTCTCTCTCTTTCTCTTTGTCCCTCATTCATGCTCAGTTCATTAGTTGTATGTGAATGCCTCTCCTCCTGGCATGGCCCAGCGATAAGAATTCTATTTCAGTCTCATTCTGTGTGTGTGTGTGTGTTAGAGGGAGAGAGTGACCCATCCCCAAAATGGCTCCCTCTGTTTTGGTTTATCTTCCCTGTGTCTTTGATGCTGTTGTTGAGAGCAACTGCAGTTATTAGTTTAGCCTGCTATCAAAACAGCTCTGGCTCAGCAGATTATAAGCAGAGTATAATGTGTGTTATGATCTCCTCCATGGAAAGCAGAGGTGTACACTATATGAGTGGTACTGAGTGGAGCATGTTTTTGGGACAGGGTGGAACCATGTTTGTGTGTGTTGGTAAAGTGCGTTTGCACACAGACTCAGCAGCTGGTGACAGAGGGGCCATTATCAGCAGCAATGAAAATCATGTGTGTGTCATTGGGGTGGAATTTAATTTGAAAAACTCCTTCTCTCACACATTTGTTTTCACTCACCCTCTCTCTCTTTCTCTCTCTCTCTGTCTCCCTTACTTTGTCCTCTGCATCTCTCTCTCCTATTCACACACACACACACACACATTGCACAGTAAGCAGCATTATAACTACTTGATTTTTCCTGCAGATAAGAGAAGCCCTGCATTTTAAATTGCCAGTGTAGTGGTGTACATGATGTGAGTGTGTAGATTTGTACAAGAGTGTGTGTCTGTATGTGTGTGTGTGTGTGTGTTATATGTGTGTGAGAGAGAGGGAGAGAGTAAGAGTTTGTTTGTGTTGGTCCTGAACACTGTGTAAAAGGTAAATTGTAAACAGAGGGCTTGAGTGTGGCCTTACAAGGCCTGAGGGATCTCCCAGCCTGTGGAGGAATGCTGGGTGGGGTGGAGTGGAGTGGAGTGGAGTGGGGGGTTGTTCTGGAAGTTTCAATGGAAAAAAACTCCTTGCATTATATCCCTGCATCACGGTCATTCAGGAGGCTACAGCTCTGCTTGGGTCATTCTCAAGCTGAAATAGCACCCTACCATGCATCAGCAGGGAGAGTGGTCTGGAGAAACACACACACATGCAGACACACACCATGTACATGCACGTACACACACACGCACACACTCTCACATACACACATGCACATGCATGGCAACACACCATGTACATGCACACGAACACTCACACATACACACACACACACATATGCACAAGTATGCATGTGGACAGCCTCCCCTGCATACAAACACACACACACACACATACACACACTTTCTCTCTCTCTCTAACACACACACACACCCCACAAACACCCCCCCCAGTAATGCTATTAAATGCTGTAATATGTATACAGCCTTTCTCCAGCAGCATGGGGAGGGAGCAGCATTCATAGACAAATACCTGTGCAAAAACATTCACCTGCTCATGAACCTCAGACTCTACAGACACACTGTGAAGAAGAATGAGTGCTGGCATCACCAAGCCATGTGTCTGAACTCACTCAGCTCTATGAGTGGTGGACTGAGGGTGGCATATTTGGATAGGATTTCCATTAAGGGAATAAACCCAGTGTCATGGGAACAGGCACTTTAATACATATCTTGACACAGAGGATGCACCTGGCCAAGAAATGAATTCCTGAAACATTTTGTTGAGTGTTTTATATCTTTACATTTGTCTCTCTTCCTCCCTTTTTCCACCCCTCCCTGATCTTTTATCTCTTTCTATTGCATCTCCTTTCTCCCATCTTTTCTCATTTGCTCCTATTTTCTTCCTCTCCCTCTCTCCCGTCTTCCGATTTGTGGCTCTCCGCGGCAGACGGAGCTGGCGGACCTGTTGCGGCCGCTCTCGGAGCAGATCCAGAAGGTGCAGAGCTTCCGGGAGAAGCACCGCGGCAGCAGCCTCTTCAACCACCTGTCAGCCGTCAGCGAGAGCATCCCGGCCCTGGGCTGGGTGGCCATGGTAAGACGTTCACCACAGCTGCCACCCTCTGCTGCACTGACGGCACAGTTGTGTCACTATTGGTGGCCAGTACACCTCCTATCGTTCCATGGGTAGTGTAACTTAACAAGCAAGGTGCTACTCCCTCTAAGCCAGTAAACTTGACACCTAGGTGCTGCACATCCTGATAGAAACTGATCTGCACTCTGCTGTATGATGCTTTTTAAAAAAGCATTTGCTAAATAAATAAATGAATGACTGGTGTGGCCACACTGCAGCAGATTGTGTGTAGTCCATTGTCCACTATTAAGCAATGCCATCACCAAGTTTATGCTCAGATGGTTAAACAGCTGTCAGCACATCTTTCCCAGACCAGCAAGAGGCCTTGCAGACAACCTCTGAAGAGTTTCTGAAGAGTGTTTACATTTGAAGTGACCATTTTTGTAAACCGTTTGCCTAGACACAAGACCCAACTTATAGAATATATTTCATGACCACTACTGACCTATGGACTGTGAAAAAGATGTAAACTCTCCTTTTTGGAGTGGTCTAAGTAGAAGCTTGTTCTATGAGCACCAGAGCACAGCCTTCTGTAATTTAGAACCTGTTTTTCTTCCTTTCTGTTGTTCTTCCTCAGAACATCACCCCTTTAGATCCCTAAAGCCTAGTGAATTAAATAGATAAGTTAGATGTGTGGTGCTGTAGATGTGTTTACACAACCACCAAGCAGCCTGGCCTGTTGACTATGACACATCAGTGCTAGTGGACCTTAGAGAAAGCTCTGGACTCTGTCACAAACTTGGGCCGCGGGCCGCTACAAATGATTCATATCTGGGCCGTTTTGAAGGGAGAAAAAATCCCCCATTCCTCCTTGTGTCCATACCACCGGCCTGCGTTTACATTCGGTGATGTAGGCTGCTGGGTGATTTACTGTCAGTGCGGCACGCTTACAGCCACACCGGCCCAGGGCCGCCGACACACGCATCTGATACGGATCTCTCTGGGAGTTTTTGTGACTAGTCTTTATCATCTGTGTTTTGATGCTTTCTTTCTATTGTATCTTTCTTTCTGTTTTTTTCTCTCATTCTGTCTCTCTTTCTCTTTTTCTTTCTCCCATTATCTCTGTCTTTCAGGGTCAGAAGCCAGGCCCCTATGTGAAAGAGATGAATGATGCAGCCATGTTCTACACTAACAGAGTCCTGAAGGACTACAAAGACTCGTGAGTATCACTGTTTCACTGTTCTGGGAACAGGGAATATGCACATTAACGCCAGTAAGAAGGAATTACTGTGAAACAACACTCAGAGTGTGCACTCAGTTTGTCTCAGTTGACATGCAAGTGCCTTATGAAAACGTATTGTTGTACAGTATAACGAGGTTCTAAGCTGAGCACTATAATGTTTTGTTTTGTATGAGATGTTTGGTATGTTGTGTGAGAACTATACCATATTGTGTTTGTTATACCACTGACACCAGTATTGTAGTGTAGAAGGAAATGAGAGTCATCTGTGAGGAGTAATCAGTGTTTGTGTGTCCTACAGTGATAAACGTCATGTGGACTGGGTGCGTTCTTATCTGAGCATCTGGACTGACATGCAGGAGTTCATCAAACAGCACCATGCCACTGGACTTGTCTGGAGTAAGAATGTAAGTCTCAACAACTGTGTGTGTGTGTGTCTGTGTGTGTATGTGAGAGAGAGAGAGAAAGAGAGAGAGATGGTGAAAATCTAAAAAGTAATTTGGATGAAAATGTGGATGCCAAGTCATTGTGGTGGAGTGACCCTCTCTGTCACTTAGAAGTATAAAAGTGATGGACTGAAAAATAAAGTGGCCCAACTAGCAAAGCACAAACACACACAAAATCCACTCTAAGAAAAACTAGCAAGTTTTAGTCAGATGTCTTTGGTGGGCATGTAAATGCTCAGCTTGATTGCTTGTTCGGCCTTCAAGGTAGTGCGACATGGTTACAATAATGAATACAAACACAACAAACATTTACTGTCTCTTTGTGTGTCGTGGTCCTTGAGCTCCTCAAGGGGTGTGTGTGTGTGTGTGTGTGAGCGAGAGAGTGCTTGTGTGCCACAGACAGAAACATGAGATGGCAAGATGGCGGTGGCTTAGTGTCAGCTGTCCCCCATGCTGTGAGGTGTCTGTGTGTGTGTATAGACTGTGTGTGTGTGTGTGTGTGTGTCAGGGAGTGAAGAAGTGTGTGGAAAAGACAGGTGGTCCTCAGGGTCTTGTTCAATAGGACGTCTTTTCGAGGAAAAATAGCCCAACAAAAGCCTACTGTGTCAGAGGCTATCACACCTGCTCCCCCACACACGCCACATGTAATCTAAACTGCAACACTGCTGTTTCATTCTCATTAGCCTACAAATACTACACAAAACACAGACACACACACACACACACACACACACATGCATATGCACACACACAATATGCAGTCGATATGTGTGCGCACTAATGGCCTTAGCACACTGTGGTACGAGTTGGCAAATACTTGCGTATGGCATATGGACGCACTCACCCAACACAAAACGCATAAATGTCTTCACAGACAGGATCACTGTGACACATACTCTTGGTCCCTGTTTGTTTGGTTGACTGATGGGTTCTGATGTCATGGTCCTCTGCTCAGAGGCCAAAGGGTGACTCTTTACACACCATAATCAAGTGTATGTGTGTGTGTGTGTGCACAGTAAGCACTGTGTTACAGTGCTTTATTGCAGCAACTGAAGTAATTGAAGTAACATGAGTAACTAAAAGGGGGATCTATTGTCATTTTTCCATCCATGCCCAATATCATTTATTTATTAAGTTCATCAACAAGTAAGTCAACTGAAGAAAAAAAATGGTCATCAGGATTACCTCTGTTTTATAGTCAATAATAAACACACTGGAAAAGCTACCTCTGGAAAGACAACATTAAACAAAATGGTCATTGTTATTTTATCCTGGTGACATTATGGCAAGAGGAGGCATCCAGTCTGCTAGTGACAGCTGTCTGAGAGTGGGTGCGGGGGAGAGATGGAGAGAGTGGGCATTAGTTGACTTCTGGACAGTTAACACCTGTTGCCTTGAGATAGGTCATATTAAGCAGCTCTTTAACCAAACGCACAGCTGAAAGAGGTCATTGTGTTGACAGTACTTTGAAAGGCAGATGACAAATGCAGTTACAGTTTAACTCACATTCTGTATAGTCAACATATAAATAAATTGGGTGTTCATTCACATAAGCAAACACACATAAATCACAAACAGTGACACGTTAATATATACACATGCAAATAAATGCGTTTAGACTATGGCAGGCAGGTACACGTTACTGTAATACACTACATGGTATGAGGAAAAGGTAGAACAAGAGCTTCAGCAACTGCTTGAGTTTTGTTTGCTGCCTTGTACTCCCCCTACAGGTGGGCCTTGGGTACTGCCTGAAAAAAGCACAGCATCACATCACAACAGAATAACTGGAACAGAATTTTCAGTGGGTGCTTAAAGGCATGTCTGTATTAAGAGAACCCACAGTGACCATACTACTAAGAGCAGATATATCTGTAGAAGGGCACTCTCAAAGGGAGCTAATGTGAAGATTTACATCTTGTATGTACACCAGTGGCTTCCTAACTTCCTGACTTCTTGCTGAGCAGCCCCAGCACCAGGGGCAGCCTACTATAATGAATAATTCTTCTGCTCTATAAACAAAACATGCACACTAGTATATAGTATGATATATGTTAGCTAAGAACATAGTGGCCATGTTGGTTTGTACAGCAGAGTCAGTCTAGGATAGTTTTTCACACCATCTGTGTTTATACTTTGTCTCTATACTGTGAGAGCCAAGAACCCAATCACCAGTACACGCACATATGCACACACACACACAGAGTTTTCCTTCTAAATGAAATCTGCTTCTGGTTAATAATTACTACTGTGCTCAGACACTAGGTGTATATTAATCTAGAGTGATCATGACCAGGCACTTGAGAATGTCATCTCCCCTCTCTGTCATCTCCCCTCTTTCTGCCTCTGCTCTCTTTTCCACAGGGTCCTATTGCCCCCTCCTCTCTACCTGGCCCAGCTTCTTCAGGTCCCTGTCCCCCGCCTCCTCCTCCTCCACCCCCTGGCCCCCCACCAGTCTTTACTGATGAAGAGGGCCCCAAGAAGGAAGTCTCCGGTGCCCAGCGCTCAGCCCTGTTTGCCCAGCTCAATCAGGGAGAGGCCATCACTAAAAGTATGTCCAGTGGACTAATAGCAACATTAACAGAGGAAGAGGCAGAACCGTAATCACTTTTACCATAAAACAATATTTCAGTTTCAACCATTCATTATGTTCACTTTGCACTATTCTCAATTACATATGAGTTCACCTGCTTAGCAAATCATGCTGTTTTATTTTTACTCTCACTTTATACAACTTGTTGGATAAAAACGTTTTTGGTGTTTTTTGCTGATTTTTATTTTGCTCTTCGTTTGTGTCATCATTCTTCCCCAGGTCTGAAGCATGTGTCTGACGAGCAGAAGACCCACAAGAACCCTGGCCTGCGGTCTCAGGGTGGCCCACAGCAGGGCCAGCAACAGGCCTCACCCGCCAAATCCAAGAACCAGAGGAAGAAACAGAACAAAAAGCAGCAACAGCAGCAGCAACAGCAGCAGCATCCCCCTCTGCTGGAACTGGAGGGCAAAAAGTGGAGAGTGGTGCGTGGGGGCCAAGCATTACAGAACTCCTCAGCCACTCACAACTTTCAGCTGTTTGCTTAACACTAAGGCTTTGTCTACCATTGGTCGGCTACCATAGACTAAATAGGTCATTTGAGACGATGTAGGCCCTTAGGTGTTGAGTGATGTGGTGTTTTGTGTCTCATTCTCAGGAGTACCAGGAGCAGGCCCATGATCTGGTGATAGAGGAGACAGAGCTGAAACAGGTGGTTTACATCTTCAGCTGCAACAACTCAACAATTCAGATCAAAGGCAAAGTCAACTCCATCATCACGGGTGAGTGCTTGCGACCCTACATGAAAGATAAATGTGCTATGAACGGAGATAATCCATCATGATGTAAATTTCAGTTATCGGTATGTTCCTGTGGGTTGCACATAGCCAATATAGGAACATTATTGAAATAGTAGATATTTATGTCCTTATTCTGAGCACAGCCACACTGCTGGAGCAACTAAATGTGTTTCTCTTATATTTCTTTATAGATAACTGTAAGAAACTGGGTCTAGTATTTGACAATGCTGTGGGAATTATTGAAATCATCAACTCCAAAGACATCAAGCTTCAGGTGAGGATTTGGAAACTGTAATGCTACTACAACTGAAGAAAAAAAAATCTTACAGTAAGCATTTGCATACCATCAATATTGACCCTGGATTGGTTGCAATTGAATGCAAATGAATCTTGTGCTTGTTAGGTGATGGGGAAAGTGCCCACCATCTCCATAAATAAGACAGAAGGCTGCCATGTGTACCTGAGTAAAGAGGCCATGGACTGTGAGATCGTCAGTGCCAAGAGTTCTGAGATGAACATTCTCATACCACACGGGGATGACTATGTGAGTATGGGTTTGTGTAGAGGATGCTTTACTAACTGTACCCTGGTTGTTGTAGTCTTTGTATGTTACATCTACTGTTGAAATGGACTGCATTGAGAATAATGTAATCTGTTTACTTTATACTATATAAGTACCTCCACTGTAATCTGACATGTCTGCGTGTGTGTGTGTTTGGGGGGTTATTCACAGAAAGAGTTTCCAGTTCCAGAGCAGTTTAAGACCGTCTGGGATGGCTCCAAGCTGGCGACAGAGCCTACGGAGATGGCTGGCTGATCTGAGGACACCTCTTCCTACTCCTCTTCCCCATCTCTACAATCATCTCCTCTCCATGCTACCCCTCCTCACTGCACTTTGAACTGTCCACTCCATCCAACACCAGACTGACAGTGGAAAAAAGGGATTGCAGCACACAGACACCACTGCATTAGATAGGTATTGGGTTGGAAATTGATCTAGGGTTTTACTGCCAAATTAAACAGTTGAAAAAGGAATGTTTGGAGGTAAAATGTCTTCTTCAGGTCCATCCCATACATGAGAAATGTATGTACTCCCCATGCACTTACCAGTGTATGTAGTTTGAATGTCATGAACAGCACCATTTGTCAAGACCATCCTGGTAGTCTACAACTGAGATTGTGCTACGATGCTCTTGACATAAATATTTGCCATGTCATTTAGGTCAGTAATTAAGCTTTACAATCACTAGAAAAATATAGATTTATAGCCACTAAGAAGTAGGAGGGTTGCTCCTTTCTTTTAGATATTAGATATTAATTTCCCCTGCCCCATTTAATTTTTTTAAGTTGATTCACAAACACTTTTTGTACATCCTTTGGTTGTGTAAATTTTGTGTGCATTTTTTATTTTAAGAATAACAAAGATTCTATCACAAAAGTTACTGAGTGATAACCACTCTGAAAGAAATCTTTTGTGCCAAGGTCAATACAGCATTGAATACTGTTTTTTGAGTAAGAGGTAAGAATGATCTATTTCCAGTGGCAGATTTACAGTTTAATCTCAAACAAATTGAATATTGTCATCAAATTTTTTTTTTTTTTAGGATAAGCCCCTTGAGATGCACCATTCACTTCATTTTCATACTACCACTCACAATTTCTGTGGCAAAGGCATTACGTGTTATAACTTGCTTATAACAGGTTATAATTTCTGTCACTTGCTTCATACTGCTGAGGGATGTGTCTTGAAGCTGGCTCAACAAGTTAGCTGGCTAACTTTTGTAGTGTACACTGGTATGCAGAATTATGGCCTTGTTCTGTTTTCATTAAAAAAGTGGCAGTTGCCATTATAATCTGGCCAATGTATGAAAATCCAATGCCTAAATTGTGCCTGTGAAATAAATGACATTTATCTAGGAAAACATAGATGGTCAAAGGGAGAAAATGGTTGAATACATTGGTTTTGCATTAACTTCTGGATCACATCAGCTGGATGTGTTGAAATGAAATGCAGTTATTCTGTTGGTATTAGCTGGAATTCACCTTCCATAGAATTGTATTTAACTGTAATGCCACATTAAGCACAAATTACCCTGGGTGTTGCGTCTGTTAACCTTCCTGTTGCCTAAAATGCAAAGACGACATGAGATGCTTAAATCACATATTCACTCTCAGCTTAGTATCCACTGTGAACTGTATCCTCTAAATGCATTAGAGCCTAGCTAGAAGTTGATCTTCACTGGTTAAACTCATGCCTTCATTAATAAGTGTAGGTGTACACAGTATTACATTAATGTACAAAAATGCTTTATTTCCATATCTTTTTGGTAATCAGAAACATTACTGGATTAGGCTTACCATTGACAAGTTAAATCTAAATTACCTACAAACTGTAACATGATTAACCCCTCTTTTTCAAAATAAAAAGTTCAAATGCAAGTGTCCTATGATTTGGGTCTCAAAATACCTATGCAAATTAACTTGCACTGAGGAATGCAGGTAATTTTACACAATAGGAGTCCACATACAACTGTTACAATGTCAGAATTCCTATAGCACACTTTATTTAACCACACTGCAAACATGAAATATGTGTTTTTCTCTACATTACACTGAGTGGATTGAATTGAGAATATTAATGCATACGGCTGCATTAATCTGATTACTTTTATTTATTGAAAATGAATGCACGTTTGAAGATCAATGTATAGACACCAATTTGTATTGGATAAACATATGGTGCATAAAAATATATCACCTCCTAATACAAGTTCTACAATGTTCTACACATAATTCTCACAGCTCTGGCTGAAGCTTGCTCAGTGCTTTATGACCAAATTACCCTGTGAGTCTTGGGTGAAGAGCATCTCTGCCTCCAGTTCTTGATCGCCGTCTCTATCTTTAGCCCCATTAGATACCCCCCGGCCCCCTGCTGGACTGGCATTATTAGTCCGGTCCTTCAAAGGACTCCAAGACTGGTGGTTTCTGTGGGCAATCACACGAAAGCCCTGAGAGTCCTGAGTAAACAGTGAAGCCATGCTGTCTGTTTCAAACTCCTTCTGTGTGCCTTTTAAGACTGCTCTCTGCGGTGACTGACAGCTCTTCTCCCAAGACCTAGATTTAGCAGCGGCGCTGCTGGGTGACACAGACTTCATTTTCAGTGGTGATCGACTCCACCCCAAATCCATCCACTTCACTGTATTAGATGAGCAGTTCTCTTTCCCAGAATGCTTTGTGGGAGAGCGCAAAGGGCATGGGAATCTACTCTGAGTGGAGGTGTACTCACCAAGCAGCAATTGAGCCCTGAAATCCCTCTTACTCATCTGGGGCACACTGAATACACCATCATCTTTTGCTGGATCTATGGCCTTCAGGCACTGGGAGTCCTGAGTATTGTGCTCCCAATGGTTAAAGGGTAACGTTTCAGGAATAGGGAGGCACTGGACCAGCGCTTGTTTGTCTGCTGAGCTGGGGATAGAGCAGGGTACAAAAAATCCTCTCTTCTCCTCGGGTTCTTCAACATCTTCAGTCTCATATCCTCGGATCAAATGTAGGAAGGTCTGCTCTTTTTTCCAGTTCCAAGAATAATTTGGAGGGTCTGCCTCATGGATATGAACTGACTGCACACCTAAACCTCTGGCACTTGTTTTATCAGGAAAGTCACTTTCAGTGTTCTCCATAGAGGTCTGACATTCAACATCTATTGACCATCTTTCCTCAGATTTAATGGGAGCTGTGCCTGATGCACTCATACAAGGCTCAGGAGGCAACGTTGGCTTGTTTTCAGCTTCTATAGAAAAAAAAGCAACTTCTATTAAGATAACACGTAATTTTACAGATAACTTTTTGCAGATCAGCTTGAAGAATCTCTGGCCTTTTTGTCTGAACTCACCTTTGCGCCTAGGACTAAAGAACGAGGATATGGTGCTCTGTTTAGTAGCAGGCATGGCGAGTTTAGTCTGCGTGAAATTGAGTGCCACTGCCACGCTGTAGCCTCCACAACGAGCCAAGGGGTTAAGACGTTTAGATATAGGACGAGTCTGTCGTTTCTGGGAAAGAATAATTCAAGTTAAAAAAACATACAGATCGAAAGGAAGATGTAACGCTAACGTTAGGCTTTTAACCTACGCATGGTCGCATACAAAAATCAATGTAAAGATCTACACATTTCAGTTGCACAGTGCCCACACAGTTATGTAAATATATTACGGTGTACCAGAGCCCGTCTGGGTATACCAAGTTCATATATAATTAAATGTAACAGGCAACTTGTTAAATTTGGCCTACCCGCTTCTTTTCTTTGAGTTCTGCTGTGTCAATCCACAGCTCACAGGCGTCCTGAGATGAAGACATCGATACCTTATTTTGGAGTAAAATGCTACTTAAAGTTATGCCGTTTACGTTTTAACGGTTGATATTTAGTACTCAACACTTGGTAACGTATGGTATTGTCTAGTTATCCAACATTAGCTGGTTAACTAGCTACTAGCGGCGTGAATTAAATTTTCGTAGCAACGCAAAAGACAACAGACCTACGCTTACTGAAACGCACTATTCCAATTAAACCATTGTACAAGTGAACAGATTAAAAGTTTCAAAGCGTCAACGTTAAATTATATGAACTCAACAACAACAACTCAACCAGACGCGACCCGACTCTTTGCTGTAGCGCGCGCTTGCCTTTGAATAATCTTTGGGTTGCCAAGTACTGTTACATGAATGGGTGAATAGTTTCAGAAATGAAGCCGAATAGATCCACAGACATAAACAAAGTATATATTAAACTCAGTATTTATGTTTGTAAATGTATTTAATTTTGTTTAATGTGATGATGACATGCAACTTACTTAAAGTAGCCCACATGACAGATGTCCACAGATTTGGCAACCCCATCCTATTAGATGATGCCAAACAAAATGAATTACATCGTTTACGGGTGTTATACAATTTTATTAAATACTTATGTATTATGCACGTGAATAAATGTCCGTGATAATACGCAATAAACACGAATATAAAGAGTAAAAAATAAGCACAAACAAAAGGATTCGCTCACAAGTTTGACGTATATCGCTTGCGACTCTCATGTGTTGATGTGACGTCAACATTATTGCTGGGGGTGAGTGATTTGTACATTTCGTTCGTCTTCAATCGTTTTAATCCTTAATATTACCATGTACTTTAACATACATGCCACGTTCTCTTATCTAAATGGTATCTGCAATCACGGACAGCAGTCTTTACTTTAGTGTTATTGAACAGATAACTCGGATAACAAAATAACAAAGGGAGCTAGGGTAGCTATCGATAGGAAGTTTAGCAGGAAAGCTTGCCAGCTAACAATGTCAACTAACTGGATAAGATCAAAGTATTAGTTTGGCAGATTCTGTGCTGACACATCTAAAATTTAAAGTAGATACAGTTCGTCAGACGTCCTTTATGATGTATCATAGTCTTACATTTCTGCCACTTATTTTACCTTACCTTGGTCTTGAAGTTAGCTTGCTAGCTCGTTTGGCTGTAAACAAACGTGAGGGTATTATAGTAATGTACGCCATTAAAATATATAAGAAAGTTTACAGTGTTTGTCGATGTGTAAATAGTTTTCATTAAAGCGTATAATGTACTGTAATCATGCGATCCCAGGTCGTCGGACTAACTAAACAAACTTGCTAGCTAGCCAAGTTACTGTAAGGATTTTTTTACCCGGAAGTGGTGACGTATAGATGTACTTTATGAATGGTACATGGATCTACTTTAGGAATTGGGCATCTAATTGTCAATTATCAATATATTAATATGTCGGTATAGAGCTTGATGAAAGGAAATTTATTGATTGTCGTGTTGATGTTGTAATTTTGAGATGTCAACATAGTAATGGGCTGTAATCTCCTTTTTTCTGTAGTTATTCTTTGGAAAATTTTAGAGTGACACCATGTTTCATGGCATACCTGCCTCAGGAGGAATGGGAGGAGGTGAGTCCTTGGAAGCCAGCAGAACAAAAACACATGCTATAGTTGCAGGGAGACAACTGCATTGTCTTTGTGAAAGTAACATGGTTTGAGGTAGATTTTTAATATGTAGCTATTAGTTTTGGTCATCATTAAATTTTTAATGTACATTTTGATGGTACATGTTCATGTATTATGCATATATTACAAATACAAAATAAATACAAGGCACATACAAGTGTGGTTATCAAGTTATCAGAGTATACAAGCTATCAGAATACTTTGTGTTCCACTATGCCATCTCTATTGTTGTTGATTGTTGGGTTAATTATATGGTAGTGCATGTTTTAGAGTCTTTGCTGCTGTATTTTTGTCACTCTGTTCTCATTTCTTATCACTCTATTCCTCTCCATTGAAGCCCCAGCCAATAAACCAGAGTTGTATGAAGTAAGTGCTAACTTTCTTGTCTAGTTTGATTATTAGCCAGCTTCTGTTGCCCCTTTACAGTTATAATTTGAATGGGAATGAGGGGAATTATTTACAGTTCGGCTCAGTATTGCTTGACTTGAAGTTTTCTTTTACATTGATTTGGATACTTTTTGAAAAGTTTGCACTTAACCATACAGTGATATATATATATATATATTTTTTTTAACAGGAAGTGAAGCTGTATAAAAATGCCAGAGAAAGAGAAAAGTAAGGAAATCACCCCTCATTTGCAAGTCAGCAGTTCCGTCATAAAAGGAACTATTAAAATGTCAAATTGAAAATGAACTACATTGTGATTACGATCAATGCACAGTTCCCCATTTTGCTCATTTCATCCAGAAAATATTTTTTGTTTAATACTTTTAGGCTTAACTATTCAAATTGACTTAAAAACACCAACAGAATGTGTAAAGAATGTGTAAATGTGACGTTAGGTATAAAAATATGCACAGTGTTTTCCAGATGTTCATTAAAATTAGCATGGAAAGCGACTTGCTTCACCCAGGCTGTCATATATGTTATGTGGCTGCTGTACAAATAAAGCTGCGTTTAAGATGACTTTAAACAGAAACTATTCCACAAGAATCACATCTAGCAGCCTTAAACCTTGATTCACAGTAATTTATATTTGTAACATTTGTAATGAATGCATGCCCTATCTCTCTGGAAAAGGTATGACAACATGGCAGAGTTATTTGCAGTAGTAAAGACCCTTCAGGCCCTTGAAAAGGCCTACATCAAAGACTGCGTCACTCCAAATGAGTGAGTTTCACCCACTTGCACCCTTTCACTCATAGCTGATTATTCATTACCATATTAGTACTCTAATATGGTAATTAGAACTAATTAGAACTCTATGCAGAATTAACATGCTTTGTATTTGCTCAGGTATACAGCAGCATGTTCCAGACTACTGGTCCAGTATAAAGCTGCATTCAAACAGGTCCAGGGCTCTGATGTCGGATCCATTGATGACTTTTGCAGAAAGTACAGAGTGAGTTTCCCACCTTTCACAGTAGCAGTATGTAATACAGTAAATGTGAGCGGTGGCAACGTCGCCAGCTTCGAGAGACCTGGGTTCAGTTTCGGAATTCGCTGTGAGTCTGTGTTGCCCCCGCTAGAAGCATATGCTAACTTTATATTATATTTTATTGATGATCATATGTAATAACCTTTGCACAGTATGTCATTTGCTGATTACAATTTTGTATGATGTGTTGCTCATGTATGTCATAAAAATACTTTCTACAGCTTGACTGTCCACTAGCCATGGAAAGAATCAAGGAAGACCGACCAATCACCATCAAGGATGACAAGGGCAACCTGAACCGCTGCATTGCAGATATAGTCTCTGTACGTTCTGCTGTTTCTCTGGCCTGCTTTCTCAAAGAAAGAGTGGGAGTGCCTTATTGACATTTAGTCTCATTTTGGATTAATGGCTGTGCTTGGAAGACAGCCAGCCTGGCTCTCCAGCACAACATTTAATTCCAGCAATTCCATTAGAAACTCCCCTGTTATTGAATGTTGGCAGATCAGTTTCCCTGTGCCATGCATCATGCTGATGATCCTAAGTGCTTCAGGTTTTAGCTGTGCCAAGATCTATTCTAAGTGAAGCTCTTCAACTCACCAACATGCTATAGCACTGGCTGGCTCAGCAGAGCAGACTTGACTGTACAACTGAAATGACAGTGGGCGGTATTTAAATGAAATGCCTTAAAAGAAACCTGTATAATGTTTGTAAAATACTATATGAATGACTATAATTTGATGTTTAAGTGTATTTGTTGGCTTAAAATGCAAAAATCTAATGGGCCTGTAAGCCTAAACATTTAAGTAAGACTAGGTTTACAGATGGCAAGAAAAAAATAATACTTATAGTGATACTATGATAATAACACTAGATGACAGTGTCAATATATATATTTAATAATATACAAATAAGGTACAAAAAGGTATATATATATAATGTACTACACAATAGATGATTAACATATATGCATGTATGTATGTATCTGGACATCCTCTTTATCTGTTCCAGCTCTTCATCACTGTTATGGATAAGCTTCGTCTTGAGATCAGAGCTATGGATGAGGTAAAGCATCTATGTGCATTGGAATCATTTGGAATACTGTAGTGTGGTATTATTAAGGAATCTGCAAGTTAATGTATATGCTGTGTGTAGAATTTGCTAGGTAACTTTTTTTGGACAGACTTTCCACTCTCCAGAAGCTAGCCATACTCTTTCTAAGGTTATGCCAGTGTGTCTAATACATGATTGTTAAATGATGTGCTTAGATCCAGCCTGACCTGAGAGAGCTGATGGAGACCATGAACAGGATGAGTAACATGCCTCCTGACTCAGAGGCCAAGGATAAAGTCAGTCTTTGGTAAGCTCCTAAGATCTCTGTCAAATCAGGGGCTTTCCCACTACACCTGCTTTGAATATGCCCATGGCATGAGATTTCGAAAATGTTGTTTAATCAGGAAACTGTAGCAAAACATTTTGAGGTATTTTGATACTGAAATTTCCCCTCCTTTCATATAATGACAACAGTGCTCACAGTGTTAAGTAACATCTTGCTGTCAAATGGCAGGCTTACTTCAAAGGGGCTTGCCAGTCACACAAATAAATTCAACAATGTCTTTGATGTTGCATATTGCTTTTGTTCTTTGAAAATGTTGAATCCTTACTTAAAAAAGTTCTGACACTCCAACAGCATGGCACATATGATGATTTATGTTCTTTTACTCAAAAATGCCAGTTGCAAACTTAGTGAACTTTTTAAGCCATATTTTAGTCTATCTGGTATATTCTATTCTGATGTGTCTGGTTGAATATACAGTACACTTCAATGTCTTGAAGTCCTTGTGTGAATGCCTTTCTCATGGTTATGTATTATGTTTCAGGCTGACCACTTTGAGCAGCATGTCCGCCTCTGATGAGCTGGATGACTCGCAGGTGCGGCAGATGCTCTTCGACCTGGAGTCTGCCTACAATGCATTCAACCGCTTCCTGCACTCTTCCTAGGCCACTCACTTTCCTCTCACTTTTTCTTTCTTCTCACCCATTTTAATACTCCTCTGTTGTTCAACACGCTCCCTTCACTATGGTCGTGATTATTCCCTCTGGCACCCCACCCCCCTCTTCCTCCTCCTTCCCTTTCAACTCCTCTTTGGCCTCTATCTATTGATTCCTACAGGTTGTACAGTACAGTCCAGTAGTATACTGTTCTGTCTTAGTTCCATGCTGTGGTCCTCTGTCTTTGGGGATGGTGGTGTCCCCCCCCCTCCCCAAATAAGCCTTGTAACAGTAACAAAACAAAGGGTATCCAAATTGGGAAAAGACCCTAATTGGGTAAAGACCCTTAGACTAGAGCAGCATCTGAGTCATGTGGTTTTTGCTTTTACCACCTTTTTTTTACCATAGATGAAGGAACTATTAAGAGATTATTTTTCTTTTCTTTCTTGACTAGAAAATAGAGCTCCCTAATTCATGTTCATAGTATATGCCCCAATTAGCATTTTAACTCCTAGAAGACATTAATTGTGTTCCTCTCAGAGTGACTCGGAAAGCGTATAGGAAGTATAAGAAGCAAAAAGATGCACTTTGCAACAGTTCCCCTCCCACAGTCAGTCCCCATCTTCATTTATGTTTAACATGTATCTTTCTCTGACCGATATCCATCCTCATGTGGAAAGGGGTTGTATCTTAATGATTGCAGCTATGTACAACTTGGAACCAATGCTATATGTTTCTTTTTCTATTTTTAGAACTTAAAACATATGGTATTACCTTGATCAGTTGTTGCTTTTGAGTCTTGCATAGGACAGCTTATTGTTTTAATGTACATAATCTGCCAATGGTAAGGAAAAACAATAAACTTTTTACAGTCAGCCCATAACCATAACAGCTTACTGTATTGCAGGTGCGCTTGTGAGGTGGTGTTGCATCTTCTTGCAATAGCATTTTATTGTACTCATTTAACAATATCATAGGTTAATTTCTTTATTGTGTTTATATAACTTTCTTTCCAAAGATGTCATTCTTGGAAGGTTCTTGATGGGCTTTTGGCGTTTTCACTAAAACATTGCATATTTATTAAAAATATCCCTCTTTGTAAATAGAACAGTTTTAAATAAAGGCATGTAAACATTTTTAGAAATTATAAATAAAAACCTACCTCTAAAACCCACGCTGTGTGTGTGTGCGCGTTAAAGACTACTGCCTCTGTGGTGCTGTTCCTTTAAAGAAACTCACGGGGCCGCATAGTTGCGTCTCCAGGACGACAAAATAATTACAAAACGATGCAGTTTGCTGCGAACAGCCGAAAGGGAGAGGGGGATTTTCAAATTGAAGGCTACAGAAGTGAAGGTTTGCCACCATAGAGAAATAGTTTAATGTAACATTCGTGCCAGATATAGCAAAGTATGACAGTTTACAGAGTAATTGTACAGGAATTTGTGAAAGAAGGCTGACAGCCCTAAACGAAGTGGTCACGTTAAGGTTAACAAATTGACATTCACTTGCTAACGTTAGCTGTACCATATGGTACAGACTGACATTGGTAATGACGGCTATCATCAATCGTTTCTGTCGTTTAGGATGGCCAGGTTATGAGTAGTTAATTTATGAGGATTCTAGCATAGCCATAATAAATGAATGAAACGCAATGAGTATAATACTGAAGATGACGTGTCAAAGTTAGCACGATCAGCAACTAATAACGCAATAGTGTTGCAAGCGCTAGGGTTCATTTTCATAATCGATAAACCTGCTGACTATATGTACTTGTTAGCTCGCTAACTAGCAAAATAGCTAACATTATCTAATAATATTGCATTTCTTGAAGTCGCTCTCGGTCCCTCTGCAAACTTCTGCCCAAACCCACTCTCGTAACGCCAGAAATAAACAGGTTTCAGCGGTAACCAAGTAACCCCTACAATACGTTCAGACCCTTTAGACACATGTGTTTGGGAAGCATAAAATAATATCACGAAAACGACACCATGAACGTTACCGAGGTGGAAGACCACATTTCTCGGAAATATGAAGTCAAGAGAAGACTTGGAAAGGGGGTGAGTTGATGTGTCACATTTGAACAGTTCAGGAAAGTTTTCTGTTTGTTTTCCAGGTTGTGAAAAAATTGTAAAGCTTTAATTATTGAATGTTGGTTCCACTAAAAATTGAGGCTTTAAAATGTTAAAGTTAAATCGAACAGACACTGAACATAACTGCTTCGACCGCTACTGAAATGGTTACTGAGTTGAGTTTACTGTTACATCAGTGAACATTCCTGGGATGTTTTTTAGGTTAATGACCAGAACAACAACGGCTTTTTTCAATACCACCTTTGTTAAGAACAAGCTGTTTCGTTCAGTATGTAATTCGCCATCATCCTATTTTATGCGAGGTGAATTGAGTTTTATTAAGAAGCCTAGACTTAATGTGGATTCATTAATCCACATGGTTTTTGTTTGTTTTTCTAATGTCTCTTCTGGAGCTTGCAGTTTGGACTTGATACTTATTTCATTATGATGGTTAAATCCCTGACTTCATTAGGTTATGCTACTGTCTTGGGTCATTGGGACAGACAGATGCGGGACAGTTGCGGGACAACAGGTAGACAACAGTTGTGTGTGCGCGCGCAGGCCATAGCTCAATGTGTTTCTGGGCAGAGTGGTGCAGGCAAGTGGGAGTACTCCCTCTGCCTGAGGGACAGGGTGAAAACTAAGCTCCTATTCTTACAGGTGTGTTGCCTGTTTGGTGCTTAGCCAAACAAATGAGGCTGGTTATTATGCAGAGAAAGCCCACAGGGCTGTAGAGGTCCTGCTGACCACCTGTCAGAATTCACCTGTAGGCTAGATTGTAATTTGTTGCCTAGTACTCCTGTCAGCCGAGCAGCGTTAGACAGTGGAAATGGTTTTGGATGACTTGTATCCTATGGTAATGCATACACTTTGTGTTTGTGTATCCCTTTTAACATTATTTTAAATAGAGTGGATTTCCCTGCTGGGGATTTCTTGAATCATCTAACAATATCAGGAAAAGCACCACTGGAGACAGTGGAAACCCAATAGTGAAATTGCATCAATTCCAAACAGATGATCAGTACAGATAGATCACAGAACAAAACTGGAGCACTTCTCCTATTTAGGAATACTGGCTTTTTAAATGTAGCTGATTACAAATTAGGCTTATTCACAATTTCTGGAGTGTTACTTGACAGGGACGCTGTGGGTGATTCTTAACAGTTGATGATTACAATAACTCAGTTACTGCTGTGGTACAGTTCAAATATTAAAAGAGTACCCAGACATAGAGCATTTATAATGTTGTATGCTCTGAAGTAGGGGTTGCGTCTCAGGTCTTTGATTACTCAGTCATGTTTGATCATGAGTGGACATAAGTGCTTACTTAGCCTGAAATAGTTCTGTGACTAACATGCATAACAAAACTCTATGTCTGTGGGAAAAAAACTGCATACAGTTTAAAGAAGAAGACTTGAGGCTCAAGGATGCCTCAACTATTTCTTTTTCACAACTGCAGTTTAATTTTGAATGATTAGGCCCTAGCAAACAGTGAAAAACAATGGAACACTGAAAGACTTTGCAGGTTTGCACTTTGACCTTGCATGATAATGGCTGTTAGAAGAAGGAACAAAGGGAAAAGGGTCCCTGAACAGAATTGTGCTGCTGCCATCCATGCATTACAGAAACCTTTTATCATAGACACACACCCTTTTTTATTTCTCCTCTCTCCCCTCCTGTTGTTCTGTGTCCCCTTGGCTTTTTAATGACACATGGAGGATGGCTGATTACGTGTTTGTGGTGTGCAGGGGCAGACCATAGCGCAGTCAGTGCACCTTCGTCACAGTGGGAATTGTTTGGCCTCCCCAAGGGTGGTTTAACTTTAACTGCCATGCAGGCAAGGTTTTTCAGCTTCCTCGTTCTCACACGTTCATATGACCCAGCTGTGCCACTTTGTTCTCAGAAAACACCTATGTGGCACCAATCCTACTTTTTGCTTTACTGATTAATTACGTTGTCTCCAATGACACATAATTGTGTCACATAATCCAATGACACATAAACTGGTAGGCTATCTGAAATGTGAGTGTGTGTGTTTGTGTATGTTATTTGGGGGAGGGGGGATCAACCAGATGGATTTGTATGAACTGCTTACTCTGCAAATCTTGCATAAATACCAAACTGTATTCATATGATAATCCTTTGTCCATATGTTTCTTACACTTTTGTTAGTTGAACAGTTTAGTCTTCCGATCTTTAGAATCCACTTTTTAAAAAACTGGTGTATTTTGTCAGCCAACAAAGTCACTGATCACAGTTACTGACATATTTTCAGTAGGCCTAAGTTCTCACTTATTGACATTTGCTTTGTAATTTGTGCTGGTGTTTGTGTGTTTAAATGTATGCAAACTTACTTTTTACTCCTGCATGTCTGCTTGATGATTCACTGTTAGACCTATAGGTCTGTGGCCGTTATGTGGTCTATTGATCCATCTGCCCGTCTGTGTTTCCAGGCCTATGGGATTGTCTGGAAAGCTGTTGACCGTACAACAGGCGAGACGGTCGCTGTCAAGAAAATTTTTGATGCCTTCAGGAATCGCACTGATGCACAGGTGTGTCTGTATGGATCAGAATAAAAAGATGAATGGCAGAAATTGAGGAACTGAAACTTGTGTTTCCTAATACCATTTTCAATGTTGTTTTACCCAGAGAACTTTCAGAGAAATCATGTTCCTTCAGGTAAGCACACACCACCATTTTTTGGTTTTGTTTTATGGCTACAGGGGAAGTAGTCCTGTTTGACATGATCAAGTTCAGTGTAACTCCCCTCTCATGCCCTCATCAGGGGAAGGGTCACAGCACTAAAAGCCTACAGTCATAATCAAGTGTAATCAAGCTGCTCTCTACGTTAGGGGTTCCATAGCAACAGTGCAGTCCCTGAGTTGCTTGGGACATCAGCCATGTTTGTTTGCCGGCTTGTGATCCAAGAGGAAGTGTAATGGCATCATGTAACTTCTATGGAAACCTCATTGGCCTGACGACTTAGCCATTCACATCACTAGCGTCTTTCTCAGGAGAAGGAATTTCTCATCTTGGACACAGTATTGGCCCGAATATAAGATTATTTTTTTCCCCTGTAAGTACTTACGGAAAAAGGGAGGTCATTTTGTATTTGTGGACTAGACAAAAATTGGGGAAAAATTTAGAGGGCGCCAAAAACGATATTGGACCTGCACCTCGTAGGCCTACAGCAGTGTCACACGCGATGGAGAGGTAAGAGATGGTTTTGAACAAATTCAAAATTAGACTTGAGGTGTAAAAGAATGACTGGATTTACATGCACTTCAGTACCCCTTGACCCAGTGTTTATAATATTCAGGATATGGTGGGACACTCTCTATTTGATCATATTCAGGATACAGAAGTCGCTGATGCTCCCAGTGCCTGTACAGACATCGAAGAGAAGCTGTCAAATGTCAGCGTTTTTTGACATGCCAGCACCTGTTACTATTGCAAAGTAAGGTTGAAAATCAGTTACAGTGTGGTGGAAATGAGAGAAGCGAATCACCGATTGCCTAGCAGTCAGGCCAGCCCTTTGACACACAAGGCAGTAGCCTACCAAAGTCATACAGTCTGACTTCTATGGATAATGCACATGGTTTTCTGCCTGGTAGATAGGATATAGCCTACTGCAGTGTACTGTTTGCACTTTCATGGAAAATTATCATTGATATGGTTACTATTCATTCAATTTAAATGTGAGAAATTCTTCATGAAGATGATTTAACTTGATTTCATGCTTTAATGTACAGCAATGATTTTAAAAGCAATAGGCTACCTTTTGAAATGTTTTCAGTAGCATTTTAAAATAATTTAATAATTTATAAATAAAACAAAAATGTATATTGGGCAAAAATTGGTCTTTAAAATTTTTTATTTACTTTTTTCTCTCTCAAAAATTAATCTGAAAAACGGGAGTCATCTTATTCAGGATCATTTTATATCCGGGCCAATATGGTTGTTTAAGTAGTCAAAGGTATTGTAAGGAATCATTAATAAAATCATACAGGACCGATGATGTGTTTTTGAGGAGGAGAAAATGTCATGTTATGGCATCTCAAGATATCTGACTTTGCTGTGGTGTTGTCATTTCCAGGCACCGTTCTTTATTAATCCCTGTCTCATCCACAAACACAGCCACCTGTCCTCTGTTTTTGCTTCTACTAACTCAAAACATATCTGTTATGTAATGTCATTCTAGTGTCGCCTGCTAAACACTTCCCCACATTTCCTTTTTGGATGTAATTTTGTCAAAGCAGAATTACAGATAACTGTAGTAATTTGAAATAGAGTTTTCCTGAGGATTGTAATCTCTATGTGTCTCTTCACAGGAGTTTGGTGATCACCACAACATAGTCAAACTGCTGGATGTTATCCGTGCCCAAAATGACAAAGACATCTACCTGGTTTTTGAATACATGGGTAAGGCATGTTTGATTAGCCACTGATGGCAGTAAACAGTAAACATCTTAGCTCCACATGTCACACATGACTATGACAGGAAGTAGTTTTATTTCTCTTAATCTTAATATTGGGGGCAGCTGGTGCTTCGGGTTTGAAACCGAAGGGTTGCTGGTTCTATCCCCAACCAGTAGACCACGGCTGAAGGGCCCTTGAGCAAAGCACCTAACTCTTCGCTGCTCCCCGGACGCCGCTGTAGCAGGCAACCCACTGCTCCGGGTTAGTGTGTACTTCACTGTGTGCTGTGTGTGTTTCACTAGTTCACGATTGGGAGATGCAGAGACCAAATTTCCCTCACAGGATCAAAAGAGTATATATACTAGTAGATCAATAATGACAGAAATACTGTGGCTGTATGACTGTAATGATAGCTGGGCCCACTATTATAAAGTAGAAGCAAATATCTATCGTTTACCTTTGCTGGTAGAAGTAGCTAATACTGATGGTCTTTGATGGAGAGACAGCCTCAGCAATTATGCATTTTTATTCAGGCTCACAGAATAGAGTCACAGTCTTATAAGAGTGAGAAAGATCCTATTGGCTAAAGGGTCAGCGAGGATGCTGCTGCCCGTCTCAGGATCTGTATAAATCAGGTGGATACTCAGGGGGAAGCTGAGAGGCGCTAGAGTCACCTGGCTTAGAGGCTCCTCCCTCCGTGGCTACCTCATGTTAAGACAACAACTGAGCATGACTGGGCAGATTTGAGCCTGTGTGTGTGTGTGCATGTGCGTGTGTGTGTCTGCGTGAGTGCGTCACTGCTCCTGCCGCTGGCTCCTAACGTCAGCCAAGTCTACTCCTTGTGTTGATGGCATGCAGCCATAGCACTAGTCTAGTAGTATTCTCTATGTGATCAACACAAATAGACAACAGTGTAAACACATACAGTACACAACTGACACAAGTCCAGACCATCTCACAAACAATGTTAGCAAGCACTCGCATGTTCATACACTCACTCACCATCTTCGCACTCTTAAAGTGATCAGGTGATCTTTATAATTTTGAACCAGCTAAGTATTTTAGGGCTTGTCCATTTCTGTTTGGGTTTGTGCTCTGCCTGTTGTTGTTTGTTGTTGTTGTTGTTGTTGTTTACCCTTTGCCTCTCCACACAGACACAGACTTGCATGCCGTGATCAAGAAGGGCAACCTGCTTAAAGATATCCACAAGCAGTATATCATGTACCAGCTCCTCAAAGCCACCAAGTACCTGCACTCTGGGAACGTCATCCACAGAGACCAGAAGGTGCCACCATCCTATGTGCATATGAAAAACCAGCAATTAGCCAATAATCATTCATGGATTGTTTTTCATGTTAATATTGTTGTTTCCATTGCACATGTTCCTTTTAATGAATATGCCACATTTTGTTTGAATGGGCAAATTTTGTAAAATTACTTATATGTGAAGAAATATGGCCGATATGCACTGTACAGTTTGGAGGGGTCAGACCTTGCCTTGCTCAAAAATTAGTTATGATCTTAACAAATTTAATTAGGGTCAGCTGTGCTGTTGCTGTTTGTTAAGCTTTTTTCATACCTTTTTCAACAATTAATCGTTTTTCAATGAACCTTGTAAGCACTGCAAAAAAAAAGAAAAATAGAAAGAAAAATAACCATGCTTTTGTTTAATTGTTTGCTTCATACAGCCTTCAAACATCCTTCTGGACACAGACTGCTTTGTGAAGCTGTGTGACTTTGGTCTCGCACGCTCCCTCTTCCAAACCCAGGAGGATGCTGGGAACCCCGCTCTGACTGAATACGTGGCAACCCGGTGGTACCGCGCTCCTGAAATTCTCTTGGGCTCTACAAAGTAACTTGTTTTCTCATGCTTTACATGTTATAACATATTATCAGTACATGCAATATATGAAGGATATAACTGAATGCATTTGCCTGTATAGAATAATTTCTGCTCCTTCTCAAATACATCTTATTGGTTTGAATACAGAGTTAGAAATTGTAAATAACAGCAGGCTAGACAGATACTAAATATATCAAATACCGTGTTGTGGCAGGACGTCTGTGACAGGCTGAAGTGGTCACCATGTTATCTATGTCCTCCTGTCTGCCCCATCTGTCTGTCTGTCTATCTGTCTGTCCGTTCACACAGGTACACTAAAGGAGTGGACATGTGGAGTGTGGGCTGCATCTTGGGCGAGATGCTGCTGGGAAAGCCGCTGTTCCCAGGAACCTCCACCATCAACCAGATTGAGAAAATTATGAGTGCCATCCCCCATCCCACACCCGAGGGTAGGTTCATCTCAGTGTCTTCCCTCAGCCCTGTAATCTCAAAGATTTCTTTGCTTTGAGTCTTTCCTGTGAAGTGGATATAGGATATAGAGATTAGGGTTAGGGGGCACACTGGGATTTGCCATCACTCTTTCAGCCTTTCGCAACTCGACAGCTCTATCTGTATCACTTCTCTGAGACTTTGAACACCAGTACAGTAATTCCATAGCAGGTCTCATCAGGCCCATATCCTCTGCATGCATTCTTGTTCTCATACACTTCAACCCACTGTGTCTTAGAGGAAAGCTGTTCACTGTTCCCTCTGCTTGGCTCTCATCCATCATTTTTGTATCAGAGATGTGGTCTGTTATCTGCTAGTGATCATTGAGTGGGAATGTGTTGTGATGTCGCCCACAGATGTTATCGCTATCCGATCCGAGTATGGTGCCTCTGTGATCCAAAGGATGTTGCTTAGGTAGGCTTGAGTGGATGTGGGTTTATGGTTATGCCATTATAGCATACACCCATGTGTGGATGTGTGAGCAGTTGTACTATTTGGTATATGTTACTAACCAGGGGTATTCTTACAAAGGTTTCTTAGGTTGCATTGTACCTTTAATGTTAATACTCTTTTGTAAGTCACTTTAGCATCTGCTAAATTAATTGTGTAAATGTAATTTGTGAATGCATGGGCTTTATTTTATACTGTATGTGTTTGACAGCCTGTGTGTGTGTGTGCATGTATGTGTGTGTGTGTGTGTGTGTGTGTGTGTGTGTGTGTGCACGTGTGCCATAATATTTTGCCCTCAGGCCCCAGGTTCCTCTTGAAGAGCTGTTGGGTAGTCCAGTTGATGCTAAAGCTTTGGACTTGCTGAAACGTCTGCTGGTGTTCAACCCTGAGAAGAGGCTCACTGCAGAACAGAGCCTAGAGCATCCATACGTGGCCAGGTACAGAGAGAGTGAATGGGTGGGTGGGTGGTTGTGTGGGAGCTCAGTTGAAATATTTATTTAAGCTTGATCGAAATAAAATGGACATTTGTGCTGTAGGGCAATTGTTTTGCAGTCGTAGCACAGCACCCATAATTACACATGAGCACGCACACATTTCCACAAAACATTTCAAAAGGCATAGAATTTTAAATAATAAATAGAATAAGAAGTGTGTGTGTGGGAGGGGGTGTTATGGAGGTTATCTTGTTTTCTCATGCAGTTCAGTAACTGAACAGCAGAAGGTGTAAAGGAGTGTTTATATCTGTTTGTTCGGACTAATGGATATTTGAAATGGGAACCAGAGGGCAAAAACTGGAATTAGCTGTGCAGAGGGTGGGTATAATTTAACCGGATGTATTCAGCCTTCTGAATTACCTGTTCTTCATCCAATGCGGCATACTGCAATGCATACTTTTCAGTTGGACACCAGTAACACTCCCTCACACCTTAATGAACTACTAAAAGTACTTTTAGTCAACACCTCCTCTCCCTCTCCTCTCCTCCTCCCTTCTCCCCCCCTCTCCTCCTCCTCTCTTTCTCCACATCTCTACCTCTCCACCATGGCTGCACCCCTGCACAGATTCCATAAGCCAGCCAAAGAGCCCAGTTTGGACTATGATGTCATTCTGCCTGTGGATGATGATGTACAGCTGTCAGTCATGCAGTACCGCACCAAGCTATATGAGGTACAGTAAATCCCTTGAGATGTTATGTTGATAAGTGTATCGATATGTTTTGTGTTTTTGTGTGAGTGAGTGTCAATTTCAATAGCACAGCTGTTTGAAGTCCCAAAAGCTATGAGGGTGTCTGTAAGTGTGTTTAACTAGTGAAGTGGCCATGAACTTCTAGAAAGACCATCTCAGTGTGTGTGTGTGTGTGTGTTTGTGTGTGTGTGTGTGTGTGTGTGTGTGTGTGTGTGTGTTTGTATGTGTGTGTGTGTGTGTTTGTGTGTGTGTTTGTGTGTGTGTGTGTGTGTGTTTGTGTGTGTGTGTGTGTGCCCTTAGATGATCTCTGAGAGAAGGTTCAGTGGCTGGGCCCAGAAGCGATGGCACAGGAGGAAGGAGGAGGAGCAGAGGGGAGAGACCAAGGGCTCCTCTGGGTTCAAGGGAGACAGCACAGACAACGCCCTGGCAAATTCCAACGGGGCCTCCTCAACCCCAGAGGACACTGAGAAAGGAGACGCAGGAGGGGACAATGGAAATAAGTCACTCAAAGAGAATCTCGCTGCACGGCAACCGGGGACCAGTCCAATGCTGCCACACATACAGCCAGCCAGTGAAAAGAGTGGTGCAGTCCACACAACCTCACAACCAGCCAATGAGAAGAGCAGTGCAGTTCTCACATACACACAACCAGCCAATGACCGAGTTGGAGAACTATTGAGCCCCGGTGCACAGAAGACTACCTACAATCCCATTACTCATGCTCCGAGTAAGTTGCACATAAGTGATACTTTTTAACTCATAGTTCTGATGCACACAACTACACAGGTTTCATGGAATATTACATATGGTCTTGAGACCCACAGTCTAGATCTCATTTTAGTACTGCACAGAAATACCATCCTAAAGATCTCTAATGTAGGCCTTGGGCCTCATGTATTGTATGTCTGCATGCTGTATTTCACAGAAGTGCAGAAATAAAGATGGTTTTAAGTCCATAGTGACTGTGGTTAGTCAACAACTTTATTCCCCTGGAGTATCTAGACCCAGGTGTATGCAGCATTAGAGCCAGCCCTTGGCCTTGTCCATGGTGCTGATATACCATAGAATTCCACATGAGGGAAACTGTATTCTCAAGGGATGTTTATCAGTGCCAACACACACACACACACACACACAAACACACACACACACACACTCACACACATATGCAGAGGCACAGGCTCACACACACTTACCAACACACAGGCACGGACACACACACACACACACAAGTGTTAGTGTACATGTTATCATATGCATACACATTGATATTTGGGTGTGCTCCTTCTGACTTCTTCATTCACTATCCCCCACTGGTCATCTTGTGTAGTTGTGACCAGGGCACCAGTGTAGTCCTAAACCGCTTACTCTAACCCTCAGTGCTCTCCCAGCTGCAGCGCAATGGCCTGGGCCACAGGAGGCAACCGCAGCAACTCACTGCTGCTGACATCATCCCTATTCTACCATCAGAGGGCACTAATGGGAGCATGGTAAGCCTCTGAATGTGTGACGCTGATACTCAGTACATATTTAAACAGGCCTCTGCTCACCCACATCTGTTCTCTAACAAGGCAAGTTTTGGGTTTTGTTTACTATCATATTGGGCATCCACATTTTCTGTAACATGTTAGCACATATTTACACTTGCCTGCTTTTTCCCTGCCTCATCCTTTTTCATTTCTACCTATGTTGTCTTTCTAACTGTGAATATAGTCTCTTTGTTTTTCTTTCTGAATGGAATTTGTCCTCTTCCCTCTCCCTCTCTGTCAGGTGGGAGATCCCAGTCGTGCCCGTGGCAGGTCGGCCCCCATCGCCCGTGTCCGCTCCTTGTCACTGACCTTGTCTCGGCCCCTCAACAACCCGCTGGTGCGTCGGGATGAGCCCCTGGTGTCGTCTGGGCTGTGCGTGACCTCAGCGCGTCTGGTAAGGCCACCACCTGCCTCGCCCCTCACTCCTCACCAGCCCAGCTGTTACTGGCTTAAGCTGAATGAGCCCTTTATAGTGCTTTCTCTTATATAGTCTGGTGTGCCAATTTACACTGTTGTCTCACACACATGCGTGGGAATTGCTGTGCACATTTTTTTTATTTCCTGCCTGCAGTGGAGTTAATTCTTTGGCCACGCACGAGGGCCCCTGCAGAGCTCTCCGAGGCTGCATGCTGCGTTGAAGCTCAGGATGACTCAGCTACTCTTAACTGAGAGGCTCACTGCATCTGCCTCTCTGGAGCGCTGATGGGGAGACGCTTCAATTTCAGTCAGCTGAAATTTGTACAGTGCCACTGACAAAAGATGCATCCACAAAGATGCTACTGAGGAAACCACAGCCTGGCTGGTGGTTTAGACCACTGCTGTCATGACTCAGAGGAGTTTATGTCTCTGCACTCTCTCATTCATAATAATGAGTACTGGGGCTCATATTGTGTTCTAAGGCCTGGGATAACAGGGAAAAAACATGTATCTTTTTCCTTGTGAAAATGTCCATATGGATGCCACAGCATGTATGGAAAAAGTGGGAAACTTTTGACCGGATTTTATTCACAGAGTTGACCCGTTATGGACTTTACATAACTTTCTTGTCTTGTATGCCTGGCCCAGTTGTTGCAGATATTGCCCATTTTGATGTCCAGTGATTTCAATACAAACTTGGCATATATGGCAGGTTTACCAAATGCTGCATTCTCCCTTCACAAGCACATCATACTTTTTTGTCATGGGCTTATGATCAATGTTTTACAAAGTGGTTGCTCTTTGTTTTGCCATTTATATTTTTCCCTTATTTTAGCTGCACAAGTTAAAGACCCTGTTTTTACTGTATGTGACAACTGGGTTGTTCAAAGAACAAATAAACTCATTTGCTCTTTTTCTTTCCTTTACCTTGCCTCTCCCTCTCTGCTTTACCCTCTCTCTGGTTTCTCTTCTTTTTTTGTTCTGTTTTTTCATCTCTCTCCCGGTGGGCTGTGGGAGAACAGAACCAGCGTTCCCCCTCTCAGACGCGTGAGACCCGGCCACAGGTCAGATTCAGCAAGAAGGTGTTCCAGAGCAACTCCAACGTCTCAGCTGCTGGAGACCCCCGAGCCAAACTAGGCAGCTATTCACAGGCTTACGGTACCATAAACAAGACTGAACTGGACAACCTTCTGAAGAGCCGCCACCAGCATTAGCATAGAAATATGTACTTCGACATAAATATATACTTGCAAGCAAGCAAACAAACACCTACAGGAACAAATACACCAGCCCTGCAGCATCATCAGAAAGACTGAACAGGATTCTTCTAAGCTGCAACCAGCATTCAACACACACTTCCAGGCAACCATGCACAAAATACAAACAAATGCACAACACAGTTATGCAGTCACAGTGTTGTATGTGCATATATTCAAGGACTGTCTAACAAACAGTACACTGTTTATGCCATTGTAAAAACAGAGAGTATATCAAGATAGAGGATGGGAGACCAAGGCAAGCAGGCAACTGTTATATAACTGGATGCTAATGTGACAAGAATTTTTTTCTTTTGGATGATCAGGAAATATTCATGGGAGCAAATAGAGTTCAACCATGTGAACTTGTGTTTGTAATTAAGCATAATATGAAACAACCCAAAAAAGTGAAATGAAAAAAAAAGAAAACTTTCAGAAAGGTACAGTGAGGACAGAGACTTTGGTGGGAATCCAGAGCTGAAATATTCAACTGTACAGCAGAATGTACATAATACATATATATGTGAGCAATAAAGTTTCAGTACTTTTCCCTCTCAGATAGCTAATTTTTTCTGATCTATGCTTGCTATTGTGAATGCTACAATATTTTCAGAGGATTTAAAGTGTGTAGACCATAACAACCACAAATAAGTCAAATGATTTTCTGGGTAAGAAATGGGATCCCTATTTTAGAATTTGGTTTCACTTTCCCATTGTGAGGTATAGGGGGAGGGTTTGCTGTGACTTAACTGCCCATGTTATTGTGAAGCTAAATATCCAATTGCAAAATGTAAATATGGACAGTACAGATTAGAACATCAAATGTCAAGCTAAATATCTGAATATTGATTTGCCCCTTGTACAAAATTCGACTGTCGCCATGGTACTGACTTGGGAAAACCGATGGCAACCGTCCATTGATGGCACATGTTAAGGAAGAGATTTCTACTGGGATTTGTTTCTTTCCATTGAAGGGACACTGCATAGTACCAGAAGCTGTTTTTAAATTTTCTTTCTTTCTTTATGCTAAAAAACGGGGGGGTGGAGTCGAGACCCTTTTGTTCACCTCGTGACGTTTACCTAATTTATACTTTCTCACCTATAGTACACTACACTGTCGAATTACAGTAATTCCAGCAGAAAGCCTCAGCACACTACTGTTGGGTTGTGTAACCCTGGATCTTGTCATGCACTCATATCCATCTGACAACCACTGTAATGTTGCATGTTATAGCCGTCCTTTTTTTCAATTTTCATCTTTTCACATTATAGAACTGTCTTACTCTAGAAGCAAACCTTGAAACGTATTACATAGAAGACCGCTCCAGAGGGCACTGGGGCGGTTGCCCATAAAAACAGCCAGCCGTACGGTTTTGGGGGCACTTAAGGCTATTTCAGGTCGCCGCCGGTTTCCAGTCTTTGTGCGACATACGAGAGTATAGACAGTACCACAGCAGATTAATCTAATGTCTACAGTTGTCTATGGTTTATTCTACATAATATACTAGGAAATTAGTGTGGGTCATTTCCCAGAAAAAACCCAGTATCATATGACACCAGTGTGAGTGACGTCACGTGCTGGGTCTTCGACAAAGTTGTTGGTGGGGGGTAGTTTTCAGCAGTAGCAACGACGACGACGACAGCGGCGCATTTACCGTCAGTGACGCCGAAATAGCAACGGGATAAACAAATAACGAAATACTCGGTTTGTGTCTGAGTTGGGAAACGTTTTTCTCTTTTACTTGTGCGGAGGTCGTGAGACGGATTAACGGTAAGTCTATTTGATATAATGTTTATTTGTAGCATTTTTACGCATGAAGCACGATTATCCGTGGTTAGCAGGTCAGCTAACCAGCGACAGCCCGCTGGTTAGCTCACCATTATGAAACTAGCATTGCTAGCGTTAACGTTATGACGGATAAACAAGCTGTAGCCAAGAGCCTTACATATTATGAGGGCTGCGTCTTTTTGTATTGAATCAGAAATCAGCGCCTAATTAGCAAATGAATCTGTCTTCCCCTACATGAGGCACAAAACCTTGTGTGCAATGTGGTCGTTTTGTGCCTTGTGTCATTTCATTTGAGCGTATTCAACGCTGATGTAACATAGCGGTAATGCGCTATGGCTAAAGCTGGGATACTGTCATACAATAGCATGGACATTGTTTGACAGGTTGCACCAGCCCTTTATCGTTAGTCGTCTGTGCTTGTCTGGTTATCTTTAGGGTGAGGAGCAAAGTATAGACGGTAACGTTTCTTCGATCTATTTCCTTCGGTCGGCTGGCTAGAACAGGTGTTTGTGGCTTACGTGGTTAACGTTGTTGGAAGTTGTAAGCCAGACTTAACGTCGCTATACAGGTATTTCATGTCGAGGGGCTTGAGTTTGTGTTTTGCGATGCATGCAATTATTCAGCAGTTTGGAATGTGGGTTAAATTATAGTCCGTTCAATAGCCTCACAATTGGCACACTATTAGACATCTAGAGATCAGAATGGTGTAGCTCAAAGACTATTCTTTATTTTCTGAAGTAACTTTGCATACTAAGTTCCATGTAAGCCAAATCGGTGACTTTTAGAATTAAGGGAGAAATTTTAAAATACTTTTGTGTAACTATGTAACTGATTTCTGCACACATGTATGAAAAGGCCTTGTCTTTCACAAAGCAGAGACATCAAGGCAAGTGGCTGTATTTCAGAGTACAAACTGGAAAGAGGGCCTCTTGAAGACCCTGAGAATAGACATATCTTACCACGTCAGCTAAATACTATAGACAACTATTGTATAAATGGCCTTGTTAGTCTTGAAGAGCAGAGAGAGCACAGACGACCATTATGTTAAAAGATAAACACCTGTCAAAGACGACGTCAGATGGACCGAAGGGTTAACCGTGGGTGATCCCCATCTTATGATAGAACGTTGCAAGGGGCTTACATTTCATAGATTTACATTATTTGTCATGCTGATTAGCTGATAAGGTTAAGACATTTCATTTGTCGCATGAAAACCTGGATTATGATACAAAACTTGGGTACGCACTACAAAAAACAGGAGCAGATCGAAAGGAATTGAGAAGCAAAAGGGAACTGGAGAGCAGAACGGAGGGGAGAAAGAATTGGAGAAGAGACGGGAAGAATAAGGAAAGAAATGGAAAAAACGAAATGGCAAGAAATTGGGAAAACAGGAGAAGCACCTGAACTGATTAGTCTAGACACTGCTCCCCCAGTGGCATTTTGTTATGTTACTGAAACAAAGTCAACTTCAGCATTATTCTGCGTTGACTTCGATTGCTTTGAAGAATTTAGAAATCGAGAAAAAACACGCGAACTGCTGAGGGAGAGCATCGAACGGTGCGGTGATTGAAGCGTCCTTGTTGATCATGCGAAATGTTGTAAACTAGACATGTGCATTACCCTGAGCTGCAAGCTATAGCTTTCATTAAAAATAACGGTGATATTTTTTTCTCTGCGTTGTTCGGCTTCGCACGCCCTGTTGGATTTACTGCCTTGTTTAAAATGCCTGACGGCGCTTTTCAACGCAGCCCCTGGGAATTGGTGTCACGGTATCCATTTCAAATCAAACTGGACTAAACAACTTGCTCAGCTATGTTCTGCAGCGGACCGGTCTCTTCCATGCGGTTTAATCATTAATAGCAATAAAAGAGTCCCCGCGCTGCTCCTGATTTTCGTTTTACGAGTTTACCATGGCAGTTCTCCAGTAGTGACTTAACATTTGTGAAACACGTTTACCATGCCACTCCCCTAGTCCTTCATGCTTTTTGTAATATTGTTTCTTTCACTAACACACAAACACTCGCAGGAGTTTATGCGACTCTCAGCCAGCAAGTTTGACCTGTTCCCTGTGCAGTAGTGCTGAATCATAGTGATCCAAGAAAAGAGAGCTGTTAGTAATTATCTATTTTCATATGTAGCCTACTCCTCCCAGACGACCTGCTAGAAGATAGACAACCAGAGGTTGTCTGAAGCGTTAAAACTATGTGATATTTGTATTTCTAAATGTGATCATCTTACTGCTCTACATTTGCCACATGGTGATTCCCACAATTAGCCCAGTCAACTTAGGTTTTAAGTTGTCTTCTGTAGCATAGTCTTTTTTTCCCATGGCCTTTTGTAATGCGTCATCATGACATTTCATAGATGTTTGTTGCAAATCTAGTTGCTCCATGCATAATACTGACTCAGGCTCTGCCTACCTAGAGTTCATACACAAAAACTTTCACTTTGCATTGGCCATTGGCTATATCTCTGGACCTCTGTGGGTGGAGCATACAGTCATAGATCACTGTTGTGGTTTGACAGTTGTGAGAGTTCAGGCAAAGAACTTCTATACTCAGTGGAAGATGCGAGACATAACCCAGACGTCAGGCCCTAATGGAGCCGTAAACAAAAGTGGAGGTAGGCTATGCTACGGCAAGCGAGCAGGTTTGCTCTGATCTCCAGGGTATTTCTGGGTCTGGAACTCCAGCCTTCCAGCCATGATGGACTTGAGGCAGGGCCAGGGATTACCCCATCAGCACGGCAGCCATGGAAATAAAGAGCAAGCTCCACATCCCTCCACAGCCCTTTAATGGCTCCCTGCTCCATTGGTAGAATAACACAGTCAAGAGAACACGAGAGTTTATTCCCAGCAAGGAAAATCTTACCTTGATACAGAATAATAAAAGATAGAAGAGGACCAGAATGTTGGACATCAGGCAGTGGCAGTGAGTTTCAGCCATTGACCCAGGTTGTTATGAGAGTGATGGTGCAGCCTGGCCGACTGACTTCATTAACCTAAATCTCGGCTGAAATCTCTGTGGGTCACAACAGCTTAACTGAAACCACATTTATAGCCATGCTGCTATTGTGAACCTTTGCTTGAAATGATCCATACATTTTTATGGTTCAATACATGAAGATGTGGGGTTTTAGTGCTCATAAAAGTGTAATCTTTATTTTAGATCACTGACATCATTTTTTTTTTAAGAAAAGGCCATCTCACATTTTAGGAATAGTGATATGAGATACAACAAATTCTTCATCTTTATAGGTAGATGACAGCTTTGTACCAGTCTGGCCACATTTCCTACATTCTCTAAATGGTGTCCTGTTAATAAGCCTATATGTAACTGGTCTAGAGAAAATATTTGTGACGGGCTTTACTCTAGCTCTTTTTTCTATAGCCGACAGCCGCAAAACACATTTGCTGCAATTTGCCATTTAACACCACATGCAGAGGGAGAATGGAAAGGCATTATTGGCATGCCATGGTTGAATTTACAAGGTTGTGAAGCTATTTAAAAAGCTGCTGCCAATTTCTTTAAGAAATGTGGTGAGATTATGTATGTGTTTGAAGTTGCAGTCAGCAAGCTAAACTGTTTGAACACACATTTTTTGTAGCATTCAGTTAGTATCTCCTCAAAATCTACTAGCTCTAAAAGTTAGCACTAACTGAAAAAATAACAACAAAAAAAACAGTCTCCGAGAACAAGAAACAAAGTGGGGTCAGTCGGTTCCCCAAACAGTAATATAAAGTTCCTCTTAAAGCACTGAAGCCTGAGGTGAGCTACCTCTGTTGCAGGTTTTGTTCAGGCAGAAGTGAGCAGCGTCGGTTGCAAGTTTTGATTGGGATTCAGTTTAAATGTAACGAAGGCTGCGTGGGACAAACACATCGGTGAAATTTTTACAAACAAACAAACACAGCATCACTGACTGCACCCTCACCCTTCTGCTTCCATAATTTGCTCGCTGTGCATTTGAAACAAGCTAGTATACTGGAGATAAGCATTTTATACGTATATAGACTCTCTTAGATTATTAGATGAACTTCACTTGCTGCTTTGCACCAGTCCAGACAGTGGTTAGAACAGAAAAGTACACTGGTGCTGCTCTGAGATCAGTGCTTGTGTCTTGGTGTGAGCATGTCTCCCCTACCACTGCTGTGCTACTGCACCTCCACCATTTGTCATCAAATATTCATTTTGGTTTTTCCAAAAGGTGTTTCCTCCATTACACAGCAACACTCGCATGACCATAAGGTGTGGACTGGTGCTGGTACTAATGACTTGTTGGTTTACACCACTACATGAGATTAGTAGGTCTGACGTCTATCTAAGGCATGTTTCCCAAAACCATAGTTGATAACTTAGGAAACATTGCCAACCGATTAAGTTGCTAATTGGTCAGCAGTTTTGGGAAATACACCCCAGGATGGGTGTTCTCTTTAAGTCTCACTTAAAGATGTATGTAAGTGTGGTATTGCTAGTAACTGTAACCTACTGAGAGCAGGATTCGACTAGTTTGGGCCAGATATGTTCAGTGTTGCCTGTTGTTGCCATAGAGATGCATGTGATTGGCTGTGGTTACAGCTGGCTCAGAGTGCTAGTGTCACAGCGCTCTGAGCTCATTGGTTGTGGCTGCCCCCCTTCACCGAGGGCTTTACTGCATGTTTAAGGGATACTCTGCTTTCGTGCGCTACAGCTGAACACACTTGAGAGGGATCTGTCAGCAGTATTCTGCTCTATTACTTTACGTCACCAGCTCACTTTCCATCAGGACTGCTCCAAGCCATTGTCGTAATCTCATAAATTTGGGCCTTGAACATATAAAGTGCGCAATGCAGTCTAGAGAAATATCAAGGTATTTTGACCATTGTTGGGAACTAGCCTATGTTTTAAAAAGATATGTCTACAGTGGCTGAAATTGAATAAATACCACCCTGAGTCTTATTGTCAGTGCTTTCTAACCTGCTAACTGGTGTGTTTTGGCGAACACATATCCTGGTCCATAAGTTTATCTGACTTTCACGTGATGATCACATACCATCACACTGAATTTGAAGATGATGCCAAAATCTGTGCCTGATGAAAGCATGCCTCATATTCTTTAGGTCTTGTGTGAGCTGCTTAAACGACTGAAACCCCACTGGTGTCGGCGCCCATCCAGTGCACCTCCTTATATCCTTATGCACGATCTGGATGGTGTCATTCTGGAAGGTGGCTCATACCAGCCACGCTAAGAGGATTTCTTGGACTTCCTTAACCCTGTCTGCCTTATTCCTCCCTTCTTGCTCCTCCTTACCCTTGTTTTTCTCTCTCTCTCTGTTTTGTTTATTTAGCTTGTATCGTTCACATTCTTCTTCCCACTTTGTTTTTGGCATTTTAATGCTATTCTCTCCCTCTCTGGCATCCCTCTTCTTTACCCTCCCTCTCTCTCCCTCTCTCTCTCCCTCTCTCTCCCTCCCTCTCTCTCTCTCTCTCTCCGAAGCAGCTGTTCCATTCTGTCCTCTTGCATATTCAGTTTTCATTTCCTGGTTGTTATTTTCCCCCGTCTCATTTAGGTCTGATGTTTGTGGCCTAAAATGCCTGTGGAGTGTGCTGGCCTAGTTCCTCTCTCTGTGAGGTAGCAGAAGAGACCTACTTACCTGTCAGATGTGTGTTAAGCACACCGGCACTTGTGTTATTTACCTTGCCTGAAAGGCACGGACAGACACACCTATGACACTCGGTGCAAACATTCTGGTCATCAAAAGTAGCCATTTCTATGGTGAATGAGTGAGACAGAGAGAGCAAGATGGCCTGGGTGTGTAAAGCGATGCATGGGTATTTATTTTGCTTCAGCTGCCATGGTGCTGGAGGGAGGGATGGAGGGGGAGAGAGAGAGAGAGAGAGAGTGCACATGCCGACAGAGGACAGTTTGTCTTGCCAGCCAGGTCTCTGCTTCTGGACTGTGTGCTCTCAATACTCTGACAATTATCCCATCACATCTCATTTAAGTGAACTAAGTGGTTGTTTTGACTTGTGACAAGGGACTTGCATTAAAATTCTCTTTGTTAGTGGTCGTATAACTGTGTGTGTGTGTGTGTGAGTGTGTGTGTGTCATCCTACACACACAAAGCTGTGTATTCAGAAGCATTGTCCACTCTGCTGGCCTCCTGATAACCATCGGACCAGCCATAGCATCAGCAGGTTTGTCCATTCCACCATCAGCACTCTTTCAGTGTGCTCTGTGGCCAGCACAAGCACCTAGCAACAATATTCAAATACCCACTTAACGCACCTACCACAGACAGACACTATTGACGTATAGCTGAAAGGATGGGTCAACACTTTCCTGCCCTTTTGTCAAGTTTATTTGGGGTTAAACATTACAAGAAAGTAATCATCATCATTGGCAGCTGGTCGTGGGGTCATTGGGATACTGTCACACGATTACTCCAAAGGCAAATATGTTAGTGTGACTCAGAACGTATCTTGATCATATCATGTCAGCCAACTGATCTCTGTTTCACTTTAATTTGTCCTTTACGAAACATATTAGCTGGCTCTGGTTGATTAGTAAGCTTGAGTAGAGGACATGAATATTAATGTGTTTGAAGGGTCCCTGACTGGTCAGACATGTTGGCCTTATAAGACTGATGTTGGTATCAGCTATATTTAACAGGATTTAAAAACACTCGAAATGCTTTCTTTTTTGTGTCGCGGGATCAAATGCACTTTGAGCAATAATTTAATTTTCTTCCACGCATGTGTGCTGGAACATGGAGAATAGACTGATTATTGTCTTAATGAAATTATTAATAATAATCGGGCTAAGCTGTGCATGTGAACATACTGACTTTTTACAACACTAGCAGTTTACTAGTTGAAGGATTTTCAAAATTTTGAATAAAACCAAAACCTATTGTATATATGTAGCTGATGCCAATGTCAGTCTTATAAGGCCAACACGTCTTACTAGCCAGGGATTCCTTTTAGACATTTAGAAATGCAATCGCGTGCTTGCATTTGTGCATGTGTTTGTAGTGTGACTGATGAGATCCATGTGGCTTGAGAATACCAGGGAAAAGAAAGCCTGTTCACCCTGTTGATCTTCTCTTTGACTATATAAAACACGAAATGACTGGTCTCCAGATGCCAAGCACTTGCATGAATAGGCAGTTATACATGTAGTTAGAGTGAAAGGGTAGCATTTAAGCCATCAGCACAGTTAGGCCTAGCCTAAGTGTTTAGTAGTCAGTTATTATACATAACTCTCAGGTGTTTTACCCTAAAGCTGCTTCTTAAAACAGCAGTAGCCTATCTATTTTTGAGAAACTATTCAGCCTAGATCTTAAATTGAGTCCAGAGATTCAGAGATTTTCCTTTAATGATGATTGAGGGGTTTAAAGATCTTGGGGATCTTCAGGTCTGTTTCTGTGAGATAAAGAAAAGACTGTTGAAAGAAGTCATTTTTTGCTCTGATGGAGACCTTCACAGTTAGCCTGGGTAGGTTGGAAGAGGACAGCTCTAACACACCCATACATCTCTCAGTATTGTCATACTACACCTTTCTCTTTGTCCCCATATAGACTAGAGTAGCTGTCAAACTGGTAACTGTTTGCTCTTGATGGTGTGATTAACGTAGGCCAATCAGGGATTAGCTTCAGTCTACATGTCAAAGTTCAGCTTTACGTTTAGCAGCCAACTTCAGTGGGACAGGCAGGTTTTAGTGCTCACATAAGACGACTGTTGTAACTAGACTGCACAGACTGGACTGTCTGTTTAGACATGAATGCAAACATATCTGCGTGAACCCAACTAATGCACTGGGCTAATTAGATCAGTCAGGGCGTATTAGTTTCCCCGGAAGGTTATTTCTCAGTAGGCTCTGTTTTGCACATTTGATCTGAAATATTAGACCTAGACATGAAACTTTCAAATAATAGAACTTTCTGTCAAAGTAGAAGTGTGAGTATAGACCTACCTGTCTGCTGCCCAACCAATGTTTGGTCAGGGTAGGGAAGGGGTAACAGTGGTGTTAACAGAAAGAACGGGAACTTACCGAAACCTGTCAACCATTTTTAAAATTGAAAACTGACACCCTCTGTGTGTGTGTCAGTGTGTCTCTATTTGTTTTTGAGACAGCAGTCTCCTTAAGAGAAGCACATACGGGATGAAAGCTCAGGGGATTGGCTGTCCCATAGAAATGGGGCAGGGTTACATAATTCTGCTGTTATTCAATGTGCTGCCCTATAAGAAACAGAGAGATTGAGAGAACCACATGGGGTGAGGGGAAATGGAGAGATTAAGAGAGAGAACGTTTATGTCCATTTGTCTGTGTGTGTGTGTATGTGTATAAGTAGATACTTTAGAATACCATGCAAAGATATTACTCTGTCAGTTTATGTGTCAAAGTTGTTTGAAGAGGACACTAAACATCGGAAGATGAAATGTAGTGTCAACATAGTGTAAATCAACACAGTGTAAGCGATCGCCTTAATTGGTCTGGTCATGGGATGTTTGGACAAATGTTTGGACAAATGTTAGGCCTGTAATAGCTTTTAAGAGCTTTAATGTATGATTAAATGTTTTTAAACACATCTAATAGTCTTACCCATAACACAAAGTGAATTTGAAAGAACCAAGATGAGCAACATCCTGTATGGCCTTTCAGATTGAAACATACTAAAGTGGCGTAAACTGTGTGTGGTCACACTTCCTCATTGTCACTGAAACCTGGTTAAGGCTGCATCCCTATGACAACCTGTGGCTGGGCCCAGTTGCTATAGAAACTAGTGGGTGTCAGGAATAATGCTACTTGCTGTCAGAGAGGCAGTCTTTCAACATGTGTGCAGACAAAGCAGAAGTGCAGACTCAAAAGTCATTGCCCATTCAAATGATTCAATAGGGTCACATTTCCTTTCATTCTACCCGAAAAGTATGTTTTAAGAAATGCAATGACTCATAAAGGAATTTGATTCTACATGGTGTAGATGTAAAATATGCAATTTGACAAAAAATGTAGCCCAGTGTTTTTTTAGATTGTGTGATGCTTGCTCTCACCCTAGGCTGGGCAAATACAGTCTAGCAGTTTTATCTGCCAGGAATATCAGCAGAATGGTTATGTCTTCTGATGCCACTAATACAATACTTAAATGCTGGAGTGCAATAACAAAGTCCTACTGATGAAAGCCTTGAATCTGCACTGGATGAGAAGATGTAATAAAGTTGGCCTAGTGTGTCTAGTTTGGCATGTTATTTATGTTGTAAAGGATCCTAATTTTTTACCTCATGGTAAATGCACAACGGACTCAGAGATATTGATTTTATGAAATGGACACGAATTAGATTTCCATTTGCTTAGGTAGTACGAATTAGACTACATGGCATGCCCCTCTGTGAGTATTGCAGCACATTCTGGTGTGCCTACTATTCAAATCCAGACAATTCTGGATTGCTCTTAAGCCATTTTAAGTCATTTGCATGAAAGTTCTATTGATATCCACTTTATAGCTCTTACTGCGATCACTGTAGCACTTCCTTTGCATGTGGTGTGAAACATGAGGTAAATCCATCGAAGATGCTGCCAACATCATATGTCTCTGAATCCTTTCTCTACGACCTTAAAAACACTAAACGGATGAACTGGTTGAGCTGTATTATTGCCTACTAGAGATGAAAAGGAGGTTAGGCCTATATTTCATGGATAAATGCACTGGTGTGTTTGTAGTAGTCTGGTTTGCAATTTCTGCTGTCCTTCTGGGACATATGGACCCAACCCCCGCAGACAGGCGTTCAGCGATGACTCATGAGCTCTCTTTCAGTACGGTCACATGCAGTTCTGTTTACTTTTTTGCTTTCTCTCTCTCTCTCTCCTTCCCTCACTCACTCACTCACAGGGCCTCTGTGGAAGGAGCAGTGATGTCTCAGGATAAGAGTGGCTACCCTGGAATGGGGGAGTGCAACCCCCTCCACAACAATGTCTACGGCCAGCCCAATCCCCCAGGCTTTGGGATGCCTCCACCAAACTACATGGGGGGCCCTGGGGCACCTGGATACCCAGCCCCGGGACCCTACCCCCAGCCAGGCTTCGCCCAAGCCGGCCCTTACCCTCAGATGCCCTATCCACAGATGCCATACCCACAGGGACCCGGCTACGCACAGGGACCAGGCTATGGACAGGTCCCTCCACAGCCAGGCTTTGACTCCAACCCCAATCGTGAGTGCCTGCTGCTACCTCATTCTCAGATTTTCTTGTCATTGGTCCTTCATGCTGTGCTTGTAGATCATCTGGAGGAGCTGGCTGGTGATTGGCCATTCATAGTGTTGTGCCTAGGGCTTGTTCCAGTTAGTGGCTGTCAAGGTCGTTAACATTGCTATGAGTTCTCCAACATGTATCATTCTCTATGTTTTTGCACTTAAGTGTTGATATATTGCACAAAACTATAAAACCACACACTTCCCTTTGACCAATTCTCCATTATTTTACATTTTATTTGTCTGTCAAATTTCAAAATTTATGTCGGAGTATAAATGCACAGTGTCATAAAAATGCCTGCCGAAGGCTAGGCCTGAGTGAACGGACTAGTGTCCTGCAATTGGCAGCGCCTGATGGCGAGATGGCTAGCTGGCTCTCCGCATGGAAACTCCCGCGCTTGTCTTTCCACCTTACATCAGCAAGAGCAGCCACTGGGCTCGGCTCACACGCAGCCCAACATGTCACGTCAGGTGGCATTACCATCCGCTCTAAAGTCTGGCTCTGCCATTCTGCTCCAGTTACGATACTTTTCCATTCAAAACAGGCACATTCCTCTATTGTTCAGGTTTTACCAGCGTAGGGGAAACCTCTGTGTGCTCTGTAGCCATGCACTTGTTGCTAAGCAAACAGTTGAAGGTTGGAGGACCCTTGTGTAAAAGCTGAATAAATTAAGTGTAGGCAGTTTGTGCACCATTATGTAAAATTTATTAAATAGAGATTTTAGTGTTCCTGCCTCAGACTTCACAAGGTGTAAATGGAAAGTTAGAGCACTCACATTTTAAGACCTAAACAAGGACAGTTGCTGAAAATAAACTGGAGGCTCAGTCATCATGGAGCAAAAAGCACATCTGGCCAGCCAGGCGAACTCGAGCCCTAGGCGCTGCAGGTGTTCAGTTTAGCTTAGCATCAAGCTAAGCCTAGCTGCTCTGGCTGTGGTGCACTACTGCTGCGTAGCCATGGTGGGCAATTACTCTAATCAGCAAGCACCATCAGTAGATGAGCTTAAAGCAGTGAAACAATGTGATGGGCCCAGCCAATCCAGGTGCTACCCCCCCCAGAGAAGTGAGTATGCTGAGTGATGGCAGAGATCTTTGGTGATATTAGGTGAATTATAAGATAATGTATCAATTTGAAGTATCCACAACATAAAAGCATTAAAGAATTAGGAATAAAACTAGGGGTTCTGTTTTTGACAAGGTACATGTGCAAAAGTACATGTGCAAGGCAACATTGCAACCTGCAACATTGACTACCTGAGCAAAATAACTAACTGGGCAATTAATTATCTTGTCATACCTCTGGTTCTTCATTCTTGCTCCAGAGGAACTCTGTGTTGTGCCTGAGGACCTCTAGTCATACTAGCATACTCATGTCTTCCAGTCTACAGTGTTTGGGATGGCTGTGAATTATACTTTTCAAAATATTATTGCCCAAACGTGGTTTCCCTCATCTGAGTTCCTGGTGCTTCCCTCATTCATTAACTTTATTTGTTGACCCCAATTCAGTTAATGGTGATGTTGGCCTAATAACTGATTTCCACAGCTCTAATTCGATGTGTTGTACCGCCCAAGTCCCATCCATAGTATAGCCTACAGTATGTTAGTAGATTTGCTCTTTTGAAATAGAGAATGTAGTGCAGTGTGACATGAGTGTCACTGCTGTTTGCTTGTGACCGCCTATGTGAATGTTGTCAAAACAATTTAGGTTTACCGTGAAAATATTACAGAAAGTCCTCTGCTGCCCAGATAGTACCCACTGTTGCTCTTCTGTCTGTTATGATGAGACAGTCTGAAAGCTTGTTGTTTTGGTTTCTTGCTTGAAAAAATTATCTTAAAGACCCATTTGTGAGAAGGGAGCTTGTCCCTTTAGTATTCATGGCTACGCAGCCACCATGATCTCCCTTTTCACCTCCTCTCTCCCCCTCCTCAGCACCCATGATGGGCAGCCCTGGTTACCATGGTGAGAATGGGCCTCCCTCATACTATGACAATGAGGAGTTCACCAGCTCAGGCTTTGAGGACAAGACCATTCGCCAGGCCTTCATCAGAAAGGTGAGGAGAGACTGTGTGTGCGCCCTACTGGTTAGTGCCCTACAGAAAAGTGAGGAGTGTTTGCGCCCTACACTGCTAATCACTTACTGTATGTTTTCCAAACGCAACCTGCTGTACTGGTGCATCCACATCTTGGTTTAATAGTGACTGGTGAGTGTAGCATTAATAAAGCAAGGCATAAACACACAAACACTGCTTAATGTTAAACCATTGCTTATCAGTTTAGTCACTGGTAGGCCTGGAGGGCTGTGTTTTATTGGCTTATAGCACTGACACACCAGGAAGATGTAGGTCATTATCAGATCAGTGTTCAGTGTATTGCAACTAGTTACAAGAGGGATTTACAGGCTAATATTCTTTTTTCTGAGAATCATCTATCAATCGTAGTCACTTGTGGATAACATCTTGTATGGAAGATAATGCATCTACAATGTGAAGAAGGGTGGTTGACAAATTACTACGCCAGATCATTTCTAAGGTGATGTAGGTCATGTGAGCATAATATAGGCATGCACTAAACATGCATTAACATGCACTATCGCTGGGCAGCCTCAACCTGCTGACAAGCTAAGAATTAAGAAATAAAACTCAGCCAGACCTTTTAACATGATTGTACTGTAACTATGTGACAGAGGCCTTCATTAAGCTACAGTTCATTTGACCTACAGTGTGAGATGTAGCTCAGATAAAGTTAGTGATGGGTATTGGGGTGTGAGGTATGTGTCTAGTCATTCTCGTTTCGTTATGAAGTCGCTGGCTTTCAGACTTGACCGACCGACGATGACCTGCCATTCACTGTGAAGAGTGCACAGAACTCAGACACATAATGGTCAACTCATTAGACTTGTGGGGGCTTTTTAGATTTTACAAGGACCATATTGTCTCTTTCCAAAACGAGGCTCTAGGCATTGAAATATGTTCGTCTCCAGTGAAAGAATATGATGTAGCCTTTCCAATCATTCCTATGAAACATGTCCAGGCTGTACATTGTACATTGTTCTCTCCTGCTGTGTTTGTCTCTAAACTTCTTCCACCCTGTGTCACGTATGTCTCCTCAGGTCTTCATGGTCCTGACGGTGCAGCTTTTGGTCACTTTCTCCTTCGTGGCCATCTTCACCTTCCATCAAGACGCCAAGCTGTTTGTACGCAAAAACCCATGGACATACTACGTGTCCTACGCCATCTTCTTCGTCTCCCTGATTGTGCTGAGCTGCTGTGGAGACTTCCGCCGCAAACACCCATGGAACCTGGTGGCCCTGGTACGAGCTTCTCCTTTGAGCCTGTTGATTGGCCTGGATCTTTTACATGTATTGGTTTGGAAGAAGAGTCCAAGAGAGGTTCCACACCCAGAATGTCATTAGTGATGAAAGGAACACTCATCGAATTCCACACGATTGATGTAATAGGCCATTTGTGACCATACTGGTTTTGGACTTTTTTTTTTTGGTTTTACTGGTTTTGCACTTTTATTGCTGTAGCAACAACAAGAGGAAAATATGCACTGTTGTGCTCATTGGGTCAATTGGGTTGTGGTACTGAAGTAGGCATCCAGGTTGTTGATGATCACTCTGGTTGAGAGGTGGTTGTGGTGATGATGGTGGTTGTATTGAGGGCGTGATTGTGATGATGGAGACGATCCTGATTATGTTGTGTGCTTTCCCAGTCCATCCTGACGCTGAGCCTGTCCTACATGGTGGGGATGATCGCCAGCTTCTACGACACTGACTCTGTGATCATGGCTGTGGGCATCACCGCAGTGGTCTGCTTCGCTGTGGTGCTCTTCTCTCTTCAGGTCAGCCCCCCTGTCAGTCTGTCTGCCTCCCATCTGCTCCTCAGTCAACACTCGAGGCCATATTTGTGATTTTCACTGTTATATATGAAGGATGTTTTTTTCTTTTGTCATCAGTACTAGCTAGTGAAGTGCAGCTGGTCAGTTTTGACTGCAGGCTTGTGGTTGTTATATTTGTCTCTCCCTGACCCCGTTTCTCACAGAGCAAGTATGACTTCACTTCCTGCCGCGGCGTTCTCTTTGTGTGTCTGATCGTGCTGCTGCTCTTCTCCATCCTCTGCATGTTCATCCGCCACAAGATCCTGCACATCGTCTACGCCTCGCTCGGCGCACTGCTCTTCACCTGCGTAAGTGACCTCAGCACACCACCTCGCTCGCCTGACTAGAGCGCGTCCCTACTCAGAGGGCCTATGGGCAGCAGGAGAGGGAAGCTTGTTGTGAATGAAGGAGTACGACTTGATGTCGTTCTTTTTTCGGTACCCAGAGTGCTTTACATGTGTAGATGGATGAGTCGTCTCCTCTCTTGGTCACACCATTTCCCCTGCAAATCTTGGCATGTGGCCAGTGAGGCATTTTGGAACAAACACATACGGTACTGAATACATAAATAGAATTGCTCTGCCTTAACACACAGGACACAAGCCATTGACTTTGTAAATGAAAGCAAAAGCAGACAATTCCTAAAATGCTGGGTTGAAAAACAAATTAGGGTGGTGTGCAGCAGCAGCAAAATCTGTGACCGATACTGTAAGACTGACTCAGGATCAGTTGAAATCTCAGAAAAGCTCTCCGTTTTTCAGCTGTCCTATAGTGTCTAGACATTCTGTAAGCACAGTCATTGAAGTCAATCAGTGTGTGGATAGATGCTTGACATGAGTCAATGTGGTTCTGCAAACCTGTAGATGAAGGTGTGAACATAGTAGATATTGTAGGAATTGAGGTCTCATACATGTAGCTGCAGAGGATGTCAAGTGATGATTCATCAGGCATTTGTTGCCACCGTAAGAAAAATGTGCAAACTTTATATGAGCCAACTCTTAATCAGTGAGGAGATGGCAGACGGCCCGGGTGCATGCCTGGACTGCATATAAACAGAGGAGCCAGAGGGAAGAAGTGCTGCAGTGAGGCCGGAGAAAGAGAAAGAGAGAGAGGAGTGAGAGAAAAAGAGAGAGAGAGAAAGAGAGAGAGAGGGGGTATGGGCAGGGAGCCCCTGCATGAGCCTTTAAAAGCCCTTCCTGAGTCCTGGCCAGTATTCTGGCCCCAAACTGCCCTAATTTCATCTGCAGGATGGAAAAGTGGCGAAGGAAGAAGAGGACAGAGAGGGCCACTTTAATTGTGGAAAAGTAAATGACAGTGGCGTTCAGGCTACCCCGCATGCCCCCTTTTAAAACAGCTATGTATCTGTGCTAAATGCATGGATGGAAGCATGGTGGCAGAGTGGGACCGGGGCAGAATACTGAGGGGACTCCAAGAGAAAAAAAAAGTGAAAAGCATAACTTTAATGCATTGCAGGGTGAGGTATAGGTTAGGGTTTAGAATGGCCACTGGAATGATAGAGATGGGTCTAGTGAGATGGAAAGATGAGGGGAGCGAGGGAAGGAAAGAAAAGGAAATCAAGTGAAAAGGAAGGAAAGAGGGATGGCAGGAGTTGCTGGATTAGGGGTCTGTTTTGATCCCAAGCAGTCCTGGAAACGATGAGCTCAGCATAACAGATGTAGAGATAGAGAGCAAACTGATGAGAGAACACTGAGACAGGAAGGAAAAGAGAAAGGGGGGGGGGTGGGATGAGATGGCACATGAGTGCACAGATCCTGCAGCCTCAGCTTTGTTGACCCATTACTGAGGTGCAGTGAGCTCTGAAGCGGCATTGTCAGGCAAGGCTGAAGCAGGAAGAATGGAAGGTTAAAATAAGACATGATTAGGACCATTTGGTGTTGTGGCAATAATGCAGAGTGTGTGTGTGTGTGTGTGTGTGTGTGTGTGTGTGTGTGTGTGTGTGTGTGTGTGTGTGTGTGTGTGTGTGTGTGTGTGTGTGTGTGTGTGTGTGTGTGTGTGTGTGTGTGTGTGTGTGTGTGTATGTATGTATGTATCTCTATATATATATATATATATATATAAGACAGGTCATGCATGCATACATATTGAATGGCATCAAAAGTCTCGAACTCCCAACAATGGAAGTGGCGCATCCCCCAGAGCAAAATACAAAGGCTATGGCTTTGTCACAGGTGCACTGTAAGCGGTAAGACGGAGTGTGTGCATCCATGGGAAACAATACTGCACTGACGTGAAGAGCCTCCCCTTCCCTTCCAGTGTCCCAGCACACTGCAGTGCTGTACTCTTACTCTCTTACAGAGCCGATGCATTCTGTAGACTTGAACTCCAGACAAAAGCCTTACAGATCACATGAATTTCTGTTTAATTTATCAACTTTAAAGGGAAAACTGCTAAACTTTTCAAACCTGGGCCCTGCTATGTAATTTGCTGTGGAGCTAAAGTTTCACTGTGGACATGGTATGCTTGTGTAATATTGTACTTTAACTAGATTATGTCTGACAGTTTACCTTTTTTGTATGTCTGTCTATCTTACCTTCTGATCTGTATTTTGACTTTTATATCTTAATTAAGGATTCTGTGGGACTTCTATATCTATGTGCTGGATTGTGTTGTGGCATTAGTGTGAGTGTGTACTTAGTGGCCCAGTTTGACCTCTCTATGTTCTTGTGTCTCTGCTAGTTCTTGGCCGTGGACACACAGCTGCTCCTGGGCAACAAGCAGCTGTCTCTAAGCCCGGAGGAGTACATCTTTGCCGCCCTCAACCTCTACACCGACATCATCAACATTTTCCTCTACATCCTGGCCATTGTAGGCCGCTCAAGGGAGTGAGTGCTTGGCGCCCCTCGGTGGAGAGGAGGGGAAGCGCATGCGGTGGGGAAGGTGGGGAAAATGAAATCAAGCAAATGGTTGTCCTTTCTTCTCTCCCACTTCCTCTTTTTCTCTCTCTCTTTATCTTTCTCTCTCTCCTCATCACAACATTTCCAAAGAACCCCCTGCACCTCCACCTCTATTTTCCACTCTCCCTCCACCCGTCAATGAGAGTAGGCGTGATTGGCTGTATGACAGACAGATAGACGGATGGACGGATGGACCAATGAGCGCCTGTCTTGCGGAGCGCAAACGACAAGGGCGAACCCTTTTTATTTCACCACTTCAACTAGTCTGAGGCTCGCACGTCACAGATACTTTTTTTTTTTTTTTTTTATGCCATGTTTGGTTTTGTTGAAACTCTGTTTGGCGACTCTGCACCTTGCCTTTGCTCTGCGTTGTAGCTTGCTTTTGCTGCTGTCGCTCTGGAGATGCCGACCTCTCGTCAGAGAAGCCAGAGGGGCGCATGTTTGAGGTTATGAAGAAGGTAGATGGGACTGATGGAGTCGGAATCGGACAGATAGTGCAGCATGGCCTGGTAGAAAGCGGATGTAATGCCTAGAAATGGAAATCACAGTAACATCTATGTGTACAACTGAATATTGCTCTTCTGTAAGTGTAACTGCCCTCTGCATGCTGATCACAACACTGCTCAGACACAGACAGATGCAGACAGAAAGGCTCCATGTGTTGCGCGCAAAGCTGTAGATAGCACAGCACTTTTCAATTCTCTGCTCTCCTTCACTCCTTTCCTTCCTTCCCTCTCTTCTTGTCCTCCCTCTCTCTCTTTCTCTGTGCATGCCTGCTCTCCATGTGCAACCTTGACCCAGTGCTTTATGGGAAATATAACAGAATGTGTGGACATCACTGTATAACTAACCAGTCACTCTGTTGTCAAAACAAGAGTAAACAATATTCAACAGTACAGAGAAGAGAAAATAATATGTGAGAAGTTACACTGTTAGAGTTAGATCTTTATACATTTCAGTAGACACAATAGATCTCAAAAAATGTGATTTTTGAAAAAGCACTCCCAGCACATTCGTGAAAGAGCGTGTGGAGGTCTCGTTTTGGTGATTGATCAGAACTCGATAGTTGTTAAAAGACCTGTTAATGGACTTCATGTTTCTACAACACTAAAGCTTCTTCACCCCTCCCCCTCCCTTCCTGTTAACTGTCTGTCTCTTTTTCTTTTCACATCTTCTGTTTCTTTGTATCTCTTTCTGTTCTCTTTTGTGTCTCTTTTTAACATAGTGGTCTTGGTGTTGTGTTTTTCCCCAATTGAGACTAATGTGAAATGTTAAAAAAAAAGTATTGAAAGTATTTCTAATTCTTTTGTTTTTGTTTTAACCAAGCACTCTGAGGGGTATGATAGTTATGTACATGAGGCATTTGAACATGTTCATAAGTGTTGGACACTTCTCCAGTGTGTGTAGTTGTAATTATTTATGATATATTTATTGCAGAGACTGTATAGGCTGGGCTGATATTGGGCTGGTGTATTGGGTTGGTCATCTCTCCCTCTGTCTATCTCTCTCTGAACTTAGTGGTCCTTACACAGACTGCTTTCAACAGATTAGCATAGTGCATCATCATCTCAAACTGACTTCAAAACGAGATGCCTGCAAAATCTGGAAATGTAAATATGGCAGAGTTAGGTCCATTTTATTTGGGCTTAACATTTCCCTCTGCTTTAAAAAGCGAACATGTTTGAGGTCAAATGCATCATGTAATATAGCTTCATAATTACTAAGTGCTGTTAGTGGAATATAACTATGGTGTATATTGGTTATGCTGAAATTAAATACACTCCTGTGAAAAACATTTGGAGGTGATTTTTATTCCCTGATGCATTAAATGAAAATGTTTGTAATTCCACACAATTGCTTTTTAGCATGAAGAGAGAGGCAGACAGAGAGACATATTTGTGCTGTAAATTTAATAATAGTAGATTGAATGTTTATTTCTGAATTAAAGTTCTGCAGGAAAATGTTCTGAAAAGGAAAGACAAAGGACAAAAAAAAGAAAAAAACAGCTTCCTCTTAACCTGCATGTGGTACCGATGTGTACTGAAGCTGCTGTTGCTGGGAGATGCCTCTCAGGAAAGCCCCTCCTGCCACCTATGTTTTAGTTTTGTTCTGCAGCCCTCTTTTTAGACCTCTGATTTCTATATTTGTGTTTGTAACTAACCACCGTATGTATAGCCTCTGTAGTGGACTGAAGTGTATAGGGTGAGCTTTGGCCTTTGTAGTTCTGTTTGCACTGTAAATTTGCATTAAACTGAACTGGGATTGTATTCCTCTTCACTGCTGTATGCTTTACATTAAAACAAGAAAAAAAGACACACACTGACTGCTGTGTATTTGTGTGTGTGACAATTAATGTTCTTAGTGATGCCTTACCCCAAATCATTTTGCCCCTTTAAGTCTGGCAGTTCACTCTCTCCCCAAAATGACCTCAGTTAAGGTTCTCAGGACCATTATGAAAGTGTAATCAACAGCCTTCTTGGTGAATCACCATCTCCACCCTATTGGTTCCAAACATGTTAATACGTGTTATTTGTTAGTCATGAAACTGACAGCCTAAATCTTGGGGGAAAATAATCTGACATACAGAATACCCTGAATGCTGAATTTTTAAGGCAAGTATACAGAGAAAAAAAGGATGGTATGGTACAACTTCTACATGCACAATACCACAAGGGGGTGGTAGTAAAACACTGGTGCTTTTAGCATCTTTAGTAGTGAATATCGGTGACACCCAATCCTTTACGAATTTAGGAATCCTGGTATTCCATGCAGGTTTGAATGTATTGGGAATATTAAGTAGGTATTGACTGAAAGTTACTTCTGACATATTTTCCTACCTTGTGGCTGTAGCGTCTATCACTTTTGCATTTTACACCTGTCACAGTGCACAAAATGCAGATAGACAGACTGACAACCAACTCTAGGGGCTCTACCATTAGCCATCTAGTGCTTCCGCTCAATATCACACGTGAAAGTGTTTGGTGCGCCAGGCTACTCCGCCGTTAGCCAGCCTAGGACCGCCTAGTGCTTCCGCTCAATTTCATTTAGCTCCTCAATTCCGTCTCTTAACTGGGACGGGCCAATCAACGAACAGAGGGAGGGCTGAAGGCGAAAACACTAAATTCAAACTACGCGTTCCAGTGCGTTGCTAGGTTTCAGACATCGCAAAAAGTGAAACGATGGGAAAGCGGCTGATGAGTCAGGCTACTCCACCAAGCAAAAATCCAGCTCTTTTACTCTTGTTCAGTTTGCTTCTGTGGCATTGACCCAAGGGTCAGTTAGTTGATGCTCAGGGTTAATGCTGCTGCCCTAATAAATGGTTGGAATGAAAACAGCACTTGAAACAACAGACTGGTTTGCTGAATACTTACACCAATGATGCAGAATTTTACATACAGTTTGTTTTCTCTTCCACTTGGTCTTGGAGTTTGGAATGTTGGAGGAGACACCCACCCCTGACAAATGACAGGTCACCATGTCAACTGGATCTTTATTGTTTTGGTGACTATTTGAATTCAGTTTTTGTATGACATCTCTGCACAGCGAGTAACAGGGTCAGTAAACAAATAAAGTGTTAAACAACTTTGTATGTCTTATTTGTAATAAGTAGTAATTTAGTAATGCCACTGTCATCAGTCCATTCGGTCCTATGTGTATAAACTGTTTATTTGGTTGTGACCTGCTTCTTATGGTTTCTTTAACTCAGCAGGAGAGTTTACCACCATTGTCTTGGCAAAATGCCAGCTGGAGTCTTTTCCAGATACAGAGACAAGATATTTGTCACCAATCAAGCTCTCACCTCAAAGATCTTGAAAAACTCTACCTTCCCTTTTCGTAAAAAGGACAATGGTTAGACACTATCACATTTTATTTTTCACGTTCACTTCTACATTTGCTATATATTCTTCTCCATTTTATGTTTGTCCTTCATGCATGAGAAAAAATCATGGACTATTCACTGACTGTTTCTGAACTATTTTTTGTTTGTTTTCAGTCTTTGTTTATGAATACTATCATCGACATTTACTGGAAGGAGCACTGCTGTTGCTTGCGTCCTCTATTGGCATGGCTGTGTACCTGAATGTAGATCTTGCAGTGAGTAGGCAGGATAAGCCCCAGTGTGGTTGTGATGGGAGAGAGGGTTAGAATATACCTGGAAACCCTTGGGCAATATTGTGTCTGAATTTTGTGTAATTTGGCCTCTGAGATTTCTCAAGTTAGGCCAAAAATAATGGAACATTACTGCTGATGTTGATGTCTCTCTGGTGTTGCAGGTGGACCACTCATATATCTCCTTCTTTTTGTTCAGCACTGGGGTGTCTTTATGGCTCATCAGTTCAGGGGCCTGCCGTCGGCGCCTTGTTATAGACCACGACAAGAGGGAGTACCGATTTTATCTCCACACACACTTGCGGCACAGGGGACCCCTTAATCAAATTTATGTCAGAATCGTAGCACAAAAAACTGGTGAGATTTATTGTCATTATATGTTATAACACATACATATACACCTAAATCATGTATCATTTGAAAGATCTTAGTTGCCCCATTTCTACATCTATCAGAGTTATAATTACAGTTGTAGCATTTTCCCTGATTATTCTTTAGTCTGATGTACCACTGAGCCAGGAAATTTATTTACAAGCCCAGCTTTCTGCGCTAACTCTCAATTTTTTTATAGCAAACTAATGAACGGCAAGACTTTTTTCAAATCAGTAATACTCCTGATATTTTATATCTTTAAATGGCTTTGACTCATCTATGGGTTAAAATATTACCACAGGTCATGGAAGTCTCATGTTCAGACTTATTCTGAATGGACACAAGATTGACTGCCATACACTCTGTGGCTTCTCTGAGAAATACAGGGTAAGTGCATCAATATTCTACCATGAGAACACTACACACATCTACAGTGCCAGTAAGGATGGCATCACTTCTACAACCAGAGTAAACATTACAAGCTGTGTATCCTCTGTTTCATCGCTTGTATGAGAAGGGTAAAGTGGAGGGGGCGCGGGAAAAGTGCACCTCTGAGCTCTGGGTTCGCAACGCCAAGGGGCGAACGGGGATCCACTGTATAGAGCAATACTGTAATGCAATTAGTGAGTTACGCTAAAGTTGTATTATTTTGGGAGTTGTCAATGTTTTTTTCATGTATTTGGGGGGGGGGCGTTCGGCGCTTGGAGGGTCTCGCCCGGGGAGTAATTCACTGTAGAACTGCCACTGGGTACACTGTAGGACAACTGTCATGAGGCTGATATCTCTCACCTAGATGTGTAGTCTAAGTGGTGTTGCAATGGATAATCTTCTTACAGTATGTGCTTCAGAAAAAAAAGAAAAAAGCTATCATAATTATGACACATTAGAAGTAGTAGGCCGGTGGCAAGCAAGGGTTTGTTAAATGTTTTGGATGACTTAGCTTACACTTTACCTCTCTCTATCGAGTCAGCTGCTGGAATGCCAGGGCAGAACAATTGCATCCAATTTACAGCTGAACTACTTTGACTACCTAGATTCCTCAAAACGCCACTGTGTGATTCACCGGCCTGGGCCTGCATCAGCCAAACCATAAAATACTCTACAACATTTAATAAAGCTATGCAATTATAAGGAAGAATTTATGTATTGAATTTATATTCAATCTTGTTATTTTTATACCTGAATTCCATATTCACAAACAGGAATTTGCATCAACCATCCCTAACACTGATGTATTTACTGAAACCTTTGGAGAATAAATAATGCATCTCCAATGCCTAAACACTACAATAATGTATTTGCAAGTATATGCTTCCTCCCTTAAAAATTTTTTCTTCCCTTTACTTGTTCACTTTGTTTTTGTTATTTTTAAATAACATTGTTAAATAAAATTGTTAAATTTAACCAGTGTTTGTATAAGCACCATGATCAACCCATGTAGGCGAATGAAATGTATATAGATTCTTTTGCAGCATATGCAAATTTTGCATGTATCTCTATTTCTGATGGCCTACATAAAGAATAACGGATTACCATGTCATAATTTTTTTTTTAAGTGTACGGAGCCCAAGTCCCGCCCTTTCCGGTTTGCCCTGTGGGGCCTATCGCCTATCGGAGTTATTTTGAACGGGGGAGAATGGACAGAAAATAATTATTTTCTGGTCCCAGTCGATATAAACCTTGAATTACACATATGATGTTTGTGAATTTTGAACATAATTTTCATGTACATTTTCATGTACAGTTCGTCTCATGACTGACAGAGCATTGTTAAAGTTTGTAACTCCAATGACTACAGCCTGGCAGTCGCAGGCATGACATCTTATAACCTTATAGTCGATGGTGACGAGAGTGTACTCTGTTGAGCGGCCTAACACGAGAAGTAAAAACAGTATGTCAAGAAATAGTTCTGTCTCAAGGGGAACTAGAAAATGTTATTTTTTTCCAGTGACTCCCGTTAATATTTTTGTTAAGTTAGGTTAGGCTGTCACGTTCATGTAGACCTCAATAGTTCCAGAGAAACCTGCCCTGCAACGTTATCCTATGGCAAACGCCAGTGAAGACGTGATGGGATTCTATAGCTCAGTGGATTAAGCAGGAGTTATTCGTAGATTGAACTGTGTCATTTTTATGAAATGATTTTCATATTTGTGGTATGTGGCAATTTGACCTTGAAGGGAAAAAGAGTTCATCACGTTACCATACATTCGGCAAGCATGTAGCCGTAAAGAACAGGTCCTAGAGCAGGTAAAATGATTTACAATTCAATTCGATTCAGTTTTATTTATACAGCGCCTTTTACAATAGTATTGTCTCGTGGCGCTTCACAGAAGGAGCACCCAAGAGCAACAGGGGCAAGGAAAAACTCCCTTATGTTCAGTTCTAGGAAGAAACCTTGGGCAGATCCACAACTGAAGGGGTTAACCCAACTGCCAGGGGTCATGGAGAAAAATTACAATCAGTAGTAACCATGACAGACTATAAGTTGCCTATGGTTTTAGCTAAGGTTCATAATAGTTCATAATAGAGTATTATCCCACTTTTACATTACATGGTAGTCAGTCTATAGGTGGTTATCAGGAATTATGGCTGGACAATGTAGCAGCGGCCAGGCATAGTGACAAACTCAAAGGAGTGAGATGGGTCATGGGGGTAGTAAGGGTCCATTTGACAGCGCCATTGTGAGGGGGGGGGTCAATCACAAAGCCTCAGGAAGGGGAGTCGGGCCCAGCATCGGCGTCCAGGAAGGTCCTCTGTGATGGGGAGTTGGTCCTGACATGGGCCTCCCGTAGTGTTGGTTGTAGTCCACTCAGGAGGGGAGGGTGAGAGGAGTCCGCCGGAATGAGGCAGGGATGACACTCAGCAAAGATAATTGTGGACAGAGGAAAATAGTGAATTAGGCCAGGCTCACACATCAGAAAGCAAATGTGTAATTTGGGCATACATATATGTGTATAAATATATATATATATATATATATATATATATATATATATATATATATATATATATTGAGAGAGAGCTGAAAGAGAGAGAGAGAGAGTTGTACAGCATGACACATGAAGGTTGTGTGGCGGCACTAGGCTTCAGCAGCATAACTAAGGTATGATGCATGGTAACCCAGCACCACTGCAGGGATGGTCAGTGGCTGCCATGCCTCGCAACTGGGGGCAACAGCAGAGATTTCTTTGCGTAAATCCACGTACATTATGTGTCCTGAGGATAGCTAACACTAAGGTAATGTCGATCATTTATGATTCAATTGCCATTTGCTAGAACTGACTGAGTAGATAGCCAGATATGTTAGCCTACTGATAGTCATATTAAATTTATATCTACGCTGTTAGCTACCATAGTACTGCTTAGCCAAAGTCATTCTCTTAGCTATCGCATACCACTACCATATTACTACCTAAACATTATGTCGAGTGTTAGCAAAGTGACAACATAATTATTATAATGTCCAGGTTTAAACATAAATTGTAACAGCAATGTTATCTGTATTGTCAGCAATCTGTATTTTAATATTAAATCAACATACTTACCATGCAAAAAGAAAATGTAGTCAGACCAGTCTCTAGAAGGTAAAGAAGCAACAATGTGTGTGCTTTCATGATGGTGAGTGTTTGCTTCTAAAACCAAGTTCAATCTCCTCTGTAGTGCTCTGTTTTTCTGGTGTGTGGAGTAGAAATGTAGTAGACAGAACACAAGAAAACAGTACTCAATATACACTGGGACAGCACATTCACAAACATGTTCACATTCAGTCATTTCAACTGCCACTTCAACGAGGACAGCCAAGGTTCAGAGAGGAGCACTATACTTGTCAAGAGACAGACTGCAGTCTACCATCAGATCTGCTGGCGTCCAACACAGCAAGACCTACAACAAAAGAAGAGTCAAAAATAAACAAATCAACATGTGTATTGCTGTTATACAGTACAAGTATGGCATTTGGGATTGGCACTGGCACTGAAGATTCCCAATGAGCAGATTATTTTGATTGTGTTCAATCAATTCCAGGGATGTACCAAAGTATTTGCTTGTCTGAAGTAGTCTAATGTTAATAGGCCTATTTTCCAATGTGCACAAATGGTTGTCATTATTTCAATTTTGATGTGAGATGTGTGAAGTGCACAATAAAGTAACTTTAACTGCCAGGTGTAAGGTGTCTGAATGCAATTTCTAGTTATATAACACTTATCTGAAGCCTGTTAACACACTTTAAACAACATTCAAATAGCATTTCTACCAGACATAACTTAGAAATCATGTTTTCCACAAATTATTAGAAAAACAAGCATGCAAGGATACAAGGAAAGTTTGTCACATGCATATGGTTACTGAGTGTAAAAAATGCATTCAATGCATTACAGTGATAAAAGTTGCCTATAATTATTGTCATAAAACCCAACAATCAATATAACTAAACATAATGCCAACAAAAAAGTTATTTGACTTTAGTGAAACTTACATTAGTTACCTAACATTAGCCTCCATAGCAATACCAGGCTTTCAGTTATGTCCCTAAAATATTACATTATTAACATCAACATCGACATTTCATGCATACTGATGATGACTATGAATATACATATTATAGATGATTCTTAAAATGTTTTTTTAGCTTAAAATTATTTAAAATTATTATTTCATCAATTTAACAGCGATTGTTCTCGACGAGATCAATATAGCTCCGTAACCCGGAAGTTGGGCCAAATTTGATTTCGTCCGCCATTTTTTACAACGGGAGTCTGTGGAAGTGTCCCCACTGTGTTCTTTTACTGTCTATGCTCTGTTCTCTCTACCACTCCGGTTCGGATTTGATGTAAGCCAATGAAAACACACGACATGCATACGCCGAAGAGGACGGGTTGTCAGCCAGCCTTTTCTGATCTGTAAACAAGAAGTAGAGCGCTGCGAGAACTTGACTTAGCGCAGCTAACAAGCTAAATAACGTTAGCTAGCATTTCTTGTGTTTTGAACGACATTTTGGTGGGACTCGGGCCGTAAGCAGGAAGGCACTTTCTTCCCGCTGAAGCTTTTCTGTTATACACAACGAAGATTAAAATGTCGGTGTTTTCAGAAGCGGCTTTAGAGAAGAAACTGTCCGAGCTCAGCAACTCCCAGCAAAGCGTCCAAACGCTGTCTCTATGGTTAATCCACCACAGAAAACACTCGAAAGCAATCGTCAGCGTTTGGTACAACGAACTTAAAAAAGGTAAGTCTGCTAAGGCAAAGTACGTTATTTGGAGAAGATCGACTGATTTGGCGTGTGAATGCCACGCTGTGAATAATTGTAGTGTTAGCTAGCCGTTAGCAAAGCTGCTTTATTCAAACTATCGATAGTTTTCTCTAGGATATCTTATGTTAGCTAAATATTAGCCAACATGTCGGCGTTGCTACAGCGCCAGTGATACTATTGGTAACAGACGAAATTCGTTACATTACTATAATTAAAGGTGGTTAATAGAACATGGACAACAAGGATCGATAGCTTTCTTAGTTTGGGTCAGGATTGCCGTGTGGCACTGTATGTAGAATCGCGGCTAACGTTAGCTAACCTTAGCGTGGTTTTGTTGAGAAAGTGGTTACGTTTAGCTTATGATTTCACACCACCTGTACGTGGATAACTTAGCTAAGTTGAACATAACTACTTTAATGGAATTATTTTCATTTACAATGATGAACTACCCTCCTGGGCACACATTGGCCAGACTGACCATGTAATTTAACGTTAGGTCTCCCAGATCTGACAGGATGAAATCTGTTTAAAAATTGCTTGTTGTGTAATGACGAATGCAGACTTCCAAGCATGATTGCTGCTACTGTCCTTTCTCGTTTGTATGTTCATCTCTATTCTCTATCCAATCTGTTATTTGGGGTCAGACACCGACCTTCTGTATACGTTATATAAAGTTTTGTTGTGAGGTTAGTGTCGAGATGTTGTAGGGCTTTGTCAACATGCACGTGTGAGTAGTACATTTAGATAAAGTACATTTTCATTTTTTTCGCGCATGGTACCCTTATTTTACGAAAGTGTAATGTTTTCCTATGCTGTTTGGTCCTTCGATTCTCGCTCTCGTCATCCTCGTGCCATGACCTATTGGTTAGGGCTTTGGGCTTGTAGCCGAACTGTTACCGGTTCGATCGCCGACCAGTGGACCACCTAACTGGTACTGCTCCCCGGGAGCCGCAATAGCAGTTAGCCAACTGCTCCGGGTTACTATGTACTTCACTTCACTCTGTGCTGTGTGTGTTTCAGTACTTCACGATTGGGTAAATTCAGAGACCAAATCTCCCTCACGGGATCAAAAGAGTATAGATTATTATTATTAGTAGTAGAAGTAGTAATGGTTAAGGTCCTTGCAGGGGGACTTAGCTATGGTGAGATGGAGTAATGTTCAACTGTTTTTTCTAGGCCTAAGTTAAATGTCCAACCAGTTAGATGTGTGTGTGTGTTTTGGGGGAAGATGATGTTGACTCTGCATCTTTCTGAATAGCAGACAAGCCAAAGGGCCTCTGGCGGTACACAAAATCTTGCTTCTTTCTTTGATGATAGTGTGGGAATCCTAATCATATGTCATGATAGTAATATATATTTGTAATGACCCTTATCAAGAGATGACCTTATGTTGCTTAACAAATATATCTTGCAATTGAGAACAGTACAGGATTTTCTGTCTTGGAAGGCATTGTTTAAAGTAGTTTGGCATCCCCATCACATTAAGCCTATGTTGCGGGATATGTTACACACATTTGCTTCCTGATACAGTTCACGAGGAATAGAATAGTTAGTAACAGTTGATATGTGATATGTGAACAGTGTTGATTTGTCATAACCACACTAGCAGTGTCACTTGTGTTTGCTTGACCATGGCAGTCCTACAAGTTGAAACATGTCTTGGTGGGTTTGTGTAGCATCTGAGCCAGGCTCTCCTATAGAATTTGTGATGGGTGATTCATCCAGGCCAATAATTTGAAAAGAGTATTTTTAAAAGTCTTGAAGTTTTCTTCCCACCACCAAAGCTTGTATCTGTAGTGCTCATTTCATGCGTATCAATCATATGGGATTTTTGCCCTGAAATTTACCCATGTTGAAAAAACCGAGGTCAAAGTTGCGTAAGAGGAAGGTTTGCACACTGAGCCAAACACTGCATTGCACACATGACTGCCAGAATGTATTCAGAATGTATTTGGCATTGAATTAGGATTTCATATAAAGCATGCAGTACAAATGAGTTTTGTATTATAATTACCCTGCCCAACAGACAACCTCTTTGAGTTTCAGTTTAGAAGTAGCTTCCTCTGAATATTGATGGTTTAGCTCAGTGCTTTCTGAAAGTGTAATGTAGGTTTATATGAGGTTATTGTTTAAATCTTGACCACTCGCCAAGTATGCTTTTCCTCTGTTATGTCGCATAAGTAAAAGCCGTTTGTCACTGAAACAGCTTTTGCCTAGTCACAGTATAATATTTCTGTTTGTCCATACTAGAAACAAGACAACAAGATCTTGATGTAAAACACCGCCGGTTTAGGTTGTTGGTAGTTAAGCCCTAGTGCAGATTCTTTCTGTGTGTGGTGGCAAGAGTGTGGGGATGTTGAGTACATTTCTGGTGGAAATGTGTCAAGTGTTATGTTCACATGTGTCAGTCAAGGGATGGATGCTCGTACTCATTATGCTGACTTTCATTATAACTGTGACATTTCCAGTGCTTTCACACCAAGTAGTGCTCCACCTCTCATGTCAGCAATATATGTAATGATTACACCATCAGAAACCTCTTTCTCACTTGTGGGAGTTTACTAAATAACAATGCCTATAGAATGTCCAAAGCCTTGAAATGACTGAGATCTACCAGATAACAGAGGATTTCTGCAGCATGTGGTTAACTGTGGTGATCAGCAGTGTAGAATGGTGGAAAAAAGAAGTAAATGGGTGTGTAGGTTAGATATTGCTCAAACAACAGGATGAGTGGATTGGATGTTTCCTTATGGTTTCAAGTCTTTTTGCAGCCTGTTTAGGCCTAAATCTTTTTACAGCCTGTTTAGTTTGCCTACTTTTGACGGGTCTGTGAAGTAGGCTAACCTATTAGCGTCCTCTGGTACTTCAGCTGAATGAATATTGTGCAGTGGATGGAGCATTTGGTTGTGTATTAGGAAAAAATGCATTCATTATGCATTCATTATGTGCAGATATCCAACGATGCTGTGGGTGTTCATGGGGCTGTTGTGATCAAAGCACAGACAGTTCCTCGTGCTCTGTAAATTCTGAAATAGGTAACAATTCTGAAATGGGTAACCTGAATAGTGGTAAAATTAGAAGTGGAAACCAGAAACTGATTGCAGTGCAGGTAATGGGTCTGTCTAGGCATACAGGTGGAGTTAGGTGAGAGGTTAGGCTTGCTCTTGCCTGCTATGGAAATGTGTGGTTGCCATGGTGAAAGAGTGGCCTCTATATGTAAGTTTGCCCATGGGGAGCCCCAGTTCCCTGGACACACTGTTCCTTTAAACAGAACCATCAGGGGAGGCTTATTTTTTGTGTGATGCCTTCCTCTGAGACTCTGTGTGCATTGTGTGCTTTATCCATTCAACTGGGTTTTCCACGCTTAGAAATTATGCTTTACTACAGCCAGAACAGTCCTAGCCATGTTGGCTAAATCTAAGGATGGTTCAGTTGGTTGACTTTGGTAATGCTTAGTATTTGCTTAGTATTTTTCTTGGTGTAATGAAACTTTTTATTGAGTGACCATGGCTATTGTCATGTGGCTTTTGTTTTGTTTTGTTTAACCTAGTTTAGTGGCTGCAAAATGTCTTGTGCAGAACATTATTTATTGAAGATATTTGATTCTGTCCACCATAAAATGCTACAAGATGTAATTGTAATTGATTTGAACAGTTGTCTATTCTTGTCCATTTTGTGTGTGTGCGCGTTCATGTGTGAATATCTTCAGCCCAGGTGCCCCGCAAGCTCACCTTCATCTATCTGGCCAATGACGTGATCCAGAACAGCAAGAGGAAGGGGCCAGAGTTCACACAGGACTTTGCTCCTGTCATTGTGGACGCCTTCAGGCATGTCTCCAGGTAAATAAGCTGTAAATAACTGCTCCCATAATTTATTTTTACATAATCTGCACATAACTATTCCCACCATAATTTATTTGTACATAATATGCACTTATCTATCTGCACTTCTGATTATTCTAATTCGTTACTCTGTAGTCTTACATATGTAATGACAATAAAGTTGAATCTAATCTAATCTATCTAAATAGCACCTCCAGGCCCATCTCCAGGTAAATAACACCTGGCAGCGTACATTCACAGCCACGCAGGCCGGGAAGTGAGAAATGAATAGTCTCTTGTTAAGCCTTCTTTCTTTATCTCCTCATCCGTCCTCTTGCCTTTGTATGTAGTGAGGGAGAAGAGAGCTTTAAGAAGCAGTTGGCTCGGGTGCTGTCTATCTGGCAGGAGAGAGCCGTCTACGACAACAACCTTCTGGACCAGCTCTCCCAGGTCCTGTGTAAGTATACTACATATCCAAGATGACAATAAGACTGCTTTAGCCTGTGTATGGCTTCTATTCTCATGCTACATTGTTTTTGCAGACTCAGCCAAAGTATTGAAATAGTGACAGTTGCACTTTCGTGTTAGGCTAGGCTTTGAAAGGTTGACCTATTAAGTGCTAAAATGGAGTGTATGGGTTATCAGGGGAGGAGGAAACAAATACACCACTAAGACACATTTGAAATAAATACAGTGATACACTTTACATTTCTAATCTGTAGCATCTACTGAGTCTTCAGAGACAGTCTGAACTCCTTTTTATTCAGGCTCAAAGTTGTTTAGCACTTTATCAGTTGGCAATTCCTGAGGGGCGGGGGCTGTAGAGCAGGAAGAGTTGCATACTGTAGCTGTCTGCGTTTCAAAGTAGCATTTCTGGCCAGTCCCCAGCTGTGCAATGTGTGATGTGTCTGTGCTTTAATGAGAGAGCTGACATTTCTGCTCCTCTTCCTCCTAATGTGCCATGTGTGGTGGCCCCACTTGTCTGCTCAGTTGGAGAGAAGAAGGCTAAGAAGAGGCCCTATGAGGAGATCAAAGCCACAAGTGAGGACTTTGCCAGCCAGAGCTCCCCAGGAGAGCCCCCACAGGTTAGCCACTCCTCTCTCTCTCTCACACACACACACACACACACACACATTCCCTTGACAAAACACAGAACTTCTCTTTCTCTTTCTCTGTCTTTCTCACAGTTGTCTTTCTGTCTGTCTATCCATCTGTCCCTCTTTTATTACTATTAAGTCTACGTGGATATATATGTTTATTGTTTTGTTATTGTTATCATTTAAGTAATGAATCCATAATAATGAGTACGACTGTCATTATAAGTACTATGATGGTAAGGAAGACTAATTCCATCTTCGTCATTTGAATGTTCATCTCACTCATCAAATATTCATCTGTGTCTCTCAGACGGCAGATTTAATCCGAGCGCTGCAGGAGCTGGAGAACGCAGCCTCCAGTGACTCTGCCCTGCGCCAGAGAATCTCTGCTCTGCCTGCTGAGGTGCAGGACACCTCACTACTGCACCGCATTACAGGTACATACACACACACTGTTCACTGCCTTAGTAGTACATCACACATGCCTGTTATATTTGGTGAATGTTTGATTTAGCTAGTGAGAAATATGTGTGTGTGCCCAACTGTGTGTGTGTTTGTTCAGATAAGGAGTCGGGCGAGCGTTTGGCGCGGGCTGTGGAGGAGGCCTGCATGCTGCTAGCAGACTACAGTGGTCGCTTGGCAGCCGAAATCGATGACCGGCGGCAGCTGACACGCACGCTTGCCCTCTACCTGCAGAGCCAGAAGGAGGGCCTGGCCCACAACGAACAGAAGCTAGAAGTGCGTACCAAACCTCCTCCCGCCACCCCAGTCTCTCACTCTTGTCCTTCTCCTCTCTCTCCATTCTGTCTAGACATTGCTAATATCTCTATCCTAATCTACATTTGCACTTTGCCCAGAGTCTTGGTAGACTCAACCCCCCCCCCCATCCCACCCTCTCTCTTTTTTTCCTCTTTTCTTTTCTCTATCCTCCTCTTCTGTCTCCCACTACTACCCTCCATATCTAGCATGCTGTTTTATGTCTGTCTCATTTTCATAAGTAAAGTGACTGAACCAGATCCTGGAAGTTCACTAACAGTAAAAAGTTTTTTTGTTGTAGGTGTTGGCACCTAATGCACTTAGTTAATGATTCAGCCTCTTTGCTAGTGACTTTCCACAGCAACGCCACTGTCTTCATGTATGTGTGGTCAGACAACAAATTCCATGTGTCTGCCAGCAGGTGTTCAAACAGAATCTGGTTCAGTAGCCACCGCTGTTCTGGGTAATGTCTTCATAGTGTGTGTGTGTGTGGGGGGGCGGGGGATGTGGTTGAATGCCTCAAAACTTGGTTCTGTGGTTAAAGTAAAGTAGCAGTAGAGCCTTGCTACCATGCAGGTGATACTGTAATGACTGCAGGTAATGTTGACCTTTCTTCCGGGCCAGTTTCTCCTTCATTGATTAAACCTAGTCCTAGACAAGAAGTCTGTCGTCAGTTAGTAAACCCATGCCACCTACAGTTAGGTAGATAAGTGTTGAACACGTCAACATTTTTTCCAGTAAAGATATTTCTGGTTAGACTGCTGACTTGCTATTTTACCAGACATTGATATTAACCCATGACCCCCACACATGTAAAGAAATTAGAACGTTAACCACCCAAATTAATGTTATGTGTAATAAAGTGTAATGGCAGAACACACCAGGATCATCAGTAAACCAAAACCAGAAAAGGCAAGGGACCAACTGTAATCTATAAGTAGTTTGAAGGCACTTCCAAACAATATCAGCCAGGTTAGTGCATTTTGGTGGACCACATTGCACATCAACACTGAGGTGTGGCACAAGAATGTCCCATGGTGGTGAAGATATCTGCAACCTTCTTATTTCAACTGCATCCAGCTGTTTGCAGAGCAATCAGTACAGTTCCTCAGTCAGCTAGAAGATTTGGTGCAATCACCTGTGTTTAGTGCATTTGATTTTTTCACCACCGACTAAAAGAGGATGTCTCTAGGTTTTGACTGTGTTGACTCTAGGTTTAGTCAGCAAATGGGCTCATAACATCAGTGGAGTAATTGGTGTGTCCAAGCAGTAAAATGTCAAAGAACACAGAGTCAGAGGAGCAGGTTTTCTTGGGTGTGTGTTTGTGCCTCTTCCTGTGTGTCTGGATGTTGTCAGTAAGTGTGTGTGTGTGTGTGTGTGTGTGAGAGAGAATTCAAGGCGAGGAGATTCCGCTAGTGATCAGTACCCTGGGTGTGTATTTGTGTGATTATGAAAATGTTTTATGTTGTGTGTACTGTATGTGTGAGTCACCTAACCCAGTAACTCTTAAGCCATTATTTCACAGGTGTTGAAGATGATGAAGTGTGTTTAAGTATATGTCTGGGTGCATGTGTGTGTGGGTTATTGTGAGTATAATATTGGTAAGTAGTGTGTGGGAATGAGTGTAGTGTGAGTGTGTCTGAGAGAGAGAGGTGTGTGTGTGATGGTGTATGTGAATATGTTTGTCTGCACAGATCTGCCCTGTAACGAAAAAAAAAGAAAAATAAAAGAAAAAAATGAAACTGTGACTCTTCTCTTATTTAACTCATCTCACAACATTCCTCAAACAGTTTACACTTTCCAGTATAGTTTTTATTTTCTTTTTTATTTATTTTCCACGCATCTGGAAAAAAAAACATGCAACAACATTACTGAATCGATGACCAAATCAAAATTTATTTTGTTTTTCCTAAGTAATCACCGGTCAACCACCATGCCATTCAGGCTCATTCTAGAGCCTGTATTTTTATTATATTTTGTTTTATGACATTTAAGATATTTCATACCCCAAGCCACTTCTGTTGCCAACATCCTCAACGTTCAGTAGGTATAGCGTGTAGGCAAGTTGTATGTTTAACTGCTGCAGTGACTCAGTACACTGAGTACCAAGATCCCTCTGAACCTCCCACCACAGGGGTTTACACTGAAGTGCACTGCAGGTCCTCAGAGTTTTGGGTTTGGAAGGGATTTTCAGAACTATGTGTTATTAGCATTTTTTAATTTAAAAATTAAAAACAAAAAACAAACAAACAGTAGTGCTCAGGTTTATTTAAGTGATTTAGTAAGTGTAATTTATAGTTGTTTAATTAGGTGTTTTGAAACAGGGGTTTAGACTCATTTAATGTACTCACTAAAAACTGCTAAACAAGACCTTGATGTCAAGGTGACATTGAGGTTTATTTATGTAGATTCTCCATTGCACGACCACAAAAGGTCTGCATTTACAGTCCAGCAGATGGTGCATCTACCTGTGGTCTGGTTCCTGTAAATGGCCTTTAAACACATCCTTGCTGCTAACACACACATAAGATCTGTCTTATGCTGTGGCCTTATCTAGTTCCCTGTTATGGAACAGACCTACTCAAAAAATTACTCAAACATGTCAATGTTCTTTCAACGCTGAACATTCCAAATCCACATCACCTGCGGGGTCTGGGGTCGGGCAAGGTCAGTCCTGACTCATGTTGTGCACTGTTTAGTGTGGCCCACAGACACCGCTCCTCTTTATTCAGAAGAGGAAGATTTACTGTTGAAGCCTTGTTTGCTACTCTATGAATAGAACTGAACCTGGACAAAGTTTTGAGGCATCACCTTGAAAGCTTATTGTTCCTTGACCTGTCTGTTGGTCATTGGTGCTCCAACTGTGACAGCTCAAGGACAAGGCTGCTCTCTGTGCAAACAGACCAGAGAGACGGCTGCAGTGATCATGAGAAAGTCATCAGGCTCATTTGGGCCCTTATTTCAACTAGGTCAACACTGTCATAACAAACAGCGAAAATATTTTTTTCCTTCAAGATAAAAAGCGAAACCTATAAACCTAAACATCTTTGAGAGATCTGTTTAGATAAGCTGCATTAACGTACAACCCGTAACGAAACTGGAACAGATCTAAACCAATTTTGAGGAGAACATTTAAATCACTCTGCAAAGAGCCAAATACCTGAACATTTTTGTGGTCAAGATGATCTGTGTCAACCTTACAAACAATTCTAGGTGTTGCTGATAGTGGACCATAACTTACTGCCTTTTCTCTTTCTGTTTGGTGTGTGTGTTGCAGGAATACAAGCGAAAGCTGGCACGAGTATCTCAGGTTCGGAAGGAGCTCCGCTCACGTCTCAACAGCCTGCCCGACCTGTCGCTCCTGCCCAGCGTCACAGGAACACCTGTCCAGCTGCCTGCTGCTGACCTGTACGACCCCAACAACTGACTCCACCCCCTCTGTTACATGCCACGCCTATCCTGATGGACACAGTTTTGGCCAACCGCCATCCTCCACCTGTCCTTGGCTCCTCCTCCTCCTCTGTGTTGTGCAGCTTAATTCCTACTGTCTTTTGCTCTCCATCTCTCTGACATGCTCTCTCTCTTTCTTTCTCTCTCTCTATTTCTCAGGCTCTTCTGTTTTACTATCTCTCTCACTTCATTTGTTTCACCTCTTCTCCCTTCCACTTCTTGCTCTCTCTCTCCTCCCTCCCTCTTTCCCTCCCCTCTCTCTCTCTGTCCTATGCTCTACACATGAGAGGACCCTGCCTCCCTCCCTGTATGACAATAGGCAGCCAGATGAGGAACATCAGCAGCTGTGTCCAGCGCTAGCTAGGCTGCCTCTCGGTAGTGCACTAGTTTTAGGGCCCTTGCTGCCACAGGAAGGAGAGACTGTTTTAGATGGACACTGAAGATGAGCAATATATATATATATATAAATATATACTCAACTCAAATGGACAGTAGTCGGCACGTTCTCACCGTCCTCCCCAACCGGGATAATCCACACACAGGCAGCGCTTCCATCCAGTCATTACCCTACAACTCTCTCTCTCTCAAACTATTTTTGTATTTAAAATGGGTTTGGATGTTATGAACTGGAAGCATGAGAAGGGGAGGTGGGGGGGGGGGGCAGATCAGTGGCATCCAAACATGCCCATACAACACCCAGCGTGATTGCAGACAGCAGTATTTTAATTGTCTTGTTTCTTTGTTTTCATAGATAGGGCCGATAATATTAGTCGGCAACAGTTTTTATTTTTAATAGTTTTTCTAACAGCCATTGAATAGTCAAAGTTCCCCCAGTGGCAAAGCACTGAAACCATTTGCTTGTTTTTCTTCAAATTATGTTAACAAAACAAAACAAAAAAGGAAACAACTAGTCCAGTGGCTCCATTGTATATTTGTCAGAAAACCTTGTTTTGCCTGTAATAGCATCTGAGTATGACGGCCTGTACTGATAATGTTACTGTATTAGTCATTGCAAAGGAAACCTGTGTGTTTTAAGTTACACATGTCTGTTCTGTGGCTGTCCAAACAATGGTGTGTGTGTGTGGTCTGCAGATGGGAGAAGTGTAGAATGTTTCTGCACTCTGTGGTTTTGTCTCCAGTTCTGGGTAACTGTGGATCTGAGCATCTCTCTCGTGTTTCCAGTGATGAGCAGTGAATGCCCATCAGACATTCTGTTAGCTTTTTGTTTTTTAACTTATTCATGCTGTTTACTGCGTACTTCTCTCATCTGCTTGTGTGTGTGTGTGTAGACCTCAGTGGGCAGAGCCACATAAAGCAACAGCACTTGGGGCAAATCCACCAGGACTTGCCATCTTTATTGGGTCCCCTGTGTGTGTGTGTGTGTAGTTTTACCATGGTACTTTCACTGGGAAATCTAAAAGGCAGTGCATCATTATTCAGAAAGGATATAGACTATCTTTGTATGATATCTCTAAATACAGCCATCAAAGGCTCAGCCACATACATTACAAATGTAAACTGATTTCACCTTTTAGGAGTCACTGATCTCTTGCAGTCTGATTCTGTTTTGCTGTCTGTTATAACATGTGGCCACTGAGGGCTTATATTTCCAGTGAAAAATAAACCAAACCCAAAGAGAAGGTGTGGACATTTCTTTTTAACAGATAGCTTTACACATGACTACTGTGTTTGACTTTTTCTGTCATTATTTAGGTGACTTGCATGTAGATGCCCATCGTCTCCATAGGTAAACCAGTCACGACTGAGTCTCCTGGCTCTTATTTACACTGAGATGTAATACTGACATCTAGTGTTAGAAAGTATAACTGAAGATTGTAATAGCTTCCTATCTCATGTATGCATAAGTAGTTTGGTCAGTTTTGGGTCCTTATGCATCATTGTAGCCTTTCCACACAGCACAAGTCAGGCGAGATTAGCTTCTATGACACAGATGAGAAAGCTTGGGTAAGCTAAGATGGCATCAGCTTGTAGATTTCTTGTTATTTAAATGTTTCTAGTGTTAGTGGATATGTCTACATGACTATGTAAATCTAACAGATCCCCACACATGCACAGTGATAATTACAGAACCCCAGGAAGGCTTGAATATTTTTTTATTTTATAGTCACAGAGAGGTGTGTTTTCAAATGGCCAAATGAATAAACACATTGCTTTTTTAATACAACTGCATTTCAAAATTCAAAACATCATATTTTACAAAATGTCTTTGGCAACCCACCCTTAACGTTTTATACAAAAATACATACAGATGAAAATAAAATGGTTAGCTTGACACAAGTGGGTTTGTGCGCATTTCATCAAGCAAGACTAGGTGTGTGTGACTTCCCTGTGGATTTGTTGTCAAAGTCAACCTCCCCCCTTAATCTCTGAAGAACAGTTTAGGAGGCAGGCGGTGATGCGCTAGCTCACTACAAGAGAGGTATTCTAAAACATTAGCTTAAGCTAACAGCAGTAGCTTTTAATTCACTCGCTTTCTCTACATTCAAAAGCAAAGTGGCAACCGGCTCATTGCGTTTGCATTTTTGCATTTTCTGCAAAGAGAACTTTTTGCGCACACAAATCTGCTTTGCGAATAAAGGCAAACGCAAACTCCGATGTGGTGTGTATGTGTATAACTGTCATGCATATCAGTGGGCTACAGATATCCACACCCATTCTGATCCTCATTTACAAACCAGATAAACACATACAAAGCAGACAGATATAGACAGATCGAGACACAACCAAACAATCACACACACAAACACACGCACACACAAATATATTTCTATTGATACAGTCCCTGAGAATGTGCGTTCCTATCTGAGAAATCATGCATCATGGGAGGTGTAGTTTGAAGTAGTTGGCTCTGTAACTTACTGTTCTGGAGCACCACAATCACATGAGCCACCATTATAGACAGACAGATAAACTCATGACTCTCCAAGGACAAGTTATGAGTAAACATCAATGCAGCTGAGAGGACCCCTCACACACACACACACACACACACACACACAGACACACACACACACACACAATATGGGAAAAAAATCATGAGAATAAGTTCTTCCTTGCTCCTCAGTTTTGTTCGTAATGATGTGCTTGTTGTGCATTTGTGGGACTGTGTGTCGGATATTCCTCCACAGATACATGCACACACACAGACCTACAAGAACACCCTTTCTCTCTCACACACACATACCTAGCATCAAGACACAAAGTGCTCTTCCTCCTCCTCATCCCCCTCCTCCTCTATCTTGTTGGGGCCGGGGTCGCTGAAGCAGCGCGGAAGCCTCAGGTTGTCCGTCTCTCCATGCGGCACGCTCAGCTCTGTCCCCAGGCTCCCGTCACTGCCCGAGACACCTCCAGAGTCCTGCAGCTGGGACGATTCATCCACCAGGCTGACCGACTCCTGGGACATCTGCTCCATGCGGGCGATTGGGGCTCGGGTCACTTGGATGGACGGGACCACGGACACCTGGAACCTGGAGCTGGGCGTGGAGGTGGGGGTGGGGGTGGAGCCAAACACCTGGTTGTCTACAAAGGGAGAGATGAATTGAAGAATATCATCTATTGATCTGCACATTACATATATATATATATATAAAAATACACATACACTATATATACACCGATATTTGTGGGATATATGTTCATGACATATTATTGCTATTCCAGGTACTGCAGGTAGATTTCAAAAATAGCCCATGTGATGTAAACATGTCACAGAGCTTCTTTACGTATACATGCTCTACTGATAAACTACCAAAACAGACTCAAACTGCATGCAATACTGGTGGTTTATTTCTGTCATTCACACACTCAACAGAATGGCTGGGCTCTGAGTGTCTCACCTGACTCAAATCTCACTCTTCTTGCAGGTGGGGTCTGTGGTTTAGCTGGAACTGTTAGGTAATGACTCATCTGTCAAAACAAATATTTAAGATATGTAAGATAATAGAAAAGTCCTCCGTGCGTACGTGTGTGTGTGTGTGTGTTAGTTACCCTTCTGTGCATCTCGACTCTTTTCTTCCTCATCTGCACTTCACTCCAGTCGTCCTCTTCCTCCAGCTCCAGGGGGTCCTCAAATAGTGTGTGTCTGCTATAGGAACGCAGCTGCAGGACAAAGAACCGCAGAGAGTGAAGGTCAACTCTTACTGACAGAAAGACTAAAGAGGGCCTACTAATGACAAAATGGTCTGTCTGTCTATTTGCGTGCGTATGTGTTTGTGTCAGTGATGTGTTTGTGACTCTCAGCTCACCCTCTGTCTTTGGTTCTGCAGATTGGCTCTGAGGATCTTCCTGATCTCCTCCTCACGACCTTTAGGCATGCGGGGAATGAGACGCTCTGGAGAAGGCCTCCTGGGCTGGATATTCCTGACAAGACACACACACACACAAAATTAAACTTCAATCATTTGTTTTTTATATCTTATTCCCATTATTGATCAGTATATTGATTTCTTTGTCAGTACCTGTACATTAACTTCTACATAAGCCAAAAGAAATTTTCACTTGACTTTGTTAGGGCCTCCAGAGCGAGATGAGTTCTCTGGACCAAGATCTCCCTAGGTACATGGATGGCCATAGCCCATCCAAGCCTTCTCCTTTCTTGTTTTTAGCTCATTACCAAAATACTATCAATACCAACAAAAACATGCTGACTAGGCTTCATGTTGATCTAATTACAGTCATGCAGATGTAAAGCTAAAACTCACTCACACACACACAACCAATAGAATAAAACCACAAAGTAGTGCTGTAGTTTAGAAATCGTATTTGCAGTCTCAAACACATAGAGAGACCAACACAGACACACCCACAGACAGACACACAAGTAGACAGACAGACGTACTGCATGGACACATTTGCTGCTGTGCCTCCACTCTCCAGCAGCATGAGAGCCTGCTTGAGCTCCAGCTTGTGGTAGAAGGAGATGAGCTGGGGCTCCTCGGAGCGCTCGCCCGTGATCAGCCATCTCTTCACATAGGACTTATTGAAACGATTCAGCCTGAAGGAACCAGAGAGAGAGGGGGGGGGGGGATGTTTAATGTCAAATGAAGCCTGATTTTGGGCATGAAATTAATGAAATTAATTTTGATAGTCCATGATCATCTGAAGCAGCTTCTAAAGCTGACCAATGGGGGCAAGTTAATTGAAACTGAAAATGAGTTTCCTTGCCCTCCTTGATTAGCTTAACTCCTAGTTCACCATTTGGTCTATGATGTACCAATATTTCTCTCTTTTCCTACAAGCACATTGGTGACCTCAAACAACAAGGCTATCGGTTGAAAAAGACCAGAGTTTTCCTTGAAATAGTGAGCTAGATCTACACCAAGTGTGGTTTACACCCGTTGCATTGTGGGACAGGATACGTACTTATCCTTCCAGTGGTGGTGTCCATAGTGTCCACACACATCCTCGATGCCAGCGAGTAAGTGATCCAGGAACTAAAACACAAAATGGACACAACAGACCAACCAGGGAGACGGCTGTCATTCACATTCATTTCTCCACCATTCCACCAGTTATTCTACTCCACTCATCAATGGTCATGTGGATGTCCTACCTGTGGCTCTCTGCAGGCGGTGGGGGCTCACCTGAATATGGATCTCTTCGTTGATGGAGTGCTTGGTGTCCTTCTTCCTCTTTACAGCTAGCAGCTCCACCAGAGGCCTGATGGTCATTCCCTACCGAGGCAGATGGGGGGGGGGGGGGGCAGACTGGATATCACACATCTACAGCCCCTGGGCTATTATAGTCTCCCAGTTCAACATTTCCATTGAGTGCATTTCAACACTTTGCCATTTCAAAAACATTTCACAGCACTGACAAATGGAGCCTGGCCACTCTGTGGTGCTGTGTATGATACTATTTCATGGAGTTCTTATTAGCCTCTTAAGCATACAAACTGACAGCTCTGTTGATAACATGACACTAGCATCCACTCTTAACACCATCAAATCAATACAGGTATGTTACAAGCTGCTCTTTGCTACTCAAAGCATGTGCTATTCAATGGGTTTTCTGTTTCAAGTCAGCAGTGCCACTGACCTGGACAAACACAGTGAAGAAGACCACAGTGATGATGGCTGTGAGGAACATGTTCTTCATGGCAAAGTGATCATCAGGCAGCAGGAAGACCAGAGAGAACGCTATCGCCCCCCGCAGGCCTCCGTACGCCACTATGAACTGATCTTTACCGGTCAGCTTCACGATGCGAAATCTGTTGATTATGAGGGTCAAACCAATCACTCCTGCAAACAGAACAACATCAGAAAATACAATTCAGTATATTTGCATATGTAAATTTTATAAATGCTGATGAATGAAAGAACATAAAAATCATGCAATAGTTTCCATTCCATTCCAACAAAAGTACTAGACACAGAGGACCCTGTCTTCAGATTGTCTCTACAGAGAGGTGCACTCACCCAGCACACGTGCGATGAGGCAGAGGAAAATGGTGACTATGATGAAGACCCAGTTCCACGAGTGTGGCCCAGCCACCGTGGACACACCCAAGAAGATGAAGATGAGTGTCTCGCTCACACTGCTCCACATCTTCAAGAAGTACTTGATGGTGGTGTAGGACTTGTGGGATATGTTGGCCTCCACGTACGGCCGCATCACCACCCCACACGCAATCAGACTACAGGTGAAGGGAGCATTTCAGAAACATTAGTTCTCACAGACACAGTATTCAGATATGAGCCTCATGGTTTTCAATGCAGAGCTCCACGTTTCAAGCATAACAACTTGTAACATGAGTCCTGTGTATAAGAAGACTGCAACCCCCACACTCGTCCAGAGTGACAATGCAAACTTGCCTCATGATGCCAGACAGGTGGAACACCTCAGCGGACAGGTAGGCCATGTAACTGTAGAGGAAGACAAAGAGCGGCTCGATGACCCGCGTGTGGGAGGTAAAGCGCGAGGTGAACGCCCCCAACACCCCGTAGATGGTGCCCACCAGGATCCCGCCCAGCGACACCACCAGGAAGCAGAGGACACCCAGGCAGGCGTCTGTCAGTGTCACCACACCGGCATTGGCAAACTCCTCAAACAAATGGTAAAGGACCTGGAGCAGCCAGACACAGAGTGTAAGAAAGCTTCATGGTTCCAATGACTACATCACTATATGTTCATGTTTGTGCAAAGAGTCATCCATACACTTCCTGTGGTCAGCTCTGACCCTGACCCCTATTAATGCATTGCTGTGAAACATTTTGGTGTGCAGTAATGCAGCTAAAGTATAGGCCAGTGGACCTAAATGAAAAACATAGTGAAAAGGTAGTGAACGTGTGAAAAGATAGTGAAAAGCACTCAGGATTATCAGTTATCAGGGCTTATCAGGTTTTTTATTGCAAAAAACATCCCAAAATGCTGCTTCAGAGAATTCTTACTGCATCCCTCTGGTTCACTGCACCGATTTCACATTATGACGGGGGGTTTGGTTACATTCTTATTTGTTTTGGGTCCTAATGCTTGATACTTGATACTTCCTACACATACTGACTCACAGACCTCCTGTCCTACAAATCAAACAGTACAATTATTCCCTCTAGAGCAGGATTTCAATATCTTCCTCTGCAAATTCCTCTGAGGCTCACTGCCAAGTCTCCTTCACTGTGTTGGCCTCTGGTCTGGACACATTCCACTGGACTCCAGCTGCACAAGGGAAATTAAACAAATGTCGATCCAATGGCATAAAATCTGTCTGGTTTATACTGCCAAGATGAGTGGAGATAATGAATCAGGTTTCCTAAATTAAGTAGAGACATGATCAATCACATATTTCACTTCAAGAAAATCTGAGGTGACTTTCTCACCACAAAGGTTAATCTACTTTATCTCCATCATCCACTTAAACAGGCAGGTACAGGCAGATGCTCCAGAAAAAAACTCCTTTTTACTGTCAAGACTGCAGATTATAATCTGAGGCTGTAATCAGCAATTATAGTGGCGAGCAAACACTCATATACTTCTCTAAGATGCTTGCCCAAGACATCCTCCCACTACCATTCAGATTTACATCTATAAGGATTCACTAGGCCCCACTAGCTGCTGAAACAGACAAGTGCTGCGTCATGTTTAATGAGTAATTGATTGTGGCCATGAGCGTGGTTCACACCGGCTGGTGTTGTAGTGGCCCAGCTGGTGTGCGTGGGTGAATAATCCATAAACGAAGCACAAGGCAACATTACTCCAGCACGACAACCCACTGAATGGGTGTTGCTCCAGTTTGTACATGAGGCCTCGCACACAGGTTAACAACTGTGTCATCTCACAATCAACAGCACCTGATGCCACTGCGTGACGACTGGGGCACAAGGCCATAAGGCCTGTAGCTGCTCAGCCGTAGCACTGAGGAAGGGCAGTGGAGGGCTGCAGAATCTTCTGCCACATTACAAGCAAGTGGTTTGTGTTAGATTATACATGATTAGATTATGCCATCTGCAACATCTGGACCGAAGGATCAGTGGGACATTAAAAAAGGATACACATGGCCCCTGCAATTCAACTTTGGTTTCTAATGACTATTTGCTTTGGCCAGCAGCTCTTCCTAAATCCTATAATAAAATGTTTTGATTATTAGGACCCTACAACATATTTATGCGTATGCGTCACATTTCTAACATTACTGTTAAGGCACTGTTAGCTTCTTTTAAAAAAGCTTTGAAAAGGTGCTTGAAGAGATGCCAATTTAGCTACATTTAGTAATTGTTAGACTGTTAGTATAGTTAGAAATGAGCCACTAAAACACTGTGAAGCTACCCACTCTTTCTATGCTTGAATGCAGAAATAAAGCCCCTATATCCGATAACCACTGATGACTGAGTTGCCTTGTCTAGGTTACAAAAATGATCATTAAGGGTAAACTGGACAGCAATGGAGGCATTGTTTGTCCATTTTCACATGGCCAGATAAACAATGGCGCCATTGAGGACCTGTCCCTCCCTGCGTTTCAGCGTTGTGAGTGAGATAGCCTCTGTCATTTGGCATCTTTTGGTTGAACACTCACATTGACTCGTCCTTCCCTGTGTCGCATGCCCCGCCAACTATTCCCTTTATCACATTCCTTGCCAAGAAGCCACTCCTAATATTCCATCACAGCCCACATACACTTCAGCCCCCCCCCCCCCCCCCCAACATTAATGGTCACTGACTAATGGCTTAACTCTTGAACTACTGTTCAACTACCAGAAAGAGCAAGTACTACATGTGAGACTGAAGTCTGATGAAGGGCAGGAGTTTTGCAACATCCCATGCCTGAGTAATTTTAGGTAGTAGCCTAAAATTAAATGTTAAGGAAGTCTTATGTAGGCAGTTCTAGTTTGCAAACATTCTATTCTCTCTGTCCAATAACCAGAGCTGAATAATTTCTGGATCTGCATACCTTTGGACCTTTTTGATGTATATATTTAAGTAGATTATTGTTGACTTGTCTGGGGCCCTTGCTCATCCACATGCACAATCAGTACCTACTCACCACAGTGACGGCATCGTTGAGGAGCGACTCTCCAAACACAATAATGTGCAGCAACTCGTTGATTTGAATGTCCTCGAAGACAGCCAGGACAGCCACAGGGTCCACCGCTGACACAATGGCACCGAAGAGCAGGCACGCCAGCAGGCCCACCTTGCCCAGCTCGCCGCCCACGGCCTGGCACACACCGTACAGAGTCAGGCCCATGAAGAAGGCATTCCACAGTGTGCCCACCACAGCAAACATCAGGATGGTGCCGGCATTTTCTGAGAAGGGCCGGATGGGCAGGAAGTAGCCGGCATCCAGGATGATGGGCGGGAGCAGGCACAGGAAGAAGAGCTTGGAGTCCAGCACGGGTGGGTTCTCGCCCATCAGCTTGATGAGACCGCCCACCAGAAGGCCCACCACGATGAGCAGGCAGCTCTCAGGCACTACGCCGGACAGCCGCGGGACCAGGTGGAACCCTGAGAGGGAAGGGAGATAAAAACAGGGCTGATATAGACTCACTCTGAGCTATGAGTTAACAACACTGAAGGAGAGGATTCTAACAAAGTGTCATCACAGAGTTAAGTGAAGACATTTAACTGACATGAGTGGAGACCTGTGTGAGAAAGTAATGAAGGAGGGAATGATTAAATCAATAAAGAGAAGGGAGATTAAAACCAATTAGGGTTGTTATACAGCTTAGTATTGTAAAGTGTGGTTACTCCAAGACTTTAAAGGATGGAAGCAGGCCAAAGCCATTGCTAGCTGTGTGTGGAAAACGAGGAGTTATAACAAATGACTTTGATGGAGTGGAGGGCTGCTACAAACAGAAAAATCAACAAACGTACTACCCTCCCCCTGAGGCAAACCCTGCCAGTCTGATAAGATGTTTTATCTGGGTAGAGGGGCCACTGAAATGATGTGGAACCAGCTCTCAACTATATCTTATCAGGCCAAAAATTCAAGGGAACGTACCACCCAGATAAGCCCTACAGAGTGAATACATTTTGGGTAACTGCAACTTTGACAGTTCACAGACAGACTCTTTTCATGACAAGGTGTAAACTTATCATAAACTTCCTCTGTAATTCTGAAGTTAAGGGGTAGTGAAATATTGGCATTACAAACATGACACTTCAGCATTAACTCTGAAAAACTTAAGAGTAAAAGCAGTATTGAGATTCATACACTGCCAAGAATTATAACAACTTAAATGCAGCCATAATAATAACGCATGACAATGAATAAATGATTAATAGGTTTCGTGACAAATGTAAATGCATATCCTACGCCGTCACTGTGGTGAGACTCATCGGAACTTCATAAGGTGTACCTTACTTAATTTATCCTTCATGATGACGTGACGCAATGCATAACGAAAAGGAATTTAATAGCCTAAAAATTTACCATGCCTGCACGTTTACAAGAAAATCTAGGAGTAAAAAAACTTAACGTCACCTACCCAATTTCATTAACGAAGCAAGTAATATCCATAGAGATATCTCGAAGGGCATCCGAACATAATCATAATTGACAGAGAGAACTGGAAATGCCTTTTTCGTGGGATGACTTGTGTCGTTAGTTTTGGAATCGGTGTGAGTAGTCGTGCCGTTTCCGTGGCCAATACGGACGGCAGATGCAGTCACGGAGCTTGCCATGACAGACAGAATTAACATCGCCACAAGGACACTCCATCTCGGCCCAGGGGAACGGTGTGGACCGCCGGCAGCTCGAAAAAGCACTGGCATCTCAGTGACTGGAAGTTGGAGTTAGTTCTTCATTCTAATCGACATCGACATGCATCGGGGACGCCGCGGCTGCTGGTCGGAAATCACCAAGCCATTGGAACAGGTGCAGCCGCGCTGTTTTACGCACATCAGTCGACGTAAGATGATTCTGCCTGGCGGTTGGCTCGACGACTGTGTCAAAAAACGTCAACGCTAGAGTCCCCGTGTCGAAAAAAGATTATAGTTGACGTAGTGGGATAGCCGAACCTTAATATAGAGTTCTTAAAAGTAGTAATAAAAGTATTATCATTAATTAGACTTAAACTCTTTAATGAAATTGTATCAGTATTTTGCGTTTCTTGACTTGTTGGTGTTTAGTAGACCATAAATAACTTAAAATTTATGATAGTGAGAGAGGGGGGGATTGTTTTAAACTAACGTCATCAATCAAATTAGACTTTCTGGCATTCTTGTGACCTGGTTTAAAATAAGTAATTTGCGACCCTATGGCGCATTGGTGCATTCAGTGATGCCACCTACAGGATAGGAGCTACAAGGCCAACGCCTACTATGTACATCATTGTGTTGAGTCTATTTTTAGATAATGATCAACATCAACCAAATACATGCCACCACTGCTTCATATCTAAGCGTGTTGTTATCATAGACATGGATGTGCCTCTGGTAGATAATAAGTGAACTATGTAACTAACTAATGCACTCTTGAAACTCAACTTAATGCATGACTGATGATTACGGTGATGATGATGGCTGCATTACCAGTGATTACCGCTAGAGATCAGGAGAGAGCTACTTACTTTAGTCTTCAAAGAAATCGAGCAGGGAGTTCAAAGGCTATCACAGTACACTTATCTCAGTCACATGGCAGGGAATATAAATTGTGGAATCGTTTCTACTTAACGGTTTTAATGTATTGTTTCAACTGATTAGGTTGAAGAATAATTATCTTTTAACTTCCATAAGTTCTCAATGTAGCATAGCTGTCTACTATTCTACATACTGTATCCCCTATAATGTGAACTCACAGAGATCACCCAGCTCACTTGAAATGACTGCAATTTGTACTACATGTATTGCCATGTCATGTACTGTATGCACCATTTGCTGAATATATGAGTGTGAATGTATACATTTCACACATAGTATGAATTTCACACATAGCAGTGAGTGGAGTGAGTGAAGACAATGTGATGTGTGTGAGTGATCAGATGGTGGGGAATGTAGTTTGAACAAACAGAGGGGCTAGAGTCAGCAGAGTGCAGCACGAAGGGTCTGTGTCCTTTCCTGTACGGCTCACGTTTTGGCGCCATGGACGGTGGGATTTTTGTCCCTGTAGCTCTACTTCTTGATCTCTGGCTCTCCGCTTCTCATTATGCACAGCAAGCTTTTGGTTCTCTCACTAACCAAACATGACCCATTCACAAAGTAATAGGACTTCACAGATGAACACACATTGAATGACAAGGGTGGGAAGATGGCCACGGTCAGAACTGCCCATGCAGCTCAGAAGCACTCCATGGCTGACCTGGTCTATGCAAAATAAACAAATGATTCTCAGATGATTCTCAAAGGTATACTTGATTGAGTAAAACTGAAAGATTTGTAAAAGTTTTTTAACATCTGTGGAGCTTTTACTGTGTTATATGCCAGCACGCACCCAGACTTTCCATAGACAGGGAAGGAGACTCTCATGGATAAAACTCTACTGATAAAGCAGTCAGTAGGGAATTTCCATTCAGTAGAGTGAGAGCCATTGAATGTCAAAAAAGCATCTAGGAACTTGCAGTGTGGAGGAGAAGACAGTCCCAGGCATTCCTACTGGTTTCCCAATGGAGTGATTGTGTAAACATGGCTTCTCTCTGAGTGCAGTCATGTGTAATAATCACGGATGGCCCAGAGTTTAGCTCCAATCAGAATTTCCCCTGTGTATTTTATATTTAGCCATGCATCCAGTTCAGTTGCGACTGCTCTCAACCTAGTGACCACCTGTTGTCATCATCACAGATATCAGTAAATAGCTCAGTTGACAGACCAAATAAAAATCTTCAACAACCCACAATTTCTTAGCCTTTCAGACACATTCAAAGGATGGGTGTGTTCTAGAGTTAAACTTTTTTTAATAAATAATTTTGATGCCATAAAAATTATCCAGCCAAATTCAGCCCTGTTGTTTTCCAATCGGATTTCTCCTTTAGAGGGCCACAGACACAGTGAACATCAAACCAGTCAATTTGTGTATGGAGTCCTGTATGTATTCAGTTGTTCTGTATAATTAGACATTCATGTGGACATGACAGAGATGTTTTTGTTCTTTTCTCATCATATTTGTGTATTGCATAAATATGTCCAGATGTAACTATTGGAGGGTTCAAGATTCAGCTCAACATTGAATAAAAAAATGAAAAAATTAAAACTGAACAAAAAATGAGCATCCAAGTTTTGGACCACTGAGGAACAAGCAGTGAACTATATGTTGTATTACTACCCTCTTTTCTACCGAGCAGGTTGCAGATCCACTCACATAAAATAAAGGCAAACCCAGAGGTGAATTTTTGAGTGTCGGCTCTTGTGTTTCTCACACTGTCACCCAAGAAGACACAACTGTAGCTTTTAAACATTATTTTCACATGAATTAACCCATTGAGATGGTACAGCCAGCCATTCAGGACACAACATCAGTCCCAGTGACATCTCCTCACATCATTGGCTATACACAAAAGCAGTGTAGTGTTCATAGAGGGTTACATAATCATTTCAAAGAGCCTCCATTAAAGAAAGGTTTACATTAAAGAAAGGTTTATAAGATCATGTAACTCTTCTCCATAATTCATCCACGATTAGGCTTGTGACAAACAAAATGAAGTAGGTTTTTGACAAACATCATGAAGTTCAGTGAAATTTACAAACAGAAAATCAGCATGCTGCTTTGTGTAAATTCCAGCTCAAAAGGTTCGGACAAAATAGCTTCAGTAATTGTAGTACATTTCAAACAACTTTATTCACAGTTTAAAAAAAAGTTTGGTGTACAGTATGAAGTTTCATTCAGTCTACAAAGTTTAAAATGCTATCTTTATGATGAGTTTGTAAAAGTGTAGAATCCCATAGTGTATTGACTAACATGTTAGTATTACCAGTAGTAAATCTTACAGTATCATTTTACTAGGATACCATTATTGCTCGTGCTAGATGATAAGATACAGTAAGTAGTGACAGGATATCCATATATCGAGTAGGTCAGAACTGATCTCAGACTGTTTTGGTGGTGATAAACAAGTAGAGCAGACATCTTTCACAGTAGCAGCACTTTCACTTTTCCCCATAAAACACTTTTCAGAAACCCCATCGCATGTCTTAGCACCTCAGTATTCTCTCATCATACTTTTACGACACACACATTTCACCTCCAACATACAAAAAAAACACTGAACCTCGTCCATCAAGCCTCATAATTATTGTAAAATACACTCCTTCACATTACTCAGTTCAATTTAGTGTCTTGTGAGTGGTGACAACATTTTAAATATCATAATTATGTGCTGAATTATTTAAAGGTTTGTAATTATCAGGAACATTCCACATTGATAAATGAGGTCACATCTTTCAAAAACAAACACTGACTATAATAGCTTGACACACCATTAAAATTAATAGTTGAAGATATAAAAAGTTAGAAGAGGTTAGAAGTTGGCTTGGAAGAAATTCCAGGTAGGGCAGTCATCCATGTTATTTTAGGGCATTTTATGCTCAGAACTTTGCAAAACACCCGTCTTGAAGCAGGTCCTGAACATGCCATGCCATCCCATGGTCTTACAGGCAGTGAGGTGTCCTCTTGCGGCCTCTAGGGGGCAGTCTCAGGCGGCGGCCTCCTTCAGGTGGACCCGCTCAGCCATCTGCCGGGCACTGTAGCAGGACATCCCTAATCCCACGGTGGCCATCGTCATAGCGATGTGATTAACAGGGCCAGTCTGGGGCTGCATCTGCACTTCACCAGAGACCTGACGCTGAGGTCACAGTGCATGCACACACACACACACACACACACACACACACACAAAGATCACACATTGTGTATAAACAAATACTTGCACAAATGCCAAGAAAACATGATTCACAAAAAACATGACAAAAATCCTTTTTTCACAGAGGTTCAAAATAAATTGAGGCCACTGAGCCTTCTTCTGTTCAATCACAGGGGGGATTTATGTTAGAGGGCATCTTTATATAAACACTAGCCATAAAATTTTAATGCTCTTGAGAGGGGGAGCATCGGTACAGGCGTGGCACACATGCTCTGGGTCTGCACCACCCAATGCTGCATGTTCTCATTCTCATCTTCAAGGAGATCAAAGGTTTGGCATGTATCTAGCAATATGGACACTGCCCAGGTGTTGACCTAGTTGCACTACAGACAAAAATCTTTATTATGGATGTTTTCAAATACAGACATAGAATGTAATACAACTTATAGTTTCAATGTCATCATTAACGGGATAGTGATAATTGGTCTGTTGCAGGCCTTTAATTTTAATACTTTCAAGGAAAGTGCAATAATTTGGACAGGGTAAGTGAATAATTCAAATAAACCTGCAGAAGACGGAAGTATCCTGGAGTCAGTCTTCCGAGTCTGATGATCATTGTTGCTGGTGGTGGTGATGGACCTTCACAGAATGACTCCACAGACAGCCTGCAGAGGATACATCAAAGTGGAGCAATGACCTCAAATGAGCAACATATTGTTTCTTGTATGCTGTCTCTCACCAGATGTGCCAAGCTCTGAGCACGTTTTTCTAATGAGGCTTAATGAGTTCTAATCTAATCCGGAGTAAGCTACAACAAAGTCTCCATAATCCCACAGAAAAAGTTATTGGCCCAAGACTATTCTAACCTGAACTGACCTCTCAGCATCATGTATGAATATTTGTGAATAGGACATAAATCATAAATCACGCAGCTTTTCTATTTGTCATTTGTCATAAATACTTCTTATCATCAATAATCTATAATAATTTATATGTAGCATGTATACAAGTCACTGTCTGTACAGTGGTCTGTACTGTGCTTCTTCATATTCACATTTTTTTATGATCTTCAACAGAGCCAAAAGTGCTGGGTTTGCAAGAACAGCTAGAGAAAGCATCAAGATCTAATGTTTGAAATCACACTTTAACAATTGACAATAACAGTTAAACAACATTTTGTGCATTTCAAAATTTTCATAATTACATTTTTTCATTTAAAAGTAAGCTCAAAGTAAGTTGGTGGGGTGGATAAAGAATATTCTATATTACAATGAATTAACAAATTACCTCCTAACAAACTAAACTATAAAAGCCAATGACAGTATGGTTGAGCCACCGCATGGCGTAATGAAGAGCATCAAATCTCCTCATGACCAGACTGCGAGAGCCACACAAAGACTCTATTGAGTTTAATCAAAGGCCAGGGGACCTTCTCTACTGAGTATGGTGCCTCATGATATTAATTTAATAGCCCAAAATAAAACACCTAGAAGTCTACTTCCTACATTGGGAAATCCAAGGAATCTAAGGCTGGATCCTGTCAAGCACCAAAGCCTCAACTTTTACAACAGATAAGGATTATAAATACAAAGAAACTGTTTTTCTGTAAAACTCTTAAACTCCTTCTAAGAATCAAAAAATTCTGTAACACTCTTAAAGGTCTCGGCCTCACTCTAAAATAAATAGCCCTCATGAAATGTGCTTTCTAACTACTAGTCACAGCATCAGAAGAAAGGTCATAAACCAAACCTCAAAACTGCACATAAATTGAATAGAACTATAGCCATCAGAAAGCCAAGATCTAGCCTGTGTAGATCCAAAGCTGTGGAAGATCAATGGCCACACTCACCTTCCCACCACCTGTGAGCTGAGGAGGACAAACTGATTGCATCCAGCACCAGTAAGAGAGTGCTATGAACTGGGACACCCTGAAACTCCCTACCCCTAACACTACCTCACTGTGTGTGTGTGTGTGTGTGTGCGTATCTCTGCCAGTGGACACCGACACACACTTACATAAACACTTATACTGCCTGCCAGAAGCAATTTGGCCTCTCAGTGAACAGAGGGATGAGAGAGAGAGAGAGAGAGAGAGAGAGAGGCGGGGATAGAAAGAGCATAGGAGAGTGTGTGCAAAGGTTTTGCTGTGCAGTAACTGTGTACGCTTCAAGGAACATGTGTGTTAATGCGCTGCAGTGGGTTATGCAACACACATGTCTATCACTTACTCAACAGAAGCCCCCGCCCCATCAGCCAAGCGTCACATATGCAGCATGTATGTATGATGCTGAAACCATATCTAATGTCATGTCACTGACCTAATTACACCCTCAGAAAATGAACAGGGCCATAGCAAAAGAACATGTACACAGGGCATGCTCCTCATTGACCAGTGATTCTGACATTGTTTTGGTCTTACGTAAAACCATATCTACTTGAAATTAATCTTTATACTTTCCCAGGGCAGTGAGCATGCATCTGGACAGTGAGTTTAGATTATATATATATTAAAAAAGTTTACAAGGGTACAGAGAGCAAATTAATTGAACTGGCAGCCACAGATGAACACAAAGTGAACTAGAACTACTGTAAATACTCAGTATTTATGTACTGAGAAAATTGGAGGAAAACTGGCAAAAAGTCTTCAATCAAGTACCATAATACAGTATAATAATATATAATATATATAACGCCAACAGACATCAATGGGCGGGTGGTTGCAGTTTGGGGTGTCTGCTGATAAATAGAAATACCACTGAAATGACTATATAATGCAGCATATTTTCACACCAATTAAAAAATATACATCATCGTTATCTGAGAGTAAATTAAGTGTCAAGGTGAACACGCGCCCTTGTGGTTCAGCAGCACGTCGCCACACAATTGCTACGTGAAATTACGCAACTTCAATCCATTGTTGGTCTTTCTTAATGTAATTTCCGTCAGTAGGGGGAAAGCCTTACCTAATAAATTGGAAACGTGATTGCATAGTGGGAGCGTTACTAAACATTACTTACCTAAATTTATTTGGGCTTCTTAGGCTCCCCTCGTAAATATTGAAGACCTTGTTGGGAATCCCTTCTTGGCGGAAATACGTGTGGTATCGACACGAGGGTATGGGGACTATACATTGTCTGTTGCATGAACTCAACGAACCTTGGGGGGTCGCTCGGTTCATGCAACATTGCATACGCCGCGCTAGTGGGGGGATGGGAAAGTGATGTGGGAGACGTAAAAGGAGTTTTGTGAAGTGGACATTGGCTTTTTTCCGTTTTACTTATTTGAGTAAACAGCAATGACCAAGCTTTCATGGTGCAGGTATGAGAATAGCGGTTTATTCACAGATATAGCTTCTCAATTTTAATGAACATGTGAAATAAATTTGAAATTTATCTGTGACATGACAGATATTGTCACTCCAATTACCCTCTTACCCACTTTAATAACGTTGACGTGACATTTGATGAATTCCTGTCAAGTACATGCTAATGTCTTGATGACCCAAATATCACCATCCATCATGAAACAATGTTTAACTACCAACCAACAGTACATGCAAGCACAGTAACTGTATTTAGTACAGAATAAGTACAGAAACACAGCTTCATTATAGTCCCTGGTACAATAAATCAGACACCTTTAGCTGCCTGTCATTAGGTGTAATTAATCAGTGCCACCACAGTGGTGATGAATTTACAATCAATAAGTGTAAGTGGTTTTGTGGTAGAAAACGAGGAGATCTTTATTGCACAGAGACAGTGTTGCGGTGCTCCAGGTCTGGCTGGGTGCCTTGGGGGAGTTTCCTCAGAGCTCCCCCCTGGATGGGCACCCTTGCCAGGGCCAGGTCTGTGTTGGCCAGGGGCCCTCCCGTCAGGTGGGCTGGAGTACTCTCTACTGCCAGCACTCGGCCACAGAATGTCTACAACACAAACACACACCCACACAGTTGTGCACACAATATCAGGTAATCTGCTAGTTAAGGTTTTAAGGAAAATAGACTTATATGGCCACACTAGGTCTAAAACAGCCAACAGTCATTGGGTCTGAGAACAACTTCTGATGATGGATAAGAAATTTGGGTAGGGGGGAATTGGAGTGTTGGAGACAATGCAGAAATGTGATCTGATTTCAAGGCCGGATTACTTGGGAACCGCTCATCATGTATATGATATACATTATTGGAACCAGTACGATCTCCTGTTTACTTTGACAAGCAGTTTGGCATGTGGGAGTTAAGAAATCATGAGATATTACACAGAGAAGAATGGGTATGACATGGATACAGAGCTGTATTAGTGACAATCATTTAGATATAAATTCAACGCTGAACTAAACTAGCCAGATTGTGCAGTTTCACATGATGTGCATGTGATGTCTCTCTGACAAAAACTTGGTGAGTAATTTGACCCCTGTACTGCCACAGAAACATACAATCATAGTACTGTATGCCACCATGACTGCATGAAACCACAGTCAAGCCTAGCATCCCAGCATTGTCCCCAGGAGGAGAAAGGCTGTCTGTGTTAGCCATGCCAAGCTTCAGCCTATGCCAGGTGCATACTGACATGCAGTCATGACTGACAGAATGAAAGTCCATGATTGTTTTTTCTACTTTGATTGCTTTGTTTTCATATGTCTCTAAACAAATGTAACCAGTGTGGTATCCTTTCAGTTATATTTATGCTGTTTATAGCCTGATCTTTCATGGTTGCTATAGTACAACCACATGGCTGCCTGCTTTCTGTTTGAACTCACTGTAGTCTGCAGGCCTGGAATGTGGGTGTGGTGGTAAATGGTGCCGCTGTCTCTTCCCTTTGCCTTTGGCCGCGAGGACTCAATGGACTTCTCCTGCTGCTTCTTACATTCCTGACAGAATCACAACCACAACAGTATAATGTCAGCTGAAAATGTAAAATTATTTATAATTATTTTCATCAAACTGGTCACCTCAGAGGCCGTTATCCCGCTTATTTCCCATTTGTATTAGGATATAATTTTATTTATTAACTTTCTTTATATTTAGGAATTATGTGCATGAACTACAGAAAATAACCTATTATAGCTACCGTTAAGGGGGGAAAGTACAACGTGAAATACTTTACTACAGTTGTTATGGTTACCATTCATTAGCGCATCAATATGAAATGGTGATTCAGAGTTTTTGGATCTACTTCAATGGTCAGTCATACAAAGTTAATTTACACCTCATCAGTCAATCAAAAAAGAAAATCCCATTGTTCAGGGAGATAACAAACTTTATACTTTGTCGGGAACAATTAAATGTCTATATTGCCAGTTATCATTAGACTTTCATCATCAGAACATTAAATAATTCAGTCTTGAATGTGTGAACTAGTGATCCAGTGGTGTGTTTTTATAGTAGCAAACATTATTCGCAAATTTAATGCTAACTGTTTATCATGAGTTTAGTACCTTCAAAACCTTGTGGTCTGATGTCTTTGCCACAAAATGCTCCCATGACTTGGCACTGAGTTCCTGCTGTCTGTGATTTGATTTGATCTGTTGAAGGAAGCAGAACACAGGTCTTTCAAACGAGACCCTATTCAAAGTTCTCAATGAGAGCTGTGATACTGAATGAACTAATGCCAAAATAGTGAAACCATAATATAAAAAAAAACTTTCCTTTGAGTTTTCAAAAACAGGATGTACTTTATCCTCAACTAACCACACCACAGTGTATGTATACAGACCCTGAAGCACACGGAGATGTAGGGGGAAAACAGGGGATCTGAGGGACCCTTGCTATGGTCCTGTCCTCACCTCCTCGTACGTCTCCCTCTCCCTCTGAGCCTCCTCCTCTTCCTGCCTCTGTAGAATGGCACTCTGCTGCTCCGCCACCCTCTTCGCCGTGTCCTCTGTTGCCTGGGAGATGGTCTCCAAGGCCTCTGCATCTGGGGTAACTGGCCGCACGCCCTCAAGTGCCAGCTCACGTGAGATCTCCTCCCAGACCTCGCCCGTCTACCAACAATAGGCATGAGTGTATACATACACATATACATACATACACACACACACACACACACTACATAAACACAGAGCAGTATACTGTACTCTAATACTGTACAATGTCCTCCTGCTGGATTGCTACATCAGCAGACACATGTGAAAATAGTCCTCCCATACCCTGCTCATGCACTTGCACACAGTGAAGAGACCTGTCACCTCTCAATGAGCAGCATTAGCTTTACCTTAAAGTCCAAATATCTGCTGACAATGCTCAGAGTGATGAAGTCCTCCGTCGTCAATCCAGGCAGGTCCTCAAAGCCTGAAAGGGATTCTGGTTATGTTCTAGTTTTACTGTTATTATTTTATAGTCGCAATATAGCAAAGACTGCTTGACCAACCAACCTCAGTGAGTGTCGTATGCATAGTGATATCATGGTAGGTTTAGTGTCATATACACTATCTCAAGTGGATATTATTTATGAGTGGACACACCTAGTTTGCAAAAGAGGCTGTAGATCTTGGAGCGTTGGTTCTCAGCCACGTCCACCACAGCAGCGCTGGGTGTGTCTGCTGGAGTGGAGTTCTGTGCTTGCTGCTCCTGGTGTGCATGCTTCAGGGGCCTGGCGGGGTCTGCCAGACACACATAGTTACACACAACACACACAGACACTCTGTTGGAGCAGACACACACAACTATAACTAAAGTGAGTGGAGGTGAGTTTTTTTTTCTGCTCCAGAAATTAATTCAAGACCCTCCACAGAATTGAACAAAACATCTAGATAAACACCACATAATCTTTTCATTGGATGAGAAGATGAGAAGGCTAATGGGTCATTAAAGATCTACTTATTTACACATGCATAAAGACTTTGTTAAACTACCGCTACACAGTAAGGCTAGGACTACACCGAATGTGCATCTAAAGTACTCCATTTGGTAACAGGAAATCATTTTAGAGGACTTGACTTTTGAAGGTGCACAGCACTCTTGTGTCTGGCATTGCCAGTTCTATGGTGGAGATTAAGTATTGCAGCCCATGCAGCCCTTCAGATATGGACATGGGGTATCCTCCCTGAAATAGTCAACAGCTCAATTCAATCAGGGTTCTGGGTGACAGGTCTAACACATGATAAAGTTATATTTCTGGGGATGATGGGACATGTTGTTTAGCCTGTAAATAAAACCACATAACAGTGGGACATCCTTCTCCTTAATACTATTTCAGTACAACCCTTTCTTGCATGTCCCACCTCTATGCACTCACTGTGTGCTGTTGTTTGGCCACACCTGTGATTAGTCCATGCCTGTCGCGTTGCACGCCGAGCTCCTCTTCCTCCTGCCTCCATAGCTGGAGCAGCAGATGGGGAGCACTCTCGCCCCCAGGCCCCCGCCAGGCCTGCACGTGGGGCAGCGCTTTGGGGTTGTCACACAGCTCCAGCAGAGCCCCCAGCACCACACCATGCATTGTTATCGGGCTGGACTAACAAGCAAGGGAGAAATGTACCCATTATGCAACAAAGTCTGTAAAAAGTAGTGTGTATGAAATATGGTGAGCAACACATTTCTATTCATAAGTGTGGTTGCCTGATAGATCAGACTCACATCAATTGCTACTGGTAGTCTACATCTGCTGTAGATTTCTAGGCTATTGTTACAACCACTCCGCCTTTTGCTTGTTGTGTCTGTTTCTCTGCTGGAGATATATATACCTGAGGCCAGATCTGCAGCTAATTGATGATTAGCTATTCCTGTGGGCAGGGCTCTGCACTAAAGAGCAGCTTTGTCTCCCATCCATTTTGAACACGCAACACCACACTCAGACACTCAAATCCAAACAACAATCATACATTACTGATGACTGACTTGGACATATCTCAGTCTCTTTGTTTAGTTGTTTGTTGGTGTTTGTTTGTTGTTTAGTTAATAAATAGATATTTTTAGGTTAAAAGCCCAACCTATTCAATGGTCTCCATGAGGTTGTAACAACTATAAACATGGGTTTCCAAATATTCATTTCTGTAATAATAAATGGGTCCCAACTCATAACAATTCCATGGCAGTCTGAGAATAATTTCACTTACATGAATGAGATCAAACAGAAGGAAAACTCCTTCTTTCTCCAGAAATGAATCTTCATTGGTGAAACACCCAATGATGCAGGACCTGTATATATTATAGATAAAACATTTAAATGTAAAAGAGTACCAAAGGAAGCCAAATGTAGCTCCTTAAAACAACAATCCAGCTGAGTGTGCTATAGCTGAACTGACTAACCACAAACTGTCCACAGTGGAGAGGATGAGTTTGCTGTGGCCCAGGCCACTATAAAACTTGACTGGGTTCATTTTGAGGAAACGGACAATCATGTCAACTCCTTCAGTTCCAAAGAGTTCCTGTGGTGTGGGGAAATCTGCAATTATTCTCTTTCAATTTCTGGCTCATTAAGACATTTAATTTTATTAGAACTAGATTGTCTAATCATGTGTACTGTATAAATGTACGACACATGGAAGTCAATACATACACACAGAGGAAAAAGCCACATTTCACCATTGAAATGTTTTCATTATTTCATTGTTAATCATCATTGCAGTCCCAGTTTACCTTCCTGTGTTGATCACTTTCGCAGAGTGTGGACAGGATGAGCTGCAGGTCGGCTTTGATCTCCAGGGTAACCGCATCCTCATCATCAGGCCCACCCAGCTGTGCCAGCAACTCTGCAGGGGAGAAATGAAGCAGTGTGTGCAGAGGACATGTACAACCCAGCTACAGCAATGGCTACAGCAATATCTCAATTTTAGTCAACCTGTTTTGTAAAGTACAGTATCTACACCATAGAACCTTTAATACCCTCTATCTTGCATTGGCCTTTGTCTCGCTGGTACATCTTTTTGAATAAATAATAAGGTACAGTTATCAGCATGTATCCCACCTACAGCTAGAGTAATGTCTCCATTTTAGTGAAACTGCTTGGTAAAGTAAAGCCCAAGAGAAGCTTTTATAACATATTTACAGAAGTCTGTCTTGCATTTTTTGCGTCATTAGCACATATTTTACTTTCTTTCTTTCTTTCTGTCTTTCTTTTCAATATTATCAAGTGCATATCCCTGAGACACAGTCAACAAGATGTGTTTGCTACCTAAGAACAGACTTATCGCCCCTTGGTCACAGAGATCCTGGTTGATGGTGGGGTTGGCGAGAGACACCATGGACCTTAGGAGACGCACACTGTAGCGCAGCTGGGCCCTCTTACTGCCCCTTCCCCCGGTGCCATGGAAACTGTGGCCCTGGCCAAAGAAAACATCTGAGAGACAGACAGACAGTAGTGGAGGAAATAACAGTGTTACTTCACATTCTGTGCAGCTGTGCGTTATCTGTGTCAACAAATCAAAAAATCATTTGCACAGTTAGATTGGTTTTAATGATTTGCTCTACACAGGCTAGTCAGCAACCATAAGTTAAATTGATAATGGGCCTATTTCACAGCAGACATTTTTCCAAGAAGTCACCGTCTTCAAGTAAAGGTTCTGTCACGTACTATCCACTTAATTCCACAAATGATTGCACCAATTAGCTGATCTGCCTGGCTGAGCAACTAAGATGCAGTAATTAGAATCAGCTGGTATAAGTAAATATTTTAAAGAGCTAGATGTGGTACTACTTTTACTCTCTGAAAATGGACTTTTCCAACTCTGTAAACTAGACAGACTATAAATGACTGTCAATCTGAACAAGCTGTGACCTGGATACCTTATTAAAGTACACACACACACACACACAGATACACACACAGAGACATACATGCACACAATTTTAAGAACATTGCAACCAACTTTCATGATGAGCTCTGTCACCTTCTTGGACACACCACTCTAGCAGCATGAGTAAGCAGGTGTTTGCCTGGCAGGTCATATACTCCTCCAGCATCAGTGGGGCCACCGTAGCCAGAGTGGCCAAAGCCTGCAGCTGCAGCTCCTCCTGCTGGACAGGAGTCCAACCGTGCCCACTAGACTGAGCTGTGTCGGGGGGCTTTACCAGGTGCATCAACGCCAGCATGACTTTACCCTCTCGGAAAAGCTGTCCATAGTGGCCCAGGGTTTTGATCACATAAACATAAACACACACACACACACAATTATCAATCAGAAGCAAGTGACACCCAACCCCTTTGATAATACAACAACACAACACTGCTCGCCTAGTATCTAATGATGGAAAATTTCTGTGAGAAGGCTTGTTTGAACTTGAGTTTGAACTTGAGTAACCTCTAGCAAAATTGAGCTCACCTGCACAGAGGATAAATCCTGGCACATCACAACCACCATGTTCAACAGCAACTTCTTCATCTCAAAGTCCTCATTGCTGAAGGTTAACTTTAGCTTTCGGATGAGAGGATTATGGCTCTTCACTAAAATGCGATACAAAAAAAACATTGAATAATGACTTACAGCAACACTGTGGAACAATGTTTATGAGCAACCTTTTGCCATCATCATCACATGGATTTTGATGAAATATGTGAAGGACAGATAGATATATTGTTCTAGCCATCTAGTCCACACAATATGTACAGCTGGGATCTCCAACAGGTAGCTCAGGAGCTACCAGTTGCTCACCACCTGCTTAAGAGTAGCTCTTCAAAGGGTCACTGGAAATGCTAATATCATAACGTAGTAATAAAAGGTAGACTGACAAGCCAGACTATATCATCAAATTGTCTGGACATGATCAATAGACCAGGCTCAATCTTAGGGGCAAAATCAACAGTTGTCTTTAAAACAGCCTCTGCACGCAGAGCAATGTTGGCAAGACAACCAAAGAAAAGACTGAGCCTAACTCTTCCAAAGTCGATGCCAAGGCTGATTCAAACGACCATCACAGCCCTGTCATCATCATGCTAAGCCTGCCCAACGACTCTCTACAAAGATAGAGCATTGTGATTGGTCCTACCAAGCCTTGGTAGAAGACCTACGGAAGCCCTATGGTGTGTGACTAGACGTACGTGCTTAGCAAAACTTTCTGCTACCGCAATGGTATGTCTCAATTTCTGGGCTACATAAAAGGTATTACACCTGTTAAAACATCCTGGTACAAAATGATCCCAGTCTTACTGCTCTTTGATGTAAGTTGGTGTTGGTATTAGTGCACACCAGATTTGGTGTGACTATGGAACTATAAAGGAGCCAATAAAGGTCAGGCAATATTTTTCTCCCCACAAATTTAGATGACACTTCAGAGGAGGCTTTGCATTGCGCTGTAAGTGTGTAAGATGTTAAATGATGTAACATTTATCTCCGAGATCAGTAATGCCAAAATAAAACAGTAGTAGAGTAGCTCTCGTCCACGTCAATTTTGACACCTGATTTAGACACCTGATGTACACCCTTTTACAAATGAACTGAAACAGCCCTCTATTACTGGAGGAATTCATCAAAATTATCTTTTTAAAATCTCTATTAGAGTGTTTCATACAGTGCTCTTATTGTACTTTCCCAGAATAGAAAATCTTTGGGTGTTGTTTTCCTCTTAGAACCACGATTTTCATGGCATTTTGGCCAAGTACAAATGGACTTCTTTCTCCTTGTTATGTTGTTTTGTTATAATTCATTTAGACAAGAAAGGAGTTCTGTGGTTCAATGCCACCTGGACAGCTGCTGGTGCTGGCATGGTGTCTTATGTTGGGAAAAGTGTTGTGAGGAAACATACTCACTTTCCGGGAAGGTAGCAAAAAGGATGAGCTGCCGGGCAAACCCACTTTCCTGTCCAAGGGAAAATGCATCATTGCAAGACAAGCCTTCACACAGAATTATACAAGCAGACTCTGCCTCATTTGTGTAACACTTACAATAAGTGGCGCTTTGGGGTTTTCTGCAATAAGAGTTGTGATGACCAGAAGATCATTTCTTAGCTGCTGGTCATAGTTTCTATAGCTGTGCTGGAGCTGGTTTAGAAAGGCCTCTTTCAGGCACCTGTAAGTGTAATACAAGAGATTGGTACAGAAGTTCATCAGAAAACAGATAGTAATATTGTATAACTGGTCAATTGACTTGTTAATTGATCATTGATAATACTAACAGGATGCAGTCCATGTTGCTGAGCTGGTCAGTGAGCTCCTGTGGGCAGCCTCTTTCCAGAAGGTTCCACAGTATCTCTGAGGAGCGGAACAGCACCTGGCCAGATGGGTCCGGCTCATTCATGTGGACACAGATCTTCTGTGCAGCTTGGGCCTTCAGCATCAGCTCACAGTTCACCTCTGCACCACAATTAACCAGGGAAGAGCCAGCAGGTGCACATACGTGCACAAATCACACACACACACACACACACACACACACACAGACAGGTTAAGGTATTTTCCATTTAAGCTAGTACAAACTCTTTTCACTTTTTAGGTGACATGTCTGTGTAACACCTCGCACACTCCATGCGTAATTTTATCCTATGGTAACAGTGAGAGGTGAAACTGGAATGAATATAAGAGAAAGACCAAGACTGTGTGTGTGTTTGCATTTGTGTGTGTGTGTGTGTGTGTGTGTGTAATAAAGGCTGGTACCAGAGGTGCAGGAGAGGACCTGCAGGGTGTGGAGCAGCTGTAGCCGCACGGGCAGCTGGTCCTCAAGCAGTGCTAGGGACAGCACCAACGTCTCAGCCACCCCACTCTGCTCCAGCAGCACACGCCTGGAGCTCAGACTCAGCGACTGCACTCCTGTGCCTGGGCCACAACACAGAGAAACATTACTGGAGAATACTCTGTACAAATAACGTTTTACCGTTTTAATAAAGTTTTACCCACTGCAGATATACAGTATACAAGTGTTTTATGCTGTGCAGGCAGTTTTACTACATATCATTCAAGAGGTTGACTACAATCAATAAACAACAATGATCCAAAAAAGTTAAGTTAACTGTTAAGGTAGCCTAAGTGGAGCTGTGACAAGCTGTGAATTAGATGGCTAAGTGTTAGAATACAACCCTATTTTCACACATAATTCATACTACTAATTCATAATATTATTCAAACCTGGTGGCTTGGGAATTGCAGAGTTGTAAAAGGATGAAATGGATCCACAGATGTGCAGTCTGATATCCGCGTTTGGTACTCTCATCAGGTAACCTGTGACAAGTCACAACAATATTACAACATGCCTTCATGAATGGACTACTTTAATGTGCAGAAGTTTCTTCATGTCCTTACCAAGCTGAGAGAGCAACTTCTTTGCTATCTCTGTGTATTTGACCTCATCTGTGGTCTTCTCTTTCAAGAAAGGGAGTCTGAAACAACCGCATGACATTAGATGAAACAGCCCAGAGCAATGAGAGGAGTCAGTCTGTATCTGATACAAAACGAATGTAAGACTGACCTGACATCTTTACTCAACATCAGGTGTGTGAGCATATCTAAATCTATTGAATTGTGTGTGTGTGTGTGTGTGTGTATTGTGTCATATTAGACAAAGTCTTCAGAAGTGATCGACATTCATGTGTGGTTATCTTTTTTGTTGCTGTGGGATTCAAACATAAATGTAATAGCACTTATCAGCAGACTGGAGAATATTTAACTGGACACTAAACTCACACTTTGAGAGTACAAAAGACTCACATCAACTCATCAACAGTTTTCATTGAATATTAGCAATTCTTACCCACATATCTCAATCAAATCTGATAATATGGAAGTGTATTCTGGGTGGTCTCTGATCTTCTCTGTGCAGATGTCTATGATTTTCAAGATGTTTTTGAGATCCCTTAAAAGCTTGAAAGGATCATGTTAGGAAAATGTACTATAAAATATGAACACAAACACCAAATACTTATTGGATGCACAGCTTTTGGCTGTTCAACTTTTTGCAAAATGCATAACATACAATAGGGACCACATATCACTCTATGATTGCTGACATGTTGTCCCCCTGATAATGGCTCAGCCAATTGTGGTGCTGATGCTGATGGTGGTGGAATAACTGGTTAATTGGCATTGAAGGATTTGCAGCTGTCCCCTGCTGAGTCCCTTAGGACCTGTGTCAGGGTTCAAACCATATGCATTTACATTATCAATCAAGATAACTAAAACACATTTTCTTCAAACTTTAACTTCCTGGAGCATTTCCGATTGAGACTTGTCTGTACTAATAGCATAATACAAACACAATATCCCACATAAACTTTGTATAATCCCAGACCATTTCTATATGTGGAACCAGACATATCAACTTAATGACTTACACAAGGACACATGCAAAATAGACTGGTGTTAAATAAACGATACAAATCCTTTGTGGTCCGTCGTCTTTACCACTTTCTTCAAAGTGAATAAATGTCTTTCCTTGAAAGACACCTGCGGGAAAGGAAGAAACGAGCGATTAACATTATGTATTGTAGGGTAGGGTATTAGCGTATTTTTTAACGCACACTCACAGCTAAAGGGTCCTCAAGGAGACGGAGTACGCGATTCAGATCCACTGCTTTAACCTTTGCAATCTAAGTAAAAAATGAATGAACAGCACACAGTTGATTGTGCAATTAATTAACATACTGCCAACTTTAAATTTCTTTAATAATAATCAATGTCTTTACTTTACCTCGCCTTTGCCCTTAGCCCTCATCGTATGGTTAACAACAAGAACTCCTGGCTTCGGTGAGTGTGTTTTAGATATCGATACTCTTGCCATGGCCTTTGAATATTTCCTGATCTGAGTTTCTGAAGTAGGCATTACGACAAGTCAACAACCCCAGTAAAGACGAAAACGAAATCTAATTTACATGGAGTTGTCGTTCATCTAGGACAATTTCGGTTAACGACGACGTTGTGCTCATAAGAAACAACTTGTCTTGTGAAACATCTTATAAATAATATTTGAGTAGCTAGCCCACTCGGGCCCCGCCTATCTTCACGCTTGACATCTCCATGGTTACAACAATCCACTACGGTGAGTGAAATGGGACATAACGCGCTTCCATTGGATCAGCGCTACTGAACGCAGATGAACGCATTGGATGAACGTCAGTGCGTTTCTCCCAGCTCCGCCTTTTCCGATTTGTCACCGGAAACGAATATTAGGTGACAGATTGACAAAACAATTGTCTTGTGTATTGTTAGCTAGTCATAAAGATATTGTACAGTCCCTGTTTATTGTGCATTATTCCGTTTTACCAATTGCATTTCGGATTGCTTGTTTGGGTCCGTGGTTCAAGAAAGGAATCATTCAACAATGCTGTCTGACGCAGGTTTGACTCAGAGTTTTTTCGCTGCCTTGATACAGTAACATAAGAGCTGCTGGAGACAAACCATGCAGAGCCCAGGCAAACTACAACGTTAACTATAATACTCAATTGTTTTGGACCAACGTTTAGGGTGCAACCATGTTTGTGTCTTACAATTCATCAGATTATGGTGGCAATGTTTCCGGTGGTCGACAACGGGGGAAAAAGCGAGGAGCAGCGGCAGAGACCACGTCAGGCGACAGCCAGCCCATGCGCTCAACAGGCAGACAAACCAACGTCAGGGTACGGCGATCCAGCAACAACAACAACAGCAACAACCCTACTGGACAGGTAGCCCAAAATGTGTTGTTCTGTAGTGTATGATTTATTGTGCTTTGCAACATTGGAGTTAGGAAATGTTCCTTGCTTGTGTGTGCACGAATACAAGGGCATCTTTGTGAGAGGCTGTTTGTCGTTGCGTCCTAGACCAAGAGGAAGGCAACAGACACAGACGAAGAGGATGACCAGGCAGAGAAGAAGTACAGGAAATGTGAAAAGGCAGGATGTCCAGCTACTTACCCAGTGTGCTTTGCCAGCGCCTCTGAAAGGTGTCCTTTCAGTGTCAAACACCTTCACTCTGATACACACACATACACATTTCAGCCTGGTGTCTTGTAGCTTGCCTAACCTTTTTATTGACTGTTTCAGGTGTGCCAAAAATGGCTACACATCAAGATGGTACCACCTCTCCTGTGGTGAACATTTTTGCAATGAGTGTTTTGACCATTACTATAGAAGGTGAGAAACATGAGCTCGAACTATAATTTGCAGACAGATACGATGTCATTCTTTGTGCAGCCACATCTGTACTGAAATTAATCAATCAACCAGAAATTAAAAAAAAACATGCTATTTAAGATTTTCTCATTGGTCATTCTTTCTCTGTCAAGCTACTCAGCTATAAAATGCTATAAAAATGCTTGGTGGTGGAAATTTAATTCTATTGATTAAATCAGTGCTATTCCTTAATCTAGAAACCCATGTAACTTGATTTTATCATTTTCTGTCCTTTGCTTTTCCAGTCACAAAGATGGCTATGAGAAATATGCCTCCTGGAAAAGGGTGTGGACAGGGAATGGGAAAAGTGAACCGAGTCTTAAGGCCTTCATGGCTGACCAGCAACTTCCCTATTGGGTAAGAGGAGCACGCATGTCTGACAATCTACGAGTAGTAAGCCCCAACTCAAGTGGCTCACTTTTTGTTCCTGTTCTGATTTGACTGAGTTTTGCCAGTAGTGAGTAACCAGTAGAATTAAGCCTTAAATTCACTACCCACCAGTCACAGAAATGACTGTGACCATGACCAGTGACCATGTTTTTACTGGTGGTGCTATTGATCTCCATGTCTAGCCTTGAGATCAAGATGACAGAATGTTGCAAAACAATTTATGTGTCTCGTGTTGAATGGGAACCATTGTGAAACTGTGCAAAACCGAAACAAAATGTTGCAAGCCATTGTGTCCTCTGGAAGCATTAACTGATTCCCAGAAGCATGACTGATGTTTTGGATGTATAAGAGCAGACTTTCTGACATGCAGTATGTCCACTGTGTGATGCATTCTGTGCCCAAATATCACTGGCAGATGGTGTGGCTTTTTCCCTGTACTGCTGTTTGGAGAAATGAAATGCTAATCATTTGGACACACGAGATGGTGAGGATCTCATTTTGTACACCTGTGTATCGCTCTGTCTCTCAGGTTCAGTGCACAAAGCCAGACTGTGGCAAGTGGAGGCAGCTCACTAAAGAAATCCAGCTGACCCCGTCTCTAGTCTCCACCTACCGCTGTGGACTGAAAGTCAACAATGTCAAGGTAGGAAAATGGGAGATATTACTTCTCTGTTGGACACCTCTTATCTCACTGATTTGCTAAATGTGTATGTGTGTGTGTTTGCCATGCAGACTGAAGGACCAGATCAGTGCTCCTTCCCAGAGGACTTGGTGAGTGTGTGTGAGACTGTTAAACTTGCATCTAAGCTGCCAAATCTCTGAGCGCAACTCTATTTCGAGGGTGTATAGAATTTCAGATAGTCGGTAGGTTTAAACTTTTTGCTATAAATAAGACACGTAAAAGAAATGTGCATTGGCCTCATTTAATGTCACTTAAATGTCGGCCTTAATGTTATATTTGGATTAAAATTACTAATACTGATTAAGGTTAGCCTCAATCTAACTGACTACGCTTTTCTACTGGGTGAATGAAAAGATTTCATTTCATTTTCACATTGTTTTCTTTTTTTCTGTTCTCTTTTTGCTTTTGCCAGTTTTATGTTTCATTATGCCCTTGTTCATTTGTTCATTAGTTCATGCTGATAATATTTGTCTCTGTGTGTTTAGCGAGTGGCGGGAGTGAGTGACAGTTGGTGGAACTCTATGTTGATTGTTCATTTGTTCATTAGTTCATGCTGATAATATTTGTCTCTGTGTGTTTAGCGAGTGGCGGGAGTGAGTGACAGTTGGTGGAACTCTATGTTGATTGTGCCCCCATTGCTGAAGGACAGCCCAGCCAACCCTTTCCTTGTTGCCTACTACCCTGACTGTGTAGGCATGAGTCCCTCTGCGTCGCCTAGCAACTTTGCCCACAGTGACCTCAGGACAGAACGCAGACGAGTCGTCCAGCCGCAAAGTGAGAGCCAGAACACTTCAGCTGATTAGGAAATTTTCACAAGGGGCTTATTTTAAAGATAGGGAAACAAACACCACACAAAACTATGACCTTGTTTTTGCAACTTTCAAAGAAAACACATTACACAGGGAAACACATTACACGGGGAAAAACACAGGTCAGTTTTTTTAACTGTTGCTATCGTATTAGAATTAGTGGAATTAGGATTCTGAAAGGAAGGTGAAACTTAATCTTTTAGAGCTTGTGTTAGTCTTGTTTGTGTGGTGAGACTTTGGCTGTAATTAGTTGTGATCCACAACATGGTAAGGCAATGCACATAATTTAATGACACTTTTTTGCAGGTTTGATGCCATGTGACACCTGACCAACTTTTGTAGTTGCTGATATCATGTGAATGAAAGAGCTGGTAAGATGATTAGATATGTTTTCAGTTCCAGGTCTGTGCCCATACTTCCAGCCGTTCTACCAGCCTAATGAATGTGGCAAGGCTTTGTGTGTGCGGCCAGACATGATGGAGCTGGATGAGCTCTACGAGTTTCCGGAATTTTCCCGGGACCCAACCATGTACCTGGCCCTGCGAAACCTCATCCTGGCTGCATGGCATCGAGAGTGCAAGGTAAAACCTCTGTCCGTGTCAGGAAATTTGTTCAGAACTGAAATTCATGACAAGTATCTGTTGAATGGCATTAACAAAGCCATATATTCTATATGGCTTCTGTGTATGTCATATGTTACATGACTGGCTGATAAATTCACTATAGTGACTGTCTATGTGCTCTGTTGTCTATGGTTTTGTGTTACAGGAGGTGCTGACCCCCCAGAAGTGCCTCCCCTATGTGATTGTGCGTGGACTGGTGCGGGTGCGCTGTGTGCAGGAGCTGGACAGAGTCCTGCACTTCATGACCCGAAAGGGACTGATCAACACTGGAGTCTTACTGGTGAAGCAACCCACTCTGCCAGAGCAGTACCACCATGTGAGTGAGGGGGCGCCTCTGGAAAAAGATTAATAACATAGATTACATTGATCCTAAAGGACCAGTTGTTGTGACCTACATGTGTCTAAGCTTAGTCACAGATTACTGTTAGGACTGATGTTGCTATTAGAAGTGTGTTGAACAGGATAAAGTAGTGAATTAGTGCTGTTGTCTTTAGAGTTTGTGTGTATTTGTGTGTGCTACAGAAGAATAGAGTGTTGGTTATTGGTGCTGGAGCATCAGGGTTGGCGGCAGCTCGGCAACTCCAAAACTTTGGCATGCAGGTGAGCACTCTGCAGTGTAGTTATCACTACGCTTCTGTTGTCTGTTATAGAGAAAGCACATTGACACTATAAACACTATTTGACTACTTTGTGTAGTAGCATACTCACTTTTCCCCCCTGAGAAGTCTTGTTACCTTTGGTTCCTGGCTTTTGGTCTATTTGTTCAATTTGTTCAATTTAACCAGTAATAGTAAGCAGTCGGGTAAAATAGTTTTTTAGTCAGCTAACTGCAGATATGATGTCGAACTATGCACAGAATTAATTCTAATAGGAAAGGAGAGCAAGGCTTAACCCCCCCCCGCCCCGACACACACACACGGATACTGCTGTTTTGAGGTTCCTGTGTGCACTCTGAGCAGGTGGTGGTGCTGGAGGCTCGGGACAGGATTGGAGGGCGTGTGTGGGACGACAAGTCACTGGGTGTCACTGTTGGACGAGGAGCACAGATAGTCAATGGCTGTGTCAACAACCCTATCGCCCTCATGTGTGAACAGGTCAATTAATGATTCATTTGGATAGTTACTGTATGTGTGTTTGGTGAACAATAGTTAGTGGACCATCACATAAACATGTTTATCAGATTCTAGAAAAGACAGTTGAACCCCAAGCCCACAATCTCCTAACCCTGAAGCCTGAACCCTCAAAATCTTAACTTGCATGAATCAGCCAATCATGACGCAGATTCGTTCTGCCTAACTCTTTCAGGGGCTCTGGGCTTAAGGATTCAGATTCAGATTCAGTCTATATGTTTTTTTATCTGCAAACAAGTAGAATGTGACAGGGGCAAAATGCAACAAAACGACATATATAAATGACACAGAATAAAGCATTAACAACAGTTACAGAGGCTAAACAGTACTGCATACATGTTAACAGAATGAGGAAATATTCAGACATATTTGACTGTTTGCCTGCGTGTGTCCATGTGTGTATCTGTGTGTGCATGTGCAGCTGGGTGTTCAGATGCACAAGCTGGGGGACCGCTGTGACCTTCTGCAGGAGGGCGGGGCAGCCACAGACCCAGCCATAGACAAGCGCATGGACTTCCACTTCAACGCCATCCTGGACGTGGTGTCTGAGTGGAGGAAGGACAAATCGCAACATCAGGACGCTCCTCTGGGAGGTATGAGAACAGCGCTCTGGGCCAAGGACTAGGGCAGGCCCACTGACAGTTACACAATACTGAAGAAGCCAAATAGATATTCTGTCATGTTGCCTTGTGCAGTTACTCTTGTCTGTAATTATTCTTGAGTGTAGACCTGACAAGGTGATGTTATCATACAGCTGTTTCCAGTCATGTAATGCAGTGCATTTTGTATTTTAAACACACATACACAGATATACACCCTGAAATATGGCCCACAATATAAAACATGGTTTAAACTGTATCTCTTCGCTGACAGATTGAAGTGTCACATCACGCCTGCATCTACATGGCTGATTCTTTGCTAACTATTTTTTTTTCTTTGCTTGGTGCAAATAGAGAAGATCCAGGAGGTATATAAGACTTTCCTTCAGGAGTCTGGCATCCACTTCAGTGAGCTAGAGGAGAAGGTGCTGCAGTTTCACCTCAGCAACTTGGAGTATGCCTGTGGCAGCACACTAGATCAGGTGTGCTCTTCCCTCTCTCTGTGTACAATCCACCTAGTGGTCTTTTAGTGGCACTACCCCAGACATGCCTCAGTTCAAGTCAAAATATTTTCACTCGTCTGTCTTAATATAATGCAAATTGTGTACATTGACACAGTATTGTTGTTTTAATTGCAGATGTTCCTATGGTGAGTTGAGATATGGAGTGTGTGATCAGTAAGTGAAGTGTGTCTGGCTGTCTGTTCAGGTTTCTGCGCGGTCCTGGGATCATAACGAGTTCTTCGCTCAGTTTTCTGGAGACCACACACTGCTGACTGAGGGCTATTCGTCTGTTCTCCACAAGCTGGCCGAGGGCCTGGACATTCACCTCAGCTCACCTGTAAGGCTAGCTGCTGTTCTTTAACTTAATTCTTAATTTATTTACTTTGTATACTGGTTTCTAATTTCATTTAAATGGATTGTAATACCAATATCTACTTAATTATTGATGGCACAGTCAGGCGCATTGGTTCAGTAATTAGTTGCATTTAACATTTATAGGAATTTTACAGTAGTTGACTTTAAATGAACTGAGTGTGTTTATTCTCTTTATATACATTATAGAGAAATTCTTTGTTCCATGTTTGTTTTAAGATCATGTCTATGGTATAAAATGAGCAAAATGCAGATAAAACATTAAAGGGTTTCATTTCTTATGTTTTGATCTTTATTGGATTACATTAAAATGTAGCTTAGCATGTAGCTAGTTTGGATGTGTTTTTAGAGTGTTTTTCTCTTCCAGGTCCAATCTATTGACTACTCTGGAGACTTAGTGAAAGTCACCACTACCAGTGGCACTCAGTGGAGTGCCCAGAAGGTAAGAAATAAAAGACAACAGTGGTCTTATGAGAAGGGAGATTTTTTAGATCTATAAATGAATTTACAGAAAAGTTGCCATGTTGCCACGCCTGTGCCTGACCTTGTGGTGGAAAAATGGTTGTGTGTATTTATGTAAAGGTCTACACTAGTGCCTGGTGGTGTCTTTAAAAAAATAATAATAATAAATACAAAAAAAAAAAAATATATATATATATATGACATGAACTGAACTGAAGAAAGAGTCAGTGAGCAGCACAGCTGACATGGAAGACTAACCCTTTTGATGTAGCAATATAGTGATGGTGTGTGTATTGTTGTTGCCAGGTGTTGGTGACTGTTCCACTGGCTCTCCTCCAGAAGAGTATCATCCAGTTCTGCCCTCCCCTGCCAGAGAGGAAGCTGAAGGCCATTCACAGCCTGGGGGCAGGGGTCATAGAGAAGGTCCATTAACAAGTCTTGAAGTAAATATAGTGGGAAATAAGAATAGTGCAAAATAAATAATTTAAAGTAAATTGGGAAAGGATATCAAGGCCTACTGCACAGTGCTGTCGCTGGTTTATGAGTTTTATAGTTAGTCGCAATTGTGTAAAAAATGGGAAATAAATCCCCTAGTCATTGCATGTTGAAAGTGGCTTTAAAACAGTCCAACCAACTATACTGGGGACTCCCAGTTGGTTTGGTATGCAGACATTCTTAGAAGTTGATGAAATGAAACTCAAGCCAGACAAGTAAACTAAAAACTATTTTTAGAATGTACAGATATTTAGAAAAATGCAAGTGTCATGGAAGTGTCCAGGCAAGTGTCTGTTAGTCTGGATATTTTCTGATATAATTTAGTTTTTAACACTTCCCTTCTCTTCTCCGCTACAGATTGCCCTGCAGTTCCCATACAGGTTCTGGGACCGTAAAGTACAAGGGGCCGACTACTTTGGTCATGTTCCACCAAGCCCAGAGAACCGTGGGATGTTCAGCGTGTTCTATGACATGGACCCAAAGGTGAAGGAATGGTATTGAACAAACACATTGCCTAAAGATAGGGACAAAACATGATCAAACTTAAAATATGTCCAACCATGGTTAATCTCAGATCTGTTCCCCGTCTCCCAACAATTTACATTATGAAATATCTTGCGTCCCCCAACTGAATCACATTTGTTAGAGAAGCAATTAATCAAGCGAGAGGGAGGGGAAGTGAACAGAGCAAGCTTTCAATAAATTGAACTTGATTTCATTTTTAAATATAGAGTATTTTCATACACCATCTCAATAGAGTTTATTACAAGAAAGCCCTAAATATATATGTGTGTGTGTTTGTGTGTGTGTAGGGTAAGCAGAGTGTGCTGATGTCAGTCATCACTGGGGAGGCACTGTCCACTGTCAGAGATCTGGAGGACAAAGAGGCGGCAGACATGTGCTTGAGAGTCCTGAGAGAACTGTTCCAGGATCAGGTAAAGATCAGAACACTGTCTATGAACACACATCCTGAGCTTTAATTGCTGCTCTGCTGCGCATATGATTATATTGAGGTATATAGAGAAATATGTTTAGATTATTTGTGTGCTGTTATCAGTAAACACTGTTGTTGTCATGCTCAGGAGGTTCCAGATTACCAGAATTTCTTTGTGACCCACTGGAGTCGAGATGCCTGGGCCCAAATGTCCTACAGTTTCGTGAAGACAGGGGGTAGTGGTGAGGCCTATGACATCATTGCAGAGGATGTCCAGGGGAAAGTGTTCTTCGCTGGCGAGGTTAGACTCTTCCAGAGCTTTCCCTCATACTTTAACCTCCACAAGTGGGACAAGTCAAGCCACTGTACTGTTCTTCACAGCTTGCCATTACTAAATTGCATGCCAATAAAATGTATAGATTACAGTGTTTTTTTAAATAGGTGTGAACAAATGATGCACATTTTTGAGTGAAATCTGTGTTTGCAAATACTTCAAGAATTTTTGTGGTCAACATGGCCATCACTGGATTAGGAGTTTGAAACCTCATGTTGAATGTGTGCTCTAAGACAGCAGTTGCACTCAATTTGCACATTGGATTTCCCCATTGGCTGACCATTATTCAGGTTAATCTGAACCCGAATCTGGACCAGTCAACAGAGTAGTCTGAATCGGGTCCTCATGGTTTGTAGCAGAACTTCCTGTTAAATCTGGAAAAAAAGTTTTTCAGTTTGTCACAGTATTTATATCAGGCAACTGAAGTAGGTCATGGAAACCTCGTGGTCAATTGGTCAGTGCCATCATAATAACATTGTCAGTTATAGTATTTTCAGACCAGCCCATTGGAGGAGGGATACACACCTCTTCAGGTCACCATTGCTTCATCAGATTGAATTTAGCACTACAAAATATCTATATGTCTACATTTACATTTAATTGTCAAAAACTAATAGGCTACAATGTCACCTTTCTGTGTCCATCAGCTGTTCTGTTTATAGACAGTATACCATACGTATATGCATACACATTATTTAGGAGTCAATCAATTACTGTTTTGTTTATGTCATCCTCAGGCCACCAACAGGCACTTTCCCCAGACTGTGACTGGAGCCTATCTGAGTGGGGTCCGGGAGGCCAGTAAAATCACTGCACTCTGATATGACAGGGATTACAGCAGTCACAGCAACACCTCAACCTCCATCCATCTTCTGTACTGTACACTCTGGTGCTCTCAGTGGAGAATGCAAGAAACCTCACAGCTCTGACACACAGTAATGCTGGTTATGTAGAGAAAGGCTTGAGTAGTAACAATTTCAGGTAGCCATTCTTTTATGTTCTCGTTTTGATGATATCTGGTCATTTAGCTGAACAGTTTTGAAATGGCACTTATTTTGTCACCTTCAGTGAAATTACACAAAGAGGTTTGGACCAGATTGAGTCAGTATTGTGGAACATTCTTTTTTTCAGTAATGGAGAGAACATACTTTTATTTACTTAATGGAAGGCAAGGAAACCCCATTTAAGGGCTTGTCCAACTTCTTATTTATATCAGATCATGACAGAAGCAAGCTCTTGTATATATAGAAAGACTGACTTTATGAGTTTGTATCTATTTATGATCCTTTGTAATACACTGTATGCAAAGTAATGCACAATATCAAAATATATAATTTCTTTGTTTCTTGTTCTGTGTGTGTGTGTCTGTTTCTGATGTTATGCACTGTTACACATACCCCTACTATAGGCACTCATTAACTGGAAAGAAGTGTCCTGCTGAAATGCATCAATACAAGTTTATTCATTTACTCACAGTCAGAACAAAATTGCAACTATGAATTATTATTATATATATGCTGTGTGTGTATATATGCAATGTCTGCACCTTTGAGATGAATTATATATATGATAATAATACATAATTTCATTCATCTCAAAGGTGCAGTATATCCACGTACTTATTCACACACACACACACACATATATAAGCCTACATAGAGAGAGAGGTTTTTCCACAAATGATGTATATCTAATTATGAATAGCTGAAAAAAGTAGGTCAGTAGAAGAGACTTTAGGACGTTGTACAGTTGTCAAATCTACTGTTAAAAGTTACGGAAGACTTGTACAGAATCGGGCTGAAAATGAGTTGTCTGATATCTCCTACGCCACCCCCCACAGTCTGTCAATCAAACTGTATCATGTGCCACCCTGCCAAATATAACATGCTCCCAGATGCATCATCTCCTCCTGAACAGGAAGGTCTGGATGGGTGGATATGTTGAAGAGCCGTGGGAGCAGAGGCCATATTAAGAATTTGCCCAGACACAGTAATGAGGCACTTAGAAACAGGTTGGCTTGATCTGCTCATTCTTTTAAATCTCTTCTCCAGGGGTTTCACAGGTAAGACTTTTGAAAAACGAACTAAAAACATAACTTTGTTCTAAGTTTCAGTAAAATTACACTTCGCTTTTAATTTCACTGCTGCTTTACTATTGAGACCATATACAAGTAATTGAACTTGAGTATAAACCTTCATGTTTTTTGTATCAGTTGCATGCAATGTGTTTTTTTCATTTGTGTTATCATTTGATAAAAATAATATAGAAATATGAAATATGAAAGTTGTATGTCATTTTAGTATAAATTGAACACAAAGAATGATTGGAAATGATTCAGCTCTCACTGCAAGGTGTGCTGAAATGTCTAGTGAGTGTCTTTCATCATGTGTGTCTCATGGTAATTATTGAATGCAGTTATTTGTTCCCTGTACTTCTGCACTTTAGTCAGAAGAGTCTCTGTTCCTGAGGAGCACCTCCTGTATCTGCCCTGTGACACTGATGCAAACAACCCCAATATGGAGTGGAGGAATCGTGCAGGACAGATCATAGCCTCCAAAAGTGGAGCGGCTGTGTCCTACCTCGACCAGAACAAGTATGACATATTGGACAGATACCTGATTATCAAGGAACTAGAGCAGTTGGATGCCGGAGAGTACTACTGTAACGCTCACCTGGAGGCTGAGGTGGAAGTCCTGACAGGTACAGAGTGATGACCAGGGTTTTGGGAACACTAGCTTTGTGCTCAATTGAAAACTGGAATCTCTTCATGAAAATGTGTTGGGTGATAAATTGGGACATTCAGTCCAAATCCTGCTCTGAAACTTGTGTTTATTGACAGGCTGCATTTAAAATTTGAAAAGAGAAGTAAACAGGTTTTTATTTAAAGGACTTTGGAATGAACATTCTTGGACGGTGGACAGATGCCAGATTAGATCAATGAGAATTCACAATGGATATTCATATTCATATTGGCCTACCAAGTATGCCTCATTTTCTGTCCATGCAGGTAGAGAATTTTCTGTAGCAGAGGGAAGAACCCTGTTGATTCCCTGTGAAAGTGACCGAAAGCAGGTTTGGTCGTTCCGGAAAGAGAAGACCTCCAGGCGTGTAATCATCTTCACTGTATTCAAGAATGGAACAATAATCAGAGAGAGGGATGACCCGCAAAGACGGTTTGTCCCCTCCACTAAAGCTCTTGAGATAGACCCTTTGGAGCTAGAGGATTCTGGGAAGTATATGTGCAATGGCAAAATGGTCGCCAAGCTGACAGTGACAAAGGGTGAGGCTATGAAATTTAGTATTGGAACCTTGGGGTTTTGGTCAACTGTATTGGTATGTTAGAAGTTAATGTTGATCTGTTGAACTGTTGATCTGTGTGATATCTCACACAGAATGTGCTATCATGGCTTTTTTTTATCTTCACAGCTCAGCAGGATCCATTATACCAAACCACCACAGCAATAATGAATATCATTATTACAGGTAATTCAATAGATGGACTCCAGAACACTGGTGAACTTTTTTTTTGTATCACTCTTTATCCCCAAAAGTGCCCAGGCCCTACCTCAGAACAAACAAATGCTTGATTTGGAAATCGTTAAATCAGCAGAGTAAAAATGGATGCATCCATGAATTAGTGTGTTCAGTTATTGAATATACACCATTAAAGCTATTGTTTTAATTACTTAATCTCTTTGCAGATTCACCACTAATACATGAAACAGGTTCCATATTAAAGAAAGGTAGGCTCATACTTCATATTCATAAGCAAATATTGATATACATATAGGCTACATTCATTGGGATGTATCGGGGATGTACAGTATGCTTTGCATCTTAATTGTTTTTGCATTGTTTGTTTATTTTCCCAAAAGTGGCTGTTATAGCAGTTGTTGCACTATGTGTACTAGTGTTATCAGCTTTTCTGGTGACCATAATGTTGAGCCAGAGGAAGAGGACAAAGAAAAGAAAGAAGAAGAAGAATGGTAGAATTAAGGGTGAGAGCCCCACTTCATCACCACTGCAATATTCCTTCAGCTGAATGAGAAGAAATGACACCTGACCCACACCCATAACCTATAGGACCTCTTTCTGCTCTCGTCACAGGGACAAAATACCATCATGAAGAAACTGAACTGCAACCCCAGATCCAGTCCAATAGAGGTAGTGCTGTTGTCACCTATTTCCATATTTCATATAATCACTGGACATATGTGACCTACTCATCCTGTTGGGAGGGAAGGGGATGGGGATGGGGGGGAGGGGCAGATAGACACTTACATGACATGAAATGATGAAATGATAAAATAAACTGCAAGATTCTGCTTACCAGAGTCAGCAAAAAAGAGCTGTTACAGTGATAATGAAGTGAAGGCATTGCATACACCAGCGCTGTGCTATAGTGTCATCTGAATACCAGTGCAAGAATAATCATTTTAATGTATGCACCAGATTATGCATAAAATAGCCTGGTTACATTTTGACAGTATGTAAATAGTATGGATTCATTGTATTGGTAGGATTGTAATGATTTGAGCACATTACCATGTCAGTAAATATATATATATATATAATATATATGTTCAATCTGTACCACAGATTCAGCACAGATACATAATCAGGTTGGCCAGGTAAGTACCCACACGTTTTGGCGTGGCATATATACACAATAAGAATAAAAAATTAATTACCTGTGCATAAGTAATGGTGATCCTTATTTGGAATGCTATCTCTGCATAATGTGCCTGCCTGTCTGAGTTTGAGAAGTAGAAACTGAAAGCTGTTGCGCAGGTCATGTGACTGTGTATGACACCTTAGTGGTCATGCCTCAGCGTTCTTGATCATTTTCATTTCTGGAAACAGGACTCATGGCATTACCCTAAGAACTGATCTAAATGACTCAGGACTTTGAAAGACAAGCAACATTTTGATTATTTGATTGTTCCTTGCACTTTTCAATAATATTGTGTGTAAACAAGGCACCAGTATTAATAGTATTTATATGGCTAGAACTCTCTAGATTTCAGTGCTTCTTTACTTTTTCATTTAATTAATGAATGGTTCTCCATTATCTGCATGTATCAACTATATACTATATCCAGTGATGTGCAAGACAGCTGTTATAGCTACAGGTACAACTACAAGTTCTCAAGAATTAGTTAATTGAAGTCCATTTTTACCACAGACTATAACTAAAGAACTTGAACTTTAACTAGTTCAGAATTTTGTGAGATCTGAATCATTGTTTAGATCCAGATCTTAGTAGGCTAATATAGGGGTTACTGCCTTAGTTGTGATGAATGAAACAGGTATACAAATAATATCCACGACGGCTGGCCATGTTAGTGATTGACAATATGATTATGAAAAAAGTTTATTAAAGTTATTTCAAAAGATCACTTTAAATGACCTGAATGTGAACTAGCTCTTAATTGAAATGGTGAATGTATTCATTTTATTCTGTATGAACTGAACTCTGAACTAGTTCATGTGAAGTGTGAACTTGCACAACACTGACTATATCTACTACTTTACTATAACTACTTGAGCTTAATGTTGAATGTGTGTTTGGACAGAGTGTGTCAGCTGAGAAGGGTTGTGAGCTCCACTATGCATCACTGGGCCGAAAAAACTGGCTGGACAGAGGGCGAATGCAGGATAAGGGTCACCAAGTCATCTATTCCACTGTTGCCGTGGCAATGAACCCAACTTCAGAATAGAGTACGCAAGTTTCTTTAACTTGCTATGCACAGGGTAAAAGCATAGATGGGTTGAGTGAGAATGACCAAAATATTATTAGTCATATTTGTATAACAAATAAGAGATTTGTTTGATAAGCTGTGGGCAGGACTTGTAATAAAAATGTTTGAAAATGTCTACAGCCAGTTAATTTTTGTTTCTTTTATTTTAAAACAAGACCATGTTCCAAGAATAGTAAATTAAAATATATTTCATCAAAAGGGAAGTTTACATGCTTGAAGTTCAGGACACATTAAATACTAATTTGCTACAGGCACTACAGGTATTGCTTCATCAGTTATTATCTGCCAGAAGATAGATCAAAGATAGATCACAGTGTATTGACATTATAGGCATATTAAAAGATTCAGTTAATGAAAAACCTTAAAAGGTTAAAAGTACACTGAATTTGGTATACAGGCATATTTCATCTCTCTCTCTCTCTCTCTCTCTTTCTTTCTCTTTCTCTGTCACACTAAAACACACATATGTACAAATAAAGACACAAAACAATATAATATTCGCTCTTCCCTAAAATCACAAACAAATAAGCTTATTGACGTATTCAGCACATTCAGCAAATAGGACCACTGGCATTGACAGGAGAGTGATTGGCTACTGTGGCATAGGTCACATCTGGAGCATGATGGACTTTTTTCTGACCATTTACACCATGACATTTCAGACTGGCATAATGCAGGTTACCTCTCTGAAATGAAAAAGCAGAAGGAAAAAATAGTTTTGGAAAGATCATACTTCAGTTGCTTTGTTGTTCTTATACAAATCTATATGTACACCATTATTGTGTGAGTGAGTGTGTGTGTGTCCGTCCATCACCTGTAGATCTTTATTTCCAGTGTGGTCACAGTGCTTTGCTGATTTTAATTTTACAGAGGCATAGAAAGGAGAAAGAAATATCAATAATTAACTAAAATAAATAAATATAGAGATTATCTGTAATCTGTAAATTGTAAAATGAATGTAAAAAAAAACAGTGTGTCTATTGCCATTTTTTGTTACAAATCTAATTTATGGGGTAACAGGAATATTTCTAGATTAAAAAAGATGAGAGTATCAAGTTTAGTTTGTGTTTTAAAAAGTGGTTCACGATACAGGCACTAACCCTGAAAGCGACCCATTAGAATGGTGACTAGAGCCCCTAAAGCGGCTGCAGTGAGTCCAACACAAGTCAGGAGGGACCAGCAGACTGTAGAGACCTGCAATTCAGCGCCTGCCTCACCTGAAACACACAAACCACATCATAGCATTGAAGCCCCCTCTTTGAGAATGATGCAGCTCTGGGGTTACTCAGAACTATAGCCGGTCTGTGAGAATCATTTATTATCTCTGACCACAAGACATGTTGTGTGGTGTACAAGTGTCAGAGTCAAACGGAAAAAAAAGCATTCTTCAAAGAAGTATTCTTAGGCAGTTTCAGCATGCTGGAAAAAGATTTCCTATTTTAAGTTTCACTCTGACCGTAGATAAAAACATGTCCAGAAAGAGCAGATGAATTTGCGCGTAATGCACAACGCACCTGCTTCATATATATGAACAATGCATGAGTCAAAGTTTCAATATCTAATGTCCTAAGTCGTCCAAACTGCATTCCTAAACACAACTGGTCAGAAATGGAAACTCAATTGATTCTAATTGGTCACATATCACTATTTAACATTCAAAGCTCTTCTAATCTAAAGAATGCTGACAGAAAATGTATAACTTTTATACTGTTAAGTAAAAACTGGAAAAACTGATCAGAGAATACATGCTTTACATACATTGCATTTTTAACAAATCAACTAAGTAGGTAAGGCAACAATAGATAAAATGATATGATAATGAAAATGATTTCAGTCCCATGGATGACTTACTAACCTGTGAATGACAGTCTAATATTTGCCTCAGCAATCAGCGCTTTGTTGCTTCTTTGAACCAAACAGTGATACATCCCCAGGTCTGACTCTTTCACTGCGGTGATTAAAAGACTCCATGGGTCCATTTCATCGTTATCATCTGACGGGAAATAGTTCTCACTTGGGATCCTTATATAAGATTTGGAGATTTTGGAAAATTCTGTGGTCCTCACTGTGGTCCTAAACTCATTTTCACTATAGTGCAGCCATGAAACTGTATCAGGATGACTTGCTGTAGACCCATGTGAAATATTACAGGACAGAGTGACATTGTCATTGGGTTGACAATAAATAGCTGCAGAGTGATCTTGTCCAGCACCTGAAAGAGAATCAATCCATTCATCCATGCGTCCATCAGGTGATCAATCAACCAATCAATCAATAAACAAATTAATCGCAATTAATCACCAATCAATCAATCAACATATCAATCAATCTATCTATAATTAAAGCATATGGTTTCAGATGTAGGCTACTCACATAATATCAGTAGATTCAGTGTTAATGCCAGACAACGTGTCATGTCTGCTGAAGCAGAGTATATTGTGTGGAGTGGGCTGAGACAGGGTCAAAACGGGCTGAAAGTGTATGGGGGGCTTTGACAAGGGCAAATGGTGCTTGGGAGGGGGGTGGCGGCTGGAGAAGTCGCAAATGCAATGCAAACTTCAATTACCCTGAGGCCTATCATTTGTATGTTTAGAAGTTAAACACCACTTAAGTTTCTATTCCCCTCACTTTTCTGCGGCAGTTTCGTTTCTGCCTGCTGCTATTAACTCCAAGCAATGTCTGTGTTTCGGCTCAGTTTCTCATCACTCCTCCGACAGATAAGGTCCGGCTCACATCCCATGGCAGTGGGAAACAACTTGGGTGAGTATTTCCTGCATAGCCTACATCTTGTCAATTTACAACAATTTATATTCTTACAGTATATTATAATCAGTGGAAAAGGTCGTAGCTCGCAAGGTGTCCTTCCACGCTCGTGCTTTTTGTGAGAGTCAGTGCACTCAGTCTATGCAAAATTAAGCAAAGATTTTATAGTTTCAGAGTCGATTTCATAACTTGCAGATTCGAATTATATAATCCTGAAGAATGCATATCTATAGGCTATTGCAACATTGCAACATTGCATTTAAATGCAACATTGTGCATTTAAATGCATGGAAGACTTTACATTATTTTGCATGTAAAACAACAACAACAAAAAAACCGTTGCAGCAAAATCCTTTAGACTCTTATAAAATCGACACAACTAAAGAGCGGATAGAATATAGGTTAGCATGAGGTAGCCTATTAAACGTAATTTGCGTCTAGGTTTCGTCTTTAGGTTTCGTTTTCGCAGTAGCGCTGTGCGCTAGGGGCCGTCCCAGCTCGTTAAAACCATACAGTTACCACAGGAAAAAGCACGGTCTTTGTCTTGTTACTTGGAAGTACAACTGCAAAATCAATGCATATTCAATGACCATGGAAATATGAACAATATTACATACACACAGAAAAATTATAACTAAAACAAAAACAACAAACAACAAGCGGGATATGTGCAGGCAAGTAGCCAGCCAGACCAAGCTCAGTCTCAGGTTGAACTAATCAGTTGCGCGAGCCAGGCTAAACAAACATCATCTGTATAAGCTAATTAAATATATCACCTGTATTTAGTGCACACTTAGGAGAACTTTTTGAAGCCTTGGCTGACAATCACCATATAACCATTGTATTTCAGTTATTTGATTATGCTGTTTTCCTAGTCATTGAAAGGCATAATCATGATTAATCGAATAATTCCATTTTATTGTACAGCCCTACCTCTGCTGTATTTTGATAATAGTCAAATTTGATTTTAGGGGCACCAAATGAAGTGCTATTGATTGCTGTCAAAATGCCTTTTGTATATTCTAGTTTTTCTCTTTCAATCCCTGACAGTCAATATTTGATACTGAAGACTCAGACATGTCCAACTACACCTTAAAATCAGTGTCAAACCTGCCACTATATCTTGGGATTGTCTTATGTGTTTGTGAGTAACCTTTCATGCATCAGTATTTTGTAATATTTGTAGCTTAGTTTGTGCATTCAGAAATGACTGTGCTGTTCAGCACTGTTAGCTTGGATTGAAATATCAGGACTTTTAACCAGCATAAAGTAATATATTATTGTTTCCATAATGCTGTCTCACTAAGGTGACATATATGCCTATGCTAAACCCACCAGTCTCTGCTTTACAGGCTCCTTTGGGCCCCTCTATTGCTCAATTATCTCCACTTCATGTGGTGTGGGTCAGTCTACAGTGCTGCCCTGCCTCCTCTCCTCACTGGACGAGTTGCCACCCTCACCCTACATACAGTGGCTGAGCGTGTCGGAAACGGTGTTTGAGCGCATGGGCACAGACAAGTTTCAGGGCCAAGGCTACGAGGGCCGAGCCGATGTGCCTCAGCAAATGCTGGAGCAGGGCAACTGCTCTTTGTTTCTGACAGATGTTCAGCTGACGGACACAGGCCTTTATCAAAGCTACCTGGTGGTTGGCAAGACCAAAGTGAAAAGGAAGGTGTTGCTGCAAAGCATTCAGTTCAATGTCAGGGGTAAGGGCATCTGTTCGTGAAAGTGTCAAGCTGGTCAATATTGGAAACAACAGTGTCATTATGTGGTGTCTTCACTTGTATTTAACATTGTTGTACAAGATGAAAAGAAACTGAATAGTTATTAGTACTAAGGGTGATTTCCTCTCTTGGAATGCACCCATCTGCAGTTTATTTTGTAAGAGGCATCCCATGTTTCTTTCTCTCACTGTGTTTTTTGCTCCCTCTCTGCCTAGACCACAAACTGAAAGAGAAGGTGGAGAGGGGGAAGGACCTAGTGCTGGAGTTGTACACTCCTCAGGCTGGGCAGGTGGTGTTTCAGAGGCAGAGGCTCTCTGAGACGGTCCTGTGGAGGAAAGGCGAGGAATTGCAACTGCATCCAAACCAAGCACCAAACCTGCATCCACGAGTCAAGCATGACGGCTGGAGGGTTATTCTTCGAGATGTTGGATGGGAGGATGAGGGCATCTACCGGGTGTTGGATGAGCATGGATTGGCTCTGAGCACGGTGGTGGTCACAGTGACAGGTGAGAAACACCTGAAGAACAGACACCTGTAGGTCTTCTGCCAGTTATGACAGCATGGTGTCTAGACAGAACTTAAATTTGGGCCTGTGACAGTGTACAGTGTTGCCTGTGGGCTAAAACAGGCTTGTATAGAAATGACCATAAATAGTCTCTGATTGGTTTCCACCAATCATTCATCAACCATCCCCTATTCACCCACAGTATCATATCACAATGTGTAAATGTGTGAAAGTTGAAGAGAAAATGTGTAACATTTGAAGAGAAAAGAATCATTGATGTCTGCTTCTGAAACATTTATGAATACCATCAGAGGCAATTCTGTTTGTGCAGCATGAAGGCCCAGCATGTGGGGGTGTTGAATTCTGCACAATCCAAATGCAGGTTTGATTATGCAAAGGTTGGACCCTCTAGGCCTACTGGTTGTTTATAGTCTGTCTTGTACCATAGAACCTAACCCTGGCCAGCCCGAACAAATTCTGCAGAGGAGAGAATTCACTGAGGGTGAGTACAAAAATTTGCAAAGATGCAAAAATATGGAATAGAATTTGAGTCCATTGCCATAGAATCCCAGACTGTATCAGACACTACAAGTGGATAGTGGTGTCTTTTACTGACACATAATTCATAGAACCATGATAAAACAGCTTTCTTTTCTGTCTTTCCCCCTAGATCACTCAATGGGCAGCAGATCCTGTCCAGCTCTCATTCTCCTCCTTCTCTGTGTGATGATGCATTATTTCCTCTAACTAGGTATGAGTGCAGTGCTTGTTCTGCAGTATATGTTCCATCACTGTGCTAACCTGTGTCTGTTCTTTGGTCTTTTGGTTCGGAAGAAATGGTTTGAGCAGGAGCCTAACTAAGACTTTTAAAACACCAATAAAGATTAGAAGCAGCCTTATGGCTAATAATGTCAACAAACTACAGTAAACCAGCAAAAATGAACTCTGAATGAGCTCTTTTTCTCACCACATTTTATGAATATTGGCACTTTATCCCCCCCCCCCCCCCCCCAATGGGAGCATCTGATGTACAGAATTTACATATTTACATATTACATACGTTATTAATGTATTCACTGTAGATGTACACAGCGTGAAAATGAATGGTCTGTTGTGAAGTTAAAACAATAGTTTAAAAAAACAACCATTGTGCTTTTTTGAGTGAATGGTGTATGTCATTCAGCACTTGCAAGCACTTTGCAGCACTTGCAAACATTTTTCTCTAGTTGTAACTTTCAACAGTGCAAAATGGTATTTCTTATTATTAGTATTATACTGTACATTCTACAAAACACGAATTAAAAAGACTATTGAATACAGGTAAACCATTCTTGCTTAACAACAGACAGAAGCAGTAATCAGAATAGTTTCTGTAATAGCAAGGGAATCGCTTTATTGGCCAGATAGAGAACTTCCACCCGAAACAACACATGACATGATCACACAAGAATCAATGATGATGATCTCCATAAGTTAAATATATTAATCATATTGGAAATGCTTTCAAAACTCTAGCTCCAAGTCTTCCATGGGTAAAACGTTTGGAATGCCTTAGTGTACATACAAAGCACATATATACATTATAATTCATTTCTTTACATGCCAGAAACTTTCATAAAACTTCAAAAAGGGTTCCTTTGTATCCAGTGTTAACATTTTCCAGCAGTGCCAGTCCCTTGAATGGTATACAACAGCACCTTGTTCAAAACAGCCATAAAGACAAAACTGGTATCTTCTCAGGGGTCCAGTGATGTTGCTAAACCTGGCCAGCTGTATTCACATCCCCTCCTGATTATCCCTCACTGGCTAGAGTGTGTGTGTGTGAATGAGCTCAGCTCGTCAGGCTCTCTCTCAATCAGAAGTTGGGTTTGTGCTTCTTCACCTCAACCATCAGGTGATGCAGGTTGATGAGCTCTGAGCGCACGACTAGGCTGCGGAAAGTCGGCTGCGACAGCACCTTGTGGAAGCCATGGTAATACTGGATGAGCTGAGTAAGGGCCCCCTAGTGGGGACAAGGGGTAAGCAGAATATCAGAGAGAACTCTTGCCAAAGGCCCATGGGACAGATCCAACCCATTTATGTGTGAGGAGCATTTACTGAAGCGCTTGTACAAAACACACTGTGGCCAGGTTGATAGGTTTCATTAAAAGGCCATTACATTTGCTTTCTGATGTTGCATAAAACATGACCTAATAGTTATGAAATGACAGGAAGCATATAGATCAAGATAGATAGAGATAGAAAGAAAGAGAGAGAGAGAGGTCTAACAATAGGTATACCTGAATAATACTGGTGCCATTTTTAAAGTTGGTGAAGGAGCGCATGACATCCTGACTCATAGCTTCCACTGACTGCTTCCAGGTGCTGGAGAAACCTCTCACCAGCTGAGTGATCCGAGCTGCCAGGGGAAAAGGAGAAGTGGAGAGAGAGAGATAGAAAAGCAGAGACGTAAAGAGAGAGAAGAAATGAGTATAAGGAAACAGAAATGCAGAAGTAGCTAAAAAGCAGGACCTTTGGGTTCTCAAAGTAAGCTTTGTTTCACACAGACCTTCATCATTCTTCAGCCGGTCCAGTTGACCTCTTTCCATCAAGGCTTCACTTTCTTTCACAAATGCTATCATACCACCAAAGGGCGGAGACAGAATCTCCTCTATAAACTCCTAATCTCACATTAACACACACACACACACACACACACACACACACACACACACACACACACACAGAGGAAGACGAAGAGTGTGGAGGCGGATAAGACTTCACCAATATATTTAAAATCATACACAATATACACAACATACACAATGATCATATAATCATAAAATCCTACAATTCTTACAATACTAATCATACAGTACTCAACAAATTTTTCAATTCATCCCTTCAGATTGTTCTAGAACACTATAGTACTGCAGCTTTGGCTGAATGACTTTCCAGGTACTGTATGTCTGCTTACCTGGGTTCTAGCCAGGAGAAGCTGCTGGAAGCCCTCAACCTCCTTACTGTCATCAGCTGCCCTCTCCTAAAGCCATTGGGGCAACCAGGGACAGAAAGAGAATGACAGGAAGAGAAAGAGAGAGAGATAGTGAGAGAGAGAGATGTTAAGAGAATAGAATAGAAAGTTTTATTGTTTTGAGATGGGTCAAAATTAGGGTTCTGGGCAATAATCAATTAATACAAAAACATCAACCCTGCAACACAATCCCATGAACACACGTGAACATACACAAAATGTGCTGCGACTAGTATGTTGCTTGCCATGATGTGCTTGATCTCATACCAAACTGGAAAGAATTTTAAGTGGTGAAATTTAGTTTCACCTTAACGCACTCAAATTCAGGTACTTTCCACTGATGTCAAAGTACCTATGGCACCATGAGTCTGAAAGCCACAGCCTCACCATTAGGACATTCAGCATCATGTCATAGTTGTTGATGAGGAAGATGAGCTGCTCCTTCCTTGAGGGGAACTCCGCAGCCATTTTTAGGACAAAGTTCTCCACTTCAACCTGACCGAGTACACACACACGCACACACACGCACACACACACACACACACACACACACACACACAAATTGAAACATGACAAACAAAAACAGATATGTACAAGTACCCACAAGAACAGTCTCCAGGAGGCTATATTTGGGAGAGTGCCATCATTACTGATTACATTAGAGAGTGCAGCCTAATGGCCAGCTGGCCTACCTGTAGCTGAGCCAGCAAGGCATTGGTGCGCTCGTTGGGGAAGGTCTGATTAATGCTGACAATAGCTGAGGAGAACTCAGCATAGCGGCGAGTGATCTAAACAGAGACCAGTTTTCATTCATATTCATTCAAATTCATTCTTATAGTGTTACACCATTTTATTTTTACACTGCAGTGATGCAAAATCATGCAATGGGTGAAACAGGGTGATGAACTGCCCTCATAAATAAGTAAAGGTGCAGTCATCTATTCCCAAGTCAAGTAGTCAAGTCAAGTAGGGATTTATTGTCGTTTCAGCCATATACACAGTACATAGTGAGACGAGACAACGTTTCACCGGGAACAATTGGTGATACACGTAACTGTTAAAACACAGTATGGACTAGACAGATACGTAATAGTGGCTACATACACTATTGCGGGAGAAAAATAACATTACAACACAGTTGTAAACGATTTGCAGGTCAGAATACAGGTGACCTAAAACAAACACGCTAGACAGGGCATGGCTTTTTGCAGAGCACTGTGGCTAGTGGTGTGATTTGTAAAATGAAGACTGTTCAATGTAAATATAAATAATAGCAGCTAGAGACTTTACTAATACCCGTCAGTGCTTTCATAAATTTGATCGATAATAGTCAAAAACTTAGTTGATAATAGTTAAAGAACTTAGTCAATATGTGTGCATGTGTGTGCGTCCTTACATAGTGTGGCCTGGTGTCCAGCACCCCCAGTTTCTGAGGGTCGGTGTTGCGGATACTTTGGATGTTCATCTCTAGGATGAGCTCAAATCTCGGCCAGAGCACCTCCAGCACTGCCTCCCAATACCTACAAACACAAACACATACACATACACACACACACACACACACACACACACACAAGTATACACACACCATTATACCATTACCTTACACACCACCAACACATGGATTGACTTACAAGCAGACATTCTCAAAACATGAATCCTGGGTTTATATTGCAAACAATGCTGTGTGTATATGTTCGGAGGTCTTCCACACGGTCATACAATTAGCTGCACGGTTGAGAAGGTGTTTGTGGTGTGCTGTAAACTGACTTGTCCATGGCGGGAATGTTCCTCTTTGCCATGATGGTTTTAAACCGTAGGATGATGTGGATGCACAGAAACACAGCGATACTGTCATAGCAGTCAGATGCGTAGGTGGAGATGTTTTTCTGCAGAGAGATTCACAGATGAAAGACAGTGATCACACCTCCTACTACTTATGCTGCGTACCACCATGGCAGACATACACACGACGGAAACTACAGACGCTTACTTGAGGAGGCAAAATCCGACACTTTCCACACATCTCTTAACTCATGTATGGCCCATCCACAGCTTACCAGTTTAAACCAGTTTTTTTCCACCCTGGGCTCGCCTGACATGTCTAGTACTTGATAAAAAAATATATCTATATTTATTATTCTTTTAAAAATTATGACGACACCACAATACAATCTTAAACAACTGTATTCTTTCAAGTTCATAAATATTGAGAAATATAAGATATATAATAAAAGCTCAGATAAAACGATCGCAGTCACATGACTGCACAAGTGACGAGCTAATTAAACTCGCCCTTGCTTCAACCTGTTTGAACAGTAAAGGCTGCTGTAAAGTGTGCAGGCTCAGCCATCCCATTAAATGTGGTGAGTTAAGAGAGACAATAATACTACACACTGTGGCCAGTTTAAGATGTTGCAGTAGCTCTTTTTTCATAATTCACTGTTTAAGTTTGGGGACCACTGGTTTAAACCTTGGACATATAAAAAGATATATTTGAAAAACAAACATTTACGTCACCCTGCGGTGACCTTACTCAATCTCCACTGGTTTTGCAGCTCACACCAGAGGTTATGTCCTTAAAGAGACACACACAGATGCCCCCCCATACAACCCTTTAACCATACCTTTCCTATCTTTCCTACCTTCCTATCTACCTTTCTCTGTGGTTGTTGCAGATCATATCACATGTGAATTTCTCTGTTCCCACACCCTCTGCCACAGAACTAAGCCAAGTGAACTAAACTTACCAGAAACATGCCAAGTGTTTTTCCCATGATGCAGTTGAAGAGGTCCAGTGCAGAGTTGCCAGCCACCATGAAGAAGTCTGACAGAAATAGGTACTCACGGCAACCGTTGTCCAACAAGGCAAAGTGCTGACTTCGGAACAGCGTCTCATAGGGGTACTGCAAACATGAGAGGTGATGCATAGAGACAACGGCTTTGTGATTATGGTAAGCTGGGACCATGAAAGCTGTCATTTTGAAAACTGCAATACACACAGAATAATCATGTGAAATCAGATATAGTTTAAAGCTTGATAACACTCTGAGTTCATTTAATAACACCATTGATCATTGCTGTCAGTGTGTCTTGCTCTGTCACTCTCTTTGTGTAGATAATGTGTAGAGTTTTCACCCACAGAATAGTTTACTGGCATTATACAAATTATATTTGAGGACTTGTGTGGTCCTTATATTGTTCTGTTAAGACAGATAAGAATCATATATGTTTTCAACAGGACTTGTCCATATGGGCGGACCAGAGTGGTGGTGGTGTGTGTGGTTACCCTAACGTCTCCCCTCTGAGCTGTGTGGGGGATGAGGATAGGCCCCTCCAGCTCTGCTGGGCTCAGCACTGCCCCCCGCTGGCCCAACGTGAAGATGGTGTTCCTGCTCTTCAGCGACGGCTTAGAGAAGAAACCTGCTCAGTTGTTAAGGACATATTGCTACTGAACACAGCCATATTTATGCATGAAATAAAGAGGAAAAAACATCCCATAGTTTCACTCCCTCTCACATTATTATGAAACCTCTTCCTCAAGTCATCAATAAATAACCCCAAAAGTGTGCATCATGACCACACGGGTGAAAGGATATCTTTCTTAGCCGTGTCTTCCACACCCATGAGGTCATCCTTGTCTGCCACATCCTCATACTACGAAGTAATGCAAACATATTGATGGTGAAAAAAATGGAAATGGCAGAGATACACTGATAACTTCTGAAAGTGTGAACTTATGAGAGATCAATGCATCAATATACTGCGGATAATTTTGAACGTTTTCAATATCACATCAACTGCTAATCCTAAAAGGTCTTAAGCATTATAAATACTACTTTACTTCAGACAAAGTTTTGTTATTGCAGCTTTGACCAATGTGACTCATGGTGTGTTAGAAACTTAGAAACTCTACTTAGCACTTTATCTTGGAATACTGCGCCCCCTTGTGCCTGGTGCTGCACACATCAGTCATAATGCCATGTGCACATTTCTGTCAGATCTGTCTCGGGCTTACCTGGACCTTGAGGAGGCGACTACTGTAGGACTTGAAGTAACTGTAGTAGATCTTACTCATGGTGTCCACGTACTCGTCTCTGATCTCCTTAGCAACTGTCCTCTCATTGGCCAGCAGAAACTGGTAGAAAAATCTGACAGTGTACAGCAAAGGACAAAATAATGGTGACGCCATTGTAAGTGAAATCGAGGGTACTAACAGGAATGACTGATAACTGATAAGTCCCCCACACCTAAAGACTCCTAGGTACAGTACCTGTACTTGAGCAGGTTATTCTGAGGGATCTGGTAGTTGGTCATAGGCTTCCTAAAAGAGTAGATCTTTTGCAAGATGAACTCTCTGATCTTTGTCACTGCCTGCAAAACGAAGAAAGCTCACTTTGTTATTGTGCTCAACAAAAGCCCAAAGAGCTAAATGGCTGAACCTCTTTTTATCTAAATTCAAAATGCATAAGTACATATGAAGACAGTTTCGATAAACAACATGTGAACTATGCATGTATACAGAACACATGACCAACATGCTGCTTTCAGGGGATTTCCATTATGGAATCAAGTGTTAGAACAGCCTCCCGTATGCATCCCTTGCCCCTCCCCATTCTTGTTACATTATCCTATCCTATCCCATTATCAATCAATTGTCCTATGTCAGCGACACTGTCTGCAGATGTATATGACATCTGTCACACGGAAGCACTTGTCTGCTTAGGGGAAATTCCCTAACATGTTCCTTGTGTTACCAATTGGAAGAATGTTTTGCAGATGCACAGAAATGTTTCTTGAGAGAGCAATGATGAGGATATCCTCTTAAAACTAAACACACAATAAATGTTTTTTCCTGTGATTTTGCAACTAATTGCGATGAACTACATAATATTATGATATTAATCACGATTACAAAATTTAATCGTTTGACAGCCCTAATAAAACCCCTGCCTGTTAAAACTAAACTAAACTAAAACATTAATCTTGCACACAGTGCAAACATGCAGTAAGATACTGTACGTGTTTCCTGCTGGTGGACAGGCACATCGTGGTTACTGTCAAATTAATCTCTACTATATCAGGCTTAGCATCTGCGCTGTTTACCTATTCATCTTTGTCAGAGTTACACTCTGTCCAATCACATCTGTTAAAAACTCTTTTTGGGTCTCACCTTGATCTTCAGTCTGTCCACAATGTCCTGGATGTCGGAGCAGGCCAGGGTCTCTCTGAAGCTGAGTTCCTTGGCAAAGTTGATCTTGTTGTTGAGCTCATGGAGCTGCTCCATAAACTCCTGCTCAGTAACAGGGCTGTCTAGTATAACACTGGAAGGAAGACAGAACACAACACACACATGCTGCAACTGTTGATCTTAAAATGCTGATCAACACATTTACTCTAGGCACGAAGCATGATTTGTGCACACAGATCAATGCGTCATAACATGATTTGATGTTGGGCAAGAGTACAAACAAAATATTTATACAGAGATATTTGCTTTGGTTGGTTTACAAGTTAATCATGATGACTGAGTGCTATGTTGAGTTCATAGTGTTTTATCGTTGCTTACTTGGTAAATACGCCAACTTAAAAACATGCATGGCCTAAATACCATGTTTGCCTCTCACTCTCCTCCCTCCTATCTTTCATTCCCTTCTTTATGTGCTGTGGACTCACGAGATCATGGCCCCTGGCACCACTAGCTCATCCACTAGTTGGCTGAGTTGGCTGCGCACGGCCTGCCTGTTCTTCAGACGCATGTTCATGCTGACGGACTGCTGCTGCAGCGTTTGGATCTCGCTGCTGATGGATGACAGGTCACTCTGAAAGCTGCTCAGCATCTCCTCCATGCGCTGGGAAGAAGATGGAGCGAGAGAGTTAAATAGAGCAAATTCTCGAATTTTATCAGTATATAAAATGATGTATTCTGAATGTCATACCTCCAGTATGGAATCACATGCAGTTATCTGGTTGTGAAGTGATGCAATATTCTGGCTCTCTTTAATATCTATCAGTCTTTGATCAAAGATCACTGTAAAACTGGCAGAACTGATCAACATAACTGTAGCCAGATGAATAATACAGAATATCTGGTATATCTAGTATGAAACAGTGAAACAATGAAACATTTGAAAATGAAAGTTTGGCTGAATTGATGCATGAAGGATACAGTCTTTGATTGAAGCCTGTTCAATACGCTGGAGCTCAGCTTCTACTTGTTTTGAGTACTGCCTTAGGTCAACCCCCTGGACAATAAAGAAGGTTAAAAGGGTGTATAAACACATAACATGTGACCACAGTCAAGGTTCATTTTCAGTATTTTTACAACTCAAGAATTCAACAGGAATTAGTACCGTTTTAAGGGCCTCCTTCACCAAATCATCCTCTAGATTGGCTTGGATGTGTACTGTAAGCCAAATGCGGTTATTAACATAGATCTGTTTAATGTAACAACAGTACATGGTGTGTATAGGACATTTATATGCATAAACATAAAGAATGTTTAAGTAACTGAAAGAAAACTTACTGTCCACTTCATCCAAGATAAACTCATCAGTGGTCAAGTCCAAGTCACCCAGGTTAAGGTTAGGAACCAAATCCGAATCAGGCTTCTGCTAACGTTAAAGTGAAATTAGCACAAGTTAAGAAACAACAGGACTGTTCTTATAACATTACCTGGATTCCCTTTCAGAATCTCTAAAACCAGGAAATCAAGAAATGTCCACATTAAAAGTCATGGAGGGGACATTTAAAAATGTGCAATGACCAATTTCCTGTAAATACAAATCAGTTAAAAGATAAGCCCAGCGCTATTCTCCACTCTGGGTCAGCACGCCAAATAGTAGTCAAAAACGCTCATGATTGTTAACGTCGTCTTCTGGCTTTGCTACAACACAATGGCACTGATTAATATTGACAAATTATGGTTAACTATGAAACTAGGAACGTAGCTGGGTATCCAATTTTAAGTCTTGAGCAGCGCTAGCCAACTAGCTAAACTTACCTGACAGTTTACACAATGTAATGTAAACAATTGCTTACATTACAGGTTTGCAGTTTGGCAGCTATATTTCATTTCAGTCGAGCAACTGCCAAGGTAACGTAGTCCGTGCAATAATGATAAAATTACTTGCTGAACCACCGTTCCAAAACAAGTCACCTAAGACTAGCCGTGTTAACCTGCTAGTTTGGCTTTCCATTACCAGTTGTGCTTCTATTTTAAATTGGTTATTAAAACTGCAACAGCAGACATTTCGATGTAGTGCATCAGTTTATACCTCATCCTGTAAATATGCCATTGCATGAGCAGTAGAAGCTTCACCAGAGTTTAGATCAGTCCTAGCCCCACTGACCACTGCCTCCGCCATAGTTCCTCCTGTCTGAACTACAACGAACTACGGTGTTACACAATGTCATTCCCCAGAAATTGTTGATCAGAACTTGGCAACAAAGAGTGAGACGCGCCCTATCAAAATGCAAAATCACTTAATGATTAATTCAGAATTGTATTCCAGAACACACTTTGTGGATATGTTTTTATTTTTAAGCTTTTCTTAAATACTTTGGAGGCAAAAATATTTCCTTACTGTTGTATATTACACGAACAGTATACAGGATGGACTGATTTCCTGCATAGGTTCAGGCGATAAACTCTCGCGAGACACTCTCTAGTTCCTCTTCGAACGGAACTTGTTTCCAAGATGGTGAGTGAAAGATTTAGCTTCTCTTATTACCACATGAATATCGATATTCATCTGTGTCCCTTTATCACTTATAAGATCAAAATGCACCGTATATGAACATGTAACACCATTGTTGTCTACTGAAATGTAATATTTTTGAGGTAGATGATGTTTTTAATGTGGGATCACATTCCTGAGTTGCCTGCTTGTAACCCTGTGATGGGCAAGCCCGCGTCGTTGTTGAGCACTGGAATAAGAGTTCGCACAAGAAAAGGGGATTCTGCTTCTCTAGCAAAAAATACATACGGGTTGTCGTCTTGGCTGATGAATCTATGTTAGGCCCTCAAATACTTAATGTTATACGTAAATGTTGGGCCTATGTAGAATTAGCAATGCTAGGTTCATATTGACTGGCCGGTATGCCATCTGATTGGAGAGCCAGCTAGCATGCAGAATTGTGCTGAAGTTACTTGGAGTAGAAACAGGACAAATGTGTGAACAGATAACTTAAGACAACACTTACAAGGGATAAAATCTTTATCCTGAGTTAGGTTAGTTGCTTGGTTCTTAAAACAGCCTTGGTTAATTGAACGTGCCTATTAAAACACCGCCAGGCTAATGGTAACATTGTTAGCATGCATGCAAGGAAGAATCACGAAGTGGCTTCTTATTTTTTTTTACGTTACAGTCTCTGGTTATACCCGAGAAGTTCCAGCACATTCTTCGTGTTCTTAACACGAACATTGACGGTAGAAGGAAGATCGCCTTCGCCATCACAGCCATTAAGGTACCTTTATTCTTGTCCTTTGACCGGTATGGTTACAGTATTGCTTGTTGCCTTGCTGTTTGAAGTTTACCTGATGTACACAGGTTGAGTTACAAGTGGTGCTATTTTTTCTTTCAGGGTGTTGGCAGACGATATGCCCACGTCGTCCTGAGGAAGGCCGATATTGACCTCACCAAGAGGGCTGGAGAACTCACCGAGGATGAGGTATGACCTCTTTGAAAACATTATATATATGCCTTTCCAATACTAGTACTTTCTCAAGCACAGTTGGTCGCTATGCTAAAGTGTGGGGTGATCATGTTTTCTCAATAGGTTGAGAGGGTTATCACCATCATGCAGAACCCTCGCCAGTACAAAATCCCTGACTGGTTCCTTAATAGACAGAAAGACATCAAGGATGGCAAGTACAGCCAGGTATGTGTCCATAATGTACTAATTATTTACTCTGCTTAGTTTGCCAAAATTCACTGCTGCAGAATAGCTTGTTGGGAATTTTGAGAAGCTCAAAATACCCTTGGTCTATTTTGAAATGTTTGGATTGATCACTGATCCCATTAACCAGCTTTGTAATTGAGGTGAATAGAAAATTAATGTTGCACTCAGTGTTGACCAACCATTGCTTACTTTGCTGTTCAGGTCCTTGCTAATGGTCTGGACAACAAGCTGAGAGAAGACCTGGAGAGACTGAAGAAAATCAGGGCTCACCGTGGTCTCAGGCACTTCTGGGGGTAAGGGCTGTTCCCATTTGGTCTCTGCTAAGCACACTGGTGTTTTAAGATTGTTGAATGGCATCTCCCTCATTACTTCAGCCAAGCTAATCAATCATGATGTGAACATTAAGTTTGTGTGGTAGAGTTCAGTGCTCGTTTGAGAAGTTAACCTCGAAATAATATCCAAGGAACCTTAGTAACATTCTTGTAACAAGTGTGATGGTTGCTTTATCAACAGATGTTATAAGTCGTTACTGTTGTTTAAAGCAGGTCATGTCTAAAGTTTTACTAGTTTGCCAGTCATTTGGTCCAGTCAGCATGCACTCCCACAGCCCTAGCCTTGCAGAATCCCTCTACAAGCTATTCAGTTGATGGCCCTTCATCAGTTCACCACAAAGAACATATGAGTGCATCATTCTTGGAATTGTGAAAACATGTACTATACTTTGATGTCATGAAGTTAGGTGTGCTGGGCCAGATGTGGAGATAACAGGAATATGGCATGAGGGGAAGATGTAAAAGTTTTTGGCTTCCCATGTTGTGTAAAGATTTTTGGGGCACTCTACCTAATGGTGCATCCTCTACAAACATGTAGCTTCATGTTGTTCCCCTTTGCCCAAAAAAGATGATGTGTTGGCTGTCGACAGTTTTGTATATTGTCCCTGTAAGATGCGTCAAGCTAATTTTCTCAGCAATAAAGGAGCGCTACTTAATGGCATTAATGTACTGCATTCTCAGTGGTATGATGCTCCTAGCTCTGACGTGCTTCTTTTCTTTCTCTTCTCAGTCTGCGTGTGCGTGGCCAGCACACCAAGACCACTGGTCGTCGTGGTCGCACCGTTGGTGTGTCCAAGAAGAAGTAATTCTCTCCCTGCTCCCCATGTGTCAATAAATGTCACATTTCACAAAAAAAACTTCTTTCTCCTGTGGTGCTTTACAAAGTGCTTCTTTCAATTGGCCTCTACTGGCCAGGTAAGAATCTATTTGGGGGGGTGTGTGTCTGATGGGCAATTAAGTATTTCTTAATACACTGTTGCAGACCTAATCAAGCACAAGCAATTATATACAGAAGACTGTATTGTGAGAAATTTTTTAAAACTGGAGTCTATTGTAACATATCCTAAAGTGAATGATTTGGACAAACAGCATTTAGATTTATAGATTTAAAAGGTCTGGAAAAGGATGGCTCCTGTTGAATGTGCTAAACAAATATTTACAAGCAAAGAAATCATTTAGCATTCTGAAAAGCAGCTCCTTACAAGGCTTTAAAAATTAAACATTACTATAACACACAAAGTACCTCACAGATTCCAGGCCCGTGGTTCTTTGGTGCACAACATAGCTACTGCCTCATTTAAGCAATTGTTTTTTTAAGTTGATGTCAGCTTTGCTGTTCTGTATATTAAAACCTCAATTGTAAATTGAAAAACTAATGCACTGTTTTGTGCTGGGTAAAATAGACACTTGCATTTTCAGTTTGCATTCATTCTGAAATGAATAAAAAAAGACAAGTTGTTTGAAGGTATTGTACAGGCTTACTTCAGAAGAATAAGGCTGATCAACCTTGAAATTATGCAGATGAAAACAGCATCTTTAGTCAAAAGAAGTTTCAACCCCTCAGAAAATTGTTTCCAATCATGTCTGGAGCTATGAGTTATTACCCTCAATTTGACAGGTGATGGCAACACAGTGACGGGTGTTGAGTTATGTGATTCATTAGATCTACAGTTCCATGCTATAAGGATAATTAAGCGATCAAAAGGGAAAGATATGTTCGTTGTCTTCAAAATCTTTACATCTGTGATGAAGATGACTGCTCTGGTGCCTCCTGCTGCTGCTGGTTCTGGGTGGGGGCGTAGTAGAGCTCCAGAGGTTTGTTCACCTTCCAATACTTCTCATTCACCAATTCCAGAGTCAGGGAACCATTCAGAGTCTGAGTGACCACAGCAAGAAAAAAATGTACATAGCTTGTTGAACTACAATTTGTACCCAGAATTTTGTCTTCTCAAACCCATCAAGGACAGAACTAACTGATTGCCTGATGTCATTTTTCATACCATTTACAAATTTTACCATTTCACCAAGAATCCAATAAGCCTGCTTGATTTGGGAAAAATAATTCCAATTTAATTGCAATTTTCTGTCACTGTGAGAGACATTTTATTTTTTGAATGGCAAGATTTAGTTATCCAAAAGTTAGTTTAAATTGGGGCACTTCTGATTGGTGAGCATACCTAGAGAGAAGCACAGCACTCCTGACTGATCAAAATAAAAGGGAGACTGATAAAGGCAGTGGCAAGATTAACCATTAGAAAAGTATTATTAGGCTGTATCATTAATTGTAGCCTTTGCAATTAGCTATATATTTTTTAGGTATTACTTATTATGGAAATATTTCAGATTCAGATAGTGATTTTTAGATTTGATTAGAACTCCCAACATTTTATTTACAGGTACATAACCTTAGTGTTGCGGAGACTAGGAAACATGCCCTGAATGATACGGAGGGAAAATTCACCTATGTCAACTGTTATTTTGTGCATTTTGACATCTTGTGTGTATTGTACTCACAGAGAACTGTGTGCCGCTGGTGCTGATGTAGATAGTGTACTGCTTCTCGTTGACATCTCCGAGACGAGGAGGAGCCCCACCCATGCTGCCCCCGTCCCCATCCGCCGCCTCCCCGCGGCTAGGATCCTCTGCCAGCCGCTCTGTCTGTCTCTCCTCCAGGGCGATACGCAAGGCCAGGTACTTGGAGAGGTGGTCCACTGTGGCATTGGCAGTGGTTTTGACGTATCTGAGAATGGGGGGAGGGGGGTGTTGAGGGTGCAATTTCAGATCTGATTAGCCGCTACAGAGAACACTCATGAAATGTACTTCAAATCCATCATCGTATAGGGTATTACGCAAACAAAAACCTTTATCTTTGAGGTGCTCTAGTGATGAGTGAATTAAGTAGTGCTAATAATGTATCTCTTAATAATCTTGTCAAGGTGATTTTGATTAATTAAGACAACTGTGAGGAAAATAATACTGCTGAGTTGGTCTTGCAGAAGGAGGATTGTGAAACCTGGTTTAAATCTTCCTGTAAACCCCAGTCTGTGGCTGCCAAAGGATAATAATTGTAACTGTTCCAGACAAGCCTATCTCACCTTGTCTGGCTGTGCAGGTCTGAGTTTACTAGTAGGGGGTGCGGGTGGAACACCAGTTCGATCTCAGACTTGGAGACATCGCGCCGTGACTTGCGAGGAGGGGTAGGGCTCTCGCCGTCTACTTCGGGGCCTGACTCATCAGACCCACGTGGCCTTTTGGCCCGGCTGGGCCCTGCCTCTGCAGCGTGATTGGTTGGGAGGGAAGTCTGATGCAAGGGCGCGGAGTCGTGCGAGGCATGGGACTGTGCATCCGCGTTCTCCTCGTCGCCACTGAAAGTGGTGTTGTCACCATCATCCTGCTGAGCTTTGCGTGCCCGCAGAGGTCTGTGAAAATGTGTTGGCAAACAAATATTATGACAAAAGGCATGTTATCACCTTGGTTCTCTTGGTTCTTATCACTTTAGCGGCTAATTAGGATTTTTAAAATCATACAGCTGATTGCACTACATTCTGAAACATTCCAAAACAGCCTTTTAAATAAATAAGTTGTCATCAGCTGGACATTTGCTAAATTCAGGTATATTAAGTGTGTACATTCAGAAAGAACAGTGCCCCCTACTGCCTGGCAGCCTCAAAACCCTACTCAAACCAACAGTAAAACAAAATAGTAAAGCAAAGTGCTGTTAGATAGACAGCCAAACAGACAGTACAAATCCAATCATACTTTTACTCCTTGGATAACTACTGAGAGAAAAAGAGAAAGAGAGTCTCCCCTTGACCCTTGGATGACCCCGACCTGTATTTGGCCTGCAGTCGGATGCCCTCTTCGATGCTGAGGATGAGTGGCTGGGGGTTGTGCAGCTGCTTGAAGCGGTCGAGTGCGCGCCGCTGATGGGCCTCGTACTCGTCCCGGCTCGGGTAGATTTTTGAGATGAGCGCGTCGAAATTGGGGTCGTGGCGCAGCGAACGCTTTGACACCAGCTTCTTGCGGCAGGTAGGGCACTCTTTGTTCCTGGGGTGGAGAGTGAGCGTTGATGAGAAGCGGTAGGGGGTAGGAGATAATCTTTTTTTACTTTTTTGACCCTCGCTCGGATATTATGGTTGAATCAGATTTGCCAAAAATGTTGCCAAGGCAACCATAATCAGCATGCCTATTTTTGGCATTGCATATTTGTTTTCAAAACAGCAGGGGTTTGATGTTGGCAAGAAAAGTTAAAAAAGACACAAGGAACCTATAAGGGCATAGTATAGGGAGTGTAGATGTTATATGAAAGCCTTAAACATTATGTTTGTTGGTAGCTAGTGTATGTATGTCACAGTCTCCCCAACAGGAAACAGAAAATTAGTCTGATATACAATATACATATTGTTGTGAGAGTTTGTGGAAGCCCCAGTAGCCCCAATAGGATTCTGGGAGAACAGGGAGAGACTGTGAGTCAAGCCTTCTTGGAAAATATTGACTGACTGGCTGACAATACTCTGAATGAGCGAGGGAAGATTGTGAGTGGTAGCTGCTACAGTTGTGAGGGGTGGGTGGGGGAGGACATCTCCTTAATATCTGGATGGATATATAGTGGGCTGTCATTGGAGTTCCTTTTATTTTGTTTATATAGTGTATGCTGTTCATACACTCAGCTTTTTATCTTGCCTTTACAGACTGTATATCCAGCATGTTGTTTTGTCTTGTGTGTTTCAACCAGCACATATAACAGTTGCAGCTTTCAGTGTTCCCTGAACCAAAGTGTGTGTCTATGTGTGTCTGTGTGTGAGAGAGAGAGAGAGAGAGAGAGGGAGAGCCTGCATACCCTGATCTGAGGGCAGTGACAATACAGTCATTACAGAAGCGATGCAGGCACTCTTTGGTAGTCATAGTCTTTTTGAGCATGTCCAGACAGATCGGGCACATCAGCTCACTGTGGAGGCTTCTGGGAGATATGGCGATTTCTGTTCCATCCATGATGGCTTCCTGCCATAAAACAAGAGCTGAATTGGGAAGTCTGCCACCACCATCACCACCACCCATCACACACACACACACACACAAATGCACAAGCACTTTGTAGCACTTATTTTGTTTCAAGTGCTGAAGTTATGTGGATCCTGAAGGGAGCTTTTTGTATACCACAAAAGCTCATTTGAAGCGCTGCAGTTAAACAAACACAACCTCCTCCTCTCCAAATACTGCAACTTACGTCTCTCAAGTCTCCACAAGTTTTCATATTTTTTTCTAATATTTCTGGGTACTTTTAACTAAGCAGAAAACAAACCCTACATTTTGCAATATATCTGTATTCAATATTTAGATTTACTTATTGCAATAGATGGCATAAAGCATTAACATTAACATCAACATCTAACATTAGCATCTCTAATAACACATTCAATACATGTTTTGTTACACATAAGTAGGTAGACACTTCACTGTCAGGAAAATGCATTTAAACCCTGACTGTACTGTCATATCACTGTCAGTATCAGTGAGCAGGCATGTGTGTGTATTTATTTTGGCAAACCTAAACAATTTATAGCTTAGAAGCTGGCCCAAATTTACCCCACCCACATTAAGAACATGTAGGTTTCTTCTTCCCAGAATGGTTAGAGGGTTCTGATCGAACTTAAACGGATGTCGTGTATACTGGTACTACACCTGTGGAGTTCTATGCAGCTCATATAAACTCAGTTCCCAAGTCTTGCTGGGAGCCTGGATATTGACTGGATTTGCCATCTGGTCAGAATAACCTGAGGAACAAAGTAAACCCATCAAACATCCCAGGCTGACACAGAGAATGGGATCCAACTTCAAGAACCTACAGTATCATACATCAGCTGAAGGCTTGCATCTTCAATTACATGATTCATAAAACAAATCAAATAATTTTAAATGTATGCTAATAATATGTTGTGTGTTATAAGTTGTGTGTCTAGTCCATTGTGTAGGGATTACTGGGTATCTGTATAATAAAAGCTTACAAGCAAACTGATTAGGTGATAGTTGAAATATCTGTAGTTCTGGAGGTTCTGGAATGTCTATATTACAGTTTTCAATATATACCCTCTTTTTCAACAGCCATTCTGTTTGTTACACAGACAGTTGCAGAGGTTACACTGACAGTGCATTCCAACAGACTATCTCATCCAGGTTATCCATGAGTGTGACAGGTGAACATGCATGAGGAATTTCAGCAGAAGAAAAAGTTCTGAAAAAGCCCTACTGCACAATTCGATGACAGTCTGTTGATCAAATGTGCTTGGTCAGTGACATCATCCCACCTTTACTGACACATTTCCTTGAGGTTTACTTTAGCTGTCAATAGCCGTGTCGTACTTACTTCAGCGGTAACGTTGAAAAGATGATGAACAGCTGGCTTGTCCCTCGGCAGTTTACACCAACGACGCGAGGGGGAAAAGACGCGATCAAAACGAACTTCTGACGCTTTTAGGCATGATGCGGCTAAAAATGCCGTACACGAATGGCAGCAGCTAGTTGTCTGCACGACAATGGATAGTTGTTAGTTTTGCTTAGCTCAACATTAACAACCTACTAGCCAAGTATAAATGTCACTTTCCGCCGGATACAATGTCTCTGCGTAGACTTCCTTTGTATTCAGTGGGCTACATACCGTAGCGACATCTGGTGGTTCTAATTTTGTAAACGTGATGTAAAAATAAACTCGGGGTTGAATGATTGGGCTTTATCAAGAGTAAGAAAAAAATTGGAATCAAAAAGTGCAGCTCAAGGTTCCAGTTGAAAGCGGTAAGCTTATATTATGTGAGAAAACAACATGAGAACTGAGCAGGAAACATTTTAACCACACTGTTGTCGGTAGCCTACGTATGATAGGCCTACCACATTCCTTACCCAAAGGTTCCTCACCCAAAGGTTAATGAATGAATTTGATGTAAACAAATTATATTCAACACGTTAGCTGAAAATACGTACATGATTATAGTTTCAAATAAAAAAAAAATAGAAAAATAGATTAAAGTTTTTTGTCAGTTGTTATTCATTTTAATAATAATCATACCATATGATCTGAACAGGAAAGGGAAACAAATGACATATAATGAAATAAGTACACATTTATGAATAGTTTTTATTGATTTCATCTATAAAGATAAAAACAATGGGATGATCAAGACAAAACCTTAAACGATATAGACTAAATACAATGACAATTATTACTTTTCAAGCAGGATTTCTGTCTTTGTCAGTAGATGTTTGAAATTCTTTTTTTTTTTAGGGGTGGGGGGCAGCCACAGATGGCCAAAGATCTTTTCAGCAAATATGGCAGCTGTGGGTGAGAGGACTAGAGCCACTGCATGCAAAACCCCACAAAACTGTAATTGTGAAAAGACAAACACAGAAGAGTCCACACACAAGCTACCAAGCAAGAGTTTCACAGGGCTAAATAACCATGGAGATTCTGCTGGACTGACAGTGTGTGTGTGTGTGTGTGTGTGTGTGCGTGTGTGTGTGTGTATGTGGGTGTCTGGTTGTAAGTGCAAGAATAAGAGGGAGGTGGAGGAGGGGGCAGTGAGAGTCAAGAGTAATGAGAAAAGTTACATTTGGTAGGGACCTGCCCATAACCTCTTGGTTGTTCTAGAAGTATCACTCTGTGCGTGCATACATGCATGTGTCTGTGTATGACCAGGATGTTGGAGGTGTGTGTGTGTGTGTGTGTCTGTGTGTGTGTGTGTGTATGTATGTGTGTGTGTGTGTGTGTGTGTGTGCAAGCGCTGTGTGGGGGATTAGCCCCAGTGTGTGTCCAGCAGTGATTTGCTTGGTCAGTGCGCCTGTTGTGTACTCACTCAGACCATTAGCATATTAATGCTGGCTCCCTCTTGATCTCGCTCTCTTGCTCTCTCTTTCTCTCTGTCCCTCCCTCTCTCCTTCTCTCGCTCCCATCCTTTATTGTCTCTTGAGCCTTGATACATTATTTCCTTGTCACTTTAAACATACTCTTTTATCTGGAGTCTACACTTTAAGACCATAACTTTTATGAAAACTCCAGAAAAACTGTGATTTCCAGAAAGAGGAAAATGAAATGTCTCCCTCTAAATTTTCACATTTCCCCCCTCAAATCTCACACTCTCCGTCCTTTCCTCCTCCTTACTCTATTCTAATCCCACTTTCCCTGGCCTGCACCCCTCCTCTGTGCCTCCCTCCAATCCCCCTCTTTCTCTCACTTTCGGTCTTTCGCCGGGGCCTATTCTTCACACACACACACACACACACACACACACACACACACACACACTCACTCATTCATTCCCACTCTCCCCTCACTTCCCACCCTTTCCTTTTGAGAGGCGCTCATAGAGACAGGCAGCCAGTGGGAGAGTGGCAACAGAGGCAGGACTAGGTGGAAGTATACAAACGGCACAACAAATCAGACATGTCCGACAGGCCTCTGTAGAGATAAGTGTTTTCCACACTCTCTCTCTCTCTTTCGCTCTCTCTCTCTCTCCCTCTCTGTTCCTTTCACTGGTTTCCCCCCTCTCTCCCTCTCTCCTTCTCTCTCTGATGCTCTCTATCCACTCTGTCCTTGCTCAACTTCTTTCTTCCCGTCACTGGAGTGTTACTCCAATCAAACCTCCCGGGTCCCAGGCTCTGAGCCGACAGGAAGCCCCACTGAGACTTGGGTTGTGTAGTGGGGCATTTTTTTTTCCTTCTTCTTCTTCTGTTGCTGTTACTCACCAAACAAAAGGCCAACATGGCCAGAGAGAGAGAGAGAAAGAGAGAGTGAGAGTGAGGCCTTCTCCAGTAGTCGGTGTCGACGTGCCCATCCCCTCTGGAGTAGCATGGCATGGTGGGTGGGGAGGGACAGCCAGGGGCGTGATGTCCATCCACAACTCCTGCTTTCACACAGGCATACACAAGAATTGCGTTTGGACAATCAGCTCCGGGCGTCCAGTCTCAGGATGGATAAGGACAGGATGAGAAGGCCTGAGCCTACCCAGTGGACAGACAGATAGACGGATGGATGGACGGACGGACGGTCGGACGGATGGCTGAACAGACGGATAAAAGGGGGTCGAGGAGGAGAGGGGTAGGCCTGCGTTGTGGCTTAGGCTCAATAACTGCCTGACCCTCTTGGTCACAGGAGCACAATGGGCATCGGAGGAAGGGTCAGCACACAGGGCACCAGAAGAGTGACCTTCACAAAGGACTCCTTGCCCTCACAGGGATCAAAGGAGAAAGGCTTAAATAATAACTTTGCATGCCAGCATGGTCCATTCAAAAGAGACCGTAAAACAACAGAGAAGAGAAAAAATACAATGACAGGAGAGCCCTAAGAAAGAAAACCATTAAAAAGTCCTCGCAGATGGGCTTCTTGGAGAGCAGTTGAACCAAAACTTTAAATAAATTTAGAAGTGTTCTCCCATCAACTCTTGCTCTGCTCCAAAATAAAACATCAACAGCATTATGTGAACTTTTTCTAAATAAAGTATATGCTAAAAACTTCAACTAAGCACTAAATTACTTTTCACTAAAAGACATCTAAAAGAATTCACCTTAACTGTTGAATAGCTGAATTAACAATTGGCCTACATTGAATCAGCACAAGGCCACTGTTCCACTGTCACTCACTGTGCACTGGATCCCAGAAGTTGGTCAGCTGCAACCAGCCTCGCCTAGCACCTGCTTGACCCCTTCAGGTCAGAGTGTGGGGAGCAGCAGGCCTCCCCACAAGCTGGAGGTTACTACCATGGCACCTGTTTTTCTCAGAGACTGCGGCGCAAAATACAGTAAACGTTGTCTATGCCCCATGCGGATAGATTTTAAAAAGCACTGAACCCTACTTTTTTTGCAGCAGGTGGTTAAACACCTTCTTCCTCATTTGCCAAATTGTTACAGTAAGTAAGTTAATAAGTTAGTAAATAAAATAAATAAACAAGTCAAGGATTTTGTGTGCAGCAGTGCCATGCAAGAGAAGGCTTTTAGGTTTGTCGCTTCCTTTTCCGAGAGCAAACGAATGCTAAGACCTAGGCCTACAACAAACAAATGTTTTTCATGAAAAACACAGCAAAAGAATTAAAAATAAAATATTTCAGCAGAAAAAATCCCTGTTTTGCTGGGAACATCCTCAGTTCTTGTTCCTCTGTGTCCTCTTGTTGATCTCCTCCTCTTTCATGCCGACCTTGGAGCTTGCTGGTGGCGTCTGAAACACCTGCCCTACTTTGTACATCTCTCCTTTGGACTTTTGCTGGAGTTCTCCTTGCGACTTTTTCCCTTGTGTGTCTTGGACTCTTCTGCCAGCTCTTTGCGCTGTCCCCCCACTTTGCTTCTCGCTGCCTCCTTCTCTCCCTCCCTCTTTCCCTCCCACTCAGCCACCCACCAACCCTCTCTCTCCTCTCTCTCCTGCTCTCTCTCCCGGCCTCTCTCTCTCTCTATCCTTCTCATTTCATGCAGCACTGGGGTTACCTAAGAAACTGGGCCTCAATGGAGAAAATCTCCTTTGGCACAATGAATTGAGCAAAAAAGGGAGGGAGGGAGGGAGAGGGGGAGAAATGAGGGAGAGAAGGGGAGGAGAGGGGAGGAGGGACGGGTGCGGGAGAGGGATAGATAGTGATGCAGATGCTGGATGGAGTGACTGCAAATTCAAAAACGGAATAAGTGGCTTCGTGGTTCTGTGGTGTTGCAGAGAAAGCATAAGCCATGGTCATTTGTTTAACAGGGACCATTATTTACACAGTGTAGGCTACACACGTATTGGGTGCTAGTCAATGTTCAAAACTTTACCTTAAGCTTCACACAATGTCATTTGTTGATAGTAAATTAGCTAATGAGAGTGAAAATGAAAGATATGCTTCTATTGATGTCGCAAAGGACCACTAGAGTTGAGATGTGACCCAACAGAATTCTTTGTGCAGACATTGTGTACAACATGTGGGAATCAGTAGGTTGAGGGAGAGGGACTTCATTAGCTGAGAGGGACCTCACATTGTGGGCTTGTTTTCTTGTTTGTTCACTGTTGGGTTAAAGGCCATCAAGCTCTTGTGAGGGACAAGAGGAAGTGTTTCCGACACCTTGTGCTTTTGCTTTTCCCAACAACCCCACAAGGGCCATAAATTGTAACTGAAAAGACACATGAAAACAAACAAATAGACACCACACAACACACACACATAAACACGCACACACACACAGACAGACAGACACACATACATACAGTCTCCCACCACTTCTACTTGGGATCCAGACAAACTAGTAAACTAAGCTGAGGCCAAATGATGTCATGAATGTCATTTTAAAAAATAGATATGCTTTGACAAAGCACACCCACCTCCCTCCTGGTCTGGCTCTCACTCATGTTCATATTTTACTTATATTTTTTACACATTTCCTCATAGTTCACTGAGACTTGGTTTCCTGGCCTACGGATAAGCAAGTGCATCATGTAGTCCAATACGATAACAATATCTGAATCGTATTTCCATGTGTACGCCTATGTTGGATGCCAAGATGAATCTGCAATGCTGTTGGTAATGACTTTATCAGTCTGCATGACCAGAGACCCTGCAGTGGAATGAATTGTAAGGATTGGGGTGTGATGGGGGAAGCGGGGTGGAGGGGTTGAGGGGGGAGGAGGGGGATCCAGGGGGCAGATTGTCCGCGGCTCGGTTGAATGAAGTTATTTCCAAGGCCCTGTCCATCTGTTACCGTGGTAGCCGTGGCCGCGCTGTTACCATGGCGAGGTCCACACAAAAGGGCGTGGCGTGGGAATGAGTCCAGGGGTCAGGAGTAAGGGTTAGGGGTCAAAGGTTGCAGGCAGCTGGACAGCACAAGAGGAGATGAGGGTGAGAAAAAAGGGAGGGATTTCTAGGGCTTTTTTGCAGGGCTCAATCGACTGGACAGCACACTGGACATTAGCATTGAACTGTGCGGTTAGATGAAAGTGTGTGTGTGTGTGTGAGAGGGAGAGGGAGAGAAAGTGTGTGTGGGTGTGTGTGTGTGCAGGCGTGTGAGTATATGGAGGTCTCAGAAAGAGGCCCAGCGGTGCTGCTCTATAGGAGACCCCACATATTAGGAGCAATAGCCACTGGTGCCTAATCGTGCATAGCATTTGACAGGCAATTGACTCTGGTCAATGTCTCCACAAATACATCTATTGAAGTTAGCCTGGAGGTGTGTGTGTGTGTGTATGTGTGTGCATGTGTGTTTACAGGCACTTTAAGAAAGAAAAGTGATACTGAGTGAAACAATTGGGACTTTTGCAAATGTTTAATTCTGGTGTGGTCCTCGAGGACAAAATCTTCACTGAAAACACAGGAGATGAGAAGCATTAAAAGTCATGGAACAAAACACAGATTATCGCAGTGGAACAAAACACAGATTACTGCAATGAGATTACCACCACAGATTATTTGGATCTAACATCCAAAATACACTGATCTGAACAAAAAGTAAATTATATAATGTAAATAAAAGTAAAAAATGAAAACAATCTGTATGTCTGTGGCACCATTGCTCTAATTGTAGAGATTATATATTTACCAAATCAAACACATCCACTCCCAAATATTCAGTAGTAGTCAGCTACTGTATCAGATCATATCATACAAGAACAGAGCAAGATAGAACCTAGCAAGCAGTAGAGGCAAAGCCACATCATCCATCCCCAGCAGAGTGCTCGGCCCGCTTTAGTGGCGTGGCCCAATGAGCAGAGGATGAAGGTAGCGGGGGGCTGATCTGTATAAAACGGGTAGTGATAATAGGATTAAGGGCAGCCATGGGGGAACACGGCAGTTTTAGTCCAATGCTCCGTTTGACACCTTTTGTGGATCAGCAGAAACTGTGTTCACAGCGAGGCCATGTGCCACAAAGGCTTTGAATGTGGTGTTGTAACTACAGATATGGCCTAAAGGGAGAGACAAGGGCGAAACTTCCTCTGTGACTGAAAAAATGACAGGCCAGCAACATGATATCTCAATCTCAGAGACTCACAGTTATGATATCTCAGTGTCAGAGACTCACAGTTATGAATTCCTTGAATCGTTTTCTTATTGTCACATAATCAGAATCAGAACACTTTTTTGTCATTGCACAAAGTATAACGAGATTTGCTGTGTATACCCCAAAAAGATGTTTTCACACACACATGCACACACACACCACACATGCACATATTCCATGTAGGGGAACACACACGCACACACACTCCCACACACCTCTTTTTTATACTCACAATAAAATTCATTTCCTACAGGATAAATATCTACCTATCTAAATACACAAACAACATGTTATGCACTGTGTATATAAAGAATAAAAGAAAGAAAGAATAAATTAATATTGCACTTAATGACTCAGGGCTATGCATCCTGGCATGGGAGCATCATGTCAAATCAGTAAATAGAAACACTGCATGTCGTGGAAGAATTTAGTTAAGTAAGGAGCCAACTATTGTACTGTTGTTTTTTATTTCACCATTTGTGTTTGTCGTCAAAAGAAATGAAAAAGTAATCTTTCCACACATATGCTGAGGCACATTAATATACTGTACATTTATATTTTGCATTTTACATAGAGACCTAAATTTACTGAATCTTGAATTTGAAGCCATAATGTTTTATTCCAAAGGGTTCTTTTGGAAGACATTTCCATCTACAACACAACCTGAAACCACACACACAGATAGCCATTCCATGAAAGCAGCAGCTGGCGCTGTAGTCTTGGACACTAACCAAATATTTTATACCAAAAGCAAATTAGTATCTCATCAGGGTGTAAAGAGGAGAGTTCAAAGATCACGTCTCATCCCAAATCTGTGTCCATTCTTGGGCTGCACAGTGCCTCTTCCATGAGAGTTTATCATACGCTGTAACACTTTGTGGGCATTTGCCATGATCATTTCTAGTTGTTATATTACATTTCTGAGGTCTTATGATTGAAGTGCTACATAATAGTCTTCCTTAAGTGAGTAATAGTCATACTTAATTCTTAACACCAAAATGTTAGACACCTTGAGTTATACAGCTTGCAAACTACTACTCACATGAGAAGATTTGTAGTTGTCATGTCATACATGATATCAATTTGTAATTTATTCAACACTGAAAACTATCCTAGATATTCACTATTTATTTCAGATATTCTAGTATTCAATATTTGAGCATCACTCTGGCTTACTTCACCACATAAATGTATTTAAACGAATAAATGACACTTTGTAACATGTTTGTTATCCATAAATAGATAGCTGGATTGGATAGATAGATCTTTAGATAGATAGATGGATTAGACAGATAGAGTATAATGTTTTTCCCATTTTAGTCAGTACAATGAGAAAGACCCCCTGTTGAGTCTTTTTGTGGTCTCTCTGTAGGCTTCATTTGTTGATTCTGAGATTACATAAATATTTTAGACACACAGGGGTCCTTCACAAAACATACATGACTGAAAAATGTATCTAAATGTATTATAATTATGATATAATACTATGACATAATCATTATAATAGTATGCTTTTGGTATGATTAAAGAAGAAGAGAATCAACAAAAATGTGGAAGGACTTCAGAACTTTTGTAAAATGTAAAAACTTTTTCTATGACAATTCATTATTTCAGTGCTTTGCCAGAGACAGATCACACAACACGCCTCTCTTGACAGCCAGTTTTCTGTTGCTCTAACCTTCTGACATGCTTTGGAAGCATTCCCAGAAAACACAGAAGGTCTGATAAATCAGAACCAGAATAGGAAAACGGTTGTGGAAGACAAAAACAAATGGCCAAAGAAAGAGCAGTCCTTTCTATTTTGGAGGAGAATTGATTCAGCATCGAAAGGTTCTGATTTTTCAGACCACCGTCATGCTATAGAGGGGTTATGAGAGGTTGATGGGGGTGGTGGGTGCGACTGTGAGAACCCCCTACCTCGACATCCAGAAAAGAGCGGTGCATATGATTACCAGGGGCCAGGGTTAGGTTCTCAAGGGCTGTGGACCAAAGCAGAAAGGGAACGTTTACCTTGAACTCAGTTCGGTCTGTCTCCAGGGCGGGGTTCGCGATTGTGGAGGGGTCTGGCAGGTCAGAGAGGGAGGCTGGGGGGGGTCTGGACGGGGCTGGGGCCTGCCCCCAGGGTCATGGGGCTACCAGAGGGGGGTGAGAGAACTGGGTGGGAGGGGTGCTGGAAGACTTTTTAGGGGGCAGATGCTCAATATGCAGATGTCTGTAATCGAATCGTAGGGTATATTCAATTGGCCGTCGTGATTAGCATTATCACAATGGGGACCCCCATTCCCGCCTTCAGCTCAGGGGTCAAGCAAGTGCCCCGGCCAGTCACAGAGACAGAAGGATGGAGAGATGTGAACTTGAAGGAGAGTGCATGGACAGGGTGAGAGAATGAGGGTAGAGGCCCGGCCAGACCAACAGAGCAGACCATAAGAGCAGAGGGCCACCTGACCAAGCCTGCCTGCCTGACCAGATGTTCAAACTTGGTATTCTGCATTCACACAAAAAGAACCCAAATGGATTTTCAGGGTTGAGTCTAGACACAGAAATGGACTTGGACTTTGGTTAGACTAATGTTCTGTGAACCCAATAATTCTTAGGGTGCTTAATAATTTGAATAAACTTGTATATCTTATATGAAAACCACAATCTATATGACTCTATTACATTCTGAGCACACTATGTGCACACGTCCAAACACGTTTTTGTTTTCCAATTTGGAAAAAAGTCATGTCATACAGAACATAGGCAGCTACATAATTACTATAGGTCTGCGATTACCATAACATAACTAATAAGCAGCTTTAGTTTTTCATTCATTTATAAATGTGGTTTGTGTAATGCTATCCTCGCATTATTGGTGGGAAGATATCTTTTGAAAAGAGGGATTACAAATAAAGTGAGGTGAGCAAATCACAATAATATGCTACTTGTATATAATTGTACACTATTTCTGATTTTCAACAAAAGACTAGAGTTAAACACACAGTTTGGAAATTTATATGAACACATTTATATAACACATTTATATTATATAAAAACTTTAACATGTCTCTAATTAGAAAACCACAACTATACTTTACACTGCTGCTAGACTTCCAAAAAATAAATGATGTAAAATAAGAAATGAAATAAGTGTCTCCACCAACATCTAAGCAGTGCTTTCACATTAAGGACCTTGTGGTTGTAGTTCAACCACCTGCTGATCTATGTTGAATGAATTTCTATTGGTTTAGAAAACCAGATGAAAGGGTGAAATATAAATCTTTGTTTGTTTTTTTTTTTAGAAAATTAGCATCAACCTGTGTGACCTGCCAATGGATGCTGTCCTATAGATGTTTGTGATAACCCAGGGTTGATTACTGTTCTCTTGAAAGAAAGATTGGCACTCACAACCCATAGCCATTTTGCCCTGGTTCTAAGACCGCTTACAGGTTATGTAAAATTTAGAAAGAAAAAAAAGTCAACTTTGTTCTCAGATAGAACTTTCAGTACTTCTGGGAATTTAGGCCTACCTAGAACTCATCATTTACATTTGGTGCTGAACCGTTTGTGTAATTGATACAGATTTGGCATTCGTTTTTATCATGTTAACATAACATTTGAAATCATGGTGTGGAATTTGATGTTGGATTGGAGAAAGGCCGTTTAAAGAAAATTCAACTGGGATTACAATTTGAATTACAATTCAAATGGGATTACAATCTGGAAAACATCAGATGAAATTCAAATATGTTATCTTTGATTTAATCAAATATGAGGGAGAAATGTAGCCTGCACCAATTCATCTAAAAGTAGCTCTGATGTCTTTGGGTAAACCTGGAAGACACACTTACTACTACTAATTTTTACACATCACCAAAAAGGGAAAGTATCCACTGATCACCAAAAAAAGAAGAGAAAAGTACACAAAGCATACACAGATAAGACCAGCGTAGACAACTGTTCACTAAATCAAAGACACAAGATGATATAGTTATGCTGCCTAGTGCCGCCACACAACCTTCATGTGTCATGCCGTACAACTCTCTCTCTCTTTCAGCTCTCTCTCTATTTATATATGTGTGTGTGTGTATATGTGTATGTGTTTGTACATATATATACATATGTGTGTGTGTGTGTGTGTGTGTGTATGTGTATATATATGTATTTATGCGCATATAGGTATGCCCAAATTACTGCTTTCTGCTTTTTGCTTCTGATGTGCGAGCCTGGCCTAATTCACTATTTTTTCTCTGTCCACAATTATCTTTGCTGAGTGTCATCCCTGCCTCATTCCGGCGGACTCCTCTCACCCTCCCCTCCTGAGTGGACTACAACCAACACTACGGGAGGCACATGTCACGACCGACTCCCCATCACAGAGGACCTTCCTGGACACCGATGCTGGGCCCAACTCCCTTTCCTGAGGCTTTGTGATTGACCCCCCCTCACAATGGCGCTGTCAAATGGACCCTTACTGTTACCCCCATGACCCATCTCACTCCTTTGAGTTTGTCACTATGCCTGGCCGCTGCTACATTGTCCAGCCATAATTCCTGATAACCACCTTGTAAAAGTGGGATAATACTCTATTATGAACTATTATGAACCTTAGCTAAAACCATAGGCAACTTATAGTCTGTCATGGTTACTACTGATTGTAATTTTTCTCCATGACCCCTGGCAGTTGGGTTAGCCCCTTGAGTCGTGGATCTGCCCAAGGTTTCTTCCTAGATTAACTGAACATAAGGGAGTTTTCCTTGCCCCTGTTGCTCTTGGGTGCTCCTTCTGTGAAGCGCCACGAGACAATACTATTGTAAAAGGCGCTGTATTAAAAAAAATGAATTGAATTGAATTAAATGACAGACAGCATGAGAATGAGGACAACTTGTAAGTACAGGTGTTTGAGCCTAGTTATATAAAAACAGTGATAGAAAGGCCATTTCTAATGTCAAGGCAACTGATACCACAATCCAGGTGCAGCAACACATAAATTGAGATTGGAGAACATGAGGTGAATGGCCTGACAGGTCAAGATGACAGAACAGAAACAAATTAATTACTAGAGGACCATCTCTATAATGCCAACCCTTAAAGAGATGGGCTACCGCAGCAGAGGACTCCATCAGGTGCCACTCTTCTCGACTAAAAATGGAAACTGAGGCTAGTTTTTACGTGGGTTCACCAAATTGAACAATAGAATAATGGAAAACTTTGTCTGGTCTAAGTCTCCATTTCTGCTGCAACATTCAGATGGCAGAATAAGGATTTGGCATAAATAGCAGGAAGCATACTGTCTTGTTCATTTAGGTGCTGGTGGTGTAAGAGTATGTGGGGGGTATTTTTTTGAGAATTTTTTCCTTATGGCTTCTTCCAGCAGGGTAATGCACCATGTCACATTTACATTTATACATTTGGCAGATGCTTTTATCCAAAGCGACTTAAAAAAAGAGGATTAACATTCAAGCTACAACACAACCTCATGAAGAGTGCAACCTGCTAACAGGAAATTGAAAGTGGAAGAGCGGGATAGAAGTGCAGCACAGAGAGAGAGTGGGGGGTACATTGTAAGTGCATTCCAGGTAGTCAGAAGTATTAAGCTTAGAGATACTCTCGGTAGAGCTAGGTCCTCAAGAATTTCTTGAATGTGGAGAGGGTATTCGCTGCTCTGGTAGCACTTGGAAGGTCATTCCACCAGCGTGGAACAACAGATGAGAATAGCCTGGATTGACCTGTCCGAAGAGTCGGCAATGCCAGACAACGTTCCTTGGAGGAGCGGAGTGGCTGGGTGGTAGCATAGGGCTTTAACAGGGTGGTAAGGTAGATGGGAGAAGATCCATCAATCACCCTGTAAGCCAACATTAGTGCTTTGAATTTCATGTGAGCAGCTAAGGGTAGCCTGTGGAGTTCAATAAACAGAAGTGGGGGATGGTGGTGGTGTAGTGGTTAAGGAACCTGGCTAGCATGCTAGTACTCTGGAAATTGTGGGTTCAAATCCCAGCTGCCACCATTGAGCAAGGCACTTAACCCTAAGTTGCTCTAGGGGAGACTGGCCCTGATGTAATTGATAGTTGACAAAATGTAAGTCACTTTGGATAAAAGCGTCAGATAAATGTTAGAAGTGTGACATGCTCTTTTTGACTGGTTGAACACCAGATGTGCAGCTGCATTCTGGATCATTTGTAACAGTCACACAGCACATGCTGGAAGACCTGGAAGAATGGAGGGCATTGCAATAGTCAAGGCGAGAGATAATCAAGGTCTGTACCAGGAGCTGAGTTGCATGTTGGGTTAGGTACGGCCTAATCTTGCTGATGTTGTTGAAAAAGTGGCACAACCAAGCTACAGAGGCAACATGATCAGCAAAGTTCAGCTGGTTATCACCAGTTGACACCCAGCATTCTTGCAGTCTTGGTGGGAAACAGATAGGGAGTCTATCCTGATGCTGATGTTGTGATGTATAGTTTGCTTGGCTGGAAGGAGCAGCAGTTCAGTTTTTGATAGGTGATGTTCTTTCATCCATGCAGATACGGCAGAAAGACTGTCAGAGATTCGTCTTGACATCATGGAGTCACCAGGAGGAAAGGACAAGTAGAGCAGGGTATCATCTGCATAGCAGTGATAGGTGATGGTGATGGTGAGTTCACTGTACTAAAATGTCTCCCCACCAGATCTCACAGCCCTGTAGAACATCTCTGGTGTGTGGAATTGGAGATTCACACTATGGCAGCTGTGGCAGTGACTAGCATGTCAAATCCTGCACACTTTGGACCTACTGCAAGATACTAGAACATGCATGTCTTGAAATAGTGAAATTGGCCAGTAGTTCCCTAATTCATGAACCTTGGTGTGCATCTAAAGAACACCCCAAGATACTAGCACATATTTATTTTTGGCAGACTGTGAGCAGACATTAAGACACCAAATGAAATATTGAATTATCAATGCTTCACAATCCACATTGGCTAGTTTTCTTGCAACCCTCTCATAGCAGACATGCAAAATCTTAAATACATCCCAGACAATATCAACAGCATAGAAATCTAGTTATGCCACACATTTAGTGATTAAAAGGGCTAACTAAAATCTTTACATTACTACTACATTACTATGTATAGACCAAAAATGTATCTGCTATACATGCCAGTCCTCACTTTTTACATCTACTCTACAGAGCCTGCATGAAGGATGCATAGCAGAGTGAAATATTTACTTGCAAATTAAATGAACATTTTGTCCATATATTTGTGTAACAAGTAACAGCATTTGTGCAAACATTTTTTTACAAGTATTGTGGCTACATGGTTCATGCAAAACAACATCAAATATTTGAATATCTTGATCCAGTAATATGTATATAGATACTCTTATACAGAAAACTTAATTTTCTTTATTAAGCAATGTGATACAGAAACTCACACTTTTAAAAGTGGTTACATCATTTGGTTGAGATTAAACTCTTCCTGTGTAGCATCCTTTGGTTAATGTCACACAAACACAAAGTACTGTTACATTTCTCTTTCCTGTTCTCTTGTGTTCAGACTTGCTTCACATTTATCACTCATGTAATCCTAAGGGAACTGGGGTACTAAGTACTGGATTCTTCAGTTTGTGTTTTCTGCTGGGTTTGCCTGGAAACATTTGTGTTGTGGTGCTCATCCTTCGCCACTTCAAGAAGGACAACTTTACCATGCATCTGATGTTGAATCTGGCGACTTGACATCTTATGATTGACCACTTTGCCTTGTTTTATCTACAATGAGAACTTCAACTGGATGTATCTGTGCTCTCTGCAAACTCCGGTTCCTCCTGGTCCTAACCACCTTGTATGCAAGTCTGTTGACTGCAACCTTGATGAGTGTAACCTTGATGAGTGTCCTTGATGAGGTACATGATGGTTCTGCACAGAAACCAGTGTAACAAACTGGGTAAGAAATGTGAAAAATGTTGTTCTGTGTCTGGATACTTGCATTTATTCTCATCAGCCCAAGTGTTATGACAGCAGCTATGACAAAACTGGTAACTGCAATTGCACTGACTTTTGTCATACTGTGGACCCCCTTCCATGTAATAAATCTGAGGATACTGGCAATTGACAAACCCATCTGTATCAAGTAAACTCTGTAGCTTTTGGGATTCAAGCCACACTATTGTTAAAGCTTTAACATTTATCAGTGGTTGTGTGAACCCACTTTTCTATGTTTGTTTATATCAATGGCGCTTTCAAAACACTGAAAGGAGCCATTGAAAATAAGGTGACACCTTTATTTATTTTAATGGAATGTGGTCATTTGAGCAACATTCAGAGCAATGTAAGATGTTTTTTTAAAAACATATATTTGCTTTTTATTTCTTTCATTATTAGTTGTAGCCTACTATTGTTGTCAGTAGTAGCTGTAGTTTGTGCTGTTCACTGGAACATTCCATGTGGCAGTAGCACCTATATTGTCCCCTTGAGGAAATTCATCACAGTTTTCTGTTTTTTCATGCCCTTCTTTGGGATTTCACAGGTAGGGTGGCACATCAAACATTCAGGACACAAAACAGATACGCATATGCACAGGCACAGTTAATTTTTGGTGCTTGTGGTGTAATGGTGTGGGGGATATTTATGAGAATTGTTACTGACCATTTCCATCCCTTCCACATTGTCCATCTTCTAATGGCTTCTTCCAGCAGGAACACGCATGTGTGTGCATTTCAACAGTGAAATTGGCCTATAGCCTCTTGTGGAATAAAATCGTGAACCTTGTGCATGTAAAGCAGGGGTGGGGAACATCTGGCCTGGCAAAGCCTTTGATCCGGTTTGTGGAGGCAAGGCCAAAAAAAAGAAAAAAAAACGTTCCTCTGAAATGAATATGTGTTATGAGACTGACAAAGCAGAATGTGTTATGGAAGTAGCAATGTTTAAACTTATTCAGAATATTCAGAATATGACAGTGAGATGTTGAAAGTAATATATAACAGAAGTGAAGAAAATTGTTGTTGAATATCAGATTTAGCTAACTTTGAACCTTGCCACCCCATTAACACATGGTAGTTATCAGCCATTAGCAACTTAACTATTGCATCCCAAACAATATCAACAGCATAGAAATTATGCCACATATAACTGGAGCATGCTCACTGAGTTGTGTTTCTGCTCAGGTACTTCCTCAAATCTACATAATCTACTGAAAATGTTCAAAATTCTCTCATGAAACTAAATGACTGTCAGACTGTGAGACTGTCAGATGCCTGCCTGGGTACCGCCACACACGCTGGATCTATACTGCTATACAAACTGTACCCCGACTACTTCTATAGTGTTGTCCCATGAAAATGTATAGCAGAACATTTCAGGGGTGTACTTACTTTTTCTGAGATACTGTAGGTTTCAGATGCTTTCCACAAAGTGAAACAATGTGAAAGTGTTTGATGCAACAGGCTGGCTGTGCTTAGAGCGTGCATCAATAGGCATAAGTATATATGCACATGAGGGCAGCAAGTGATCTTGTGCCTACATGCATTGATTCTCTATATATTGTGTCCTCTTAAAGATGGAGCAAATCTCTGGGCCCTTCTCCTGGGAAATTGGTAACTAATTGAGATGACTTTTGTCATACTGTGGACCTTCACTCATGTGATCAACCTTGTAAACATAGTAACAATCACACTGAAATCAACAAATATATCTGTGTCAAAAAAACTCATGAGCTCAGGTGAACCGGCTTTGAAATGTTCATCTCAACGACTTTTTCAAAACCCTGTGAGGCATCTTAAGACCCATTGAAAATTATTTATTTAATGGAATGTGGTCATGTGAGGTGCAAGTAAACACACCTGTGTAGCTGCCTATATGCACAAATGCTATATTTAGGCTTACCTGTTAATTTTTCTCTCTTCAGTTCGCATGCACAACTCTGTGCGTGGTAGTCAATAGTGCCACCATTTAGGGATATCATCTTTGGTGTTACTTTCAACTTCCACTACATGCTCCCTAAATAATGTAATCTAAGTTAAAAGGTTGGTTTATATGTTGAGAGAAAGTGCACAGGCCACATCATGATTCAGTAGGCTTATGGAGTCCTTGTCCTTGGTACAGCCGTTGTCAAACAAAAACACACTGATAGCGAACTACAGTCTGATCAAATAACTTTCTATCACAATAGTGCTCAAATCCATGGAGTGGGTTTTGTCTATATATTCATTGGGTTACTTAATTTGGTGCACTGGAAAAACTATCACACTGGTAAAACAATGACCTGATAGTGACCTTTTGATGCTCTGGCCTGGTGCCAGGGCAGGTACTGGCATACGACTGCATACGATTGTTCAGTCTGTTCAACACTTCCCTCTCCAGGATAGTACTGGGAACAGCATCAGATGATAATGTTTAATCCAGATGAAATCTCTTTTGAATAGACTAAGAATGCTCACGTGAAGGGATGAGAAAAATAGACTCCCATGATGATAATTCATACAATCTTTGTCATGACAGAAAACAATGACTGATTCACCAGTCACTACTTTCTTGCGTAACCCGGATCTCTCAAATTTCCAAATTATCTAATCTCGCGATTTATCCTGTACATTTGCCGAGATGCTCTCTATTCACGCGAGACTATGCCCAGTTGACGATATGCCACGTCTTTGAAAGTGTAGCATCCAGTGATCAGAACACATAGGTAGAAATAACAGTGTACTGAAGCTTTTAGCATTCGTAAAACATATCACGTTCCAGACACTAACCGGTCTTCAGACTTGTAAGTAGTAACAATGTTTATCGTTTGCAATAAATGTTTAACTGTCGCATTTCCGTGCTTTCTGTAAATATGCAGCATATAATAACGTTAACTCGCGCGGCTAACAAGTTAGCTTGAACAGCTAAACATCTTTGTTATTTGCCCTTAGTATTAGTAGCTGGGCTTGCAAGTAATCCAGCTAACACTGTCCAAACATGTATTTTTGTGGATAACGGGAACATCTATTGTTTTTTTCATTCAAACTTTCTCCAGTGTCACACACCCATTCCTTGGTATTTGTATTTCCGCTTAAGTTTAGTTTTAGGTCGTTAACGTTACTGTGTTGGAAACAGCTGGCATAGAACTACGTGCACTAGAATAATAACATTGGTTGTCGTCAACTTAGTACTTTTTGTAGTGAAACACTTCTTTAAAAACACTCAAACATTATATTAAACCAGAAGAATCCTGACACTGATTGCACCGTCATACTGATTTAATCCTACGTAATGGTACAATTTACTGTATTCATAAGGCCAAATTCTTTTATTTTTTTGATAGGCAAGATGGCAGGTCTTCGAGGCGTTTTGGCACTGCTAGTAGTGGCAGTAGTGCTTTTAGCTGCCCAACAGACCAGAGCACACTCCCATTCTCATGGTGACCATGGGCATGGCCACGATCACCATGGGCATCACCATGGTCACGGGCATGGACACGGACACGGACACGATCACCATGGTCACTCTCATGAAGGGCCGAAGATGTTTCATGGAGCCAGCAAGTGGAGTGCCGAGGCCAACCTTCCAGCACCTGAAGAGAATGATCACCATGGACACGCGCACGATCACCATGGACACGCGCACGATCACCATGGACACGCGCACGATCACCATGGACACGCGCACGATCACCATGGACACGCACACAATCACCATGGACACGCACACAATCACCATGGACACTCACACGATCACCATGAGCCCTCCCATGACCATGGTTCGGAGTTAAAGCAGGAAGCTGAGGGAGAGAAACGTGATTTGGTTGAGCTGTGGATGCAGGTACACATCCCACATTCATTTACAGCTGCCTTATTAGTGATTGTTTGTGTGTGTCCTGCATCCTGATATTTTTATCTCTTTACACACCTGTGTGAGTCATTTTCATTAAAGGCTGGAAAAATGTCTAAAACAAAATGAAATTTCACTCCAGTTATGATCACTGTAACTAAAAAAAAGAGTGTCAACCTGTGACTAATAGTGAAGAGAAAACTCACTAGCCATCCTTCTTCAAACAGATCATCTCCCCTGCTGAGGGAACCTCCCTCTGAGAGCAAACAAAATGGCAACTGTCACTTTGACTGAGCCTAGTACTAATGCTCTGCTGTAGTGAAAGAAATTGTTTGCCTAGAGACATTCTCAGATACAAGATCAAACAATGGCACTCAAATGCTTTGTTTCATAGTAAGATGTGAGTCAGTCATGGAGTGGACAGCACACACAAGCTGCTTTGTTGAGATGATGACAGTTCAGTGTTTTTATTCAATTACATTTCTGCCATTTATTTTTAGTCTGTGGCAAAACCCAGAAACCCCCAAATTGCAGGCCAAAATCAAAAAAATAGCACAATCTTTGACAAAAACCAGACACAATAGACCCTGTTGCCTCCAAGCCTATCCCATAATTCTTTTCAGTATTTTGTTTTTATTCCCTCCACTTTCTCTTCTAGGCTGTAGGTGCCACTCTGCTGATCAGTGCTGCTCCCTTCCTCATCCTCTTCCTTATCCCGGTCCAGTCCAATACGGACCAGCACCAGAATCTGCTAAAGGTGCTGCTGAGCTTCGCCTCCGGGGGGCTGCTGGGAGACGCCTTCCTCCATCTCATCCCTCATGCACTTGGTCAGTAGTGTTGTTGTTGTACAGTGTAGCAGAGTTATTAAGGTTGAAATTCATAACTCATGAATTTTATAAAGTTAAAATTTATGACTCATGACTCATGTCTTCATGTGTGTATTCCTCCCATATCTTCAGTGTGGTTGCTCTGATTTTTTGTACTTCTGTTATGGAATGACTGCAGATGTTATCAAATTTATTAAGAATTTCAGGTAGTTTGTATAAATGCACATCAGACATTCATTTGTTGTAATGAAGATGCCTGATATGAGAAATCTGATCCACTCTTAGCCTTCCTCAATGCAAATCTGGATGGGTTTGAAAAGACACAAGTCATTAGAGTTGTTTGTTTAAACTTTTGTGGGATGGTGAAATGTATTTTTTTGTATTTTATTATATTTTTTAAATTTCTAATGAATGCCTCATGCTTGGGAATAATGCTGCATGCTAGTCAACATCTTTGAGCTTTGATGTCACTTCCTCTTTCTCCACAGAGCCTCACTCTCACCATGAAGACGAGGGACATGGCCATTCCCATGCCAGTGAAGAATCACATGACCACGGCCACTCTCACGGTATACCCCACTAGTGTTGCACAATGCGCCGGTAATGGAAAGGTATCGTGATGCTCTGTGGTTAAAGCTGAGCCTACTATACCTACAATATCACTATAGCCCACTAACGTCAGAAGAATATCTAGGGCAAGGTGTCTTGTGCTCAAGACGAATCTTGGGGCTTGCCTTGTGTTGCCTTTACAAGGTCTTCCATCTAACTGTATTACTTGCAAGTACAGTGGAGTAATGTACTGTAGGAGTTCTGTAGGAGAGCACTTTAAACCTGAATTATATTTCCTCTGCTCTGGTCCTTGCTGAATCAGTGGTCAGGCTTCTGTTTTGTCAGCAGTGCATGTAGAGTGTTGGCAAGCAAATGCACTTCACACTGTGCACTCTGTGTCGAAATGGACATGGCAGTCTCTGTCAGCTGTCACCCTGCATGTGAATCATGGAATCCATGGTAACAGAGCCTACCCCCCCTCCAGGACTCACAGGCCCATGTCTCCCCTTGTCTCTCCCCAGGTGCCAACCACGCTCACATGATGTCTGTGGGCTTGTGGGTGCTGGGCGGAATTGTGGCCTTCCTGGTGGTGGAGAAGTTTGTCCGTCTCCTGAAAGGAGGGCATTCCCATTCCCACTCGCACGGACACGGACACTCTCATGGTAGGAGTGCTTCTGAGATGCAACTACAACTAGGATTGATTCTGGAAGGTGGCAAAATGACAAGAGCTGTTGTCATGGTTACTTTTAAATGCATGAGGCAGTATTTGAGTGCATTTTCTGTTAGTGTTAATAGAATAATTGTAATGTTTTTTCTTTTCCCCCAGCCATTTTGAACCCATAGCCCTGTTGTTTGGTATCACCAAGTGCTGTCAATAGGAAAAAGAATTAGAAAAATTTGCCGAATAATGGAGCTGCAGCTAAAGCTAACCCATGGGGGCAAGTTATATTAAAACTGAAGTTTCAGTTGGCTTTAACTGCTGGATCACTATTTGACCTATGCTATACACATTCTTTTCACTACTGACAGCACTCTGTGACTTCAGTCAAGGGGGGTATGGGCTGAAAATGAAAATGCGTCTTTTAATATGGTTCCTTATTTCATTCTCCTGACAACTATAGGTAATTTCTCCTTTTGCTGTTTGGGTGTTAGGAATTTTATGCTTGGATGTGTCTGTTTGAATTGTCTGAAAGTATATACTGTAGGTCAGTATGTGTGTCAAAGTTAATGGAACTAACTTTGATTTCCTATTTAGACTATTTAGGCTAGCAAAAGCTCTCCAACTCCCTGCCTTGTCTGATCCACACTAATCATAAAATGTTTTGCATCCGTTCTGTTGTTTCCAGGTGCTAAGGCAAAGGACAGTGACGGAGAGAAAGAGGATAAGGAACAGAAGAAGGAAGGCAAGAAGGAGGGAAAAAAGGCACCCAAGACAGTGGAGGAGAAAGGAACAGGTATGGAGAGCTGGTAGCATGTCTTGTTTTTGCCATCACAGTTCTGCTATCTTTATAATGTAAGATGAAGATCCCAAACTCAGCATACTGTCTCTACCATTGTCTGTTTCTGCAGATATTAAGGTGTCTGGCTACCTGAATCTTGCTGCTGATTTTACACACAATTTCACGGACGGTCTTGCCATTGGTGCATCCTTCCTGGTTGGGCCTGCTGTTGGCATGGTAACCACTATCACCATCTTGCTGCACGAAGTTCCTCATGAGATTGGTGATTTTGCCATTCTTGTCCAGTCGGGCTGCACCAAGAAGAAGGTAAAGGATAACTTTTGTATCAGGCACTAGCATCATGTCAAAAATTTTTGCAGGGACATGCTGTACATGGATATACTCAAAGTTTTTTTAGGTTTTAGTATATTTCACCTCCTAAATATCATTTCATAGAAAAAAAGAACACATTTGTGGCAGGATATTGTACTTTAATTGCTTTATGTGGACTCCTAGATAAATATTTAATTTCCTGTTTCCTGTCAGGCTATGTGTCTTCAACTCCTGACAGCTGTTGGTGCACTCGCTGGCACATCCTGCTCCCTCCTGGCTGAAGGGGTGGGGGCGGCTGCCACCGCCTGGATCCTCCCCTTCACTGCCGGTGGCTTTGTTTACATCGCCACAGTGACGGTTTTGCCTGAGCTGCTGGTGGGCCGCTCCAGCCTCGGCCAGTCGCTCATGGAGATCCTGGCGATGCTTTTCGGAGTGGGCATGATGGTGCTCATCGCTGAGTACGAGTGACCTCGCAAAAAAGCATGGGAACGGAACGAGGGATGACTGAAAGTGGGGGAAAGAGGGAGGGGGATGAAAGAACAGTGGTGATTAGGAGATTGGGAACAACGATGAGTCGTCATGCTGAACTGTGTTACTTTTGGAGAGAGCCGAAGCCTCTGGAGTAATGTGAGAGACAAAAAGGTCATTCTGTGGATGGAGTTGGCTATGTCGTGCTGTACAGGTTCATACATCATATCTGATGGGGGTTCCACCAGAGAGATGGGAGGTGCAAAGAGGAGGGTATGATATCAGTGTCTAGTCCTTCCAGCCCCATGTAACGTCCATTTTCATTCCACTTTGTCTCAAAATTGGAATCTCACTCTTAACACACTTCATTCTTTTCTGAACCGGCATTGTACTCCTACACTGCACAGAATAGATCACGTGTTGGTTCAACAAACTGGAGATGTTGAATCAACCACATAATCTATGCCTGTGGTCTTTTTACTTTAACTGTTGATTTTTATTTGGTCAAATGTGTAAATTGTGTTTAAAAGTTGTGTTTTAAAAATTCCATATGGATCAGTTAGATTATTTTATTTTAGTGTTTTTCAAAGGACATACTTTGTCAGTCTGCTTGCTGTCTATGACACTTGTTTCATTCCTGTCTGGTCCTTTCAAGGCTTTAAACAGTTTTGCGAATGTCAATGCCAGTTTTACTGAAGAAAATGTTAACAGTTAAGTCCAGATACGTGGCCGTTAAGAATCCTGACCAGAGTCTGTCTGCAAGGCATTGGAGATGAATGCAGCGCTTTTTGGTTCTAGGCACCTTTTAAAGCAGAGCTTCTTGTGGAAATAATTTAGGTAATGATTGTAGTCCACTGTCTCAAGCGTATGTGCAAACAGCAGCTTAGTTGTCTTACCACAGCCTAGCGTTGAATTTCTTTCACCAACTTTTCTCTTAACTGACTTTTGTCTTTTTTCTCAAGTTTACCTTGTGGGATCCACAGGGGTTTTTTGTGTCTTCAAGACAATCATGACTGACTTGTCAAATCGTGCCCCAACACACACACACACACACACACACACACACACACACACACTTTAATGTGATTTGCATCCTTGTGATGATGGACCAAACTGAGAAGTTTTGTTTTGCATTAAAAATGTAAATTGGTAAACCGAGCCTCTGATTAAATTTTACGGTTCAGTGTAATTTCATGGTAATGTGTAAAATAAGCACAGAATATATTAAACAAGCAGTAGGGGTTACCCTTGTTACACTTTTCTGGTTCATAACTGGTGCCCTTTTACAACTAAATAATCACCCAGTCTAAAATCAGTGTCACATGTTGCAATAGTAAGTGTTTCAATGTCATAGACTACTTATTTTGGAAATTGGTGTGGCATCCAAATGTGTTTGAAGCTGTAATTTTAATGATTTACAATGTGTTGCTTTGAGCCAGCTGAGATGGAGACATAGGGCCTGATTTTTGCCACATGATGTACAAACGCACATGGTCACAGTACACACAGCCTGAGTACTATTTAGATATAGACTCCTTCATAGTGGTACAGGGATATGTTTTGTTTTTGTTACACAGAAGGTGGCAACACTACATAGTGGTAAATAATATGCACCTCCTCAGCTATGTGTTGCATCTGTATTTATCTAGATTAAAGATTAGCCTGCTACTATTTAATACCAACATCCTTAGTCTTTTGGTTTTGACCAGTTTCTGTCAGATATCAGTAATTACTAGAATCAACTGGAACTTGAACTAGAGCTGCGCTGGAGAAAGATTTGCTACTAGTTTGTAGTAGTTTGTGTTGAAATCACAATCAAGGCTGAAAAACAAACTGAGTTTCCACTTGACTCTGGAGACAAGGAGATAAATCATGAGTAGTAGGAGAAAAATGCATCTCTCATGGTCTCTCTCTCTTATACACACACACAAACATGTATACACAGATATGCACACTAACCTCTAAAAGATTATTTGATGCTTTTCCCTAAATCCAGGTGTCTGTCCAAACCAAGAGCCACACAATAATATACTCCCAACTCTGACCTTTTCACTCCAACGATCACTATACTCAATAAAGCATCGAGTACCGTCCTCTAGCAATATCTGCATTGTACAGTTTCTTCGTAATTGTTACAGACCTTGTAATCTTTGACATTTCTATGTCCATCAGTCCTGTCATCTTACAGCTGTCCTGGCAGAACCATGACACTTTGAGCCGTCCTTGTATGATGCAGAGAGTGGTACTCTCCTGAATCACTCCTTCACCTCTGTTATTACCAAATTGAATTGTCCAATTGTGTTGTTCAATATAGGAACATTTAGGGTTCTCATTATAAATCAACATGGCAACCTCCCCTATCCTTGAAATATCGATGGTCATCACTGCAATCAACTCACTCTTATGCACAACCCACGAGATTTTATCAAATCCATGCAGTCTTTCTAAGATGTTGTAGAACTATGTGAGATTGTTACTGAGTCTAGCAGTGACATACGATAGCAGTGAGGTGGTAACTAGCTTAGAAAAATTAGACAAGAAGAATTGGCATAGTTCCCGTTAACTGATTGAAAAGTACAGTAAAGAATAAAACAGAGATTTACTCTTATGTCGTTTTAGGGACAACGGTAATCTTAATGGATCTTAAGTTAACCTTTAACTGGTTAAATGCAGGGCTGTAGTGGTAAAATAAAAGGTGGCTAACTGTGAATTCTGTAGAGTGTAGGGTGTGGTGTTTAAAAAGAGACCATGTATGATGATGGAAAGTTATTATCCAATATTTCTATTTAGAACAGCAGTGGCATTAAATGCTAATGATGGAGGGATGGTGGAGTGGGATTTTGGAATGTTAAAATTTGCATTTAGTGCATAAATTCTAGTAAGAGGATGTCAAAGTCATTTCTGAGATCTGAGAGGTAGGAAAACTGCGTTCGACTGTAGTCAACAAGCGCACACAGCCGACCAGCGACACCGCCAATCGAATTCTGAAAATGCGTTGCATAGCGATGAGCATTCATACACTTGAGAATCTTTATGATCATACACAATAAGAACTTTTAGGTGCGCAAGGTAAGAACTTCCCTCATTACATTAGTATCGCCAACTAGTTCACACACCTGTTTTCATAGTTGTTTCATAAAGTTTTATAAGGTCTCATTGATATGCCACGTCGAAAACGTCCGAAAACCTATTCAGGTAAATAGAAAAATAATGGACACGCAGTACATTTAAACCAATGTGTTTAAATGAGGTGTTTTTAAATAATTTATTGATAAATAGTCTAGTATCACCAAGAGTCTAGGATCACCAAGAGACAAGGCCAATGAATTGGTCTGAACTCTTCTGTCAGTATCCAGAGTCATTCGTACTATCTTGATATAGACTACCAAGTATTTAAACTAATATATAGTGTCTGTTTGCTCTAGTCCAATCTCAGGTGGTAAAAGACCCAAAGCCTGGTAATAGCCAAACCGCCCCTGAGCATTACAACTCAAAGCCAGCAGCTACATCAGACTTGCTCTGCCAGCCTGGTCACGGTAGCTGGAGGAGATCTTGTCAGGACTGCCCTCTGCCAAAGCCTGCACTGACCTCAAGGTCAGACACTGCTGTACCAAAGCGGAAGAGGGAGTTCAGCTCTGGTGCTGAGGACGGACCCCCACAGAGCCCCACTCTTTGCGTGCCCAATGATGAGGTCTCCTCTGTGGCCCCAGAGGCAAAAAAGAGATGTGGAGAACCCCACCAAGGTAAGAGATGAAGACAAACCATGTTGACAGTCCAAGTTAACAACCAAAATAAAGCATTTCAGCTGTTGGTAGGTTTCTGAATCTCATGTATTTTCTGTGCAGCGACATTTGCTTCCAGCTACTTAGTTGGAGAGCTGCTTGGTTCAGGGGGATGTGGCTCTGTCTATGCGGGAACAAGGAAGTCAGATGGAGAAGAGGTGAGACTCTTTTATTTTTTCTGCTTTTCCTTGGTACCATAGAGTTGATACCTCAACTAGATTATTACATTTCTCTTTGTAGGTTGCCATAAAGTACATCCCGAAAACAAAGGCAAAGAAATATATTATCATGGTGAGTGTAACTATGTGAAAATCGAATTTGGATATTTCAAATTACTATCTCAATATCCTAATATTTGCCTGGGTTAAGATGCCTATGTAAATTTGTCTTTTTGTGGTCACCACCATCTCTCATGTTGTCCTCTTCCTTGTACCCAGCCTGGTGATGGCAGGCGCCTGCCTCAAGAGGTCGCTCTAATGACCATTGTCTCTCAGCCTTCTGCATGCTTGAATGTTCTCAAGCTTCATGACTGGTTTGAAGAGCCCTTCCGCTACATTCTGGTCCTGGAGCGCCCCAGTCCATGTTCTGATCTCTTCGATTTTTGCGAGACATTTGGCGGACGACTGTCTGAGATGCAGGCTAAGCAGATAATGAGGCAGATCATCGAGGCGCTGATCCACTGCCGTAATTGTGGTGTTTTCCACAGAGATGTTAAACCCGAAAACATCCTGGTCAATCTAAATGACTGGTCTGTCAAACTGATTGACTTTGGTTGTGGAACTCTGGACAAAAACACCTCCTATTGTAACTTTGCTGGTGAGTTTGCAAATAAAAGAAACACACTAAGAAATTAAAAAGTCAAAAGGGGAGACTAATTGCAGTTATGAAATATGAAATATATGAAATATTTCTTTTCAGGCACCTGGGACTACTGTCCACCTGAATATTTTTTGCATGGGAGCTACCAGGCCATCCCTTCCACCACATGGTCTCTGGGAGTCTTGCTCTTTGAGCTTGTCTGTGGAGACCGTCCATTCGAGACCAGAGAAGATGTCATTCTCAATGAGCCAAAGTTTACTGCAAGCCTGTCCAAAGGTAGAGGAGTTGTGGAAACACCTAAAAATCAAATAGTCAATCCCTATCCTTTCTCTAATACAGTTCCCTGAGGTTGTAAAGCTACTGATGTTAAACTGAAGTGAAACACAACACCCCTTCATCTGGTCTAACCCTTGTGTGCAGAATGCCATGATCTCATCAAGTGGTGTTTAAGCACAAACCCTAAAGAGAGACCAGTCTTGGAGGACATTCTATTCCACGACTGGCTGTCAGGACACCACTGGTTTTAAGACACCACTGTGGGCGAGGATAGAAAGTAAGCCTGTTGTGTAATCAGTCATCATCAAGCTGCTGTGGTCAATTTAGGTTTTAATACGGAGAAGCATCCATATGAACCAAGGGCTCTTTTCTGCAGCATCACAGATGGACAGGGAAGGGCAAAGCCATTCAATTGCTCTTGGACACCAGCATCCACTAGACCACCGGGGCTTTGTTTTCCTAACTCCCCTGATGGACCAATGGAGTAGCACAAATAGAACTGTGCTCTCACCATCTAGCCTCTAGCCGTAACACCAGCCTCAGTGTGATTGGCTGATACATGCTGAGCTTTGTCGTCTGCCCTGTCATTGCAACTGATGGGCGAGGATCTCCATGGATTTTAATACGGAATGGATTTGCTACCCCTTTTGGACCTGGAAATAAATTAAAAAATGATCTACTATTGGACCACTGTGCAATCACTAAGACTAATAAGACTGCCTTTTTTGTTGTGCTTTGCCTGGTATAGATATTGACTACCATTCTAAAATACTTTCACAAGCCTGAGTTGTTCCTAGAATAATGCTCATTTGAAAGCCTCAGTAGGAGGAGGACCTTGGGAGCCTGCTGGAAAATGAAATAGTGTCCATCCGTGTGGGTTATGCATATGTCAGCACACATACATGTGAGTCTTAGGCAGGGGTTGGCAGCCTTTCTGACATGTAGTGCCTATTGCATATCTTATTTGTGATACTGAGATGACTGTAAAGTGGTCTGTGGCATGCGGTATCAGATATTTAAAAAAGACTTGAAGACCATGTTTGATGATGGAAAGTTATTGTCCAGTGTTTTTGTTTGTTTGTTTGTCTGTCAGGAGGTAGGTAAACTACATTTAGTTATATTTAGCCTCTACCACAGCCCTGGTTAAACAGTTATCAGATTGTAGATTAAATCCATTGGTGTGAATGAGATTAAAATGGTGGAGGAAAAATCAGTTACTGTGTTTTGTGGATTAATGAAGTGGTCTGTAGTAATTAGATTAGATTAGGTCATAATGAGCACAGTGATGATACATGATGTATCAGGTTGCATATACGATGAGCCAAAAATGAATTCACATCACATCTAGTCTTATGAAGCTCTTAATCTGTTCATATTATTGTTGAAAGAATGTCCGAATTGAGTTTTTGAAGACTACAAAACTGGTTTTAAAAGAGATTAACTTACCACAAGCAATGCAGAGGTTCTTACACGAAAAACAAAAACAGTATTAATTGCATACTCTATTGTTAGTGTGGAGAAATCACCGGAAAAACCGTAAAAGAGAAGTAGCTTGCCCTTCTATTTTTCTGTCTTACTGTGTCCTCAGGAGGACACACTACTGTAGCCTGAGCAATGTTGACATTTCTAGATCATCTGGCTTCACATCTTCACATCCTGTGCCTTTAGACAGTGATGTGATGCATATACAGAAGTATGAAAAAAAACTCAATTTTGGTTTAATTTGGTCTCGGTTTCATTTGGTCTCAGTTACCGTTGTCATCTTCAATGTGCTCTAACTGAAGAGGCGATAGGGTGTAGAGGGAGCCTTTATTCCGCCAGTAATTTTTACATTTACATTTTTATACATTTAACAGATGCTTTTATCCAAAATTACTTACATTTTTCAATCATTGATTATCAGGGGCAGGGGCATCAGGGGCAGTCTCCCTTTGAGCAACTTAGGGTTGAGTGCCTTGCTAAAGGGCACAACGGTGGCAGACCCACAAATTCCAGGCTACTAGCATGCTAGCCAGATTACTGAACAACTACACCACCACCGTCCCATTAATCAGTACTGATTGTGAACTGGAGCTGTGAAAGATTTGCTAATAGCTTTTAGTAGTTGTACAAATCTTATTCAAAGCTGGAAAGAGCTGGATCTTGCTGCATGCACTGCAGAAATCATTTTCAAGCAGTTCTGCTGTGTTTGTGCAAAACACAGGTGCTTAGTAAATCCACAGTCCTTTCTGCAAGTGTATTGGGTGGTGGCCAGAACAAAGGCAAGAGCAGCCAAGATGCTTCCGGAGAACATCAGAGCCCTCTCACAAACTGAGTTTCCACTTGACTCTGGAAACAAGGAGATAAATCATGAGTAGTAGGAGAAAAAATTTCTCTCTCTCTCTTACACAAACACACACACACACATACACAGATATGCACACTAAACTTTAAAAGGCAATTTGATAAATGCAGGCATTTGTCCAAACCATGGGCCACACAGTAATATACTCCCATCTCTGACCTTTTCACTCCAAAGATCCCTAAACTCAAGAAAGCATTGGTAGGGAGATATGTGTTCCAGAAGCACATTTGAAACAAAGACCAGTGTTGGGCAAGCTACTCAGATAATGTAGTTAACTAAGCTACCAGATGAAGCTTCACTCCACTAAAGCTACTTGAAGACAAAATGTAGCAAGCTAAGTTATAAAAAAAATGCAGAAGCAGTTTACTACATGCAAAGCAACTTAAAGGCCTAGAAATAAGTGAAAATTATTCAACCGTCTGTTAAGATTCTATTAGTGACCAAATTAACAGGTCTCTCCAATAGACAAAATAACCAACTATAGTAATAGCACTTTTAAAGCAGTACTAGGCAAACCAGTGATTTTTTGCCTCTGGAGATCCCCCTACAGGTCCTGATTTAAAAAAAATTACAATAAAAAACAGCAGCAACAACATAGTACATTCTCACCAATCCATGTTGATTTGTTTGCAAACCAGTGAATAGGAACCAGCAACGATCATTTTCAAATGTTGACAGACACAATTTAGGATTCCTTCATTCCTTCTCATCAGCTCACGTTTTCAACCTGCAAGTTCTTGTAACTGTGCTTAGCAGCAGCAGTGGTGGCCAAGAGAGCCTTCATTTACCGCCATAATGAGCCATTTCATCATCAAAGTGACTATGAAGCTGGTAAATTAACCATCAAAACAAAACAGCATAAAAAGTTGCCTAGTGTGCCTTTAAATAGGTAAAAAACTTAAAACAGTTATCGTTATTTCCACATTTCGTGCTCAGTAGGTCAAATAGAAGAAAAGTAGGCAAATGTAGAGGTGTGTGTTTAATTTGGTCCTGAAAAAAACGCCTGATTTCCCTATGTTTATACAGTATTTCTTATGTTGTCTACAGCATTTTGCACTATAGTTTTTCTAGTATATGTAGTATATATTTCTAATATGATTTTACTACTTAAGTTTACTTTCATTCGCACACATGAGTGATAGAGATTGATTTTGCACATTGTGATGTTTTAAGTTATGGCACCTCTCATGCAGCAAATGCATCACATTATTGCAAAGACCTGATCTTCTTTGACTACATGGAAGAATTTCCTGCTGTAAGCTGATGCACTGAAAATGTAGCTTATGGGGAAGCTACCCGTCTCCATGGCCAAAAAATAACTAAACTAATGAAAACCAGATTCAGATTCAAACAATGGCTGAGCTACAGCCACGCTACTCAGAAATGTAGTTAAACTAGTAGCTTCGTTACATATTGTGAAGCTACTGCCCAACACTGGCAAACAGTATAACAGATGGAGGAAGACATTCCTGTACAATTCTGACAGATGTGTTTGTGGCTGTAGTACTAACCTTTAATGGCTAGTCTGATGCCTTGCCCAAGTAGTGATGCTCTGAATCAGACTCCTTCACCTCTGTTATTACCAAATTGAATTGTGTTGTAGTTAGCGACTATGTTGACTAACACATTCATTATGTGAAATTTATGTGTCATTATTTATTTACTTTCTTGCAGTTTTACAAAAAATAAATACAAATACATATGCAAACGTGGATTTATGAATGAGTGCCAGCCATCATTCAAGTGTTGGCTAGCTGTCTAGTTCTGCAAGCAGACTAGAACGCAGTGCAAGGTCAGCATAGTAAAAAGACAACAGCGCAGCGGGATCAAGTAAGAAAACTGGTTAGGAAATCACAAGCCTACAATCAAGCAGACCAAAGCTGGATGCCGTTGAACAGGCTCAAAGTGCAGCCGTTCTAGAGCTAACCGAGGATGCTCACCAGCCAACTGAAAAATAAGAGCCGTTCCAAGCACCGGATGACCAGTCACAATCATCAAAGAAATCCTATCGGCCATCACAGTGCTCCAGCAATGGGTTAACATCAACAGCCGCCGCCAGAGGATGTGCCAAATCAAAAGCAGCACAGGCCCAGCTAGATTTTGCTGAAAGAGAAGCCGGCTTGATGAGACAGAAAGCTGAAGCCAGTATCCACGTCCTCAGCTGCCAAAACAACTCCAACAAGGCCAAGTCCTACGAGGAAGAGGAGATTGAAAGTGGGGAGAAGAGCCACGTACCATATGTTCCAAGCACCGAGAGCCTCTCAATGCAGCCGGACGAGCCGGTAACTATGTCGAGCAACATGCTGAGCTGTTTTGCAAAGAACCACAACCACTGACACATATGCCAGTGGACCTCCAAAGAACACCCAGACACCAAAATGCCAGACTAGCCGCTCGCCAATGTCTGATGTTCAGTGTTACAAATATTAAAAAAGAAGAACTAAGTAAGAGGCCTCCGTTAGGGCTTATCCTGAGTTTCAGCCACCCACCAACCCTCACAGAGTTTTCCCACATGAGCCACAACAAGCACAAGAGTTCGCCAGGTATCTTATGCGCCGAGAACTTGTGAGCTTATGCCTCCTCAAGTTTGATGACCGTCCTGAACATTACTGGTCATGGAAAGCATCCTTTGTGACTGCCATTCAGGATTTAGACCTGTCACCCATAGAAGAGCTAGACTTGTTAGTCAAACGGCTCGGAGCTGACTCCTCAATCCTGCCGCAGGCCTTAGCATGGTGTGGCAACGCCTGTTGACAACGCCAACAGTCGAGGACTGTTATGGCACTCCAGAAGTCATTGAACATGCACTGCTCAAAAAGATTTTCCAAAGTTAACAGACCATGCCAAGCTTGGAGAACTGGGTGACATCCTAATTGAATTGGAATGTGCTAAGGCAGAAGAATTCCCACCCGGCCTCACTTTTCTGGATACAGCCTGTGGGGTTAACCCCATAGCGGAAAAGTTGCCCTATAGCCTTCAAGAGAAATGGATAACCAAGGGGTCTAGGTTCAAAGAAGAACACAGGGTAGCTTGGGTCAACTCAGCACATTGCAAAAGACTGCAAAGCACCCGTCAAATGCACCGAGTGCAATAGTGCACATTGCAGCAGTCCACCCAGGTCCTCTTATACCGGCAGAAAGTGCAATAGTGGATAAGGAGAAAAGCGGGGAGATAAACAAAGACACACCAACAGCTGTGTCCAACTGCTGCACCAAGGTTTGTGGCAATGCAGACACTCCACGCTCATGTGCAAAGATCTGCCTGATCAAAGCCTTTCCTGCCGGGAAAATAAAAAAAAAGCACTCAAGATGTATGCAGTACTAGACGAAGAGAGTAACGAGTCACTCGCAAAAGCAGAGTTCTTCAGTCTCTTTGGTGTCAAAGCTAGTTCAGACCCGTAAACTCTGAAAACCTGCTCGGGGACAACAGAAACCTCTGGCAGGTGAGCCAACAACTTCATGGTTGAATCCCTCTCCCTACACTGATTGAGTGACAGAAAAGTGACATGGTACCTGATGATCCAGAAATCCTGTTGCCAGTTGTCGCGCAGAATCACCCCACCTCCAGCCAGTTGCACACAAGATTCCTGCTGTCCCTTCTTAGGAAGGGACATCTTGAGAGTACAGAAGGTACGGGAACAAATCAGCGGGCCACACAACACTCCTTATGCACAACGGCTCGACCTGGGCTGAGTCATCGTGGGCAAAGTCTGCCTGGAGGCTGTCCACAAACCAATGGAGGCCGATGTGTAATAGGCAAATGTGCTACCAAATGGCTGTACATCCTTTCTCCGTCCCTGTCCAAACAACATCCAGGTGAAGGAGGATTACAGTGGAGAGCCACATCATCACAAATGCCATTCCTTTACCCAGGGAAGATGTGGCCCAGACAGTAAGCACAGATAGACTGGAGCACTCAATTTTTGAGATCTCAAAAGATGACAACAAACCAGCACTATCAGTGGATGACAAAGTGCTCCTGACCATCATGAATGACGAGGTCTACCAGGATGACGACCAGAGCTGGGTAGCACCTCTGCCGTTCCGGTCGCCACAACAACTCCTTCCCAGCAACCGTGAACAAGCAGTGAATCGGCTTGCCTCACTCAGGAGAACACTGGAGGAAACGCCAGAAATGTTGCTACACCGAATTCATGCAGAGAATGCTGGATAACGACCAAGCTAAACGTGTGGCACCTTTGGAGCCAGGTAATGAACACTGGTACCTGCTCACGTTTGGTGTTTATCACCCGAAGAAGCTGGGTCAGATAAGAGTAGTATTCGACTTGAGTGCTGAATATGAAGACACCAGCCTAAATGATGTGCTCTTCAGCAGGCCTGATCTGAATAACACCCTGCAAGGGGTGCTCCTTAGATTCAGAAAAGAGCCTGGAGCTGTTACAGCAGATGTGCAGCAAATGTGTTATTGCTTTGTGGTCAGAAGTGATCATAGAGACTGCCTCTGCTACCTTTGGTATGAGGGTAATGACTTAAGCAAGAAGGTGGGGGAGTACAGGATGACTCCACATATTTGGAAATACACTGTGCCCAGCCATTGCCACATATTCCATGAGGCGAGGTGCCGAGAGAGGTGGAGCGGAATATGGCTCAGATGCAAGACAGTTCGTAGAGCGTCAGTTCTATGTTGATGATGTCCTGATCTCTGTCACCACACCTGAGCATGCAATAGATCTCATTACAAGAACCAAACAAATGCTCACAGAGTCTAACCTAAGATTACATAAAGTCGCATCAAACAGCGACTGTTTCAAGGAATTGAAAGACCTGGAAATTGGGGTAGATCCTCACCCTGTCCAGAGAAGCCTGGGTCTCTCCTGGAACCTAGAAACTGACAGCTTTACCTTCCTAGTGTCTAGAAGTCTAGAAGTCATATACACAAAGAGGTATCTTGTCCACAGTCAACAGTCTATACGACCCTTTGGGGTTCGTTGCTCCTGTAGTAATGCAAGGAAAAGCATTAGTGAGAGAATTGTCAAGAGAGCAGGGGTGGGACACCCCACTTGACCCAGGGAAAGAGACTAAAAGCTCTGGAAGACCTGCACATAAAAAGGTGCTACATCCCCGTGCTACTGACTTCAACACAGAGGAGAGAACTCTGCATTTTCTCAGATGCATCTACACTAGCCATAGGGGCGGTGGCCTACCTGAGAGCATTCCGCGCTGACGGCAAACCACGTGGGCTTTGTTATGGGAAAGTCCAGGCTGGCCCCAACGCCTACAAATACCATCCCCCGCCTTGAACTTTGTGCAGCCGTGCTAGCTGTCCAGGTGTACGAGCTGATCAGAGATGAGGTAAACATTGATGTGGATGCTGTCAGGTTCTTCACAGATAGTAGAATTGTGCTTGGCTACATCCATAATTCATCAAGAAGATTCTATGTGTATGCATCCAATAGGGTGACTCGTATCAGACAATCCACCCATCCAGACCAGTGGTCCTACGCCCCCATGGACCTGAATCCTGCGGGCCAAGCTAATCCATGTTGCAGCATCGTTTAAAGAAAATCCAGCCATCTTGGAGCGCAGCAGGTGGGGCTTTTTCAAAGAGACACTAACCACAAGTGAGCTGTCACACACAAAGTGAGTTATCATCCGTGCTGTCCAACATGATGCCTATGAAAATTAACTGAAATGCCTCAGAGAGGGCAAAACACTTCCTAAGAGGCCACTCAAAAGGCTGAATCCAGTGACCGTTGAAAACAGCCTGCTGCGGGGTCGCATATCATCTGCCCCGGACCTGTCAAGGGAAGAAAAACATCCTCTGATTATCCCACGCACTCATCACATTGCTACACTTCTGGTGAGGTACTACCATGAGCAAGTAGTACATCAGGGGTGTCACATAACGGAGAGTGCAGTCAGAGTAGCAGGATACTTGATCATAGGAGGAAAGCGTCTGGTGTCTTCCGTCATTTATAAGTGTGTGAGCTGCCGCAAGCTTCGCGAGCGGATACAAGAACAGAAGATGGCGGACCTGCCTGCTGAGAGGCTCACACCAGAGCCTCCATTCACTCATGTAGCCCTTGATGTCTTCAGACCAAGGGCCGTTATGACACACAGAACAAGAGGAGGAAGTGCAGTAACAGTAACAGTAAGCGCTTGGCAGTGATATTTACATGTATGTCAACCAGGGCTGTCCATTTTGAGCTAATTGGGTCAATGACCACTGACAGCTTCATCAACGCCCTGAGAAGATTTTTTGCTATCCGTGGTCTGGCCAGGCTTCTCCGCTCCGACAGGAGGACTAACTTTGCTGGAGCCTGTAAAGAGCTGGGCTTTAACACGGAACACTCAACAATAACAGCTTACCTCCAAAGCCCAGCAAGGGGTACTTATGGGTTTTCAACCCGCCTCACTCTACACATATGGGGGGCTCTTGGGAAAGACTTATCCATGTTGCCAGGCATATCCTTGATGCTATGCAGCTCCAGACTGGACACACACTCCTGACACACAAGGTGTTGGCTGAAGTCATGGCTATAATGAATGCGAGACCTTTGGTGCCTGTGTCCTCTGACCCAGACATGCCCACAGTCAGTCCTTACCCCAGCAATGCTCCTCACCCAGAAGATAAGTACAGTCTCAGCTCCCTCTGGAAACTTCCAGATGGCAAACTTGCACGGCAAACGGTGGAAATACATCCAGTTCCTTGCAAACACCTTTTGGAAGAGATGGAGGAGAGACTACTTATCCACTCTTCTGGGGTGACAAGTGGGCTGACGAAAGGCCAAAGGTAAAGACCAGTCTTGCTCAAGGACAGTCAAGCCCACAGGAATGAATGGCCAGTGGGAGTGATTGTCAACACTAAGCGGCCCGGAAGGTGGAAGTGAAGATTGTAAAAGAAGGAACTGTTAAAGTACTTTTGAGAGCTATCTTAGAGATTGTAGTTCTCCTTTCTGAGGAAAGTTAGGAGAAAGTTTCATAACCCTTTGAAATTTGAGTTTAATTTGTGTTTAAGTAAAAGGTTTATATGGCATAATAGTAATATGCCAAGCGGGGAGTATTCTGACTTTCCATAAGAAGTCATGCATAAGGTTGATGTTGACTTAGTTAATTGGCTTAGGAAATACTGCCACCTTGTGGACACATACGAAACTGTTCTATCTGCGTAAGTTACGGTTCATGTTTAGTTTTTCTACCTTGTATTCAGTGAACAACATGATTTCCAACGTTGTATTCGACATACACACTGGAGCCTTGGACATTATTTGTCTGTAAGTAGATATTTTGTGTCAACATATGATATGAGATAAAACTACACTGAATTTGGCTAGTTTAATTTGGTTTATCTGGCTCTACATGTAATGTTTGTTTCTTATGTTTAGTGGCTAGTCATGCTAGGTCTCGTCATGACCGTGTAGGCTAAAAATAGATTTCCACTCACTGTGATTGTGGTTAGCGATTATGTTGACTGTAACATATTCATTATGTGAAATTTATGTATCTTTATTTCTTTATTTTCTTGCAGTTTTACAAAAAAAATACACATGCAAAGTTGGATTTATGAATGAGTGCCAGCCATCATTCAAGTGTTAGCTAGCTGTCTAGTTCTGCAAGTAGACTGGAACGCAGTGCGAGGGTAGCATAGTGGCATTTTCACTGAGTCGAACAGTGACAGGATAGCAGTGAGGTGCTAACTGGTTTAGGAAAAAGAGACAAGAAGAATTAGCATAGTTCAGATTAACTGTTTTGTCATCAGTACATACAAGAATAAAACTGAGATTTACTCTTATGTCGTTTTAGGGACAACGGTAATCTGAATGGATTTTAAGTTAACCTTTAACTGGTTAAATGCAGAGCTGTAGAGGTAAAATAAAAGGTAGCTAGACTGAATTATGTGATGGATGTAGCGTGACAAACGGTGTGGTGTTTAAAAAAAAGCCATGTTTGATGATGGAAAGATATTGTCTTATAGCCTATTCTGTATGTTAAAAGTTGCTTTTGGTGCATAAACTGTAGTAAGAGGATGTCAAAGTCATTTCTGAGATCTGAGAGGTGGGGAAACTGCATTTGGCTATAGTCAACAAGCGCACACGGCCGACCAGCGACACCATCAATCGAATTCTGAAAATACGTTGCCTAGTGATGAGCATTCATATGCTTGAGAATCATTATGATCACAAATAATAAGAACTTTTAGGTGAGCAAGGTAAGAACTTCCCTCATTACATTAGTATCGCCAACTAGTTCACACACCTGTTTTCATAGTTGTTTCATAAAGTTTTATAAGGTCTCTTATTGATATGCCACGTCGAAAACGTCCGAAAACTTATCCAGGTAAATAGAAAAATAATGGACACGTAATACATTTAAACCAATGTGTTTAAATTAGGTGTTTTGAAATAATTTATTGATAAATAGTCTAGTATCACCAAAAATCTAGTATCACCAAGAGACTAGGCTAATGAATTGGTCACTTAAAGACTGAACTCTTCTGTCAGTGTCATTGGTACTATCTAGATAGAGACTACCAAGTATTTAAAGTAATATATAGTGTCTGTTTGCTTTAGTCCAATCTCAGCTAGTAAAAGATCCAAAGCCTGGTAATAGCCAAAGGACCCCTGAGCATTACAGCTCAAAGCCAGCAGCTACATCAGACTCGGTCTGCCAGCCTGGTCACGGTAGCTGGAGGAGATCTTGTCAGGACTGCCCTCTGCCAAAGCCTGCACTGACCTCAAGGTCAGGCACTGCTGTACCAAAGCGGAAGAGGGAGTTCAGCTCTGGTGCTGAAGACGGACCCCCACAGAGCCCCACTCTTTGCGTGCCCAGTGATGAGGTCTCCTCTGTGGCCCCAGAGGCGAAAAAGAGATGTGGAGAACCCCACCGAGGTAAGAGATGAAGACGAACCATGTTGACAGTCCAAGTTAACAACCAAAATAAAGCATTTCAGCTGTTGGTAGGTTTCTGAATCTTGTGTATTTTCTGTGCAGCGACATTTGCTTCCAGCTACTTAGTTGGAGAGCTGCTTGGTTCAGGGGGATGTGGCTCTGTCTATGCGGGAACAAGGAAGTCAGATGGAGAAGAGGTGAGACTCTTTTATTTTTTCTGCTTTTCCTTGGTACCATAGAGTTGATACCTCAACTAGATTATTACATTTCTCTTTGTAGGTTGCCATAAAGTACATCCCGAAAACAAAGGCAAAGAAATATATTATCATGGTGAGTGTAACTATGTGAAAATCAAATTTGGATATTTCCTATTACTATCTCAATATCCTCTGAAAAAAATATTTGCCTGGGTTAAGATGCCTATGTAAATTGGTCTTCTTGTGGTCACCACCATCTCTCATGTTGTCCTCTTCCTTGTACCCAGCCTGGTGATGGCAGGCGCCTGCCTCAAGAGGTCGCTCTAATGACCATTGTCTCTCAGCCTTCTGCATGCCTGAATGTTCTCAAGCTTCTGGACTGGTTTGAAGAGCCCTTCCGCTACATTCTGGTCCTGGAGCGCCCCAGTCCATGTTCTGATCTCTTCGATTTTTGCGAGACATTTGGCGGACGACTGTCTGAGATGCAGGCTAAGCAGATAATGAGGCAGATCATCGAGGCGCTGATCCACTGCCGTAATTGTGGTGTTTTCCACAGAGATGTTAAACCCGAAAACATCCTGGTCAATCTAAATGACTGGTCTGTCAAACTGATTGACTTTGGTTGTGGAACTCTGGACAAAAACACCTCCTATTGTAACTTTGCTGGTGAGTTTGCAAATAAAAGAAACACACTAAGAAATTAAAAAGTCAAAAGGGGAGACTAATTGCAGTTATGAAATATTCTCTGAAAATATTTCACTGCAGGCACCTGGGACTACTGTCCACCTGAATATTTTTTGCATGGGAGCTACCAGGCCATCCCTTCCACCACATGGTCTCTGGGAGTCTTGCTCTTTGAGCTTGTCTGTGGAGACCGTCCATTCGAGACCAGAGAAGATGTCATTCTCAATGAGCCAAAGTTTACTGCAAGCCTGTCCAAAGGTAGAGGAGTTGTGGAAACACCTAAAAATCAAATAGTCAATCCCTATCCTTTCTCTAATACAGTTCCCTGAGGTTGTAAAGCTACTGATGTTAAACTGAAGTGAAACACAACACCCCTTCATCTGGTCTAACCCTTGTGTGCAGAATGCCATGATCTCATCAAGTGGTGTTTAAGCACAAACCCTAAAGAGAGACCAGTCTTGGAGGACATTCTATTCCACGACTGGCTGTCAGGACACCACTGGTTTTAAGACACCACTGTGGGCGAGGATAGAAAGTAAGCCTGTTGTGTAATCAGTCATCATCAAGCTGCTGTGGTCAATTTAGGTTTTAATACGGAGAAGCATCCATATGAACCAAGGGCTCTTTTCTGCAGCATCACAGATGGACAGGGAAGGGCAAAGCCATTCAATTGCTCTTGGACACCAGCATCCACTAGACCACCAGGGCTTTGTTTTCCTAACTCCCCTGATGGACCAATGGAGTAGCACAAATAGAACTGTGCTCTCACCATCTAGCCTCTAGCCGTAACACCAGCCTCAGTGTGATTGGCTGATACATGCTGAGCTTTGTCGTCTGCCCTGTCATTGCAACTGATGGGCGAGGATCTCCATGGATTTTAATACGGAATGGATTTGCTACCCCTTTTGGACCTGGAAATAAATTAAAAAATGATCTACTATTGGACCACTGTGCAATCACTAAGACTAATAAGACTGCCTTTTTTGTTGACTATTGAAAGTAATGCCATTCATTACAATGTGATTAATTTACATTTGTGCTTTGCCTGGTATAGATATTGACTACCATTCTAAAATGCTTTCACAAGCCTGAGTTGTTCCTTTAGAATAATGCTCATTTGAAAGCCTCAGTAGGAGGAGGACCTTGGGAGCCTGCTGGAAAATGAAATAGTGTCTAAGCATCCTTCCATCTGTGTGGGTTATGCATGTCAGCACACATACATGTGAGTCTTAGGCAGGGGTTGGCAGCCTTTCTGACATGTAGTGCCTATTGCATATCTTCTTATTTGTGATTCTGAGATGACTGTAAGATGGGCTGTGGCATGTATCAGATGTTTAAAGACTTGAAGACCATGTTTGATGAAGGAAAGTTATTGTCCAATGTTTCTGTTTAAAATAGTAGTGGTATCAAATGCTAAATATGGACAATGCAGCATTTGGTGCTTAAAGTCTAAGTTGGATAAACTTGTTTCTGTCAGGAGGTGGGTAAAATATGTTTACATGCGTTTAGCCTCGACTACAGCCCTGGTTATACAGTTACCAGATTTCTGACTAGTGCTGTAAATAAAATGAAACTGTTAAACTCCTTGGTGAAGAATAGATGAAAATGGCAGACAACAAACATCACAGTTACTGTGTTTTGTGGATTAATGAGCATTATGATATGTGATTTAGAATCCGTTCATATGAGTAGATTCTTACAGAATAGGAAAAACAAAAACTGTATAAATTGCATACTCTTGTGGCAGTGAGGAGAAATAAACACCATGAAATATATACAAGACAAGTAGTTTGCCCACAATGACAAGTGAACGCTGCCACTTGTTATTTCCTGTAAGGGCTGCACAGAATGGAAAGTCACCCTTGTTTGTGTGTTTATGCCTCAGAAGACCCTCGAGTGAACAGTTAGGATTCAAATTGTAACTATTGAACTGTAGTGTACATTGAAGTGAGTTACATTTGATACAATTAGACAAGTTTTTCACCTAAAAATACTGTTAAAGTGCTTCAACAGAAGTTATGTTGTAATGAAATGCTTTAGACTTTGTATTGTGACCTCAGGAGAGCACACTACTGTAGTTACTGTCATGCATGGCTCCCTACAAAATGAAATTTGTAATAAGAAGCACTAAACATTTTGAAATCAAGTGAAATTGCTTTAGATCATTTTGAACCTGATCAATTTTGACATTTGTAGACTGATGATCTGTCTTTCTTCACATCCTGTGTCTGTGTCTTGAAACATTTTAAATATAAAAAAACACAATTTTGGTCCCAGTTTCGTTGGACACCGGGGTGCCGTTCTAAGCTTGCATGTGCTGTAACTGATAGGGAGCAGAGGAAGTCTTCATTCACCCTGTAATTTTTACATTTACATTTTTATGCATTTCACAGACACTTTCATCCAAACAACCAACATTTGTCAAGTATCAGTTACATCAGGGCCAGTCTCCCCTAGAGCAGATTAGGATTGGGTGTTAAGTGTGCAATGGTGGCAGCCAGGATTCCAACCCACAATTTCTAGGTTACTAGCATGCCTGCCAGGTTCCTTAACCACTACACCACCATCGCCCCATTAATCAGTAATGAGTCATTTAACCATTGAAGTGACTACAAAGCTGGATATATTAATCTTAAAACAGCATAAAATGTTGCCTGGTGTACCATTAATTAAAAGTGGGGATCATGTAAGAGGCCAAGATGTAGTGACCCTCATAGCTTGATTGAACATTGTTGCTTTATTATGTGAGCACACTCATACACATACACACACACACATTCTACCTGCCTTGGATGTGTCCCATATCCAGAAGAAAAATGATGAGGGCTTCATCTAGAGGTGCTTCGCTCACAGAGCGGGGCCAAAGGTATTCAGGAGGACTCCTGAAACTTACTGACTCGTGATGTGGACTGTGCACTTTTCCCTCCACACAAACCACTTGGATAACTTGGATCACATAGTGGAGCATAGTAGAAATTTCTGAATAACATCAAAGACGATTCCCAAATGTACTGCATGGAGGGACATAAATTGACTGCAACACAGAAATGTGTGCTATCTGAAGAATTTTAAACATCTAGTTAACTTCTCTCCATCACTCCTGGAATATCTTGTGATCCAGAAGTTATAGTACATGCGTTCTATTGTGGCTTGTGCATGCTGTGTTAATACACAAAAAAAATGCCTGTTTTTTATTGTCTGTCATTGGGTGGCGCAATATGAGGAATATGGAATCATTCTGAATCATTTGATGCAGCTCCTTGGCACCTAGGCTCTACCACTAAAATGTATAAAATTGGGCACTATGTTTTTTTTTTTAACAGGAACTTACTGTAAGAAAGAAAACAGTGTCATTGAAAGCAGATTTTCAGATGACATTTAATTGTAAAGAATAGGTAATGACGAAAAGTGATGTGAAACTGACATTTTAATTCAACAAGTTTTTTTTAAATTTGCAAATAAAATTGTAGTTGCAAAGATTGCTGTCACATAAGTAGTCAAATGTTGTTTGTTAGTTAGTTTAATTATTTATTTATACGTTCAGTGCATTCAGGATTGATCTTTTTTATTATTTTAAGTTTGCAGTTGCACAAAAACCCTGCTGCTGTGTACAAGAACAAAAACATACTGCACATCAAGACCTTCAGCCTCTACTCACCCCTCATCCACCAACAATTTCACACATCCTCATATCTGTACAAATTATGTGAGTAAATAAGTAAATAAAATACTATAAAAGGAAACAATGCATGGTTCTGGCTCGTTTGATGCTTCTTATTGACACACCATAAAAACCATAGTTTTTGTGTCCTGGGAATCAATGAAAAACTACTGTTAAATGAACAAACAAACACATAAACAAACCAACAACAAAACCAACACCTATATGACTGTGTCGTGCTCATGAGAGGTGTAAAAAATGTTTTGTGCTATTTCCCCCAGTAGCTGTACCACAGGCCAACCACAGAGACACTGTGAGTGAAACATGCTTGAGTCAGCCACCTTCTGCAAGTGCTTAGCCCACTGCTGCAGGACCAAAGTACACTGTATGAACAAAAGAATTAAGCTACAAAGGAGATACTAATTCCACATTGATGCCCAGGATTAAAATGGGATGTCACTGAAGTTCCTGTGGGTGCAATGGCAGGTATCTCAGTACTTTTTGTCTGCATTTAATCCATTATAAAGCCTTGAGGGAATTTTCTCACCAACATCTTCAGGGAGGGAATAGATGCTTTCTGGTACCTGAGCAGTAACCACAACTATTCACAGCTAACATTGCATAGGTTTTGCAGTGCAACTTGACTGCATCATTATGTCTGATGCTAGTGTAATTGTGTAAGTGTAAGTGTTGCTTGAGTTTCCTTTCTTCAGTTTTTTTTTTCAGTGAGTTTTGGTCGTCCGCCTCCAGGAAACTGAAACACCAGGCAGTGTGAAACTCACTGGGCATGTAGATCCACCTGAGTTTTAACACACCGTCAATTTTCGCATCCTGGCAAACAAATTTTTTGTGAAACATCCAACAAGCCCTCAACCTCCCATGTGTAGCGTAGCGCCACTTATTGACACACATAAATAGTAATATTTTGTAGCAATTACCATCAGTGATTCTCTGGACACCAAAACAATGGGTCAGTTCAAACTCACTGGGCATAGAAATCCAGTGGGCTTATATGCTCATATCCTAGGCTATTTTGGTCCCCAGCTTCTCCCCTCTGCTGGTCCTGTTGCCCGGGTGCCGCTATAGCAGGCAGCCAACTACTTTGGGTTAGAGTGTACTTGACTTTACTGTGTGCTGTGTGTGTTTCACTAATTCACGATTGGGTTAAATGCAGAGACCAAATTTCCCTCACAGGATCAAAAGAGTGTAGATTACTAGATTTTTCCTTTTTCGTACGGGGCCTGGAGCAATGTATGGCGGTCATTATGTACCTCTAGGTGGTAAATCTAATTTGTATAATGCTTTACCTCCGTATTCTCATAGGAACATTGGCTTTACAAGCATGTGGCAATGGTGAAGTTGTCTTTGTTAAGCATTTTTATTGTCTTACCATTAATGTACACTACTAAGCACCCCCAGACCTTAAACTTTACTATGCCATGTTTGATAGATCAGCAAGGCATTCCAGAAGCTCCATGACATATGATAACATATGATAACATTGGTATTTAATGGGTATTAAAGCCGCCGATGAGGCCCACACCTTCATATCCACATATACACCATGGCATCGCCACTATTGGTGATCAAACTGTGAAAATTCAAATTATATTCAGCTGGTAGTTCTATCCTGAGTATTGCACAAACTTATACTAAAAGAACAACAGCAGGGCTGCTACTAATAATATTATCAATTACGAGGGCAAATTTAATTTTAGCAGATTTCATAAACAAAGATACACAGATGTGTTTAACTGCATTTCACATGACCACATTCCATTAAATAAAGGTGTCACCTCAATCACTTCCCTGTGGCCTTTCAGAGTTCTGAAAAAGTTGTCGAGATGAACAAACATATAAAAGCGGGTTCATACAACTATTGAGAAAAGTGAAACTTTTAACAATAATGTGGCTTGATTTCCAAAAGCTCTTCAGTGTGTTGGACAAAGATGGGTTAGATGATGTCAGGGCAATCGTTAGGATTCTCACAAGATTTATCACATGTACAGGGGTCCACAGGATGACAAAAGTCAGCACAATTGAGGTCACTAGTTTAGTCAATCTCTGGTTGCTGAAGAAGGCTGTCTGGTTAACCTTCTTTTGGAGGCAGCAGTAACAGCTCACTATGATGGAAAACGGAATGACAAATCCCAATATAGTCTCATATAGGAGAATGGCTAGAATCTTCAGGTCTGACTCAAAGATTCGTTCACAGATTTGCTCTTTACTTAAGTCTGCATACATAGCATCTGGGCTGGCAATGATAAATGCAAGTATCCAGAGACAAAACAGCAAAATTTTTTCCCGTTTCCCGCCCAGTTTGTTCCACTGGTTTCTGTGCAGAACCATTAAGTACCTTTGGACACTCATCAAAGTTACAGTCAACAAACCAGCATACATACTACTTAGGACCAGGAGGAAGAGCAGCTTGCAGAGAGTACGGCCAAGCATCCAGTTGAAGTTCCCATTGTAGATAAACCAAGGCAAAGTGGTCAGACACAAGATGTCAGAAGTCGCCAGATTCAACATCAGATGCATGGTGAAGTTGTCCTTCTTGAGGTGGCGAAGGATGAACACCACAACACAAATGTTTCCAGGGAAACCCAGCAGAAAACACAGACTGAGCAACCCAGTACTGACCTGCTTTGGTACATCTACACTAGTGAGATTTGAAGTGGTATGGTTTAGATTCTTCATGTTTCTCTCAGGATGACTTGAGCAAAAATGTGAAGCAGGTCTGAACACAAGATAACAAGGTAGAGTAAGATATCAAGTAATTGTTGCCATGTGACACTGTGGTTTGGACTGTGGCAATGCATGTCAACCAAAGGATGTTACTGAGGATGAGCCACTATCTTGCGTATCTCCCTGTTGCAACTCATGCATATAAAAAAGAGCAGTCGTGCAAAACATAAAGGAAATATATAAGTTCTTTGGCTCTTGACCGTGGTGAGCTTGAAATACATTAACAATGTGTAGAACGAGGGTCTGGTTTTAGTATGAGGCGACACTTAACGGCAAATGTCAGATTTTTGGTAAACTAGTGCAGTGCCTGTACAAAAAAAATATTCCAGGAAACTGATAGTACAGGTACATGTGTGCAGGTAGGTCCATGTTGAATCTGTGATATAAGCTGAATTCTTACAGCACCTCTGGACATTCTCAGAGGGGAAAAAAAACATGCATACATGAAGGAGCTCGTGCACAACACTAAACTCGTGCATGAGCTGAAAGGGGGGAGCCCACCATTCAGCATGGCAAAAATGGTGCTGGAAATGATGCAAAATTATTTCTGAAAAATTGCAACAAGGCTTGCCAACCAGACTGAGCTAACCAGCCAAATCCTAACCCCCTGGTTTCAGGTAGCCTGGTCATGCCTTCCTACGCACTTCTGTTTGACGAAATAAGTGTAGTAAGAGGCCAAGGTTTCAGGTCAAGAAACCTTGCATTCTAAGATGCACTGCAGAGCCTACCCGTTTGTTTCTTTGTAGTGAAATGATTTAACGTACACACACCACAGAGGTTACAGAGGCCATGTCTGTGTGATTGAGCTTTTTTAGGCTGATGTTAATTGTCATAGTTGTTGTCCAGACTCCAGACTGTGTGTGTACTGTGTGTCCTTAGAATGGGTATGTATAAAGCAATGTACATAAAAGTCATGATGTTAAACCAAAAAAAATAATTAGCTGAATTTTAAAATGGGCTACAGGCTTAGGCAAAATAATAAACAAAACATAGTCCCCCCTCACATTGGCACCCAACACCCTGATCATGACACACCCACTACACCCCTGCAATTAAGACAATGTTGTGCAGAGAAAAATGCAGACTTTTTAAAAATCAAGCTATATACACATTAGGCCAAGGTTACCCTAACCATAACCCTAACACTAGGTTATACATATAGACCTTTTATAGGTGGTCTGTGGCCTATATGTTAAATAGGCTACCTACGTTTTTCACCTAAAATACAACAATTTTTAAAACGTTTTAAAACGTTATTTTGATATATCTTATTAATCATATTTGATTTCAGACACTATTTCTTGCCTGTCTGAAGAAGCTCCTGGATCGGCTATAGTCTTCTTTTTCTTTGCCATGGTTTTCACAGATGTCCTTTCCTCTTCATCTTCCTCAGTTTCTATTTCATGCCCTGACTCTTGTGACTCATTTCATCCTGGGCTGTCTCCTCTTCCTCGTCCACATTTTCCTCCTCAGCGTCTGACTCCTTTTCTGTTCCTGCCTTATCCTCATCCTCTGCCTCCTCTGTTGGCTCTTCTTCCATGTCTGTGTCTTTGTCTTCATCTTTGTCATCATCATCATCGCCTGTCTCCTTGCCCTTTATGTCCATGTCTGTACCCTCAACAGTATCTTGTTTCTCCACACCTATCTGTTTCTCATCCTCTATCTCATTCGATTCATCTTCTTCTTCCATCATAATGTTCTCCGTGTCCTGCTCAGTCTCATTGTCTATATCTGACTCCTCATCCTCTGTCTCATCTGGCTGCTCATCATCTGACTCGGTCTCCTTCTCTTCCTGTTCAGTTTTTGTAGCCTCCTTAGGTTGAGCCGTGGGCTTTTTTCTTGGTCTTTTTAACTTGTGCTGAATGGAGCCTTGGTCTTCCAGCCATGTCTGTTTTGTTTTGTTTTTTCCTAAAGGGTTAAAGAAAAACAATTAACATTTAAGCTACAAGAAATAGGCCTACACATTAAAAAAAACATCTAAAATAGTCCAGACTAACCTATATGGCTAAGGTTAGTCTATAATTCCTTTTTACAGTTAATCAGATTAACATCTGATTGCAACTAACATTTTTGATGACCAAACGAGTCTATGCATTATCCAAAATCCAGATATTGTCACCATGGTGATAGGAACTCCCTGTGAGAAGTTGGAGGTTGGAGTTTTAGTCATGTTTTGATTTTTATGTGATAATTTTAGTGTAAACCACTACACCGAACAGCAATAACATAGGCCTAGCTGAATAACATAGCCTTAAAAAAACAATACGAAAAAGGATAGGCCCTCCTCTCAGATCTGTCGCAAGTAAACGTGGCTGTATATATAAAAATACAGAATTTTTCTTTTTAAAAATCTTAACTTTATTCAGAGCGATTATTTTCCTTCAAGAGACTTTTGTTGTCAAAGTGCACTCACCGAACCTTTATTTTGATATTATTTCCTCCCCCTAACCCGGAAGTGAAAGAAAACACTCTCCAACACGAACCTCAGCTGATTCTTGTCAATAATATATCGGATCACTGAAGAATCGCACTGAATATAACGCTTTTCATTCACCCCTTCCTTACTTGTGGGATATTGGGTGATCTTTCAAGTTTGAAGAAAGCTTAGCATCTAACGTTATTTGTTCGAAAATGAACGTCACTCTTGCTGTCAAACAGTATGTCTCGAAAATGATTGAGAGCAGCGGGCCCGGCATGAAGGTTCTGCTGATGGATAAAGAGACGGTAATAATATATATCTACGTGTGATTTAATTGACTTTCTGAATTACTCGTATGAGTTTGAATTGCTTAAACTTGTTTAAACTGCTGCTCTTGTGTGACAGGAATTTTGCATTGAAGGGTTAAGATAACAGCAGTTTTCAGTGATACAGCCTCCATTAAAAGTAAAATTATATGTCAATGTGTTTGTGAACGATCCAGAGTAACATATGATCTGACAATTTAGGTACGAACATGTCTGCGTAGAATAGTGATTGTGCTTTTTGTACTTGTGTCTGAACTAGCAATGTTTGTTCTGTCTCCATTACTTTAGACCAGCATTGTCAGTGTCGTTTACACTCAGTCAGAGATCCTACAGAAGGAGGTCTATCTCTTCGAAAGAATTGATTCACAGAATCGAGACAGCATGAAGCATCTCAAGGCTATTTGCTACCTTCGACCTACCAAGGTAGTTGGCTATATATAATTGTTTTTGCGAGTCACCATTGCCTGTTGTACCCTTAACACAAATGCTGTGAATACAATAGCCTAATGTAGGCTACCTGTTAACTTGCAGGAGAACGTGGAACATCTGATTCAAGAGCTGCGGCGGCCAAAATACAGTGTTTACTTCATTTGTAAGCAAAAGCATAAGACCCTGTTATCCATATGATTCTTCTCTCATGTCTATATGTTTCATCATAGTTCACAAAAATGTAGTTGCAGGTTTCTAGCCACTTGGCTTTTCAGGGTCTGTCTGAAAGTATTTACCCCATGTGCTGTTTGGTTTCTGCAGACTTCAGTAATGTCATCAGTAAAAGTGAGGTGAAAGCCCTAGCAGAGGCTGATGAACAGGAGGTGGTGGCAGAGATGCAGGTATGTTCCTTTGAATCTCTTCTACCACATGTACAAGTCTTTGCCTATTAATTTCCCAGTTCACCCAGTTCAACTTGTAGTAAATGTCTTCTGTTGTAGTTTGAATGCATTCTGATGTTTTTTGTCTTACAGGAGTTTTATGGGGACTTTATTGCTGTGAATCCTCACGTGTTCTCTCTTAACCTCAGTGGAGTAGCCAGAGTGAGTTAGATCCTTACAACTTGCTGCAACATAGATCTGGACACATCGTTTTACTTTATTGTCTGCTACTCTTATTTAACATTGTTAGGAAGAAATTTGTTTACATTTGTTTTATATTTGTGAGAAATATTGTAAAATGGAATGTCTGAAAATCCAGTGTTATTATACTATTGTTACTATACACTATGTTACTTGGTAACATGATAGAAATCATGTGATCTGTCCCTACTTAGCCACAAAAAAAAAACACAAAAATGACAATTTCCAAAATGGCGCACAGCTATTCTATATACTGCATATCACCTGGGATGTACCATTGCTAGATCTTTTTTGGTTGTTCTAGGTTGAGAAAATATGTGCTAATATGTACTAATTTTACTTTCAGATTTTACCAAACAGAGCCATAATTTCAGGAAACAGCGTAAGCAGTGTGAACAATTTGGTCAAATGAGCACACATTCTCTTGATACAAAATGACACATCCCAATGGGTGTTGTATGCAGTTTAGAGCTGTATGCTTTTTCAGAAACAGCAAATGTGTTTAAGCGCATTGATACTTTTCTATTATATATTCTATAATACTAACTGTGTTGACTAGTACACATGCATTGCAGATGTGGTGAGCTGCATAGTGAGCTGTTTCCCACTCTATGAGATTCAGTGTTAAGTGCATAAGACATGAGCAGTATTAAAAATGGATCAGTCTGACAGATAAAGCCAGACAGTGATGAGGATATCATTATGGTTCTTCTAATAGTCATTGTGAAACTTTCTACTAATCAGAATGATAATGGGCAGGATCAAGAAACATCCCTCCTCTCAAATATGAAACCTTCGTTCATGTTATCAGTAATCTACTGTCTCTGATTGTTCAAGACCACAAAAATGAACACTGAATTGACTAGTCTGTCTTTCTTGCCAGCAGTGTGGCATAGTGAAATATTAAGTTGTACTGTATAACAATCCAAATCAACAATATCTAATGGGTGAATTTGTGTCATATGCTTAGGCAGGTACGGTTGCACTCTAAGTATATTGTGATCTTGACTTATAATGCTCACATGTTCTGTTCCTGCCCATGTGTTGGTGCTCAGGGTCGAAGCTGGGAGCCTAGTTTACTTGCTCGGACCACCCAAGGACTGACGTCAGTGTTGCTGGCTCTGAAGAAATGCCCAATGATCCGCTACCAGCTCTCCTCAGAAATGGCCAAGAGGCTTGCAGAGTCTGTGAAGGTGTCTCCATTTCCACACGGTCACTGTTTTTTATTTGAGAAACAGCTCTTTGTGGAAGAGGTGCCAAAAGTGGCTTCATACTATGGTTTAAAGAAGCCTTGTCATTAAAAATATGTAGGGACACACACACAGACACACACACACACAGACGGAGAGAGAAACACTCTTGTCACAGAAGCAAATGTTACCAAACAAAAAACATAGTCTTCCCCATAAACTCACTAGATACCTTGCATTCAAATTCAAGCTCATTTATTTGTCACATAATCATAAGAGTGTCCCATTTGCAGTGAAATGTGGGACTGGTAGACTCCACCCACTATTTTAAGCAGAACATTAACAAATACATTTTTATGTTTTGATTTGATTTTTAAAATAGCTGGCATATCCATATTAAGGAGTTTAATGGACTGATGGAAGAAGCTCATTCTTTTGAAGTTGTTAAAGTATTGCATAAGCGATGCATCAGCTAATGATGCATCACTTGTTGATGTTTACTTAGAATTCATCTATCCACTCTACTGTGACAAACCCACTCTTACTGCACATATTCTAATATACATCTGCATCTAAACATGGATTTTTCTCTTTTTCTGAAGAACACACACCTTTCCTAAATAGATCCTCTCCATTTATGCCTACAAAGATATCATGGTAGAGCTTTGACTTGTCTTAGACTTGACTTGTCTTTGACTTGACTTGTCTTTGGCTTGTGTCTAAAATGTTGGGTGTTCTTTCCCTCTCATGCAGCAAATCATTACCAAGGAGTACGAGCTGTTTGACTTCAGAAAGACAGAAGTGCCTCCCCTGCTGCTCATCCTGGACCGGAGCGATGACGCCATCACCCCCCTTCTCAACCAGGTCAGAGCCAGGGTTAAACCTTTAGGAGTACACCCCGCTAATGGACCTCTAGACATTTGTCTAAATCCCAATGTCCTCCCAAACCCTAAGCTTAGAACCCTCAGTCACTTACCTGGCAGGAGCTAAAGGTTCAGGGCTCAGGGCATCAGGATTCAGCTATCAGCTGCTGTCCTCCCCGCAGTCAAGGGTCTGTTTCCCGAGAGGACGTGACCTCAAACATTGTTGCTAATCACTACTTTGTTGGCTGCAATACAGTTGCCTATTGCCAACCAACTTAATGCTCTTGGAAACAGACGTCAGATGGATAATGGAGGAGAACTGCCACTAGAGGGCGCCAGCTTTTAACATTTTCCTCAGCTTTGTTCTTTTAACCTTTATGTGTTGTCTCCCTTACACATGGTGGCTGAGATTTCCGTGGATTGGTTCAGATTTCATCAGACTTAAGATCAAATAGGGGAAATTACAAGTGAGCAAAAGACCATTTGTGAGAGTTAAACTCACAGTGATAAATAGTGTGTGACATTGACCTAAAATTGAAATAAGAACAAAGGCACAAAGATGAGTGAACTAAAATGGCATTGCATTAGCATAGACACAACCCATCAGAGCTGCAGATCCACTTCATATTCATCACAGTAAGATTTTCAATAGGTACATTCTTTAGTAACTTATTTGTAATATTTCCCATCTGTGAAAATGTTTGTACACACAGCTGCTATTTACACATTTAGTTCTCTGTGTGATTAGTTTATGGTCAATTACTTTTTTGTAGTGGACGTATCAGGCCATGGTGCACGAGCTTCTGGGCTTGAACAACAACCGCATAGACCTATCCAGAGTACCAGGCATCAGCAAAGACCTGCGAGAGGTTGTGCTCTCGGCGGAAAACGATGAGTTTTATGCCAACGTAAGTCCTTGACATATTTTCTATTCGTTCTGTATCTTCATTGTTCCACTCTTTCCTTGTTCTCTACACACTTGCTGTGGTGTTTCCCGGACTAGTTCATTTGTGGTTAATCTGTGGTTCCTTTTGATTTCTTTTGTGCCTCAGAATTTATACTTGAACTTTGGTGAGATTGGAACCAACATCAAGAACCTGATGGAGGACTTCCAGAAGAAGAAGCCCAAAGGCCAGCAGAAACTGGAGTCCATCTCCGACATGAAGGTCAGATGCAGCACAACACAGTCCCAACACACTTCGTCAGTTACTGATGGTGTTTGGGGATTTCAGATCTGAGGTTAAAGTTTTTGAGCTGGTGGAGAACCTATACATAGAGTTATGATGAAACATACTGAACAAATCATTTGAATGTGTCATAAGCCTCTTTCAGCCATTGGATATCAAAAGAGAATCAAACAGTAGGCTGCATGTCGAAAACTCTGGTAGTTTTTTACCCAGCACTGCAGACACCCTAGTATCATCAGTATCTGAGTTGGCCTACTAAACGTTTGTGGGGTGAAACTACACAGTTAATGTCCATGTAATCTAATGTCTACAGCAACCCACAGCAGCTAGTATCGCTAATATTTTGCACCAGTATCCAGCCACAGTAAAGCCTTGTCTGTGTCTGGAGCAGAGGGGTTTCCAGTTACTTCTAAAATGTCAATCTAGATGAGCAGGCTAGATGAATAGCTACTTGTGACCTGGAGTGCCATGAGTCCAGGAGTTAGACTAGCCCACTGAATGGTTTTCATTTTGGATGAATCATGCAAGCAGTTTAATCAAGGAAAATTTGGGCATGGGATGATATTCTCTGTCATCAGGAAGAACTGAGGGGATAAGATGGAGGAGGCATAAATCCTATCTGTACATACTGTGTGTGAGTAAATAAAATGCTGGTATTTCTACAGAAAGTATCGTACAGCTTATTGAGTCTATAAGGCTCTGCAGAGCTCCCTCTGTTGGCTATCCTGCGCAACTCTTTTGTCTGAGGCTGAGTTTGAGCACAGTTTGAGGGCCATGTCTGAATCATCCGTGTTGTGTAATATTTCTGAGTAAACGTATGGTTGGTTACAGGAAGTTATGTTTGAAAGAGGCTATAGTCATTAGTCATAATATGTGAATGATTGTTGGTATTGCTATACTGTGAGCCTTCCACATTTCCCCCTCTTATGCTGTTATGTTGGTCCATGCATCTTGCAGGCCTTTGTAGAAAACTACCCTCAGTTTAAGAAGATGTCAGGCACGGTGTCCAAGCATGTGACGGTGGTGGGGGAACTGTCCCGGCTGGTGAGCGAGCGCTGCCTAATGGAGGTGTCAGAGGTGGAGCAGGAGCTGGCCTGCCAGAACGACCACAGCAACGCTCAACAAGTGAGCCACACACACTAATTTAGCAACATTTGAAAGGTGCCTCAAAATGTATTACTGAATAGTTTACTTCTCATCATTGTTAAGTCAAGTCAAGTGTTTGTAGATAAACTATTTGCATGCACAGCAACATCATCTTATCTCTGTATGATTTCTTTTTGTCCTAAAAACCACATATATGAAAGCACAGATTAGGGGCCTCAATGATACACCTGACAGGAACAATTGTAGATCAGGTACTTAAGGGTTGGACTGAGAGGCTGCAGAAAGAAACAGAGAAAAGCTGTTTTTAACTGTACAGAACATTTGGAAGGTTAAGATGAAATATCACACAACCATATAGACGCATGTCTGCAAAACCTGAATGGCTTGTGATAAATTCTTAACAATAAAGATGTAATAATGTGTTACGCTGTGCGTATATTTATTATTTACAAAATGCACAATGTTTACAATACTGCACAAAATAATTATTATTCATGAATTATGACTTTTGCCATAATTAAGCAGCCCCTTCTCTCAGTCTGAATGGCTTTGTATCACCATTAATGTTTATCCTTTTATCCTATTGAACTGTTCCTGACCCGTTCCTGTCCTGTGTGTGCAGAGTGTGCGTCGCCTGCTGCAGCACCCGCGGGTGTCGGAGCTGGATGCCGTCCGGCTGGTCATGCTCTACGCCCTGCGCTACGAGAAGCACAGCAACAGCATTCTGCCCTCCCTAATGGACGACCTGCAGCGCAAGGGGGTGTCGGAGCGACACCGCAAGGTGAGACTCATTCACACACAACACACACAGTGATGTGCACACACAAGATGCATCAACAAGGGCACACAGTCACAAACAGAAGGCACAATGTACATTAAGATGCATCAAAGCGTATGCATTTTCACACAACATATGTATGCATATGCGTCCAAGTAGCAAACAGATGACGGAGAAACGCATGCACGTAGAGTTACACGCATAACCTTTGTGCAGTTACACAGCCAAACCTGCATGTGTTGCAGGCGTTTTGTGTGTTTATATAAACGTGTCAGGCTCATTAGCTATAAATAATTTGTTCCAGATGGTTCAGTCCATGGTGGAGTACGGCGGCAAACGAGTGAGAGGAAGTGACCTCATCACCCCCACAGATGCCGTGGCCATCACCAAACAGTTCTTCAAAGGGCTCAAGGTAGACTGCCAGGTGGCGGCTCTCTCTGACAGGAATTTTAAACAGGATTGTCTGTCAATAATGGATGCTCTGTCTTCTTCCTGTTAACAATGCTGATAGAAGCTGCTTGATGTTGGCATGTCTGTGTGGGTGCATGGGTGTAGGAGGTGTTTGTCTGACTCTGTGTCCGTGTATGGAACTGTGAATCACATCTCTGTATGTTGTTTTTTTTGTTCAATCTGTGTAGTGTGCCTTTTTTGAGTTCAGTGGAAACATAATGTAATCCTGAGCTTTGCTCCCTTGAATAGCTGTTTGTGACATGAGGTGTCCTAGCTCAGTTACATATTTCTTTAGATAGAAGGAGGATGACTAAGAGGGTGTGTATATATATATATATATACATACACACACACACACACACAAGTAATGCGTCTGTGTCTGTGTGTGTAGGGAGTTGAGAATGTGTACACTCAGCACCAGCCCTTGCTGCACGATACTTTGGACCAGCTAATCAAGGGTCGCCTGAAGGACAGCCAGTTCCCCTACCTGGGCCCAAGCTCTCTCAGAGACAGGTAAGAAACACACACACACACACACACACAGTGCACACTCAATTTATACACACTCCGATGCACACAGTACCAGTGGATCTTCTGTAGTATTTGCATGTAAACACATATCACATACTCTCTTGCCCTCTTGCTCTCTCTGTAGGCCTCAGGACATCATCGTGTTCATCATCGGTGGGGCCACCTATGAGGAGGCCCTGACTGTGTACAACCTGAACCGCACCATGCCGGGCGTCCGGATCGTGCTGGGGGGCACCACTGTCCACAACACCACCAGGTCAGGCTCTCTCTCCAGGCCTCTGCCTCTCTGTGCTGCTCTCTGTGGTAGTGCCAACAGCAGTGGCTTCTCTGTGGACAGGACTGCATGTTGGTTGTCTACTCGCTCTTCGTCCGGGTCTGTGTGAAGATGAGGGGGATATTCTGGGTGGGTTGGCCAGTGAGGCAAGGGGGTCATGATGGGTTATGAGTGTTCCCTCTCTCTCATCTGTCTCTCTGCACTGTGAACTTTCTCGCCTTTGCTTGACTCTATAAAGAAGTGTTTGGTATTCTCTTTCACTCTCTCTCCCTCCTCTGTGCCCTTCTTCTCCCTCTCTCTTTTTCCCCATCTCTCCCTTCCCTGCCATCTCTATGTACAATTTTTCTTTCTCTCCTTCCTCCTTTCATTCTGTTCTTTTTTCACAATACGGTAGAATTCAATAGAACATTTATGAGGTTGCATAACAGTGAGGAACTCCTGAAAAAAGGATACACTATCTCTTTTTTTATCTCTCTCTCTCTTTTTCTTTCTCTCATGTCTTTCTCTCTCTCCCTAGCTGGGAGCCATGGGGCATGTGGGTCCAGCGGACGACCACTTAAGAGCTCACACACAAAACTAAATCCTTACTTAACATAACTCCTCATCAGCAGTGGACAGAGAGAGAGAGAATAGAGAGACAGAAGGAAGAAACTGGATGTATTAATGACTGAGTGAGATGGATAGATGGATGGTTAGATTGGTAGATAGATGGATAGATGGTAAAACAGATGGACGTATAGATACTGCATACAGATGGACTGATACTGTGTATAGATGGATAGGTAGATAGAGTGAGAGAGACAGAAAGAGAGGGAGAAAGAGAGAAGTATGCAGTATCTAGTCAGGGGAGAGAGAAGGAGGCTGAGTGTGGTAATTGGTGGGGCGGAGGTTGGAAAGCTGACTTGCAGTTACACAAGCAGAGAGATTTTATAAGCAGCCCCTCCACCTCATGCAGTGTCATGGGACTTGGCGCCGTTGCTTAGCAGCGCTATCATCTCAACTGCATGCATCTCTGTGTAACCTAGCCTCATGCCCAGCCTCTGTGCAGTCAGTGGGTAGATCAGCCGCTACTGCAGAGGACCTCTGTGGAGAGCTCAGTAAGGGCTCAGAATGCTCAACTGGCGCACCGTTAAATCATTTTGTTGCCCTTGTCGACTTTTGTTTTCGATTTGTTGTCTTTTATGATTAGTTCAAACAGAAAAGGCAGCGGAGTTGTTTTGGTGTAGAGCTAAGCTCAGGGATGTTGTCTTTGCCAAACGTCACTGTCTGTCTTCTGTCTGTTTTGGTCAGGGACTGCCCGTCATCTCATTGTCTTGTCTGCGGGTTCTGTGGACAGCACAGCAGGGCCTAGCGGGCCGCTAATCCAATCTGAACGCAGCAATCTGAAGTCTGCCAGCCGCGCGCCCTCTGCGGGGGATCCGCTGGCCCAGATCAGTGCCCAACCACCCCCCCACCCCACCCCCCAAACTCAAACACTCATGGCTGGCACACTTACTTATGCCCCCACCGCTATCTGTCCCTTGCATTGCCACTGCCCCTGTCCTCCAGGCTGTGGTGTGCCAGTGGCCATGTTGTTACAGTGATGTGTGTCATTTACAAAGCCACAAATGCCATTTATTGTCCAACAATTTGGTTCAGCCAGTCCAGAGTCCTTGTGTGAACTCAGGCTTTTATTGTTCAGGGATTCCAATTCCCTCCACAGGCTGTGGGATTGATGTATTGTTTATAAACAGCACAGAACCGGATGTTTCTGTAATTGCAGTCTGCAGGGTGCAGGTTTTTAATTGATGGGGGAGGAATGGATGTGATTTCAAAGAGGCGGTGATGAATGTTTCAGATGGAGAGTGAAATGGGGGTGAACTGTGTTGTTTTTTGAGTGGATCCTCACAGGGTTTTTTAATTTTTACATTTTTTTTTTGTCTTTTACAGCTTCATGGAGGAAGTGAGGGCAACTACCAGTGGTGGACGTGGTGGACATGGTGGACACTCACAGGGACTTGGTCGGCCTCCGAACCGACGTTGATACACACACACTCACACACGTGTTCATTTCAGAACAACCCCTTCACTCTTAGACATTCCTCTCTGAAGTACTAGAGATATGACTAGAGATAACTTTTATGCTGAAGCTCAACACTTCGCAAACATTGCGTGAATTTTTTTTTTTCCCCAGCCACAATCACAGCGTTTTAGAAGAGCTTGATTCAACAAACCCATATTTTTCTTTTTAAGACTGAAACCAGATAAAAAAGCAACCTGTTTTACCCAGCTCCCTGAACCCATATCAGCTTAACTGTTACTGCACAAGCACTCCACCTGTTTCCTCACTCAGATCATGGACAATCTTTTTCATCTCTAAACACATCCTGCTGCTGTTATGATACTAACTTACAGAGCCAAATGCAACTTGCTTTCACAAGGTCATGGCAGACGAGGCTCAGGCTGCCGTTCACTGCATGACTTGACTGGTAAACGGTGGTTGCGCTTAGGCTACGTCTGTTTTACGTCTGTTTTACTTTTATCAACTGGATTTCACACAAGTGTAAAAATCATGAAAATGGTGACCGGTGATTCTTAAGCTAGTCCTTTGGGGGAGGCCATCTTAACTGGATAACGGATACACTACAGAGTCTGGAGATATCTGTAATCTTTTGGCCATGATGTATATGTTTTTCTTTTTTTCTTTTTCATTGAATTGTTTTATTTTTCTCTTGAGAATCTGTGTACATTTCTGTGTATAAGTTTTTTTTCCCAATGCCTTTGTACAGTTGACCATGCAGTGATGTTAAATATTCTCTGGCAGGAAATAAACCCCCCGCCTACTATGAATATCACACAGTGGAAATGTCCATCATTATATAGAGAGGTATTTGAATATGGCATTCATCCATAGCAGTTCAAGTAGATACAAACTCTTACAGTAGATATGAGCCCTCCTCTTCTCCCCACCCACACCCCCACCCTCCCCTTTCTTCCTTCTCACACATCAGCACCTCCAGGCCGCAGCACCAGCAGCCCTGTTCTCAGTGCTCTCGGGCATTCGCCTGGCTTGCATCTCATTGAGTCCTGACTAAGCCCTCCCTTCCCCCCCTGGACTCTCATCCCTTAATCTGACCCGCATCAACAAAAACAACCACTGCCGTGGCCAGCCACAACACTCCTCAAAGCTACACTCTCCCCTTCAAAGATACACTTTTTGATAAGAGGCAGTAGGTGAGCGGGGGGGATTGTAACCTTAATCACAACTCTAAACATAACCCTGATATTAACCCATAACCTAACCCTAAGCCGCTCTTCGCAACATGGAAAAATGCCAGATTGGCTGTGTATTACTGGAGGTTCACTGTGTGCTTAACTCAGGAGACACTGTGAGTATCCCCTTTGAGATGCCCACTGTGTTTATCCCTCCTTTCTAAATCCTAACTGAAGAACTTCATTTGCACTGTCATCGTGTAGCTATGGTGGGGACAGAGACTTGGAACTGGGTGCAGAGCTCCTTATAATATTTGGATCTATTGTTTACTGATAAACAAGGTAAATGCAGGGAGAAGTGAAGGATGTGGAAAGACCTCCAGGCCTTTTGTCTTTAATGTGGTGCTGCCGACCCCGCTGTGAACCGAAGACAAATGAGTCATGCTTTGATATAATTTGGTCAATTTGTGTCACTCTAGCAGAGGAAGAGCAGAGCAGCGACGCGGCCTGTCTGTCCGTGTCCACGTCTGCTGTGTGTCTTCTCAGCAGGAGTCCAAAATCTGTCTGAAACCTACATGAAAAAATTACCTTTATTAAACAAGCTTTTGAAAAAAAATAATAAGCAGGCTTTCTTGCTTTGTAGTAGCTAGCACTAGTGCTAGTGTTTACTAAGAGCTTAACTGTAAGAGCATCTTTGCACTGCCATCTTGAACATCATCATCACCACTGGCATCACCATGACAGGGTTGCCACAGGGAAAGTTAAGTAATGGAAGTGCCCAACTGATTTGAGGGCACTCATGTTCTTGATAAACATTCTAATGACAACCTAATGACTTAGGGTTTTTAAGATTTAGGGTTGACTACTTATGTGTGAAACATTTTCATTTATAGGCTATTTTTCAGTTTTGAGGCTTTTTTTATTGTGTAAATTTAACTAAATTATTCTACGCAAAGCACTGTCAGTCATTTCAGCTGATAAAGCCTCTTCACCTCAGAAAAAAGGACAGAAATACATGCGTTTTCCGTCCGCGCCTAATTGGTGACATCACGGTGACAGCCCAACCAGCGCAATAGATGGAGCAGTCGAACCCTATATACGGGAATACCCCTTCAGTCCTTCAACGTGAAGCCCACGGAGCGCTTCGGAGACTGCCGTGCAGATGTCAGTGGGAAGACAATGCTCGAGCACAGCGATCTGTAGAACAGGACGTTTCCCACACAGCGCAATGAACGAGCGCCGCACCTCAACCACATTGTAAAACAGTTCATTAGAAGCGCCGTGGAGGAGGCATACGGGCATCACCAAAGGGCATTATTGAAAACGTCCTATAATTGTCATTTGACACAGCTTTGTGGAAAACTAGTAAAGAAATTCACCGGACTGCAAGTGTGGAATCAAGCCTACAGTCATAATGAAGAAAAGCAATGTGGCAAAAAGGGTAAGATACCTCACCAATGCATGACATCGGTATGTTATATAAATGTGTTAATGTGTCTTTCAGCATCCGAAAGGCACCGCTACAGATGCTGATCATTTCCATAATCGAGAGCACCCTGCCTTGAAACAGTCAATCTTTTATATGTGTCTGGCAGCATTCGTTTGCGTGTTTGGATTGCCAACCTTGCCGGCATATCTAATGCAATGTACAGACCAGGCTACCAAGGCTACCAATTTCAAGCAAACACTTGATTACATTGCCCAAATCTAGCCACATGCAGTTGCATTTTTGTAGTTAATTAGGTTATGTTATTTGTGTATTTTATTTTGCTGTACTTGTGTACACTTATTGCCCAAATGTTTAATTAGCCACACCCAGAGCAACACCTTTAATTAAACCTATAGCCTCCTTCCCTACTTTACCTTCGTGGAGTAGATTACTACATGTCATCATAAAAAAACGATAATTTGGAGGTAGCCAGTCTCTTTGTGGACGGCGCCCTCTCACTTCAATCACATATTATGTAAGCTTTGCGGCGCGCTGACAAACGCTTTTTCTCTGAACAGGGTCTACAAGATGTCAACCAGCTGTCGTCGCAACCGGATAAAGTAGGCTGGATTCGTAAATTCTGTGGCAGAGGGATTTTCAGAGAAATATGGAAAAACCGCTTTGTGATGCTAAAAGGAGACCATCTGTATATATTCGAAAAGGAGGTAAGTTTCTTCAGAAAGCATCGCAGCCAGACTTCTGCCAAGTTGCGTGTGGTAGGCCTACTTGCACTAGGGTTACATTAACTGAGCTAACTCTGACTTCTTATAGAACCAAGATGACTGTGCGTGTGTGCCTACAGAGGCTGTCATTTGGGCGTGTGATTCACTGAACCGCAACAGCTTATTGTACGGACAGCTACAGAAAACACAAGCTATCCTTATGCGCTCTGTACCCACAATGTACTCAACATTATTAAGATATCGTCCCTGACTCTCTGTACTCTTGGTGGCTGAGAGCACATCAGCTGCTTCCGAATTCTCAACGCAACTTCTTTGCCCTTTCATCTCTCCTCACGTCATGACAGTTAGCGTCAGTTCAAAGCTTGGCCCTGTAATGACAACCATATGGAAATGAGTTTCTGAGCCCCACCTCCAAGCGGTAACTATAGAAGCTCATTTGGCAGCTGAATGACTTTTAGTCTAAATTGGAGAGAAAGCATATGTTAGCAGTATCCATTTCTAAGGAGTAGCCTATTTATGGGCTGAAAAAAAATCAGAAATGAGTATTCTGAAAGTCTGTGTGGCCTATATCTGCAAGTTGTCACAACAGGCCTTGCCATGTCAGGAAGGGTAACATGTAATGGTACAAATCTACAATCTGTTCTGAGATCAGGTCCTTTGTGAGGCTTCACAGCTGTACAGTAGGCTCCTGCAAGCTAGAGCACACACACGTGAGAGCAAACATGCTCCCACCATGCTCAGGTGTGCCATTTGCCAGTATTAAACAGTTCAGATGGAAAATTATTACCAAATTATGTAAACATCATGTGTTGTCATGATCATGTTTCATAATCAGGACACTCAATAGATTCAGGCTTGGGTTCACTTTAAGAGCAGGAAAATGTTGTTCTCTTAAAAAAATAAATAAATAATACACCACCAAGTGAATCCATTTTCAGGTCCATTTGAAGCATGCATTAGTATAATTAAATCCTTGGTCCACTTCACAAAATATATTTTAAAGTGCACAAACAAAAAGGCATACTTGATTGGGTTAATGAAAAGGGCTGTATCTAGTTCATATGGGGACATCCAGACTTTCAGCCCATATTCTGTCTGCTTTTGAACTGAGATTCATCTTACTTGTGAGTTTGGAGGGGATATCAAACTCAATTTAATGGGAAACCCTGCAGCCAAGCCATAAGGGGTATCAGTTTCACTTTTCTCTTTTTTTAAAAAAAAAAATCTTTTTCTTGTGCTAAAACATAAAATGTGCTTTTAAAGGAGTTTATCACTGTGTCCTGGTTTTCACACGCACCCCTGCCGTGAGCTGCCTGCGCAGAAGCTGCATTTTCCTTTTTTGTTGTTTTTGGAGTGTGGGTTTGGCGAGATGAAAGGCAGAGGAGTGCACAGCTGTGCCTAGTGCCGTGCTGGAGGGTCCCCAAGGCTTCGGTTTCGCTAAGCCTGCTCACGGACATCTGTGTGCACGCACACCTAAACATGTACACAAACACACTGTACACCCTTATATACAAAAGCACAGACAGGCACACACACACACACACACAGACACTCGCAGGCTAACTCTACTATTCCCAGTCCCAAATGCGCTCTTTCTCTCTGTCTCTCTCTCTCTCTCTCAGCGATCTTACCCACTACCCACTTCCTTTTATCAGAGATTTAGAGCATCCAGAGATTATTCCACCTGAAGATGGAAGGCCATCTCTGTAAAAAGCACTTCTGTTACTTATTTTCAGCTCAGCAACATGTGGATGTAATCTAAACACCGTTAGATACCTGAAATAGCAATGCAAGCAGCTCTTTTAGATAATACTGCATATTATCTGAGAGTTTGTCTTACATTTCAACTTGATTACTTTTCAATCCAAAAGAACTTATTCCACATTATTCTTTTTAACAGAACAGTAAAGTCTAGCTCGACCGACATGCACTAATACCCAGACAAGGACTCAGTTTGAAAAACTGAGCATCCAGGACCAGGGTTTCTACCCCCCCTAGAGAGTGGTGTACCTGCCATCCAAAAAGCCTTCTATGAAGAACAGGGCATTATGGTTTAAGTGCATTTTTCACAGTGATAACAAGAGCCATTAATGGTTGCAGATTGCACCTCTTGTGACAGTGTACATTAATCAGACATTCACAATTACAGTCCCTCTTCCAGACTTTGGCACAGATAATGCCTTTCTAAGTTGTTCTGGCCGAAGCAGCATTAGTGTCTCCTTCTCTCACACACACACATACACACACCTGTCTCTCTTACTGGGATCCCATATAAATTCAATTTACGAGCATGCTGTGTCAGCACAGTGGCCTAAAGGGGTTACTGAAAGCCAGGCCAGCTTCCTGGCAGGGTTGTCTTACATCCCTCAGCTCTCATTTACTGTAAGCCCTCAGACGCGCTCCCTGTTCCCACTTTACCATCCCTGTAGAGCAGACAAAGGCCTCTCTATGGCAAAGCCATTCTGTGGAGATATCATGATTGTTAAAGTGCAATGACTATCAATGAGCTCATGTCTGTCTTTGTTACTTGATGTTTGGTGTAGTGTTGTTATGAGTCTATGGAAATGGAATGAGTTTTGTCAAAATGTTGTCTGTGGATGTGGCGCCAGTCAATAAGCTGGTACTTTGACCTTTGACCTGTGTGGTAGTGCTTAAGTAACGCAGTTAGGGGCTTAGAGTCATGAAAACTGCTAATGAAGCGGCTTTAGAGCTTTTGCTCTACCATTTAATCAAGCAACTAATAAATGACTGCATTCACATCACTGTGAAAGTTGCTCTTCCACTGGCTCGAAGTGGTCCCAGCTCAAGGCTGCAAGACAAGTGGTCTGTGTGGGCCTGTGAGATATTGAACAACCTGACCAGGCAAGGAGAGTAGCTGTATACAGCAGTGCCACAGTGCTTGTCAGATGGTTAAAGTTGCATTTGATTAATGGTGCTGCATTATTTAAATGTGAACTTTGCACAACAAACAAAGCACCCGCGAAGCCTCCAAGATGAACGAGGAGCATTTGCATCTCAGGCGCAGGCTAAGCGCTTTCCGCACGTTCCCGTTAACCTTGCTGCTGCTTTCGGCCTTCCACTGCAGGTCTTATCGCAGTTAGGTGTGTGAGTCTCCCGAGTGTTGTTATGCCTGCCTGTTGCCGCTGCCTACAAGGATACTCTGTTTGTGCCCTTAAGTACGCCAGCACTGGGGCTACATGCTGATTCATGTATTTGCTTCCTAGCATAAGATCAGCTCTTCTTGCTTCTACGCCTTCTTGTCTGATTTAGGAGATTACCTGCCTTAGTAAGGCTAGATAGCATTTGCCACAACTTCACCTGATTCTCAGTGATGTCTCAATCCAGACTGACAGCAGTAACTGACAGAAACGAGGGCTAACCGACAGGAGCAAATTTAGTCATTGCTGACAGTGTGGTCTCGGCAAGCCACTCTTCAGCTAGATGTCTGTGGCTAATAACGTTGTGTAATCATTAGACTGAATTTTAGGCCAGTAACTGGTTAAATTTGATAAGTAAAATTTGATGCAGTAGGCAGTTATCTTGAGCTTCATGTTTTTCTCATTGGACTTGATGTCTTAAGTGTTTGTGTCTCAAGTCTGCTGTAAAAAGTAAGCAACCATGGCCTCCTGCTATGCCAAAATTCAAATGAAAGTCTGACGGTATAAACAGAGCGTGCAAGGACAACTTTTTACAATGACATTAACATTATAATGACACTGATTGTAGTAACAACAATGGCATTTGTCCCTCATACAGAAATATTTTCAAATAGTGTGATTGTAATTTCTGTGTTTCCTGAGCTTTGCTGCCATGCCTTTTTTTCCTGGATCTCATCCATTGTGTACACCGGTTAATCCTCCCCCTCTGGGGACTTCCCTCTGCTATTTCACTGTACCCTCAAAGCCACTTACCCTCTCTTGTTCCCTTCGTGTTGTCGTCTGTAAAACATTTTGATTGGACGCCCTGCTGAGCCTCTTGTGATGTGGAATTGTGCCTTTGTGACTGTTGTGTCTCAAAGTAGGTGTGTTCTCAGCGACTGGGTCTTGATCCTTGATGCCTCAAATGCCGTGCGTAATGAAGTCAGATTCAGATTCCCCACTGTATGGTTGTCATTTGCCAACAATAAATGAGGCAGCAGCAATTTGCTGATATAATTAGACTGGGTAGATCATATTGTAAGTTGCTAGGAAATGTATTCTGAGTTTGCAATTAATCCCCTAGTTGCTATTGACCTATAGCATGGTGCTAACGTGTTGCTCCATTAAGCAAGTAATTACAGTTTCTTAGGTCCTTTTGTTAGATTTTGAAGTCATTGCTAGTCTAGACTGAGACTCGTAAAACCATTGAGTGTACTGAAGTGCCTACTGTCTGACCGTGTATGTTACATCCATGTCCTACTTCAGCCTCAGTCTGTGTGTGAAAAGCTTGTGCTTGAGTGTGTGCATACTGTACATCCGTGCCTGTGGATTTGTATGTCTAAGTGTGTGTGTGTGTGTGTGTGTATGTATGTGTGAATGAGTGCAATCAAGCCTGTACTTGTGGCTTGTACTTGTGACAGCGCTCCAGGACCTGGCTGGCTGAGGTCACCTCCCAGTACATATTGGTGATTTTCTCTCTGTCTCTCTCCCAGCATACACACACACACACACACTCACTCTCTCTCACACACACCCCATGCAGTTTTAATAGGGGAACTGCGTGTTCTCCAGTCTTGGTGTTCTTGCTGTTTCTCCTGCTGGCTTGTGGGCTCATGTCAGGCCTCCTGCAGCATGTGGAGGGACAGTGGAGCATCCTAAAGGCTGTTTTAAGAGCTTTCACACGGCCACTCTGTTTCGCTGCAGTGTGAATTATTGATTGTGCTAGTGCTTATAGATGGGGGGGGGGGCTGTGGTTTTCACAACATCACATGGGCCAATGGATTCTGTGCATTGTGTATATAGGACAGTCCTCAGTGGAGTTAGGTGGATGCACTGGACTTTTTTCACCTTGTAAATCCATTCATGAGTGTATGGTATGGTTTGTAAAGGAAATGCATAACATATAGAAATATGACAACGCTGTGACATGTTTTAGAGGTTTCATATTGGTAAGGTAAATGGAGTACATACTCAACATCTCTGAGTGATGTCTACTGTATTACATGAAGTATACTCAATGAGTGTAGAATGAGGGATTTTTTCTGCAGTGGGTCTGTTTCACTTGCTTCAATCATATTCATATTCAAGATGACATGCCAGTGTTATCATTGTGTTACAGAGCTGATTTAATCCTCAGGTGTCCTGGTTCATATTCCAATGGAGTACTACTCAACATCTCTGAGTGATGTCACTGTATTACATGAAGTATACTCAATGAGTGTAGAATGAGGATTTTTTCTGCAGTGGGTCTGTTTCACTTGCTTCAATCATATTCATATTCAAGATGACATGCCAGTGTTATCATTGTGTTACAGAGCTGATTTAATCCTCAGGTGTCCTGGTTCATATTCCAATGGCTTGGACAGTGTCACCACTGCTGTTGTGTCTGGACACGTGAATGTAATTAAACTCTCAGTGTTTTCAAACAGCATTTGAACACAAATGTAATTTGCCTCATTGCCTGGCAAGCTTTTCTCATTTAGAATTGAGGCAGCAGCAGAGTGTTTGTTAAATCATACTTTCTGAGTCCTCCTCTGCCTGACTGGATTATATGGTAGGAGGTGTTGTTCTTTCTGAATATGAACCAGGACACCTGAGGATTAAATCAGCTCTGTAACACAATGATAACACTGGCATGTCATCTTGAATATGAATATGATTGAAGCAAGTGAAACAGACCCACTGCAGAAAAAATCCCTCATTCTACACTCATTGAGTATACTTCATGTAATACAGTAGACATCACTCAGAGATGTTGAGTATGTACTCAATCTACTAAAGAACTTTAACATATACAGTATGTATGTATATTAACATATACTGTAGTACTACTGTACTGTACTATAGTTCTGCATGAAGTTGAGAGGTCTGTAAGGTACCGATGCTGTAATCTGATTGACTGAAACAGTTGGTGTTTATGTAATAGCTCTGCTATTGAAAAACAAGGTTAGTGGTTTGAGCCACTGACTCATATGTAATTGCTCCCATCAGACTATTCAAGCCTTGGCTGAAGTTACAAGACTGCTCATGACAATGATGATCTCAGTGGTGGTGATGGCATTATTTCTCTGTCGAGCGGAAATAAGTCAGTCCTTCAGCTTTAAGGGGAGAGCAAGGGAGAGAGAGAGAGAGAGAGCGCCAACTCAACCCTCCTGTCGTGACTCCGAGAGCGGTTCTAATCCATTTTCTCCATTTAATGCCCAGTCGGTTTTATGTAAAAATAAAACCTCTGGCGGCTTTGATTACAGGGTATTAACTTCACATCAGCCCGATTTGCAGCCATAACCGCCAGGCTACGTCTCAGTCTCAGTGAGACCTCCAAGGCTTCTCCTGCTGTCAGACATGGATAAACAGATTGTTTATCGCACCTGAAGCAGTGTCCTATATGCTCAAGTAATTGGAGAAGATTTTTTGTACAGTTGTTCAGCACAGCAGCATAAGTAATGATGAACAACATTTGCACTAGTGTTCAATACACTGATGTACGGTATTTGTAGCTTAGGCCTATTGTGTGCATGTGTCATACATAGACGCATAGCAGTGCATGTGATTGTGTGAGCAGTTCACATAAAATTGAACTGGTTTTGCAAGTGGTTTTGTCTCAAATGATTGTATTTCCTCAGCAGTGGAGATGGCTTGTAATCGTGCGTTACCCATGCATGCTGTGCATAGTACTTCTCTCTGTTCGCCTCTTTGTATGCATTTCTGGTTTTCACGGCAGCAGTCTTGGGGGCTGCTGGGTTATTTTTGGAGCCGCTTAATCCGCGGATCAAGATGCCCCCCCGCCTAAAAACTTGCTGTGCAACAGCAGGGGAGTGAAATATTGATGCGCTGGCTCGCCCAGTGCCCAGTGCTGGGTACTGGGGGGGTTAGGAGGGGGGTCTTTGCCCCATATTAGCGTTGTGAGGGTTTTTTTCACCCTTGACTCGCCTCTGCTTTCCCAGCCTCACAACCCCCTGAGGATGGTAGGAAAAGGGGCCCCTGGCCTTCCTGGCAATTGGGACAATAGGGATCATGTTTAACTAGGACCAGTTTACTCTACAAAGCCACAGATCTGGATGATGATGTGTCGTGCATCCAAGGCATGACCGCACCAGTTTGTTCTGAGTGAGCCAAATTCTCTGATGCCTCTGCAGCCTTGTGAAAATAAACAAAAATGTGCCTTCAGTAAAAATCAAATTAGCGCCTTTAGATGACTAAATCATGAATGCAACTGTTTACCAAAGCTTTACCAAACATTTCAATCCCTTAGCAGAAGTTGTACTAGCGAGTTGTCATTATCAGCAAATTAAAGCGATGCCCATGGATTTGAAATCCTTAAGCAAATTGAGTAGAAACCCTTCTTGAATGATATGACAGCAGGTTGGTGTGGAAGATGGAGTAATAGATTCCTTTTGGTCCCTGTTTACAATTCCACACCGAGCGCTTTGATCACAGCACACAGACTGACAGCGTGACTCACCTTGAACAATGTCTTATCGTTAGCCACATCTCTTGTTGCCCTTGTGCCGTTGCCATGGCAAGAAATTTAGCAGCCGGATGGAGCTTTGATCTAATCCATCCACCCTGTCAAAGGCACTTCCTTTGGTGGACGTCAAGGACATCCCCCTGCTGACAGAATTTCTCTGGCCATCCTCAGATGACTGCTCCCCCCCCCCCCCCCGATGACTGATGCCTCCTGGGAGCTGGAGGGTCCCAGTAGAGCCTGAGGCTGGGTAGAACCGTGTATTTTCACCCCATAAGCCCTGTTAATGAGAATTGATTTGGGTCTAAATTGGGCATTTTCACAGAAGGGGTCACACACACAGCATGGATGATGTGGTTCATGCAAAGACAAAAGAAGAGGAGAAACATTTTTAAAAAGCCCACGGGATGTGTTATGGTGATGGCATAAAAGTTTGCTAATGGTGTTTGGGAAAGATATCTTTGAATTTGTGTATTTTCCTTTACATATTCATATCTTATGTCCCTCTATGTATTCACAAATGAATGCATCTAAAAATGGATAATTTTTCTGTGTGGTTCAGAGGGCAATGAGCTACTCAGTAGAAACTCTTGCTCAGAAAAATGCATAATTTGGAAAAATACTGCACTGTTTGAACTGAGGGCAGAAGTTCCTTTGTGCCATGATGCAACTAAATGGCAACTGTGAATAATGAGCTTGTTCCCAGAGGAAAGGGCTAATACATTCTGTTGTGACTAGCAGTGGTCAGTGTGTGTATGTGCGTGTGTGTGTGTGTGGTCAGAGGGACATTGTTTGGGTGGAATGTACATGTGTGTATGAAGGCTGTGTTTGTAGACACATGTTTGTTGCTTACATCATCTGCAGATAGCATTCAGTTATTTAGCAAATAACTAGATGTGATGACATTTTATAAAGGGCAGTTTTACTGACATCACTTGTTAAAACTAAATTTGTAAACTGTCTTTTTTTTCCTTTGCTCTCTCCAGATGAAGGATAACGGTAAGACTCATGAGGTTTTTGACCTGGCTGAATACGAGCGCTCGGAGGAGCTCCGAAAGGCCAAGAGTCGCAGCAAGAAGAACCATAGCAAGTTCACCCTCCTGCGCTACCGGCAGCCGGGGAACCGGGTAAGTACCGCTATGAACAGAAACAGAACCACACAGAACTGTGGCAGTGCATACAGCAAAAAGAACGCATGCACACTGCTTTAACAATTCTGCCAAGATGAATGTATCTTAGAGGGCAGAACTTTACACACAAATATTTGATTTAGACATGCTTTGCTGGCGTCCTGATACCAAATGCTATTGTAGAAGACAGAGTTTATTTCCTGTTCAGACACACGGGTAGACTGTTATGGGGTATGTTGGTGTGGGCCACTGGTGTTTAGTTTTATTTATGCTAAACATTAAAGACACTCATGGATTGATTTCATTTGCCCCACATTTTGTTTACTTCAAACTCACAAATATGGACAAAACTGATCAATGGGTGAAACAGACATATTCATTTGTGAATGGAAAGAGAGCATAAATGAGGCTTTAGGGTTGCCTCAGGAGTATGACCTTAAGGAGGGCAGCGGTGTGGGGCTGTTAGTGTGTGGTGGGTGGGAACAGGAACTGAAGTGTTGAGATGAGAAATAGAAGGTCAGCTGTTGGCCTGAGGACAGAGACTCATTGAGGACAGAGGTGGTGGTTGGGTTTGTGTGGGTACCCACTCTCTCTCTCTGACCTCATGAACCAAAGAATAAATCACATCCTGCTAATCGTATTCCACTGACCCAGAAAAGAGGCAAAAAGTGCTCCACTTAAAAAAAAACATTTTGTACCAAACGCAGAAGATTAAATATGCACTCCCACTGTAGCCACAGGTGCACACACACACACACACACACGTTCACAAACTCATACACAAAGGAATACAGACATCACACATGCAAGCCCTCAAAAACAAACATCCAACCCACTAACTGCTGCAGTTATGAGACATCCAGTTCCTATCTAATGTGATATGAGGTGAATTAAAATTAGATTAATTAAAATGTGGATAAGACCTGTGTGCAGTTACATTTCACTTGCATTATAATCATCTGCAATTGTAGATGATGTTTGTATTGCTGTGCCTATATCTAGTTTTATTTTCTGTGAACACACTCCTTTAGAAAGGCTCTTGGTTAGCTGTTTCCTTCTTAAGCAGTTATCTGAAAGACACCAGGCACCGTTTTCCAGCTTTAAATAGTTCTCTGAAGCAACATTTTGTCTCATGCAAAATTGATCCAGGGCATCGGCCCTGGCAGGCTGTCATGCATGGGTACAGAGCAGTGTTTATCAAATGGGGCCATGTATACCCCAGAGGGTACTTCGAGGTGGCCAAAGATGTCCTAGAGAGAGATAAAGTAAAAAATAATTCACAAAAGAACAATATTCGTTTATTCCTAGAGAACTGAAAAACAGAACTCAACAGGAACAGGAAATAATATTATCTCAGGATATTATCCCACACTCTATGCTTCATCATAATTTGTTTCAGTTGCTATGGATTTGTTAGGCCCATAAAAATCACATGATTAATCTCTGATATCTCTGAAATAAATACAACCATCCTTAACATGATGTATTCCAAGCCCAATGCTGTCTTTATACCTATGCAACCCTGCATTACATTTCATTTTCAGTGGGTTACATTTTGTAACATAATCTGGCTGTTATAATATATCAAGATGTCAATTGGTAGTTTTAGCGTATGGTAATACAGAACAGAAGATCAGAAGAACTCTTCTCTGGGTTTAAAGCACCCATATTTTTGTAGCTAAACTGTGCTGTGTCATATAGCATGTCTATATCTGAGTGTGTACATGTGCTTTAGAAGATTATAAGTCCATATTGCTGCATATTTAACCTAAACACATGCAGGCAGATGGTTGGATCTGAGCTACATGAATCACATCATGCATCCAGGCAATCCCATTATCAGACATGTGGGATGTAAATACTTTACGGTCCTCTATTCTGACATCAGACATCCTGTTGATCATGAGCTTGGTGGCCATGGAAGTTAAATACCCAGAGTCCATTGTGTCATCAGCATAAGCATGTATGAAGAAGAGAGAGAGTGGCCTAGACTGATTGCAAAGAGAGAGAGTGGACTAGAAGAGAAGAGAGAGAGTGGCCTAGACTGATTGCAAGAAATCCTGCACAGAAGGAAGGGATATGGTAAATCTCAGCAAAGTCAGCTAAAATTTGAGAGATTTCCTTTATTTTTGACGACAGGATTTCCTCTGCATCTTTGGTATAATTGAATAACAATGGACTGCAAAGCAGTTAGATCTGATTCGCTTTTAGAATTAGCCTGGATTTGTACTGCTCTGTGGATACACAGTTAAGAACCCCTCTTGATTTGTTGCCTTTTGTCACAGTTCACTGTATTTCTCTCTGTTTGTCTGTCTGTGTATATGTCTGGCTCGCCCCCTCTCACCTTAGACACCCAATCTGGTATTTTTGGCTGTGAGTCCAGAGGAGAAAGAGTCCTGGATCAACGTTCTGAATGCAGCCATCGTCAGAGCCAAAAATCGCATCTTGGATGAGGTGAGGTTCTCTCTCTCTCTCTCTCTCTCTCTGTCTCTTTTTCTCGCTCTCTCTTTGTCTGTTTTCTTCCTCTCTTTTCTACTCACTTTACTGTAAGTCCACCAAATGCCTCTCTCCATCTGTTTCTATCCTTTTATCAGTTCCTCATCTCTCTCTTCTTTTTCTGTCACCGTGTCTCTTTGTCTTTCTCTATTTTTCTTTCCCTCCAGTGCTCCATTTATGCCTCTCTCTCCATCTGTCTCCTCTTCTCTTTGCTGTGTCCTTTTCTTGGTGCTCTATTGGATTGGAGTTTGTGTTTTAGTAATCCTTTTACTTCAACTAGAGCCATGCTCAGAGACCAATACAAAAGGAGCCAGTAAGAGTCGCATCTTTGTGAGGAATTTGAGACACACACACACACACAAACCCACAGAGTGTGAAAATCCATATCGCTTTGATTATGAGTGTGAATGAGCACTGTGGTCTGGCACACAGCACTGAGTACTCTCCCCTCCCCATCACCATGCACCACAGAAATATATTTGGTAACATTGTCTATTTTTGCATATACTTCCCAAGCAAATCTGCCTTTTTAAAAACTGGGTCAGTGGCTCAGTTAACTAACCACAATAACTCAGACTGTCCAATCTGCCTGTAGTGGTCCAGCTGAAGCCAGTGTGCCACTGTAAGCCATACTTAGCCCAATGCTTCCATTATTTTCATCCTTTCATGATTAGAGACTCTTATTATGCAGAGATTCCACAGTGGGATTTTACAGAGACTAGAGGTCACCAGAGTTCACTAGTCTGCCCGCCTCCTTTAGTAATGGCCGCTCCACTCTGTTTCTGTAGGTCACTATTGAGGAGGAGAGCCTCCTGGTGCACCCGACACGTGACCGCGCCAAGATTCCTCCGGGCCGCCGGCTGCCCACTCGCGGGCATCTGATGACTGTGGTGGGTGGCGACGCTCCCTGTTTGTACCAACTTGTGACCTTTCTGACAAAGTCAGGGACAACAATCCGACAGCATCTTCCAGCAGCAGAGGGAATAAAGTGCCATGAGCTTTATCGTAGGAGTCAAAACACATCAAGTCAACTCATCTGTGTGGCTCCCCTCCACCCCCCTATCCCCACTTTGTAAAAACACTGCAAGTCAGAGAGCTCTGACAGCCTGGCACTGCCACACCCCTAGGAGGGTAATTGAAATTAGAGGAGTGGAAAGGCCATAAAAACAGATGAAAGATCAGTAATGGGATAGTGTACACATGGGCATTTCCTGACTTCTTAAAAATGATTACTAAAAAAACATATTGACCCATATAAAAAAAGTCCTGTATATGATTCTTATCTGTCCTAACAGAATAATGTAAGGAACAAAGGTGCGCATACAGTATGCAATTTGAATAATCAGTTAAGTTGTACGTGGGAATGGTCACAACTTTATGATTTATGTCTAAATAAAGAAAGATTTTTCCTTCCTTTTTTCCAACTCCTATTATTATATTTCAGCATGTTTGATTCCGCCTAGCAGTTGTGTAAAGAGTAGTAAACATTGATTTGTCTGTTTCCAGGCATCTACTTCGTCTGATGGCATGCTTACCCTCGATCTGGTCCATGAGGAGGATGACAGCTCCCCAGAGGACGAGGGAGCCGTCTGGGTCAAAGACTTCCGTGTGGACCTGGAAAAGCTGGCTCCGGGTCGCCGGCGTTCGGGCACAGATGCCTCAAAGCTTCGTGTTGCCCCTGCTGAGGGCCGGGTGAAAACGGGGAGCCTCCCCCGTGGCAGCGAGATGTCCTGGAGCCGACCGCCGCACGCAGAAAACCCAGCCAAGACCCAGACGCAGGTGCACACCCCGGCCCACGCCCGCACGCCACAGCCGGGGAAGAGAGCCATGTTTCAGGCCCGGAGTCGCTGCGCCTCCATGGACGACGCGCTTTCTCGTGGGGACCGCAGGGCGGGTCTCACCAGGGACTCGAGTCGGGTGGCAGCGACATCCCTATCCCACAGCCCCACGGGCCACCTGCAGGACCTCATCGCCCAGAGGCTGCAACGCACCCAGGAGTTGCTGGCCGAGATCCAGGAGCAGGACCCCTCGCAGCAAGGACCCAGGGTGGACTCAGCTCATGCCAGGGGCATGGACTCGCCCCGTCTGAGGCACCTGCGGGGGACCGATTCGCCCCACTCAAAGGGATCGGGGTCGCCTCACAGCAAGAGCTCTGACTCCCCTTCGCTGAAGGGAAAGGATTCGCCCCGATTAAAGGCAAAGGACTCACCCCGGGTCAAAGGGTCAAAGCACTCCAAGGGCACAAACTCGCCACGGGGCAAGGTCACAGACTCGCCTGACTTGAGGACCTCACCTCACCTGATAAACTTAGACCTGACACACCTGAAGGGGTCTGACTCGCCCCTCTCCACCACTTCGAGCTCGCCCCACTCCAAGGGGGGCGGCTCGCCCTACCTGAGGGGGCACGAGAACAAGAGGGCAGCCAGCTCTCCGCACCTGCGGGGAGGGCTCAGGGACTCGCCCCTACGGGAGGGCATGTTGGTAGGACCAGCAGGCTGCTCGGAGTGGGAGGTGCGTCGGGCGGCCGCCGAGCGTCTCCTGCAGGAGGCCATCGTCTCGTGGCGCGAGGCCAAGGAGGTTCTGGAGGAGGTCAAACAGCTCCAGGAGCGACAGCGCAAGGCAGATCCAATCACTACGGCAACCACAACGGCTTCGCCGGCAAAGGCAATAAAGCAGGCCACGCTACCCGATGATAATAAGCCCAAGGAGCCTTGATGTGGCTCTTCAACAGCACATGACATGCATGCTGGGACAGCTGGCCCTCCCACCACACTATCCCTCTGAGAATACCAAGCACATGGGAGGAAGACTTTTGAAAGCACACGTTGTTGATTGGTTCTTATCACGTTTTATTCAGCTCTCCTTTTTAATACTGTGGTGTTGCCACTATTTGTTATTCTGATGCTAAATGGGCTATCTTCCTATGATTCTGCATCCTTGGATCTTTGCACTGAAATTCACTGGAAAGGTGCTGAGCAGATAGGAGGAATGGTTCCGGAACCTCATGTTCTACAGGGTTGCATTTTGGTTTGCTGGTTGTTCTACAGACAACACACTGAGTGTGAACTGCTCAATGTCCCAATTTCTCTGATAGGGCCTGCAGGAAAAATCTGTTTTGGCTGAGTGTGTGTGTGTGTGTGTGTGTGTGTGTGTGTGTGTGTGTGTGTGTGTGTGAATTTTGTTTCCCTGTTCCCTGCAGTCAATGTGCTTGTGTGCGTGTGTGTGTGTGCGTGCGCGTGCGTGCACTTGTGTATGTGTTTGACTTGTGTATAAGTTTGACTGGTAAATGGAGAAGATGTCTATATGTTTGTGTGTATGTGAGAGAACAACTGTGGGCACTATCCGTTGGACAGCCTGGTGAAACACTGACATGCTTCTCTCCTGGGCAGCTTAGCCATACTGTGAATATGCATTTCATAACATGCTCGTTTGTATCCGTATGCTTTTACTCCTCCTTTCCAATGACAAGTACTTTGTGTATTTTTTGTGACTGATGTCTCTGGGCACTTTTAAGAATAAATTTGTTGTTTATCTCAATACTCTGTTTACAGTGACTCACTTGCATATGAGTTTTTTGCAGTTTGTGAGTATCTTTCAACCGCCTCCCACAGAATTTCAAGCTGGCTCCTTTTCTGCTGTTTTCATGTTTATTGCTTGTCAAATCTCATTCAGACTCCTTCACCTGCTTTGTTGCAGAGCTGTTGAATCATACAAGTAATCCATAGTCCTCATGCAGAGAACCAAACGGCCTCCAGTTCAGTAAAAGTTTTCACTCATAATTCAGTTCACCAGAGACACATCTGAAACTCATCCGACTTGCTGAGGCATTTTTAATAACATTAATTTGCATCTGCCCTGCTTGTGTTGCGTGGGTTTGCCCCCGAGCACACAACCCTCACATTGTTTGGCATAATTGCAGTTCATAAAGGGGCGGTGAGCCATCAGGCGAAGGATGTTATTAACGTAGATTGGCTCCCAGAATGACAGATATTATGAGATCATAATTACAGACGATATCATGAATGGTTGTTTGGTCAACCAAACTTCATCAGGTAGGTGAAGAGGGGTAGTGGATTCCCTTATTTTTTGATATTTTGAGAAACTCTGCAGTCCCTGTACAAGCCAGTGAAGCTCACCAGGTACGGCACTATCTTGGTTAATGATCCCAGCATGCCAATCTTTATTAATGAAACAGCTCTCAGTGTGCATTTGCTCTTGCCAACACTTGAACAAGGGCAACCCTTTGAAACAAAATGCTGATAGGAACCAAAATCAGTCCCACCTCTGAGGCTGAGGCTGTGACTCATACTCCTATGCTTGTCAATGGCTAAATGCAAGCTGTCACTTCCATATTTATTTGCAACCTTCACTTGAGTGGCAGCTCTAATGATAGAAAGTGACTGATGTTTGTTTAGGCTAGTAATAGTCTATTGATTCATGCTTATACACACGCTGCCACGGTTCCAGCACTGGTATGGTGATCCAACTGGGCCAGTCAGTGTATTTTAGGGGTGGTGCTTTCCCCAGTGTGTGTCCACTTTATGTCCACGTCTGATGTCAAAGTGACTCACACAGCACTATCCCTAGCCAATTAGGCCATTTCGCACAATTTGTGCACAAGCACAAGTTTATTTCAAATCATCCATCATGAGAAGGGATTTAAGAGTAATTTACAAAATCTGAATGGGCAAATCTGAAAATATTTCAATGGATGGTGAATAGAAATATTGCTGATTATCTTTCTGAGTTAACAATTACTTGATTTGCCTGTATTCATATGACTTGAAAGCTACCTCCACTCTAATGATCATTTCCAGCACACATGGACAAGTCCTCTCCGCTTCCATTAACTTCACTAATAAAGATCCCGCTGTGTTCCAATGGTATCGTCAATTGGCCCCGGAGAGTAGACCTAGTGCAGGAATGTCAAACCCTAGTTGACACTAAGGCAGCCAGCAGCAACTTACACGGATCAGAACACTCCGTGTTTTGCAAGGATGGATGCGTTTACGGCACCCAAGCAAACGTGCGAACTCCTCGCTTCAGTATGCAAAAGCCAAAATAAATCATTTATACCCCAAATCCCTTTGTCTCTTATCTCTTTCCTTTCCATTACCACAGATCTCCCTCGGGGCGCAATTGCATTTTTCATCATATTACCCATTAGAAAGAAATTATATATTCAGATTTAATTATACATGATTGCAGTGCATGAAGTTTGGGACTATCTTAACACTACAGCCAGGCATTCACAGCACAAACTCCATTCGTTTTACACCATTCATTTTGTATGACTGAGGGGAGGAATAACACGTCGTTCTTTTACACACACTGTCTGGTTAATGGGAAGTGATTATGTTGAGTAGTTGAACACACTCAGAGGTCTGCTCCACATAATCCACATTGGTGCACCTGTGCGTGTGCGTGTGTGTGTATTTTCTCTCCCTCTCTGCAGCACCTGACTCACTGGATAAGGCATCGAGCTTATCCGAGCAGCCGAGCCGGGTCAGCGTGTGTTGGGGGATGGGGACTGCGTGCGCTGCTCTGCCCATTGTGACTCATGCCTTTCAGCATCTGCCTTTATTGTGGATCGGCTAAGCTACATGGATTAGATGGACACTCTCCAGTCATGGCATTAGCATGGCCAAGGCCTGCAGCGAAATGTGAAAGCTCCCGTTCAGATTGTATTTATTCCATAGGAGGGGACCTCGCAAGAATAATTGTGAAATGCGAACTGAATGCAGGCTGTCAGAGAAGTTATTCCTCGACCACTGAAGTGAAGTTTTCAGAGCAGTTTCCTCTTAGATCACATACTCTTCTCATTGAAGCTTGGATCAAACAGGCCTCAGTCTCCCTGAAGATGCCATTGAAAGAAGAACTGAATCCAGTTCATAAACAGAAGTTACTGTGTTAACACTGCTGATTGCAGTTTATTTGATTTTCTCATAAGAATCAGGGGGAAAAGTTCAACCACATTTCGTCTGGAGCACCACTCCATGGTTTGATTTGGCACAAAAATGCAGCAAGATGCTGACCGCATTTCTGCAACAACCATTAGGTAGTCTTCAGCCACACATAGAGAAGGATGATGACCTCATCTCATATGAGGCAATGTCTTGACTGTAAAAAGGTCAGCAGCCCATGCCATCAGAAGGAAATGCTCACTTGGATCACGCCTGAGCCATGCAAAATGAGATGACAGCACCACGGTATCTGACAGCCGTCTTCACAGAGATGGCCTCTCTTCCCATCTCTTCTCTCTCTCTCTCTCTATAAAGAGAAACCTTTCCTCAAGAGGCATCTCATGGCTGACATGGCTCCAACATTGCACTAGCAACAGCACTAAAAATACACCGCTGTTCTGAGCACCATAGCGAGAACTTAGTCAGTCATGGTGGAGGTTCTCAGTGGGAGGGAGGCAGGGGGCCTGTGTGCGGTAATGTGGCACCGTGTGCAGATGAACGCACACCACACATGGTCCTCCATGGAGACCGCGCAGGCTTTTGAGGATGGAGGAGGAGGGCATCCGGATGGTGAACAATCCTTTGGAGCATCCATCCAGTCAAGGTTTCTCTGTGTATCTTGGTGTGTGTTGTTCACAATCAACCACTGCTGGTTTAACAATATGCAGTTTCTCACACTGTTGTGCTTACTGGTCAGACTTAGACATCATAGGCACTCAGAAACAAGGAAACAGTTATTAGGTTATTAGGTCTTTATGGATGTGCCTGGAATCTGAATGTTGAGCAGCCTAAATGGGTCCATTCTGCTCAAGATACAAATACAAGGAATGAGGAGGTTAATGCAATGTCTGAGGAAATACTGGATATATGTATATATATATATATATATATATATATATGCAACTAACTCCAAAAGTCTGCTTTACATGACTGTGATATGGCAAAGTAACCTTCCAGTGGTTGTGTTCTGCTTTTTCAGCACTTAAAGATGTATGAGAACATCCCCATACCCACACTGACTCACGCCACCTCTCATCACACAAGTAAACTAACAGGACAGGTTCAGTCCTCCTCCAGATACACTTCCTCCTTGTGACACTGGGTGTCATGAGGTGAGTCTTTCTACCAGTGATCAAGAGCTGAGCCCACATCTCCAAAGGCCTCATGAATTAGTGAAGCCTCATGAATCACGCACCATAAAACTGTTTGGAACTATGTGTAAAACTGCCTCTGAATGCTGTTGTCACACGCCACTGGCAGATGAGATGGGTCTGCTCCAGTGCTGTAGTCTAGTTTGCTGTATTGGGTATACTGACTGCCTGTGACTAGTGGTTATACTGTCTTGTACTATTACAGTGTTGTCAGTATTGCAGCCTATGTTTTACTGGATATACGCAAACCCAAGAACCTTTTCAGTGGTTATATGGTGTATACCTGAATATCACATAGACCTCACATAGACCTCACATAGATCTGTTCATCCAGATATAAGAGGTGTCTACAGTCATACATGTAAGAGGGGCTTTATGCGTAAAAAGATTATAGAACTGAATCCATTGACAAATGCGCACACCAACTCAAAATATGATCAAAGTATTTCACAGTACTCATGAGAAACCCTGTTATAGTGGATCTGAAACTGAATCAATACTAAATGAAACTGGAATTTTTGACTGAAGGTGGTACTGAGCAGCAGTCTTTAGTGAAGCATTTACCATTTCAGACACGCGTCACTGAGTCATTTTGACTAACTGTGCATGTTTGTCTGCATATGTAGTATGCATACTATATGTCTCCATGTTTAGTTGAATGTGTGTATATGAGTAAGTGAAGTCCGTAAGTCTTTTTGTTGTACACTGCTGTGTTCTCAATTTTGTGCATATCGGGGGAGGGGATGCAGGGAGGGAGAAAAAAAGAGTCTGTATGTGTGCAAGTGCATGTGTGCATTTTTGTGTGTATATGTGTGCATGAGAGAGAGAGAGACAGAGAGAGAGAGTTTGTGTGTGTGTGTGTGTGTGTGTGTGTGTGTGTGTGTGTGTGTGTGTGTGTGTGTGTATGTGTGTGTGTGTGTGAGAGAGAGACAGAAAGAGAGAGAGTGTGTGTAAGAATGTGATCTCATACAAGCCAGCATAAAGACGAGCTGATGCTCTGGCAGCAGAGACCAAAGAGAGCGGAGAGAGAAAGAAAGGGGGGGGAGGGAGAGAGAGAGAGCTGAGTGAGGGCAGTGGGGCAGCTGAGAGTCCGGCCTCTCATGTGTAATTCATGAGTAGTGCTTCACTCCATGTGTAATTACTGGTTTGTCAGGACCACAGAGGCCTGCTGAATTAGCAGCCTCTCACAGGCAGCCCCTCTCCACATAACAAAACATGGAAGACAGCTCATGTAATTATAGAGTATGCATGGCTGCTTGTCACTTCTGATCGATCGATTTCGGACATGGAGACAAACTGTGAGATTGGCTGTCATGGCTGCCTTAGCAGGTGCGGGGTCTGTGCTGGGCAAAATACTCCAGAGAGTTCCGGAGTGGTGATACGGTGTGCGAGGATGAAAGGGTGGGATGGTAAAGACTAGAGCAGGTGGCCCAAGATTGGATAAAAAAGAGGAGAGAAAGAAGCCGATGCAAGCATGCCAGTGCTGTGGGGGAGGGGAGGATGGCGTGTTAGATGAGGAGAATCACAGCTTTTTGATTTCCACCACCATCACCGTCTTTACAAGATGCTTTGGAGGATAGTAATTTTCAGTGCTGCCTACATTTCATGAATTGCCATTGGACTTATTTTGTATTCTTGGGCAGTAGATGTGGGCCAGACTTCTGTTTTATGTCAATTTCTGTGGACAGATGGACAACACAATTACTGCTAGACACCACCTTATGCATGTGGCTAAATAAATGCACTTATCAGCTGGTCTGAGTTGCAGCTGAATGTGTGTGTGTGGGCCTGTGTGTGTGTGTGTGTGACACTGGCACAAGGGAGTAGGCCTTTCACAGTGTACGGATAATGTAAAATTTGCATTCAGATTCATTTTACAACTGGGAATGGCCTTCATTTTGGAGAGAACTATAATATTCATGGGCATGTCACTACCATCATTTACTAAACCATCATAATTATTAATCCATCATTACAGCTGCAGTCATTTAGAATGCTAATAGCAAGAGATTTAGCTATCAGAGGGAATCATTACAATCTGTTTTATATTTCAACATTTATTCAAAAAGAAAAATGTCACAAACCAAAATGAAAAATGTGTTGAAGATTTATGATTATAGTTTTCTGAAGATGATTAAGGTGGACAACACTAAAATAAGCACTGGAGTGTGTGTGTGTGTGTGAAAGAGAGAGAGAGAGCGTCTTTCTCTTTTGTGTGATCATACAATTCATGACCTGCATACCAGCAACCAGAGCACAGATTTGTTTTCAGTGTATATTACAGTGTCAAAGTGTCACACATTATACGGTCACTTTGGTGTTTACCCATGACCTTGCTATGGACATCCATGTATATGCATTTACTGCCAGTTCTATGTGTCTATTTTCCTACAGCATTTCAGACGCCTCTGTGTGGCGGGCGGCTGAGGCGCCAGGGGTGGTGTGGGGGGTGATGATGATGAAGATGCAGAGGACTTCACTGATGGTCCCTGTGGGAAGAGAGCGGGAGACGCGCTGGTGCATCACAAAAGCTGAACGGAGCTCTTTACTCCTCAAACCCTGGCCTCCCCCTCGCAGCGTACAGTCCATATAAGGCATAAAGAGGATCAAGCCCCGTGATTGGTTAGCTGAAATGCATGAGGGGCGGGTGGTGGTTGTGAAGGAGGAGGGGGGGAAGCAGTGCACATGGACGTGCTTCAGGCTGTGACATATGTGTATCTGTGTATATGTGTGTGTGTGTGTGTGTGTGTGAGTGTGTGTGAGTATTTGTTCGCGTAAGATTCAGAGTGTGTCTGTACTGCCATGTCTACAACAACACTAAGAATCCACACACTCCTCGCCCCTTTAGCATGAGCACGCGTGTTGTGTCTTTATCACAGGATCTGGTATTTGTGGGCTTTATACCCAAGAACCACAGTGAGTGGCAGAGTGACGGAGAAAGATGCTAAACACATTCTGCAGATGGCAAAAAGGGGGAAGTGTTTTATAGACACATCTAATGAGCCCTGCGATGTTATTATGATATTAAGGTCAACTAATGTTTAAAATGGTGTGCTGTCATATTCAGTCAAAACAAATCACCTAAATTTTCATTCATAGTCAATCACCTTTGTCCCTTGATTTTATCTACTGAATGTCCCCGTCCCTGTTATCAGTTTGAAAACTGACGTGTGCAGTTTTGTACTGAAATATGTTATTTCCTGTTTGTTATGTGTTGGTACTATCACATATTTGAAGATCCATTGAAGTTTATGTTATGTGATATCTTAATTTAGTGAAGGCGTAGAAGGTGTCTGAGTCAGCAAAACAGCTAACATGTGGATACAGTTAACTTCGCACCATCCCTTAGGCTACACAGGCTATTCTCACCTAGTTTTTTTATTGCTCAAAAATCAGCAGTTTTCTAAGAGATGAATATCCAAAATGACTGGGGTCATTTTTCATCCTTGCCCACAGTAAGTGTGATCCTATGGGAGCATGTGGCCTCTTACTCTCTCCCCGATTGCCCATGAAAAGGGCTCCTTCTACTGGCCACAAGTGGCTACTGGACCACTATTCTCCTGCAGAGCGTGGACTAAACAACTGTAACCACAACATATGCTTTATTCCTCAATTATACATTTGATAAAATTTTGTAAAATCATATACACACCCAGCACCACTACACTGCATACTTGAAGATCACCTCTTGACACACTTCAATGATGCCACAGACTCCTTCATAACCAAAAGATTGGAAAAGCACTGTGTGATTCATCTAAATCTACACTATTGTGTCTGTGCTGTGTCTGGTATGAGATGCTGAAACAAGAAGAAGCAATGGGGAAGAACATGTTTGCTTCTTCACAGAAACTGTTGACATGGTCGCTGTACCCATCAGGAGGTTAACCACCAAGGGTGAATCTCCATCTTCCTCTTTACATATCTGTAGAGACACGACAGAATGTGGTGAAACGTCTTTTTCTGTGGGTAAACTCCTTAGCCATGTATGGAAATTTTGAAAAAAACATTCAAGTGATTGGACAGAAATGTCTTGGGTAAAATCAAGTGTGAGGCACAGAACTCTTTTTCTTTTCTTTAAACACGTGACTGCTCAAAAATCTTCTAAATACATTCACACACTTCCGTGTGTTACATAACACACAGTGTCACACCCACACACACACAGACGATTAGCCCACCCATCTACAGATTACAGACAACTCATGGGTCTGGGGCATGTTGTATCAGCATGTCATCTGCTCTCTGATTACTGTATCCAGTAAACATGGACAGAGACCCAGACTCAAACATGGACAGAGACAGTGGATATATACCTATGCAGTCAGTGCGTAACTTTCAAATGCTCTCAGGAGATAGAAATGAAAATATATATGAGAATCCAAGCAAATACCAGAAATTCAGATGTATCCGTAAAGTTTACCAGACAGGCAAGCAGGTGTTGAGACCCATCTTATTTCTGGCGCTGATTTGTTCTGTCCTACTGGTGATTGTTCTGTTGCTGACCAAGAACAGCGTGCAAAGAGATGAACTACACCACAACTACATCAGCTTGACGAGAGAGCGAGAGACCCTGAAATTAAAGCTCTACCAACTGGGTAAGTGGTCTGATGGTCAAGAGCAAGTTTCATTTTTCCAGTTCTATCTACGCATTCCTAAAACGTATGGTCAAATTTTACATGCTACTTAAGTTGCTGGAGACCGCATTGCTTATAAATATGATATGTGAGATGTCCATTCTTAGATGTTTTTGTTGGATTCAATTCTTTAACATTGTATTTCTTCTTTACAAGTTCTATCACAACCAAACTGATTGAGTGGTTTCTGTGATAATCCAGACAGACTTAAGTATGACCTGACTGCAGAGAAGACTAAACTAGAAAGAAGACTAACTGATCTAGGTGAGCAGAAGCTATCAAATGCAAACATAAACAATTGCTTTACACAAAATAATACCCCACCCCACCCCAACCCCCTGTGATTTTGCTGTGTAGAACTTAAAAGCCAAAGTACAGGTCACACTGAACTGAACAGTGTAAGGCACTTTAGGCTTGTTTGCCCAGGGGCATCACCCCTTGGCTCATGTTCTTTACTATTGAACATATACGGATGTTGAAGGGAGCAGCTATGAGTTTGTTTACCATGAACCATTAAACTCTTGTTTGCATGGCCTCATTAATAACAGCTGTAAATTGTACATTGTGTCGTAATTATCCACATTTTTATGCACGACACAGAGACAGATGCAAATCAAGTTTATACAAAGCAAATCATTAATTGTAAATTGTACTTTCTCTTTATCAGCGAAAGATCTGCTTAGAAAATCGAAATGAGTATTCATGCTACATTTCTATCAACAGATCATATTCAGCAAAACTTGACAGATGAGAAAATAAGACTTCAAGCAAACATTTCTGAACTGGGTGAGTTAACATTCAAACAAACAAATAACAACTGTTGGTAACACTTGCTATGAATGTCCATTAATAATTACTAACACATTTGTAAAGGGTTGTTGAAAAAGTACTGTGTATTATGCATTATGACACTTAACTATCTGGGTTAACGCTACAACACTACGCTACTACAAGCCTTTTGGGGCAAAACTATTCTTCACTGCACTCTATATTTGGATGACTATGTAGAGTTATATGAATGAATATATGTGGCATTGTAAATACCTTGTAGCCCTTCATGAATGTAAAGTCAAGTGAAGTACTTAAGGAAGCTGACTTGCAAGGCGGGCACTATGAGGGCTATAGTCTCAAAGGTGAACAATGGTGAATTGTGATTGGTAGCCTGTGCTATCTAGGCACAAATCCAAGAGGATTTGTTTAGAGGATTTGTTTAAAGGTACACTGTTCAAAAAAATTTGAGTGAATTTACCATCTTCGTGATGGTTACTGCAAATTAAGGCTTTCTTGAGTTTTACCTTTCTGCAGTTCATCCAGCCATTCTCTCAGTCTGACGATAACGTTTTTAGGCCCAGCCTTGCATAGATCATTAAATCAGATTGGACCATTAGCATCTCGTCTGTTAACATCTTTCTCTAAAGTGACTAAGAATTACATTATTTTTGCTATTTAAAACGTTGGTCTTCTGTAGTTACAAATTAAGACCAACGAAAAATGAAACATGGCAAGTTTCTAGGCCGAACTACACTCTCATTGTGGCATAATCAATAACTTAGCTAGCATACCAAGAGATCACTGACTTACACTACTTGACTTGGAGACATGGAGGGACTATTTTAAGATGTGCAAGCAAATTTCCTTGATTATTATGCCAGAATTGAGAGTATAGTTCCATGTCATATCAGCCTAGAAAATCACCATGTTTCATTTTTCGTTGGTCTCAGTACACTATCTACAGAGGAGTCAAGTTTTATCTACAAGAATACCAGAATTCTTAGTCACTTTAGAGCAAGATGCTAATGGGCAAAATGCTAATGGTCTAATCCGTTTCAATGATCTATGCCAATGCTGGAGCTAAAAGTACTACCGTCAGACTGAGAGAAAGGCTGGATGAACTGGAGAGAGGTAAAAGTGAAATGATTAACTCAAGGGGAAGGGAAAATGTGTACATTTCCCCAAAAGGTGGTGTGTCCCGTTGAAATGCTGGACAAGTGCATACTTTCTTTTCTGGTATTGGTAATGAAGTCTTTGGTGGTGCTTTTTATGTCTCAGCACACAGAAACAGAAAGTTGGCAGAGGAGGGGAATGAGGTGCAGAGAATGCTTTCTGAGATGAGTATGTCACAGTTCATTAAAGATAAATATTTTGATACACACAAATACTCATACAGGTTCACTAATTCCATATGGACATGCCAAAAGGCTTAATCCAGTATGAAAAATAATGAGAATGTGCTCTTCACCCAATCACAGTAATCCATCAGCATAACTTGACGGATATTAACGCAAGGAACAGAAAGAAGCTTACTGAGCTGGGTGAGTAGAAGTTATGATTTGGAGTTTGCACACACCCTAAGACAGGAGATATGATTTTCATTGAATTAGATCATTATTAAATAACAGGTCAAGCTCATTTTCCCTTCATAAAACATTGTTTAGTCTTAGAATCTTTGTTTCTGTATAATATTGGTGAGCTTTTGAGTCTGACTTGTTGTTTCCCGGGCTGTCTCTGACAGGATGGCATTACTTCAGGCCCACCTGGTACTACCTGTCCAGTCTGAAAAGAAACTGGACTTATAGCCGACAGGACTGCAAAAACAGAGGGGGAGATCTGGTAGTAATTAATAGCAAAGAAGAACAGGTGAATGATTTGAGTGAGTGTGTGTATGTGTGTGTGTGTGTATGTGTGTGTGTGTGTGTGTGTGTGTGTGTTTGTGTTTGTGTATGAGATTTTAGACTGACCAACGAGGACAAGATTAAAGGTGCAATTAGTGACGCCACATGTAACATTTTTTAAACACTTAACAGTCTGTTAATATATACTTGCAAGCTCTCCATTCTCATAGGACACCCTCAAAAAATCTGGTCTTTTTGCGATAACTATGTTCCGAGAACAGGAAACAAGAAAAGTGGGCAGCCTGCCCCCAAAACATTAATACAGAGTTTCTGCAGAACTGAGGCCAGGGGTGAGCTACCTCTCTGGCATGTATTGTTTAGTCATCAGATCAAATATAATGAGGCTGTGTTGTTTAAAAACGTCTTTTAAGAAATGTATAGAACTACTATAGACAAATCCGTTTTCCACTAGCATCGCTAATAGCACTTTTAAGACTAGTTCAATAATGTTTACATATTAACACTAAGAGGAATGTTTACATATGTTTACATTATTCACACTCAGAGGAAAACACAAGCCATTTTAACCCCTGAGCCCTGTTAGAGGTCATGGAACAAACTGACAGTTAAAGCTTACCAATGGGTGCAAGTAAACTCAGTTTCATTCTCATTTTCAGTTTACTTGGGCCCCTTGCTTAGCTCTAGCTGTCAGTTGCCAATTGGTCCATGTTGTGCTTCATTTTCCTGTTCTTTTTCCTACTGACAGCACTTGGTGACCTCGAACAACAGCTATGGGCTGAAAATGCCTACAGTTTTTCTTTAAAGGTTTTATTTTGCAATGTGTGATCTTCTAACCACTTGGATCTCCCACAACAGCTATTTATTGCAGAGATGGCTGTGTTGGCCTGGATTGGCCTCACTGATTTGGATAAAGAGGGTGTGTGGAAATGGGTGGACAACACCACACTTAACGAGACGTAAGAGCAATGTAACATGTCTGTAGAGTCAAATCCGTCAGTGTGAGTCATTTCTTGCTAAAAATAATCAAATAACAATATGTGACCTGAGATATACCCAGCTTGTTGTATACCAGGATTATAGAGCAAATAAGGAGCGATGTTAGACATGACACAAAGCAACTCAAGTGGCTGGCGAGCAATATTACAGTCTTAAGGCTTGAACCACCAGACTTCAGAACAGAACCCTTCCCCCCTCTCGCTCTCTTTCTCTCTCTGTCTCTCTCTCTCTCACACACACAAATTTATTTTTCAGTTACAGTAATTATGGATTGATTTTTAATTTATTTGATCTGATTTGAGTTTTTACTTCGTGCCTTTTTGTGTATTTGTAGGTACTGGGCGGCAGAACAACCAAATGATCATAATGGCCAGGACTGTGCCGTGATCTGGGACAGAACCAACCGTTTTGAAACATGGAATGATGAGGAATGTGAAAAAAAAAAACAGTGGATATGTGAAATGTAAATACAATAAGCAGAATATTGGCATGGAATTGACCATATTTGTTTGCATTTGTAACTATTTTAACCTTTTTTTTTTTACATTTTTAACAAACATTTTTAAAGAGTTATTGTATTTTCATTTGTTATTCTTGGATAAACATATACATATTTGTTAATATGGTAGATGTAACAAATTTGTTTTTCAGTGCAGTTCATATTCTATGAATGTATTAGACAGATGACACAAAATTGTTTTACAAGTAAAGGTCTGTGGATAGTGGCCCATTAGTTTATCACACTTATACCAGGCATTTATCAATCTTCCAATTTGTTCCAAATGAGTTCATGAAGGCTTGTTTACATAGCATACAGAATGAATCCTGTGCTTTTAAATCAAGTTGTTGTTTACAATATTTTCCACTGTAGTTGTGGAATTTCTTGATGTCCCACAGATGGCCTTTGTGAAATAGGTATTATGTTTGCACCCGTTATGTTGTGGTTCACAGTGCCATCTGTTGGTCTGATGGTTTCATTAAGTTCCTATTCATGCTTATGAAATTGCTGACCTGCATAAAACATGTACTGAATGTCAGATCTGATGTCTTTGTAGACAATTACTCTATGGGGTTGATTTTTTTTATTGGGCTTTAAGAAAAGAATGTATGTATGTAAATGAACTTCATCCCCTAACGTATTCTTTAAAAAAAATCTACTATGCTTTCTGTACTTGGAGTGACTTCAGTAAATCAGTGTGTTTTAGAAGGCATTTGTTATACTTTGTGAGTGTTCCTTTTAAAGCGAAAACATATTTATGCAAATAGACTGATAAACTTTCATGGAGTCTAAGGTGTGAGAGGGACTGGGCAGGATGCCCTTGTGCTTATCCATAGCTGTTCACGCTATTAAAATTACGAGATGATGTAGTAATGTGTTGTTTAATGTTGTTTATAGACAAATTGCTTAATGTACTGGCAGTATATACTGGCAAATGCAAGTATATGTAAATTTAGATTCTTAATAAAAAAGTTGTAATACTACATCAGATAGTAATTTTTGCTGTGTAGCATTGATGCTATTTGTAAGTCAAGCTTTTCATTTGATAACAAATACAGGTGAGAAAAGAATGCCTTTGGGAGGCTTCACTTGAAGATCGTCTTTAGATTTCTTTTCTTGCCCCTTGGCCACAAGCATTGAAGCAGTTTCCAGTTTTGAGTGATTGTTCTCAGTACCGAAGCTTTTTGTCAGTAGTGCTGTAGAGAAGGAAACAGCTCTGTGTGGCAGTGCCTCCTCAGTTTAACACGGCCCAGGGACCAACTGTGCTTTAAGATGGTCGAACTTCATAGTCTGTCACCAGCACAGGCTGGCAGATCCTGAAAGCTGAGACCATAGGGTGTATGGCTGTTGGATAGATGTTTGCATTGCTGAAATAGCTCAGACACCAAGGGTGACAGGGCTCAAAGGTATCTGAGGCATGCCAAACTGTCATGGCTCATGCAGACAAGACAAATGGGTCTCTACCAAGAGAGAACACTTCAACACAGGATGGCTTTTAGGCCTTACGGGTAATAATAAAAACAGATGACTGAGAAAATATTTACAAAACATTACAAGTAACACTAATAACTGAAGGTCACCTTTGATCACTTTACAATCTTCTGTCTGTCCCTTATAAAAGAGAGTACACATTATGTATGATTTTTTCTTAATACCTGGGTTTGGTGTCTGTCACATACTAAACACTGCTGTGGTCTGTATACAGAGTTCAGTAAGTGTCGCCACCCAGGCCAATGCATAGTCAGTCTGTCTTGTCTTAAACATACCAAACAGCATGTCCATTAAGTGCTGTAGAGCGCACAGAGCTGTCAATCATTAATAAGTAATAAGATGGGTCTCAGTGACTCCTCCCATGATACTGTAATCCCCACCTCCAGTGGGCGGCCAATTGTATGATGCCCTGACACTCATGAATTATTCATGAGCATCTCCACACCAACTCTCTCCGTCCTGTTCCACTCAGTCAGACACACTCGCCCCGCCCCTCCTCTTTATCTCTCTCTCTCTCTCTCTCTCTCTCTCTCTCTGTGAGCTCTGAGAAGCCTTAGCATCATGAATTATTAAGCGCTTGCGTACGCAGGCTCCACAGATGGCAGCCGTGTGTAATATTTAGCGCACAGCAGGCTCTGCCGTGAAGGTCAACACTAGCGTACGCCAGGGGGCAGTCAACTGACCCCTTAGCTCAAGTTTCACACACATCACAGCACCCAATGTAGATCCTCCACATGATTTCTTTTTCTTTTTTTGGGGAGGGGGGGTTTAGACATGTGAGGAAATTGTCCTTGCTTTAGTTTGGAACTCTTTCTAATAAATGCCTTTGTCTGGATGTTTAGCTTGAATGGCTTCTAATCCTAATTTTGCTTTTGTTTGATAGTACTGCAGTACATTTTTGAAGTGGAGGACACTTTTCTAAACAAAGGTTTCTTTGTTTTAAAAAAACAAAACAAAAAAGCTATGAAGACTTTTAGTCTCTGAAACTAAACTCAGGTGAGTGAACTTTTAATGCATATAATGCATGATTGTAGATGTCATCAAATCATTCAAGTTTTATTAGTGAAGCATCTACAAAACTTTAATGCCCCAGTTTTACAGAGCACGGTTAACAAGACAGCAAATTGGGTCAGCTTCATGCCTGTAAGGCCTCTACACTGGCATGGTGACAGGTGCATAATAACTTAAGAATGAAAATGATTTCTATAAAGCTCGTAATTTAGGTGGATTTTTTTTTATTCCAAAAAAAGAAACACCCTTTGAAGAGGTTTACAGCACACAAAAACGGCAAACACAAAAAATAATGCTCACAACAGCCAAGGACCAAAAAGAAAAGGGGACGTTGAGAGTGCAGGGTCTAAAGCTCGCCCCTCTTACCTGTGCTTCCAATTCAAACACAAGATTAAAAAAATACACACAAAACTGATGGAACAGATACTATATACATATTGCCATACGAACAATAGATTAAAAGATTATCATTCTTACTTTGTAAAATGAGAAGAAAGAAAATCACAAACCACCATTTTTTCCATTACTCAGGGTGACTAATCTCATAACAAAGCAGTTTAAACCTAAAGTCATTAGTAAAGTATCAGCAGTAAAGTTTCATTGCTAAAAAAATGATGTTGAATGGTCTTATTGTACAATGTTAAAAGAGAACAAGTAATGGGATTAAACTGCTTTCTGACAGAGTTTGAGGAACACCCCTCAACAGAAACAGGTGTAGTTTGTTTTTATTTGATTACAAATTAGAGCAGATCGTGTCCCGTTGTATTAAAGGTTTTGGAGCCGACAATGTCACTTCACCAGGAGCCCTGACACTGAACTACTAAGTACGACATTTTAGGACCAACCATCATCCCGTTGTTGCTATGCACTGAACTCCACCACATTTCTGGTGGGGTGATATTTTTAGACTCACATTACATTGCTGTGTATTACTTGTCTAGGTTTATGTGACAGCGCAATTTAGTCTGGGAACTCTACTGACTGTAACAAGACATAACTATTATCTATTAGAGAGAGAAGCGCTTTCTGGATCAAAGGGAAAGAGATCCTATACAAAAGATGCTCTGAAGACCATGTGGTAGGGACTTGGGTCAGCATCCAGCCCAAGTGTCCATTTCTGCCCAGTGGGGGGGTGGGAGATGGCAGGAGATGATTGGCTTGCTACTCCGGTTGGGTGGGCAGAGTAGCAGCCCCCAGAGGTAGATGAGTGAAGGGGCGGGGCTCAGCATGTCCTTGGAGATGCTTTCAGAATAAAAGTCCCTGAAAGGCTGAAGCTCCAAGACTGGCGACGGCGTTGAAGCCTGTAGGAGGACCTCAGGAGTTGTGTTCTTTTCGTTTGTCTCCTTGTTCTGCATCTTTTGTGCAGCAAGTAAAATGAACTCATGAACCACAAACTGGTCTGAATACACAAACTCAACCCCTCACCCCACACCATCCCTCCCCCCATACCCACCCCCCTATCATGACCCCACTGACAAAATACTTGGGATGGGACATAACAGCTGGAATGGTTATAAATGAATTATCAGTTAAACCTCTCCTTATTTCAAACAGTATATCATATAATATATTATATATTTTTATATATCAAAAGGAAAACACTTAGCCTCTACAGTGAAATCTATGGTATACAAAGAGAAAAACAATCTGCAAGATCACGCTCTTTTTCATGGTTGCTCTAACAGCTTGGATGTGGGTTTCCTAAGCTCCTGAGGGGGAAGGACTAGTCGTCGTCGTCATCCCCACCATCGTCGTCCGCGTCGTCCCTCTTTCTCTTTTCTCCGCGGACTCCGGCCTCCTCCTCTTCCTCTGCAAAGCAAGAGTCACAGTTGTACTATGAGCAGACACAGGGGCTGACATACTCGCCAACTGTCATCACTAGTCTCTCAACCTGACTACTACCTGAATAGCTATGTTATAGTATATAGTCAACCTGACTACCACCTGAATAGCTATGTTATAGTATATAGTCACATGTTATTACATCTAAGCATGAGACAGATGCTAACTCAACTCAGATGCAAAGTACATTTCTCAAATATACACAAAATACATTTTTCTTGTCAGACAAACTCTAAATGGGTTGTTCGAATTTATTTTTAGTTGATAAAAAACATGCAGTTTAACAGAAATTACCAAGAATTTACCATCGTTTTTGCACTTGTGAGATGAACTTCACTGGTTTTGCATCTGAACTCTTCTAATAATGTTGATGCCCAATGAAACAGTGGCATGGTGACCTAACTTTTTTATTTAAATAGTTTCACAAGAGCCGAGTAAGCACAGAAGAGTTTCACATGTGCTTCATGCGGTTAACGACCATTGATCGCATCCCATGGGCTAAAGTGCTTGGTTCGGTGTCAAATCAATACAGCTCACACTTGGCAACAGCAGGGATCAATAGGAGTCAACCTGCTCTGGCTAACTGAATCAATAAAAGTGTCTACGGTATCAGTCATTGCATCAAGGATACCAACTCATGTAAGTGCCTGGTTTGAAACCAATAAAATCAATACAATGCCAATGTCAAGGCCTGGGGCTTTCCACTGTGGTCTGCTTGCCCTGGTTCAAATACTCACCCTCTCCCGCCTCCTCTTCCTCTTCTTCCACATAGTCATCATCCTCATCCTCACCCTGGTCAAAAACAGATGGCAATGTAAAAGTTATATACACTCTGCTATTCTAAATTGAAACTGATTAGCAAACTGAGAAAATTACTATTGTACAAATGCTTGCTGTTAGGTGCAACATTAATGGGAACAATTATGAGTATGAATAATGATGCCTAGGGACAAACAGGATAATATGGCACAATGCATTCACATTTAATTGCATGTACATATCTCTATATGAGGTAAAATGAAGCCCTCACCTGGATGCCCTCTTTCGTCAGGTAAGACAGCCCAACCTCTCCGCCTTCCGAACCTTCATCATCTTCATCTTCATCATCATAATCACCCAAGGGACCTCCTCCTTCCTCTCCATCCTCATCCTCATCTGGATACACAGTCAATTATGAGAAAAATTATAAATATAATACATTTTATAAATTGCAATTTATATAATAAATGTGATAAAATAATTAAACCTTTTAAAGTTTTTTAAGTGTAAGCCTGCTACATTAATAACATCTGATGTGACATCCCCACATTCACAACACCAAATACCATGGGTATTAAAATAGCACTATTAAGCTGTTATTATCATATCAAGATCCAGAAAACTTTATTGTGTGATATCTCCCTCCACTGGCCCTCTATTGAATTTCATTGCTAACCATTTTTGTCCCTTTTTCATTTCCTTCACACACTCTGTGAGGCAGGTGTAAAGCCCAGAGATGAGGCCCTGGTTTGATGTCACTCTGCCTGCCCCATCTCTCTCATGATTCGTACCATCATCATCGGCCTCCGAGTCTGGGGCTTCATTGTCCTCTGCGTCAAAGCCGTCCAGGTACATGACCTGGGGCAGGAGCTCAAAGATGCTCTCCCTGTACTCCTCCAGTGTGGTGATCTCGCAGTTGAACAGGTCCAGGCTCTTCAAGTTCTTTAGGTTTTGCTGTTAGCGTCAAAAGCCGAGAGGCAACAGAGAGCCATAGAGAAAGAAAGAGAGAGAGAGCGAGAGTGAGAATGAGAATGAGAGGAAGACGGAGAGAGTTCATGGTCAAATGGTCATATATCTCCATAAATATATTAATATTTAAAGATGTCACATTAAAACAATCTCAGTAAGTGGGTCTGAAGACAGGAAATAGAGCTTTGTAGGGCAGTGTAGATTAGTAGTGCTTGTGAACATGTTATTCAGGAAGGTGACCTCATCTAGTTCCACCCAGTTAAAAAGATTTGAAGTATGATGCTGTGTATTATAGAATTGGTGAACACAATTGTGGCAGACACTTTGTATCTAGTATGGTGCACCACTAATTGATTATGTGGTGCCATGCCTGAACTAATATTTCTTTTTCATCTTAATCATATCTCTAATCTCTTACCAAAGCCTCTACTGTGCTGAGCTCTTTGATCTTGTTCCCACTCAGATTCAGGTACGTCAGGTTGGGGCATTTCTCCGACAGTGTCTCCAGACCCCCCGAGATGTTGTTGTCACTCAGTTCCAGCTGGGGAATAGGCACATCATCCTTATTCAACTCGTCATGTATAACACTTAAATACTTTTGACAGTGGATTTAGTTTAGTTTCATTTAGTCAGAGAGACAATGAAAGCAAAAAATATAGCAAGATTCTTAAGTTTTATAAAAGTGGACAGTCGGTGAATGGAACTGTCCGTGGTGCTGATATATAATAGTTATACTATTTACTATCTAGTTTATCCAGTGTTTTTATATCCTTGTTTCTTCTGTATGCTGTGAATAAGCAACACTGTGCACACAAGTTAAGATGAGGGTCATAAGCTAAATACAGCATTCAAAAGGTAAGTTCAATGTGCTATCATTGTTACGCATTTCCCACTTTAGCGGAGCCAGCGACAGTTCTAAAGTCTCTTTGGCAGTGCTGTCCAAAGGCATAACTATACTACAAAAAAGTGGACAGCTGAATGCATTTGCTATACGAACATGTTACAAGAGCTCCTGTTCAGCCTTCATTTTAGGGAGTTATTGGTTCTGTAATTGGGCTCATCGGTCTGTGTGTGTCTACTAACACAACTTTTATAACTAACACAAGTTTCACCGTATGAGGTAGAGGATCATTATATTTCGGTGCCCCCACATAATCAACTGTATTTGATTCAGAAGCTTGTGGTTGGACTGTTCACTTAACTATTGTAAGATAGGGAAGTGAGGATGTATAATGACTCTATCTATCTATCTATCTATCTATCTATCTATCTATCTATATATATATATATATATATATAACATCATGTCTTAACTAATATCTAGATAATAATAATCTAAACTCTTTTGATCCTGTGATCAAAATCCCATGAAGGAAATTTGGTCTCTGCATTTATTGTGAATTTGTGAATCACACACAGCACACAGTGAAGTGAAGTACACACTAACCTGGAGCAGTTGGCTGCCTTCTATAGCGGCGCCCAGTGAGCAGTGGAGGGTTAGGTGCCATGCTCAAGGGCACTTCAGCCATGGTCCACTGGTTGGGGACCTAACCGACAATCCTTCAGTTACAAGCCCAAAGGCCTAACCTGTAGGCCATGGCTGCCCCCTACCTGATCTGATGTGGTCACTGGTTCTCTGCATGACATTTTTATACTTTACAAATGAGTTTGTTCTCACCTTACGCAGTTTGGGCAGTGCGGGCAACTTGGCCAGAGAGGTCAGGCCCACATTCACCATGCTGAGGAACTCCAGCTCCTTGAAGTCATCAGTGAGACCCTCAACCTCACCATCACTGGAACGGCAGTTATCTACCACCAGCTCTGCCACCTAAAAAAGCAATGCAAACTGTTAGCTTCTCTATATCCACACGGCTATAGTCTCTATAAGTTACACAAACACTTATTTAATATCCATGTCAAACAAGCCTGTTATATATTATATATATATATATATATATATATATATATATATATATCTATATATATAATTTTATTTTATTTTTTTGTGGTGTTGGTGTCTCTTAATAGCAAACAGTTCAAAACAGTTCATAAATAAAGAATCGTTCATTTCATAAAACAATGTCCTCAAATAGATTTGCATTAACTTGTAATTACTGGTACAAAAAATAGAACATGTGAAGAACCCATATCCTTTGGGGATACTGTGTAAACCATCAACTACTAGGAAGTCTAAATTTACAGGCGCATTGTGTCTGGTGTACAAAAGGCATTAATTCTGGTTTCAATGAGCTCATCAGAAAAGGAGAGCCAAGTAAGTTTCATTACGAGGAAAACTAATAATTGCCTTTGGCGTCAATTAAAACAACTATTATTTAAAGATTTTCAGTCAAATTGAAAGATAATCTATTATATAGACTAACATAAAGTAGCCACATGTTAATAATTTTAAAATTGTAATTAAATGAATAAATGCACCTCTAATCATATTTGACAAAGCTTAAATCGTATGTCTTTAAACCCAGTGGAAGATGTCGACTGCTATACTGAAACAGAAACGGACGTGTCAATCAGTTTCGGACGAGTCAGTGATCGTATATCAAACTTTTGAAGGTACGAGGGGCAATGATCTAAGTACCCAACACATTAATGTAGCCTCAGGCCAGTAAAGTCAGGAAACAAAGCAACGTTGAGATGTGGGCGGCAACGCTTCACACCTGCACGCGGGAATATTTATTGCTCAACTGCATCAGTTCTTTTTGGATATTTCGGCAACTAGGCTCATAGTTTCAGCATTGGTTAATATTTGAAAAGTTTTCATGCGATTACCAATCCAAATCTGTTTTCAGATGGAATACGTAGACTCGTAGTATAAGCTACATATTCAAATGAATGAATGTAGAAAATCTTCCGTCCCTATAGGCAAGTGGAGACGGAAGGGTGGGGGTTTTACTGTAGCCTAATCTACTGAAGGGGGAGGGGGTTTGTGTGTAACCCCCGCACCATCTGCTAAATTCCTTCAATTCAGATACCAGACCAATATGTTGGCTAAAATATTTAATTCTCACTAAACAAAAAAGGCGAGAAAGCCAAGTCTAGCCATTAAACGCAAGTATGATGGCGTTACATAATCACCTCATCTAAGAACACCCAGCGCGAATGGAGCTTCTTTATGGACTCCATTTAAAAGCGCGGACAGGTCCCGGTATAGCGGCATTTGCTTAAGCTCAAACCATTTTCAACTGTCCGATCAGCCGTTAAACACTGTGTCTAAGTTTAGCACGCGACATGGTTTTTAAAACATCTAAAATCTTCAACCACACCGCGACAAGAGTTTCGTCTATTGATGCAACAAAATGACTTCCACTCCCCACCCGCCTGCACAGGCTCAACAGCGCACTGTAGACACAAGCTACGCTCGCTCACTCGCCAGAGTAGAGCGCGTCGTCAACGGAGGAGTTCACCAAGCAAGGCTGCGTAAGAAAAAAAACTGTACGAAGGTCTTACCGCAGCATACAAGATTACTCTAACCGAAAAGGCTTCGAATAGATATATTAGGACAAACGACAGAAAATGGTAGATGCCATTAACAAGGTCGAAGTTAACTCGCTCGACAGCGTAAAATGTCCGCTCATGGGAGACGAATCGCCTCGCTTTTGCCGACCGATAAGCCAGTCAGTAAGCAATTGTGGCTGTACCGAGGTGAAATTGTTACAACAGTATTTCTGTAGTTTTAGTGAGCTGGTGAAACGTAGAACAAATTGCGTTTTAATAAGCAACAAATAGATGGGACAATGACAGGAAAATCACTTGGGCGTCTGCTGTTGAAAGTTATCATTTTCAATGACAGGCGTACCAAGCATTTTTGGACAGTTTAGCAACTTGACCAAAATAGAGTATAGGACAAAGGTTTTCATGCCTCAAACAAATATCGATCTGTCAAGTTGAGTCATTCACTTTTCGCAATTTCAAGGCAAAAACTGGGGCGACATTCTAATTTCCTTCTTGTCGCGCTTCTACTTGATCGAACGTTTGTTACAATGTATCACATCGAGGAGGAGGGAGGGTAGGACAACCAGTCAACAATAGACTTCATTGCATAGGCTCAGCTCTAGCTCATAAAGTCCTGTCTAAATTATCGCAAAAGGTAGTCTGGGCAATTATATCGCAAATACCACAAATGCCTCAAGGCATTTCTGTATTGGACGTGGTCTTACTCGCATCCCTTCAGGTGCCCATGTGGACTAGAAGAATTCCACTGTAGGCGGCTTTCGCAAGTATGCCGAATCCACTCTACGGTCAGGTTGTAAGTGAACATCATCTTGCATTCCTTGAACAAAAATAAATAAATAAACGCGTCTGCGTCTTACCTCAGCTGGAGTCCTGTTCCTCAGTTCCAAACTGATCCTCTTTTTCATTTCCATGTTCAAAATAAATATACAATTTACAGGATGGAAAAGTCAAAGATGAAAACAAATATTGGCTGAGGCACGGACCCACGGTTCGGCTCGCTTCCGTGACTTCAGTTCTCCAAATGATCCTCCATGATACTTCGCACCCAACCCCCTCTCTTGAGTCCCGCCCATTGGACTCGCCGATTGGTGGTGTTTTACACTTCGAAATATGAGTACACGATCATCTTGTCATTCAAATAGATCATACTGATTAACATAATCGGTGTAAGAAGAGCCTGATCATTGGGTGGAATTGCGCGCGCAGTAAATAAGGATTGGTTACTATGAGCATCAATATGTAGGTTTAGAGCTTCTGTTCCACCTACCCTTCTTTCTCATTGGCGTATTAAGACAAGAGCTGTGGTTTATAGCATCAAACCTCTTTATTTTCTCTCATTACATAAATCGACTGTAACTCGAGGTGTAAGGTCAGAACAGCGATAACCCGGTGCGAGAAGTGGAGCATAAGGGAAGTTGGTTAGGAGTCGCAAACGAAACACTGAACGACACCTCTATTACCCAGGTCTCGCGTAAAGTGAAATTAAAAGTGAACAGTGGCAGCCCACTGGCTTTCGAGACAAGCTGGCTCAACCGTCTAACATATAATTCTCATTCAGCTGTTACAAAATGGCTGACCGTGAATCAAGGCAAGCACGGGGGCTTAGGGAGACAGAACCACGCCATCTGCGCAGTATTATATGCCGCTTAGCCTCCATTGGTTTCATAGGCCAAAGTCCTTTGCGCAAAACCTTGCATCATACGAGGAAGCCTGTGCATTCGACCAAGGGTGATAGCAGCCTACGTGTTTGACTTGACTGAGTGCAAGACTTATTCTGCTGTGAATGTCGAAACGATCGGAGAATAGGGCATTATGTAAAGGGTTAAAATAATACTTCCGTTTACCCCTGCGGCCGTTTATTAACTTTAAAATTAGTGCAAAATGATCCGAGAATAACAATAAGTTGAATACGTTTGCATGGCCTTTGTACAATAAAATGCCCTACATCACTGTCTGGTATTCTAATGGTTTTGCACGTCAAAGTTACTTATAAATAGTTTTCTTCGACTAGACGAGGAATATGTAACACGTTGTGTTAAATAACGCACGTTGCTGACGAAAATAAGTTTGAATAAAGTTGATAATAAATCGTACTACCTATACTGTAACCACTCAAAAAGATGTCCGCACAAAGAAATGGCAATGCCAGTGGATGTGCTATGACTCAAAGTGACCACTGGAGGGACACGACATTGACCTGAGCATGGCATGACAAAACAGCTAAGCTGATTTGAGCAGGTTGCCGCTAAGTAAGTTAATATTCCATGCACTACACTAGGGTTTCCTAGTGTTTCCAGCGGGTAACAACGCAGAAAAATTAAGCAATCGTTGTCTTCTGAAAAGAAAAATAGCCTATCCACACCAGAGTAATTTTGACATAATTAATTTGAAATAATTTATTTATTTTTTTTGAAAAAAACATTTTCTCAACAAAGACATGAACATATGGTGAGTGTGGTGTTGAGCCATATGGTTCAACTGTGGTTAAGGTTAAGATTATTCTCTTACAATCTCAGTAATCTTCAAGGGAGGAGGTAGAAGGAAGCTGTCTTGTGTTAGAAAAATTATCATATGAGACTAAATTTGCCTCATATGATGGGATTATATTGCGAGATTTATATCGGGAGACTATATCGGGATTATAGGGGAGACTGGCCCTGAACACTTGATAGTTGATGAGTTGCTTTGGCGTCTGCTAAATGCATAAATGTAAATATAATGTATATCAACTTTAGAGAAATTATATTAATGACTTCAATTTTAAGAGGTCAGGAAAAGTAAAAAAGCAAAGAATAATTCAAATATGTCTTCAAGCTCCAAAAAGAAGTCCAGTTGCCTACAACTTAGCACTTAGGAGTTCAAATATGTTGTCATTGGCTTTATCAGTGTAATGAGAGTTATTTTACTACATAATCTAAATAAATACTTTTACTTGTTAAAAGGGCTAATCTGATGGAAGGAGGGAAGTGAAGACAGAAGTGAGCCATCTGATAATGTCCCGTGCCGTTGTTAATGACGTGGCAAGCATGTTGCAATTTTCTGTTACATATTTCATTTTCTACATTCATTGCATAAGGTGGTTATAGTTTATTGTTACATTTGAATGCCTATAAGGTGACAAGAATTTCTGTCAAAATCTATAGCTATATAGGTTTGTTTTCTTGGTTGTATGGGTTTCTTTTCTTGGGTGGGGACTCCTTACCCTAATCAGGGTTTCTACCTCAACCCTTTCTCTAATTCTGCTTCAGACTCCCAAGGGAGCCCTCCACCCTGGTAGCCTGTGGCACTCCTATGCAAAGTGTGCTCTCTCACTAGGGGACATAACAGGCTGTTGGCTTGTGATGCTGAGTGATCAGTCATTTGTGTGATATTTCCTGATTTTATTACACAAAGCTACAGATCTGGATACTCAGCAGGGAAATTCTCTTACAGAGGACAGGCCTTGTGACCATTTTCAGTGGTGGATGATGCAGAAAGGTGCAGTTAGTGGACTACATTGTGTTTGTTTGTGATTATGTTTGTGTTTATATTTAGATGTCTTTGCAGACACTTTTGTGTAGCTCTACCCAGACAAAACACAGCAGAGATGCAGTTCACCTTCCCTTCAGAGCTTCTTGAGAAACTCCCCATAATGTTTTGGAATTCTTCTGTAGTTCTCCTAACTAAATGTTATACAAGTGTACAGAGTAGTAATACGACTAGCCCTCATCAGTTTTATATTGGAGGACATCAAAATAAAAATTCTGGTTTCAATATGATATTTCTGAATCTCTATTCACTTGAATAATATATTGTGCTGTAAAATAATAAGTAATATTACTCTCTCCAGATAGGCTATGTATTGTTATTATTGCCAGTCATATGTCTTTCAAAAAGGTGCAAAGGTCTGTAAAATTAATTCCTTGGGTGGAGTTGAATCATGTAATAAATTTGTATTATAACTTCAGTGTGAAAATTGGCCTATTCTTGGAGAAGTCTCTAAACAACCTTAAACAAATGTTAGATGTGTATATTCTAAACTTGGGCATGTTTGTTTGGTTTCCATGTGCTCCTTGTTAGATCCCCTGAGGAGAACTGTTGGGTGACTCCTTATTTCTGGTGAAGCTCTGCAGGCAACAGTTTGAGCTGAACTTGATGCAGTACCATCCTTTCCCAGCAGGTTGCACAAGCCGCCCATAATGAGGCACTTGGAGCTTGCTCACTTGCTCACTAGAGGGAGCCGTAGCACAGTGAACAGTGTGCCTCATGTACACTGATCACGTATGCTTTCCCACCCCCGTTATGTAAACCTGCTTGGAAGTTCCTGGGAATCCCTTATCAGTTACTATTTTGAGATGAGCTTACTTTATCTACTTGAATACAGAACCTTGTAATTTAAATGATAATACCTAAGGAAAGAATGCAGATGTTGAAAAGACAATTGGATTAAATATAGCTTATGTTGTGGAGCTGGGCGGACAGCTGTTTTATGCATATAATGAGTGTATGCATTGTTTTTGTTATCTGAACTCATGGTACGTCGATCAGTCTCATTATGTGCTTGTTTGTGCATCCTGTGAGGCTATGAGCTCCTATTGTTTTTTTCTTCTGTAAACTATATAATAGGTGACCAGTGGACGTTTTGGTCACTGTTCTGTTATGTTCTGTTCTGAAATCACACTTTTGTAACACAAGTAAAAGGGAAAAGCTTCTTCACTCAGGAATAAAACCCATAGCCGTAGTCTCTGACATGATGACACTGGCATAAGCAGATCAGCTGCAGATCACTCATGTATTCTTCTCGTTAGTGGCTTTTTGTGGGAGGTAGAGAGGTTCCATCTGTGAAGAAAGTGGACTGAGCCTCTTTAGAACTACACTGACAATAATATAGGAACATTTTGTGTGGCGGACCCCCACTGCAACTCCTCTCAGGCCTTGATGGAGGGCCGTTGACACTTTTGGCCGCTGTGTTTCCTGGTCTCTTTTGTCCTTCGGCAGCTCAGTGACCTACTGCTGTTCTAACGAGGAAGAGGAGAGGCTGTGATGGGTGGGGGGGTTGATGGGTGGAGGGGTGTTTGGTGCCAAACAATGGGAGACACACATTGGCACATTCTCATGCTAAGACACAATAGAAGGCAGGGAGAACAAGACCACTCGGTCACTTCCTAATGGCTCTTTAATTGAGCATAATTGCAGACTCATGAGTGGCTGCAGTGTATTTACACACGGCTGAAGGATTAGAAACTCAGCAGGAAAATTTGTTAACAGAATTCAGCACTGTGAGATGCTGACTCGTGATCCTTTTCACTAGTGGATGATATAAGCATCTGCTTAGTGCATTTTAAACCAGTAGGCCTACACTTGGCCCCTGTCAGATTTAAAATGAAGCAAAAGAAAAGAAATAAATCTAGAGGAATCTGAATCTAAATCAGTGTATTTGTTATAAAATAATTTATCATTTCATTAAAAAACACAGCAACTCCTCATTTAATGCCCGTGCAGATGACAAATAGGCATTGTAAGATAATCCTTAATTTGGCATACAGCACAACATGGCACATATAACAGTAGTAGCCTAAAGCACACAAATCAGAGTTTATATTTTTATGGGCATATTGATAGTAAAAAGCACCAAGCATAAAAGCTTCTTTGCAAATCCACACATGTGCTTTGGAGCGCAGCCTGATGAGGTCAATGACATCATAATGTGAAAGAACAGACTTAGATGGATTTAGTTGTACTACGGCTCTGAGTCTGTCTTTGTTTAGAGGACATGACGCTGTCAACTGTAGTCACGGCAGCATCGTGTGAGGTCAGTTTCCAGAAAACCCCACTCAAAGCGGTGCACTGAGAATATTCAATATTAAGAACATATTCCAGTATTTACAGGGGTGTATGTATCGCACATGAAAAACTACACTACAGCTGACACAGTTTGGCCACCATTCTTCTTCCTGTGCAGCCACAACACAAGCCCCCCTGACGAAGAAGCCATACCATGGCTTGATTTTTGTGCTCTACCAGTGTTAATTCCAATCCCCCTTCCTACACACACACACACACACAAGTAAAGGGCAACGCTCCAGCGATGCCCATTCATTAGACCCCAGATGGCACAGAGAAGAGAGGAAGACATTTTTCCTGGGGCCAGTCGGGCCTGGGGATGCCTTTGTCTGCAGTGGCTCTATGAATGGGTGCATTATGGCACGGAGGAAAAGCTATGAGGTCATCAGAAGACACAGGCAAAGGCTGTCTGTCAAAATGCTACCATGTTTCATGCGTATGGCTGTCCCTGTGTATGCGGGTACATTTGATATACACATATGTGGACAGGAACACCCAGAGAGCAAACGCCGCAAACCTGCATTCCTTGTGTATGGTGTAGTCCTACTGGCAGCTTTCAGGGATATGGGCCTTTGGGCACTGCTCCCATCGAGACATACTGATGTCATATTATTGTGTCATTATGCACTTTGTTCATCAGCTTAAAATGAATATGATAACTACCCTCGCAACAGTAGTACAACGTTATGAGTGAAATACCCTATGTGATCCTTCCAGTCTATTTAAGAGTTCTGCATATGGAAATAAGAGGTGTTCGTTTAAGGCACCTCTGGCACTTACAGCACAAATAGAGATGATGACACACTGTAAATGTTTTGACATGTATTTTCCATTGTTTATTGTTCAGTAGTACAGTAAATGAAACATTCCCATAGCACTGCTCAGCAAGCACAGGCCAGCTTCACTGCTTCCAATGCATCCAGATTTGCATTCATTTATTTGAGCTCTTAAGTATATTTGAGATGGTTGTTATGTTCCATCTGACATGTTCCATCTGTATCTATATGTTACCTTTCCAATAAATCCCCCATGCTTAAATAAGATCTTCCTGTAAATCCTGTGCAGGAAAAAAACACATGACAAAGACCATTCCTGGTATGACTCTCTCAACCTTTGGCTCGGTCCACATGCTCAAGAAAAGTTTTATGAGCAACAGGACCTCTTAAAGCAGTCCACTCCATGAACCACAGCAGTCCAGTGGCTGTCAAGGCACTCAATAGTAACAACATTTTTGGCTGCTCTTCTAATCCCCTTTGATGGAATAAAATAAACCTCCACCTACATACCTCTTATAGGCCTGTTATGGTCATTACTGTACGTGTGCTCAGTCCCTGAGCATGACACACCAAGTGTACACCGAACGCCTTGAAATTCCTTGGTTTCCATGGTAATTTGACTGTTGCTATGAAGGACACTGACAGACCCATTGAGAAACTGTCCCTGGTCTTTGACACTGGACAGGTGTGAGCTGGCACTTCCTATCACTTGGGGGAAGTGTTCACTGATAAAGAAAGAGAATTTCCATCTAACAAATGAGCACAGTGCATCTCAGCAACATTAGTGTTGTGTTTGAGAGCATATGTGCAGACATACCATGGGAAGGGTCTCTCTGTGAATGTGCTGCTTTACAAAAAAATACATTCCAGACCATTAAACTGTTTGGATTGAGCACTGAACGGATCTGTCAAAGTGCTATTAATATTACATGCTGCCAAGGGAGAGAAATATGTGTCTGCCATATAATGCCTCAGAGTTTCACTCACACACACACACACGCAAAAAAAATGTACAACACATGCACATAAGCTGATTCACGGCTCCAACCAGTGTATTTTATTGACTGTTTTTAAAGTGTTGTTTGAAGTTCAGTGAGATACTGCTGACAGTGTCCTTGAGTTTCTTTTGACTGATTGAGAGCATGTTAGCCTTGGACCTCATGAGGAGACAAAGTACTTGGCTAGTGCTCCCGAGATCGGTACTGAAAAGGTTTGCATTCATTGTTATAATGTCTCGGACTCAGTGGTTATGTGTGGTAGCTCTCAGTCAGGGCTGTATGCGTATAACCACTGTATACATAGGCTGCAACACAGTCACAGCCACTACAGTCACAGACAGTATACCCATTACAGCAGTATACCCACCACCGCAAACTAGACTACAGCACTGCTCTCAGTGAAACATATTTAATCATTTCAAATGGTTAAAGTAAAAAATCAGGTTATAAATAACCATATGAAAATAACAACTGTGCTCCTCTGCTGTTTTTAATCTTTATAGCGGAATAAATTATGTACATTCATCAACACTATAGAAAACTGATGAGGAAAACGGCAATCCCAGGGGAAAGAGCTAAGACAACAAGTCTCTCAAGCTTAGTATAATTGCTGCCATTTTAAAGTCATGGATATATTTTCACAGAATATCTTCATCAGTGTTTTGTGTTTTTCGCAGAACCCCAAAGTAAACTATTTGGAATTACATGTCCATCTATCTGTATACAACTAAGACACGTGACTTTTTCTTGGACGTGGACACTTTTCAGAGAAAGAAATGCCAAATGTGAGTGGGGGCATGTCCTTCTCTGAAGATGAATGCATAGACAGGAAATATTTCAGTATGTGTCAAATCCTAATATGATATACCTGCAAAAAGACAGGACTCCTGTATAATATTACTCACTGGTGCCGTTCACTGAAAAATAAGTACAAAAACAAGTACATAGTTTGTAGACAACAATTTCATTTGCGTCCTGCGTCATTCTGAGCATCTCATTATTAAGCGTAACCAATGCGAAACTTGACCAAAAGGGTGCACTATAGAACAAAATAAGTCCTTGGATACCTGTGTCATCATCTGACATCTGAGTGAACATGGATTTGCTTGTTCATTTAATTCCCCTTAAAGCAGAATATAAAAAAATATTGCTTTCACTGTATTTCAAACTGAGACTTAAATTAATTAATTATAATTTTGATGGATATAACCTATATGTTATGATAAAACAGAACTTCTACTCTTTGCCAGGGGCGTGCAGTAACAACTCTGTTCCCTGTGTTGCTTCCTGCTGTCCTAAAGCACATTGTACATTAACAAAGACCTCAGTGCACCTGTGATTGTAACTGATAGTAACCATTTTGACAAAGCCACATCCGTGTTTCCAAACTCTATATTACTTCTGGGCCAAATTGGACAAATATGGTGGGGCTGCATTGTGGGCTATGTGGTCAAATAGAAAAAACAGATGTTTACCGTCACTCTTGCTCTGCTTTCTTTGGGAGGGGAAAAAACTCCTTGGGAGAACAACAGACTAATGCAGTGGAGGCAGCAACCCCTATGGCCCTGCTGTCAGCTGAGCATGAGGGATGCTGGGTGGGCATTCACGCTGGGGGGGGGGGGGGGGATAGATGGAGGGGCATGGGGTCAGATCAGTCCCAACAGGCGCATCCCTCTGCTTTTTCCCATGATTCTTTGAGAGGTCACACCCGTGATGACCACAGAGTGATCTGCTAGCCATGAGGGACACAGTTCTGATGCTCCACCTGTGGGGACAATTTTAGGGGGTTATTTTTCTTCTGGGGATGATGAGAATATTATTTTTTTTGTTTTCAGTCACCAACCCAGTGATGTATGGGGCATTACAATCTCTATGTAAATAACAAATAAAAGTACAGGAACACATGGCTAAAACCTGAACTAACACTATTTGTTATCATTTTTATAGACAGAAGAAAAAAGTTGAAAAATAAGCTACAGTCTGCTTTTTCTTTGGAGGGGTCTCACTTCAAACACTGTCGCCTTTGCATCAAGTCTCTGCAAGAAAATTCTTGTAGACAGTGGCCCTGGAGAGCAGTGTAACAGAATGGCTCTTGGAAGATTTTAATAGTGGTTCCCCATGCACCAGAGCACACAGCTGGGGAGGCAGTCAGAGAGATGCTCTCCTCTACACTAACGCTGACCAGAAAAACATTTCCCACATCAGTCGTTTGGGGACCATTTGGACAGGACCCTACAAGGCTCCCGCTGTCTGTTGATGGACACGAGAACAGGCGGTTATATATAGAACCACAAAACAATGACGGGTGCGAGTCGCTGCGTCAGAAGAGTAGGTAGCACATGCTGCTGCAGCTGGTAACGCCTGACTCACCAAGCCACACCATTGGGTTCTCACTAGGTCAGAGGAAAAGGACAATCATTGTTAGCAAACATCGAGAGAGGTTCTGGCTGCAAAGGAAGTTGAGTAGTTTTAGTCAGAGGGGTTTGAAAGGGCCAGTGTAAATGTAAACTGTTTAAAAGTATTTCATGAGGCAGGTGACCCCTTCAGCTACTACTGCTCAGGTGGAGTTGACACTCAACCATATTGTATCAGTTTAATACTGCATAATAATAATATTGCATTTATCATAGCACTTTATGGTGTTAAATTATTGTTCCATTAAATCCATTATTCATGGCTGTTAGTCTTGTATTTTACAGAAGTCCAATATAATTCTTATGTGTTGTATAACTGAGTAAATTTGAACAGTAATGTTAGTTTTTCCCTTCTGGTTTGCCAGATATGACTGTGTGCAAGAAACCCATCCAGTCCAGCACAATGGCTTTGAACAACACATTTGGTGGTGAGAATTATGTTCAGAATTAAATGACAAACAACCACATGCCTTTTCTCTTTTCTGTCCCACAGTGTAACTAACTGGTAATCATAAACATAAAACGAACACTGACCAAAACATTTCCTTGTCAAAGCATTGTATGCTCGCTTCCTCTTTGGCTTTTTAAGCCTTATCACAGCCTTCCTGTCCATCTTTTATGTTGTTCCTGTTCAACTTCCCATCCCTGTGCTTGTCTCTCTTACCCCTTTCTTTTCCCAACATACTGATGTTTTAAAGGTTACAAAATTCTAGAAGATTCTGGATAATGATTCCACTCTCAGTAATATGCTGAAAGGGAAGCGACACAGAAACTTTAAAATAATACCGAATATGTGTATGTTCTGATTATCTCGTCCACCCTGGCTCTCGTCCTCCTCTCCTTTCTTTTTCTCTTATTCCAACTCTCTACTTTTCTCACTATCTCTCCTTCCCTCACCCCTCCTCTTCTCTGCTTCCGGGTTCGCTTTCCCAAGATGACACATTTCCTGCCCAGAATCCTGCTAGTGGGAATGGTGGGAACAGGAAACCCAGCAGGTGTCTATAACGTCTGGGACTCCATCCAGTCGCTTGGTCCCTGGCCCACTTTAAAACCCATCCTGAGACTGCTCACATCACTGGGCATGACATAGAACAGTACTAGTGAGAGAGACTCCTCTAAAAGCAGTTAGTAAGCAGCAAACTATGAGTTCTGCCCTCTCTGGGTTTGTCACTCCCTTGAACACTAGCCATGTTTTATGGCCAATATAGTTCTAGAGAACTGTGAGATTATTCTGACTTGATAAAAGTGCCCTTCATTGTAAATACAAGATTGTGGTAAAACAGCTTTAAAGGAATGTGCGCTAAAGGCCCAATGAGTGATTTAGGTGTTGATTTTGTGGGTGATAAAACAGAGATATGCCTCAAAACAGAAAACTTTTCATGTCACATACCCAAACATAGCAGTGTAGTCCTGGCAGGCAAAACATACAATTGTTTTAACAGTGGATAAGTTTACAATTAAAACAATAAACTGCCTTCCCCCTGAGGTAATTATGCAGACATTACTGTGCCATCTGGATATGGTCCCATCATCGCCCACTCGCCCACTAGGCTGTAATGGCAACCCTCGAAAAAACACATTAAACGATGGCACAAAAACTCTTTAAACTTTAAAAACAACATATTTGAAAAACAAAAACCTTTTCATGCAGATCTCTCAGAAAGTTTAATCTCTAGTCCACTAATCTGTGTGTTATTTATCAAAACAAGGCCATTCATAATCTGCTACTCTTGTGTCAGTGACAGAGAATCCTCACCAGATAAACACCCTAAAGTTGCGTGTACACAGCCCTTAACGTCACTGAGCACCACAAAGGCTAGCTTAGCTCAGTTTATTAATCACATCCTCTCATCCTGGACTAAGAATAGCACTCTGCCACATGGCGGTAGCCTGTCTGGACCCTGCAACCATAGTGAGACAACAAGGCTGCTCTTATCAGTGGAGAGAATCTCATACCAGTGTTCCATTCCTCTGTGTCTGGCTGTATCGGATAGAAACAGGGTCTGAGTCAAACTGCTCTTTCTTATTCATGGACTTCAGGCCCAGGAGAGAGGCGGAGAGGGGGGGGTGTATCAGACGGAATGAATTCTGCCCAGTGTACCCCACATGTGTTTCAAAACACCAGGGGGATATTCTTTTTCTGTGTTCTGTCTTGCCATTGTGGTTGGGCATTCATGTGTTTTCTGTGAAGATCAAGGGAGAATGTCCTGAATGGAAGATGTAAAGTCGACAAAGCAGTGTCTGGCCTGGTGTGCACTGCAAAGCCTAGCCCAGGGCCCCGAAACAACAAACAGAAGTTCCCTTGACACTGTTTTTTGCAATTATTCTCTGTCATTGTTCTTAACCGTGCATAGAATGACTGGGTAAGACAATTCAATTCCAGCAATCGGCATGCAACGGTCTTGGTGCTGCCATCCCACGTGGTTAAAAGAGCTTGCGTGAGAGAACGTTCTCACAGCACAGGGATGAGTGCATAATTGAGAAACCATGGCAAGACCTGTGTGTATACGCGTGCATGGAAAGAAACAGCGTCTGGACGCGTGCCCAGATTCCATGCAAATGTTTAATGATAAACAGTGGCCGATGGTTTCTCCTACTGAGACCCAGGCTGGGGCTGTTGCTGTGAGACCCCTGGTTATGTACAGAAAGAGAGTGATGGAGAGAGAGAGGCAGAGAGAGATGGTCATCCCAGTTCCCTTGAGGCCTCTGGGGATGTGCGCTCCTTGGGATGTTCTCACGTTCTGGAAGCCTCACAAACCCCCCATGGGTGAGCCCACGCTAGGATTTTTGGTGGGAGAGTGCACCCTCTCCAAGGTCCTGTCCTCCCACTCTGGGCATCCTAAGAAGCCACACAGCCTGAGCTGACCAACAGGAGACATGGAGAGGTGCCTAAGGCTGCAAAGGCAGACGGGTTTATTTCTCACAAACCTTTATATAAAGGACTGGCCAATTTGTCATGATAAAGAATATTATCATGTTCTATATAATATTTTTCTGGACATACTTACTTTCTGGACATAATCTGTAATAATTCAGTGCAAGTTAGATGAGTCATTGTCCCACAAAGATCTTCCTGAAAAAACCAAACAACATCCACAAATTTAATTTTATCTCATGTCCGGCTCCAGTAAAAATACTTGTCGGCCTCCTGGAAAATGTTCAGCCGAGCACCTTCAATGTTTGACAGAAAAGATTGCATTTTGGACTGGGATAAAAATATTACCCATCTGACTATCATTAAAGGTTCTCTATGGTGTATGTCCCAGTGTGTCTATATTTTTACTCCCTGGAAAAAAATGCACCGATAGCACACTGGCTTACAGAGCAGTGAAGTGATATTTCAAACCGCTTATTTCAGTCGCTGGCTAGAAGTTTCCAGTGGCATAAGCAAATAGCTTATTTACCAGAAATGTTTTATAAATGCATTTCACACATATGGTTAGTCTTCTAAAGTTTCTCTCAAATACTTGGCTTTGAAGTCAAAACTAACACCATATCCAGCAAACTGATCTGTGTTGTCATTGGTCTCTCGACAAATGCGTGTTAATGCAATTACCTGTTTCACAATGTGGCCACATAGCTTAAACCACATGTGCAGAGGTTTGGTTCCTTTTTTGTCATTCCTGGCACAATACATTGCAGTACATAGCATGAAACTAGTTTGTTAGTTTTATCGCCTTTGCCTCTAACTATAAACAGATTCAAGGAACAAGAAAGCAGCTGATGTTTGCTTTCCAAAGTATTGTGTCTTGATAACATCTGGTATTTCTTTCTTTTTGAATGTCCTTCTCCAGAAATGCTTGATTCTTTTCCCATAACATCTGTATGAAAATCTTCATACTCTTTTTTTTAACAGAGAGTAAAAGAGAGTAAATCTTTTCCACAGCACAGTTAAACATGGAACATTTACATGTGCCCATTGTACATTACTAGTGGCTGGTCACTAAATTGAGTCTTTTCACCACCCTATATTTACTGCCTACATTATTTAGTGCAGGTAAATTAGAATGTGAAAGTGTGTAACATAATGCCTGCTGCAACCAGTTACATTAACAACCTCCAGCTGAGAGAGACTGTTACCACAGAGCCTGTACCGCTCACGCAACCCCCCCTTTCTAATTCTCTGGTGGTCATGTGGTTAAAGACTTCACCTCTCCAAAAACAAACTCAGTCCACTCCACTCTCCCTCATTTTTTATTGTCCCTCTCTCTCTCTCTTTGCGCCTTTTTGAGCCCAAGTCAAGAGACAACACTGCCGTAGATAACTACCTTCCATCCATCTTTTCACAGGACGCCAGCTACTCTTACAATAGGATCCAGATGGCCTTCCATATGGACTCCATTAGCCTGGAATAGTCTGCAGTGATAGTGAATATCAGGTCTTTGCCAAAGACACGAAAGCTGTTGCTGGCTTAGCTGCACATCCGTCGGCTACACAACAACGACACATCAGCTATTTTAAAGCTGTCCGTTGGGCCTACTTCATAATGTGCTTTATGCCAGGGGCAGCTTTGGAAATCTTGCCAAGTTCCACACCCCTAATCATGGCCCCCCTCCCCAACCTTAGTGTAGGCCACATATCGAGCCTCAACCCCCCCACCCCCACCCCACCCCATTCTAATTCATAATCAATCACATTATTAAGACTCTTCTCTTTGTCTGTCAACCCATTCACTTGTCTTCTCCAGTACCCCCCAAATGACAGTTTGAAGCTGATAATTTATCCCATGAGGAAAGAATAAATACACTTACTTTAGACCTGCCATTCCTCTTTGCCATGTCAACTAACCCGCTGGCCCCTGGCAAAGCAGTTAGGGCCAGGAAAGACCTGACCTACTAGATTCATAAAGATGGGAGGGATGTGGAAACAGTCTATAAAAAGATCTGAAGTTACGCTGGCCAGGACGAGCATTTGCGAAATCCACTGGGAACACAGCAGCACTCTTAACAGCAATGCACACTGCATCGTGCTGACCTACCAAACTCTTAGGAGAGAATGAGAGGGAAAAACTACGACACAGGCTAAAAATGGACTGAGGGATGGAGAGGAAATCATTAGGAGTCTAATAAAATCCTCGCACTGATCCCTTGGCAGCAGGTCTGCCAGTCCCCTCTTTAAGACCGTCTTATGTGAGGGCAGTTTAACTTGGCACTCACAGAGTGGCCACTGATGACATGCCCACTCTCCCTTGCGATGACCCCTCTGGGACACCATCCACTCCCTCAGCCACCCGTATGAGGTTTCAGTCACAGCCCATTACAGAGCATATCTTCTTTCAGCGTGATGTAGGGGGTATGCTTTCAGCCAATCAACTTGCGCATTACAACCCATATAAATTTGGACCCCCAACTAGCTCTAACTACTTTCCAATCCTTTGTGAAGGGGGACACCACCGAGGAGCGGAAAGAAAAATCAATGAGCGTTTCTCTGTTGCAGAAGAAGGCACATGCTTAGCCTCACGTATGCATCGTCGTCCCACGCTATCCCCATGGTTCTGTTAACACAGCTGGGGGGGAGGGGGAGGGTCACTGGAGATGGAGTGGGAGGCGAGGGGGACTGGGGAGTGCAGCAGTTACGACAGAAAAGGGGCAGCCGGCCAAGTCACACAGGCACAGCCAGAGCTCACTGAGGATCACAGCCAAGTCCATCAGCCCACAGACACACAGACTAAAGAAACAATAGAAATTATAGAGAAAGAGACAAAAACTGACAGGAACACAGAAAACAAAATGCGGAGTATTAAGAAGACAAGCATGGAAAACAAGCACACAATAAATGTCTGCAAGAGTGAATAAATTACCCTAACCTGCTCCCCTACTTTTCTTTAGACAATGTTCACACATTTCTATGGCTTACTTGACTTTCATATAGCTGACAACCACCTGCCTCTGACCAGAGAAGATTCAATTCAATTCAATTCAGTTTTATTTATACAGCGCCTTTTACAATAGTATTGTCTCGTGGCGCTTCACAGAAGGAGCACCCAAGAGCAACAGGAGCAAGGAAAAACTCCCTTATGTTCAGTTAATCTAGGAAGAAACCTTGGGCAGATCCACGACTCAAGGGGCTAACCCAACTGCCAGGGGTCATGGAGAAAAATTACAATCAGTAGTAACCATGACAGACTATAAGTTGCCTATGGTTTTAGCTAAGGTTCATAATAGTTCATAATAGAGAATTATCCCACTCTTACAATACATGTTAGTCAGTCTATAGGTGGTTATCAGGAATTATGGCTGGACAATGTAGCAGCGGCCAGGCATAGTGACAAACTCAAAGGAATGAGATGGGTCATGGGGGTAACAGTAAGGGTCCATTTGACAGCGCCATTGTGAGGGGGGGTCAATCACAAAGCCTCAGGAAGGGGAGTCGGGCCCAGTGTCGGCGTCCAGGAAGGTCCTCTGTGATGGGGAGTCGGTCGTGAGATGTGCCTCCCGTAGTGTTGGTTGTAGTCCACTCAGGAGGGGAGGGTGAGAGGAGTCCGCCGGAATGAGGCAGGGATGACACTCAGCAAAGATAATTGTGGACAGAGGAAAATAGTGAATTAGGCCAGGCTCGCACATCAGAAGCAAAAAGCAGAAAGCAGTAATTTGGGCATACCTATATGCGCATAAATATACATATTTACAAATACACATACACACACACATATATATATATACATACATATACACATACATATACACATAAATACACACACATACACACACACATATACACACACACACATATATAAATAGAGAGAGAGCTGAAAGAGAGAGAGAGAGAGTTGTACGGCAACTGGCAAGATGGGTAGGTCAGTCCTTCAGTCCCTGTCTCTCTCCTTTAATGCTGGACTTTGGCTACCATGTTGCATTTTGCACCCAGAGAACTTTCTCATCAAAGTTCAGCTAAATCATAATAAGCCAGCTAACCTAGCAATAATGTTAACAGCTTCTCGTAATTTTAACAAACAAGATCTTTTCACACACACAAAAAAAAGAAAATCAGGAGAGGGGTGCAAGCTGTGTTCCCTGCAATCTGATAACACAAAAAAAAGAAAATCAGGAGAGGGGGAAAAATCCGATAATTTTATGTACGTTTGACACTTCAAATAATGCATAACATGTTGCCATAACAGTCTAACTTTTTGGACAGAATAGTGAAGCGGAAGAAACAAAAATAGTGTGTCTTGATCCACAAATATAGACACAGATGAGGAAAATTCGCTGTCTTAAAGGGATTCCTGGCTGGATTTGGCTCACCCACATAGATGTGATTTAAAAACACTCAAAATGTTTCATTGTCTGGTTGCATCTAATCAAGTTCCAATCAAAGTGCAGCAATCAAGCTGTTGCTCTACATAGACACCATCAATATCAACCAGGTGTTGATTTCCTAGAAAGCATTGAGATTTAACTGCAATGGCAACTTAAAGGCTCTGCAAATGAAGGGATTTTCTAAAAGTTGCATTATAAAATAATATAGCTGATACTAATGTCAGTCTTATAAGGCCAACATGTCTTACTACAGAGTACTAGCCTATAAATCTATGTTTGACCATGAGATACAAGCAACTGGCAGCTTTTGCAAGACTTCTTAATATTTGCACTGACATGACATTTCTTTTATTTTACAGTGTTGATGGATCTTTAATTTAAGGGAGTTAATTTAACTCCCTTATGGCATGTCTGAGTCTGTGCCTGTTTAAAACTATCTTAGAACTTAATCTGTATCCTGCCAAAAACGAAAAATATACAGTACGTCAATGATTATCTTTTCATAGTTTTTTCTTTCCTTTTGCTTTTTTTCACATTTCTTTTTTTCTTTTGCAATAGCTCAGCCGTATCTTCTAGTCACTGAATGCTCAACAAAACTAAACTTGCCTCTTTAATTACATCTTGGTTCTGCTGACCTGTGACTCATTATTCATAAGGTAATATGGGCGCATGCATAGTCTATTGTCAGCATTTCAGCATATTTCCTTTGATTGCATTATTTTTTATTCTTTCTCCACCACTGCGTTGTGTATTTTGGTGCAGAAACAATGGACATGAAACCAAACAGCATGCACTAGAGGCTCTGGACATGATGAAAATTATGCATGTCACTCCATTGTGGCCATATCACGACAAGTCCACTACAGGTCTTACACGTTAACGACCACCAGAAACATGTACATCCATGAATAATTTTAGTGTCAGGGAAAGTCGTCTGTCATTTGTTCTAGGCCTTGACATCTGTGACGTTATGTTAACTAGCCATCATTACAGTATTAAGGTGGTGAAAAAGTCTCAACAATATACTTTTCTATTTACTGTTGACTCCCAGGCCAGAGTTTATGTTGGCTATGTAAAAGCATTAGAACCCCACTTCTATTTCCCCCACAAGCTTCTCGTATGACCTATATTTTTTCCATGTAGTATTTTCTACTTTTAAGCTTAAGAATGAGCAGGCAACTCAGTAGTGTCCTGTTGCTCCTCACGGAGGGTATATGCAGACGTTATACCTTTCATGTAAGTTTGTCACCAACCAAATACCAAACAGCTGGATAAATTTATATTGGGTAAATATCTTTTATTGGATGTCTCGATATCAGAATCGGCCCTTGGTCATCCAAAATTGGTCGACCTCGAAAGGCCGCTCACATCGCTGAAGCATGCCGCTCGAACAAATTTCAATCTGTTTAGTGCTGAAAAACATTAGAGGGAACATTGCATGAAGTTAGTGTTCATAAGGTTAGTCTTGGTAAACTCAAGGACTCTGTGACCTGAAACACTGGCCTTAAACTGGTTCATCAAACACTAATCCATAATGGGAGCGCTAAGGCTGAAAAGGGTGGTTACAATCAGTAGCCTTTAATCCTCAGAATCTCACCCCTAACCAACCTCCCAGCTAAACCCTTTTCACTTAAATGATTAAGACCCTGACTAGAGCTGTTTTTTGGCTAACTCAGCTGATCTTCAATCACTAGCTAGCTGACCAAAGTAGCATAAAGTTTTGGTGTGGGGGCATTCAGGCAAGGGGAATCTTCCCTCCAAACGCCCCACTACCCCACACACCCTGCCCCCCTCTCCTTCCTCCCTCACCCCATCCCTTTCTTTTCCCCTCCCCTCTCTCTCTCTCTGTTTCCCTCCCCTCTCAAACTCGTGGCTGGCTCAGTCATTCAGAGCCCAGTGTGGAGGCTGATCACTCACACACTCGCTCCCACATACATGCCTTCCTCTCTCTCTCACTCACACTCTCACACACACACAAGCGCGCACACACGTACTTACATACACACACACTCTCTTCTGTGCAGCATGTCCAGGCTTCCCCATCTGAATGTGTGCCTGGTAGGAGTCCTGCTGCTTATGTCTTTCTGCCAGGGTGAGTGCTGCAGTTCTACTGATGTTAATGTGCAGAATGTATGTCTTTATGTGCATGGGCTGTTTGGACTGACTTACTGACAGTTGGGAAAGCAACTTTGAGGTTGAGTCAGCTTCTCTCTTTTTTTCTCTCTTTCTTATTCTCTTTCTCTCTTCCTTTCTGTGTGTAAGAGAGAGAGAGTGAGGGAGTGAATGAAAAAGAAAAAGATTAAAAATGACAGAGGAGAAAGTTAGAATGAGCTGGTGAGGGGTGTGTGCGGGAGAGTGTGTGTGAGTGAAAGCTGAGAAGCAAATCATCTCTGAGCACAAGCTTGAATATCAAGTGTTTGTGCCAAGAGAACTCATGTCTGCTGCCAGTGACCAGGGTACCTGCACTCCACAGCTGTGTGTGTGTTTGTGTGTGTGCATGTGAAGCACACCAAATGAGACAAATTAACTTGCTTGCTTATATTGGATGTACAAATTGCAAAGATAGTAGGATAGAGTATAGGAGTATAGTATGTTCTTGGAGTTGAAGTGACTTTTTGGTGTGTGTGTGTGTGTGTTGGGGGGGGGGGCACTAAATTGCCACTGGCATTGTCTTAACATAAATGTTTCTTCATGAGAGAACTGGCTCATTTAACAATTCAGAATGATTGTACAATGCATATCTACAACCAGTTAACTACAATGCACAGAAACATTGCAACAATGACAGGAATAGCCCTTGGCTGTTGAGTAATTTCCAGTTTTGTTATTAATCACAGCAGTGGACTATTGGCTTTTTAATGTAATGTGATGAATTACACTGGCCACATTTGGAAGTGATAGAGTGTTGGCCATGGGGGATGGTGGGGGTATGATTTGAGCACATATGGTCGGCATATTGCCTGAACATTTAATTACTCCCAAAAGCTTTTTTTCTTGATCTCAAACCCAAGCAAAATATTAAAGAAATGTAAACAGGTTCTGTGTATCCACAGAGCTTTTGAAGAAGTAGTGGGTCACATAAGAGAGTTTCTGGCTGTCTATTCTCACTCCCTCTCTCTGTCCCTAGTTCTTTCTCTCTGAATCTGCCTCACTCTAAAGGTGTGTCAAGAGCCAGCAACTACAACAATCACAGGGACCATGTAATCCCTTAGCTGGCCTGGTTGCACAGCTGTTTTGTGTAGACATGTTTGTTGGTGGAGCGAGAGCAGGAGAGAGAGAGAGAGAGAGAGAGAGGATGCATAACTATTGGACTTTACTCATTCCCCTCATTTCCATCTTATCCTCCCGTTCCCACTCATCCTTTGTTTTTTTCCAGCTGGATTTCTCTGAATGAAAGAACAAGTGAGGAACAGAGAGTGAAAGAAAGACAGAGAGGGGGAGGGAGCTAAAGATTCCATTTGCTTTACAAAAAGTAATTGCCAAAGACCTCTAATGTATCCGATTTGAGAGTTCATGGTGGGAGGTTTTATCATTATGAAAGATAGCAAAGACATTGCGCAAGAAGACTGACTTTCACAATAGCCTATTTGAAAAGCAATAAAATTATATTTCAAGTCTTGTATGCAAACAATTAAATGAAACAGTGACCTTGAACTGTATCTATAGTAGCTATAGTTGAGCCAGGAGTTGAACAGTTTCTAAATTGGTTAAAGATGTTGGATCAGAATACTGTGGTGTAAAGGCAAGTTACACACTGCACACACCAGTAAATGGTTTTCATTACTGGCTTGTTGTCAGGAAATATTCCCCACTCCCTTATAATAATAATAATAATAATAATAATAATAATAATAATCTATACTCTTTATACCTTCTACTCGTTATGCGGCTCTGAGGTGTAATTGCAAGATAAGGGTGATATGATGGGGGAGCTTTATCTACTGTTATTATGCACTGAGGGCTTAAAGTAGTGCTGAGCGCTCTTGGAAGCTTGGCTACCACCGGCGTCGGATTCTGATGGGACACGTCCAGAAGAGAGCATGTTGAAGCTTGCGCCAAGAGAGGGGTTGAGCTTCTCAAATTAATCAGCAAAACCGGGGCTTGGCTTAATGTGAAAGTCTTACACATACAACGCACCAGTGATGGTCTTTTGCTTTCCTCTTTTGTCTTCCCCTCAAGCTCCCTCTCTGTCTCTCTCTATGGATCATTCTTTCACATGCCTCTGCCCTTCTCTCTCTTTCTTCTCTCTCTGTTTCCCTTTTTTTAGTATGGATGCTTATATTCTCCAGCTGACTCAGAAGTAGGTCTGTGTCTCCATCTGATAGTAATCACTCCGTGTCCAGAAGAGTCTGCAGGCCTAGCCCAGGTCAATAGTCCCTGCATGCTCCGTAGCGTGAAGCAGCTGGACTGGCCAAACCCAAAGTCACAGACTCACCAAAAAAAAAACTGGGTGGTGGTGATAACAGTGATGGGATGAAAGACAGTGTACTACAATGTGGATCAGACAGGTTATGTAAAAATATGCTGACTTGTGTGTCCTTGTGGTGGGTGAGTGGGTTGGGCTGATACTTGATGTGTGTGTGTGTGTGTGTGTGTGTTTGTGGTGGGTGAGTGGGAGGGGCTGATGTGTGTGTCTGTGTGTGCTGGGTGAGTGGGTAGGTGGCTTGGGTTGATGTTTGTGTGTGTGGGTGGCTGAGGGTGTGTGGGTGGATGGGTTGATGGTTGGTGAGTGTTTGTGTGGGTGGATGTGTGCTCTGTGTAGGCTGAAGGGGGTGATGGGGGGGGCATGATGCAAAACTCTATAGGGAAAGGCCTGCATGAGAAAAGAGTGCATGAGATGATAGGATTGGTCTCTGGGCCGTGTGAACGCACCCCCACCGCTCTGCAAACAAAGCTCTCACTCTCTAGAGCATAAGTGAGGACGCGGCTTCCTTGCCAACACCAGCTCTACCTGCTGCGGGCTCTCTCACAAAACCACATCGCTGGCCTCATGCTCCATTTCACTGGGAACATGATTCCTCATAGCTTACGCACTGCTTCAGGGCTTTGCCAGGACACTTGGCAGAACCACCTCCACTCCTGCTGCTGGGAGTTTGAAACGTTTGAATGTTTCAAAGGGATTTCGTTTTAATTTAACAGTTTGTTTGAATTGCTCCTACCTTTGATGGGGCCTTTTTAGCACACGAGTAGTGTTTTACGATTAGATGTGACAGCATGTCTTATACGGACCTGAGACAGAGGGGGTGCGGCTTGTAAAGATAGTGTAGGAGAGGAGAACTGGTTCACACATCTCGAGCTGGCGGGTCCTCTTGACAGATAGCACTGGAGACAGTTTTTCCTGCAGGCTAGCAGCCATTGACACATGGCCCAGGGCACTCGACAACTGAGGAGACGTCATTTTAGATGGCACGCAATTAATGACTGCAGGCAGGCAGCTGTTTATTGGTGGAGATCCAGGTGACTTTCCTGGAGTGGACGGACTCTGCTTGTTCCCACGGCTTTCCCACAGTTATGTGAGACTGAGGTGTACACTCAGAGGAGCTCATCCTGCACTGGACTGTAGTCTGCTTGTGCTCATGTATATATGAGAAAGTGTGTGTGTGTGTGTGTGTGTGTTTAAAAATATTACTGTGACTGCATTTCCATGTGTGTGTGCACACGTGCGTGTATGTGCTTGTGTTGAGTTGCATATGCGTGTGCTCAGAGGACATGAGCTGTGTCAATGCAGTTCATGTGAGTCGCATTACTTCATTAACTTTGACTGGGTCATCATGCCTCACTCCACCGTTCTGCATATAAGGAAGCCTGGCAGAGGCAACACAAACCCTTATTCAGGAGGAGCACTCTTGTTAACATTCCTTTTCATTCACAGGCCTATTGTTTTAGCCCACAACACAACTAATGCAATGCAATAAAACGCCTCGCTCAGCTGTTTGTCTTAGTTGTCAGTATGCTTCTGCTTGGAACAATAAGCAATACGTCACACAAAGATAGTGAGAAAAATGCAGTGTCTTACAGAAAGATAAAGAGACAAATGGACAAATGTTTATCAAGGAGCATAGTTCAGATAAGCAAATGCCTAGTCTAGTAGATGGCCTGGTTTGATGAAGGATCGCGCAACTTTACTGTACCATCAGCAACCCATCACACAACACCCGGCCTTCCCATTAGCCAGTTGGGGACCCCCAACAGTTAACAGACCCCCCCCACCCCCCGGGCCCAGTGTGTGCTTCAATACGTAAATCCACTTGATCCTATGGGGGTCTTTACGTGGCGGCATGCCCAGGATTTATGGGGGTCGACTTGGTGAGACTAGCCAATCCATGAGGGAAATGACTTTAAGGTTCAGAGTTATTTTTGCGTGTATCCATGCGATCACACAAGTCGTTAGAGGCAGCTATTTCTCCTATTTCTCTCTAAGTTGTTTTTACATTAGCACGCTGCCTTTGAAGAGAAAGAAAGTACAAGACACATCTACCAAGAAGCTATTCACTTTTTGTTATTATTCCTGCCGTTTGGTGAGTCATTTAAAGACGTCCTATTTAGAAATTAAGATGTCAGCGTATAGTAATACTGTATACTGACTCTACTCAACATCTGCAACTAATAAGACAGGTTTCTGGACATCATGTCCAGGCTCACTGAAAGAACACAAGTAATGACTTCTTAAAGAAGTTATCAAACTTTTCAACAGCTTCAATGTTTAGGGAAGCTCTTATTCAGTGTTGACAAATATTTCTTAAAGGCCTTACCTTGAGGATTTTAGGGTAAAGTAGCATATGAAAACCCCATAGTATGGATGTGGAACCTTGAGTACATTAGCAGGAGTGCATAGAGTCCTGCTGTTATCTTTTAAGGATCAACCAGACTTGCTGAATAGCTTCATTGACATCACCCGGCTGCCCAAGTCATTCAGAAGAATCAGAGCCCTGTTTGGCAGGTTATTTATTCAGCTATGTCCTATGGTGAGGATGGAGGCTACTGGGAGTCCCATTCCATTCCATGCCCTATACATTTCAAAGACCCATCAAGTCTCCTAATGGGCCAGATCCTCTTTACTGTGCATCGGTTCACCCTCTCTATTTCCCTGGATAATATAGAAGGCCAAGGCACACTCATTTTTTTATGGCATAGATTCAAGAGCACACTGGATTGGACTGGACCATTTCCTGTGTTCAAACAGGAATCTGATGGAGGAATGAGTGATTTGGCAGCTGACTTGGCTGTTCCTTGTGTCTGTCTTCCGTTGAGCCAGTTTTGGTCATGTGATGGTCAGTGGCAAAGCTGGGTTGCTGGCAGACTATCCCAGACAGTGAGATTTACCCCAAAACAAAATAATCTGGCCTCCTTGTCTACACTTTAAAGTGGTCATACAATTCAAACTAGAGCAGATGTTTTCAAAAACAAATAGGAGTCCCTATTTCCCACTTTGGTGTACAATGTTAGCCTTTAGTAAACTGAAAAAGTCTACTTGTATTCAAAAGCTTTACATACATTTAATGGAGTAGCCATGGCTTGAGTGAAACATGATTTGAAGTTTGGATTAATTGAAAAGCAGCCAGCAGAGATTTTTATCGATATGATTCACCTCATCGTTGTGTTGTCTCGGCATTGGGGTGGATAAGGTCACCTGCGTGTGGTGTGCCAGGTAGTATCAGCTCAGCTGTTCCTGCTCCTGGTGTGTGCTCTGCGCCCCTCTCCGCACAGCCTCGCGCTCCACTGAAGCAACCCTGGGGGATATGGGTTTCAAACAATAAGCTCTGCTAAATGAAGACAATCTCACATACTAACGTGCCCGCCTGACACATGGTGTCAGAAATGTTGATTATTTGAATAACTGACCTTTACCCCATCAGGTCTGACGAGGTTTGCTTTTGTCTGCCCTTTTCGAGCTGTCCATCAAACATGCACTGAACGACAGAGGATTTAGGCTGTATGAAAGCAGGATAGTAACCGACCCTTCAGTGTTGAATTGTCAATTATGTTTTCCTAGATTTCCTAAACTCTCAGTACTCTGAATTTCTCATAGTTTTTGTGTTTTTTCATCTAATCAAACTGCCCATGCGAATAGAGAACACTTGAGAAGGGGAGTTGGAGGAAGAAAAAAAAAACAGATGTAAACCTAACCACATGGTATGACTGCTGCTCACCGTGAGAATCTGGCACAGAGTCCCCTCAAGGGCAGCGAATTACAGCACACATAATTGGACGTGGGTGTAATATCCTTTTAAGCCCTCTCAAGAGGCACCACAGCACCGTAGTTATAGGTTTTAGAGCGTCAGTCAGGGGTCGAATTTTGCTGTTTGTGAGGGTTTGATGATTGCCAGCAGAATTTATGTGTTTTGCCATGACAGAAGATGTGGCTTAGCTAATATTCTGCTATGCGTGTCTGTGTTTGCTTGTAATAAACCATCCCTCAATCTGTCTTTTTTTTGTTCCCTCCGCAGCTGAGAAGGAGAGGGAGGATGACTTTAAGGAGGGATACACCATCACAGACGACTACGACTATAATGCCACCTTTGACTATAGCTTTTTCAGTAAGTCTTTTGTTTGATCAAGAAAGCAGTCTTTAGTGTTCACAGGGTTTTTGGGTTTCAGTGTTTTTCCACCATGTTATTTGGGGCCAAATACATCACATGCTTTTACTTCAAATCAAGCCCTGCAGCTCAGGGCAGATGTGGTGATCTGTGACATGAACACAGCATTGCGCAGTAGAAATGTGCTTTGTAATGTCCTGACGTTGTGGGGTGCGTTTCAACAAACCAATTTTGGCTAATCACTCGCAATCTTGGTCATTAGAACCATAGTCTGCATATGTGGTGTTTCTACCAACAGTAGCTCCAGCAATCAATTGCAATCATGTAGTTGTTTAGAGCATTGATGGATATTTGGCGCTGTCAACATTTTAAATGCATTAGTTTGACTGGAATGACCCTCTAAATGTCTACCAGAACACACTCTAATTAAGTATTTTAGTTATCATTACTTTCTTACAGGTTCAACATTGTTTATGACCACGGTGGTTTGTGACTTTGTTAAATCTCAACAATCACTATGTATGTTGTCATATGACAGGTATCTGTTGGTATCTAGTATCTGGATGGATTTTTTAACCAAAATACTGTGCCCGTCATTAACATGGGACTGTGTTTTGAACGACAGGGATTGCTATTTACGATTGAACAATCATACTTTGTAGAGACCGTAGGGAATAGGTCGTTGTGTTATTATTATTTAGCAACAACTAAGCTAACATTTGGAGAAACTCAGCATTCATGATTGTGACAACACGTGTAAGTGCGTCAGCAATCAGTATGGACTGAAATACTCCATCTGCAGTTGTGACTGTCTTTGAATATATATGTAGGCGGCTGAATCTCATTGTCTGTCCTAAGCCTTAGGCCCTGCACCCTCAAAGACTTTCACACTGCTCTAAAAACGCGAACGAACACAAACAGTTCGGTCAGAGTGGACGGACAGTACATGTTTGTCACAGTCTGGCAGAGTTCGAAGAGTTCGACATGTCGAGTCCGGTAAAGTTTAGAATGTCCGTGCAGTGTGGACAATTTGTTGCCTTGACTACTATGTTCTGCTCGAGTGCAGAACATCTGCTAGCGGACAGTCTGTAAAGTTTGATGTAGCTTTTGTCACCTTATCATCTTATCTGACTCGCGAAAACAGAAACGTTATCTTACCAGACCACTCTCCACGTCTGTGTTGATATGTGACCTGATGTAAGATAAACTATCATGTCCTAAGCTAACAGAACTTGTGTGGGTTGAAATCACAAGCTTCATCTCGTGGCCTACGTGATCTAGCGATAATGCCTGGCAAGAGGTGTTGAATGTGGACTGCATTTGCGCACAAAAGCAAGCACACATTTGTGTAGGGATCCTGACAATTATGGATATTTATAATCATATTATACTGTAAGAATATTTTAAGCTAAATACACAACCACAATGTCATTAGACATAGGCTAAATTAAAAACATTGGCTAAAGGTTTACAATGCAGTGTCTCGCACCATTGCTGACTTTGGGTAGGCTATAGCCTGAAGCAAACATACAGAGATGAGCCGAACTGTTGATGTATTAAAATGTCAGAATTACATTTTTAAAATTATACTACAAAGGTTAATATAGCCCCTGTATGGTTATTGCGCTGAAAGCAGACATAAGACTATAATTGTCTCACTACACCTTGCACAATACAAAATCAATACAAAGCTTTAATTGGTCAGCATTTAAACAAGACTATGGCAGCAGTATGTTTTACTTATGGTAGCATCACCATTCTGACAAAGTCTGGGATAGCCTATGGTTCTGGATAATCCACCAAGATGTCTCTACAGAACTGTACTGTTTCATCACTTGGAAAACATTAAAAGCTTTCCAGTTGCATGAAGTGACTTTTTATTTTGCAAATTGATGATGAGAAGTAAGCTACACTCGTGTGCAAGCTGCTTTTGAGGGTGAAAGGCTTAGGGTTAGGGAGGTCATTGGTAATCAGACGAAATGTAGCAAATACTGCTTTTAGGGTTCTGATGCATTCATCGCTCTGCAGTTTTCACAAGCATTTGCTCCTGTCAGGTAACTCAAGTATTGATGAGCTGGATAAGTTCCTGCTGGCAGCTGGCGAAACAGGGGATGTAGAGCCGAGCACAGACATCACCCCCACAGAGGAGGTGACAGAGGAGGCAGAAGAGGAGCAGGAGGAGGAGCAGGAGTCTGTGGATGAGGAGGTGACCATCACCAGACCTCCAACCTCACGTCACATCCCCAGAGACGAGGTAAAAGCTCTGCTCCTGCCAGGCAACACCCATCTGGTCTTACTCGCATTCTTAGTTTCACTTTCTTCAGCTTGACATTTGTCGCCTTCTTAACAGATTGCTATTAAGACTCAGTTTCAACTAAAATCATTAGAGGATGTTTAACTTTACAATGCTTGCTGTTTGAATTTTGATGAAAAACTGATTGTGAGGAAATAACATTTCTCAAAAAAGTCTAATGCAAGGGATACAAACAGGAACTGTCAAGGTCTGAGTCACTGCCGTAAGTCACACTGACCTCAGTAAGTGATGGTTTCTTGATGGGCTGGGTGTTAGTGTGAGGAAGCCGGGGAAGTGGTGTGGGACTCCTGACAGCCTGAAGAATGCACAGTGAGTCCAACATGAATCATTTCAGTGCTCCATCCATCAAAGCCTGTTACACAGAAGCCCACTAACAAAAGACAGCCTTATTAGGCAAGTCTCTCCCACCAGGGACAATGTATGCAAGACAGATGACTTCTGCACACACCTCTGGCAAGTTGTCTCATTAAAGAAGGGGTTGTGTGTGTGTATATATGTGTGTGTGTGTGTGTGTGTGAGTGATTTTCAGGTACATCTGGATTCCTTCAAATACAGTATGTTACATTCCCCCAGTCCCTTGGCCGGTGGGGGGCCTATGCATTGGATATAAATCAGACAGAAATTGCATTCTGGCTTAATGTAATTTATGTGGGCAATAAGGCAGACTCCTTTAACAGAAAATGGAGTCTAAATCAACCAAGGCAAAGGGGCCCTCACCGCAAACCGAGGCTCTTGTGCTTGTTGATCATTGATATGGATCCCACAAGGGGCCTTTGTTTTACTTTTGGCCCGGTTCTGAATGAAGACACAAACCCTTTTTGATTTAGACTGTGGATGTAAGCAGGTGGATCCTGTTGCAGTTATGCTACAGATCCCAGTGAAAAAGCCTCAATCTGCTTCATATCCCAGCATGAAGCAGGGAAAGCTAAATAAACAGCGCTGGCTCGAGCCAAGACGGAGGGGGGTCATTATGGATGCAGACCCAGTGCTCTGGTCTTTTGTGTGTGTGGGTGTACTGATGTGTATATTTGCCTGTAGTTTTGTTTATGTGTACACAGAGTACAATAGCATCTCTACAGTCTGATTTACAGTTTTGATCGTTTTGTTTGTGTCTTTGATTGCATTAGTGTGTCTGTATATGTTTATATGTGTGTGTGTGTCTGTGCTTGAGTACTTGAGTGCACTGCGTGCGTATGTGCATAGTTATCAGAAGTGACTGTGTGTCACACTGTGTGTGCACATGTAAACATTTGAGGGTATCTCTCCAAAGTAAACAACAGCCCTCCACCTCCCACTCTGTCAGCCCAAACAAAGCCTACTCCTACCACCCCCAGATCTTCTCCTGCTAGTCCAGCCTCATTCTTGTCTCCATATTATCATTGCACGACAGAGGGAGAGTGTCCTCTATACACTGCAGCTGCAGTCCATTGAGAGACCAATAACCACTATGTGGGCTCTCAGAGAATTTCACATGTCTGTATTGTCCATGTAAACAGCCAAGGTTCAGTAACAATATGACAATGAGCCATTTTTTTCCCCCTTTGTTTTGTGCCACATAGTTCCTTTCAATGCACAGGGAATGGCTTGTCAGGATACATAGGAACACATGTGTATATGCTCTGTGTGTGCACATGCATACACACACACAAACACACAAGGCACTGTGTAAACACATCCTTCCTTAACAAAACAATGCCCTCACCGATATATTGACATGGTTATGAGTTTTTAATATGATTTGACTGCGGTGTCTGCTCAGTCTAGTCTGGTCTGGCAGCATTGTTCCCTCTCTGACATCAGCTGGCCTCTGATATGTTCAGGCTTGCAGGACTACATCTCCCAGTCTGCTCATCACCCTGGGACTGATCTCACATCACTTGGCCAGACTGCTATGATCAACATGACCACGACACAGACCTACACACTTGCACAAAAATGGTGAGTACAGTACACACAGAATATATAAATATGCTTATGGTCTATAAACTTAAACTTTCTTACATGCGGCATGAAATGTGCACCTGTGCCTAAGTGTGTGATTTGTGAATGAGTGATTGAGTGACACAGTGGGGATTGGAGAGACATGCTTTAGGTTATTGTCTGAATTCCTGATGGCCTAGTGAGAATATGAAACCTGATGAAATAACAACAGATGGTTAAAGCTGCAAACAGCTATGCTCCCAACCAGATCTCACATAGGCAGTATAGACCCTGAGCTACAGGTACAATAAATAGTGTCTACATTTTGTGTGTGTGTGCGTGCTTGCGTGCTTGTAAATGCATTTTAAATCAGTTGGTGGATGTAGTTTCCAGTATAGTCACTAGAGGGTGCTGCACTCACATAAAATGCATAACACAAAGCCTGCATTCTAAAGGCTTTATCTGCTCTAAACAACAGCACCATTAATCTAGATTAGGGCTAATCAAACCCAATCTCTAATCCCAACAATGAAAAACAGTGTTAGCCCATTGCTTGTTTTGTTCTGATCACTCTTATATATACTTAAAACAAATGTGTTTCCATGTGTTTATTTTAGATTCTTCATAAGAGAGGTGAAAATGCAGAGACTCACAGTCACACGTGGACACACACACACACACACACACACAAACACAAACATATATACATCTTTGGAGGACAGGAAGTGATGTTCCTGTTCCTGAAACACACTGAGCCAACCGCCCCGCAACCCTGATGCCTCACACCATTCCACTGTGCTCACAAAACAGACTGCCCGATTCACATTGCTTCAAACCAAGGACCCAAAACCCCTCACTCTGTCCATTCATGACCCCGTCATTCAGCCTCCACAATGTTTGCTTTCTGGGTCAAGGCGCTCCGTGAGTTCACAGCATTTGGTTTCAATGGACAAGCGTGGTGGTTTGGCTGGGCGGACAACGCGTGAGTTAATTAAAGATCCCTGGGCTTCATGCTGAGGAGATGAAGAGGTGACAGAGGAGCCAGAGCAGAAAACAGCCCGGGCACCATTACCAGGTCAGGGACCAGGAAACAACACAATCTGTGATGAGGCAGGGTGGGGGCTGGTGGGGGTTCTTAATTTCCTGTCTATAGATCAGCAATCTGAAGCCTTCCTGCCATCAGATATGACACTCTGTCTTGTTCCTGTGTCAGATGGTAGCAAAGATTTAAGAAACTGGTTTATTAGTGAATGCAGCCAAGCAGTCTTGCCATCTCCATCTCTATCTCCACCTTGTGTGGATGATGCTCTCCGAAAGGTCTCAAAATAGCAAAGCAAAAATATGCACATTGGTGTGTGTGTGTGTGTGTGGCATGTGTGCATACGTGTGTGTTGTAGCTTTGATTATTGTTCACAGACACATACACACACATACATAACTGACAATCCTGTCCATACTTATAGTAGTTCACGAAACAGCTCACGTTACTCTTGACACACAAGGCCACCACAACTCTCCTTTCAGATGAACACCATTACACTTCTATATATCTGTTGTTTTTACTTACCCTTTAAAGTTGCTGTTTTACATTTGTTTTTAAATGTGTTTTGTATACAGTGTATAAATGTATAATAAGATCAGAATTAGCAAAAATGTGTTTCACAAGAGTGGCAGTCTTGTCCAGCCAAATGCACGTTTTAAAAGAAATATGACAGAATGTTACAAAAGATTATTTCATTTATAAATGTTGTTTATATTGTTGAACTTTCAAATAAATATTTTCACATTATTTTTTATAGTTTGATATTAGTATAGTTGTATTTATTTATGAACATGAAAACTATCAAGAAATAAGAGGTCAAAATACTCTTAAAATATGCCCAATTACACTTAGAGATATGATTCTGCTGTTTATGTACTTCTTTTAATCTATGTGCAGGTTGTATTCACTAGTGCCTACGTACCTCATGTACGCCAATTGTAGCTGTTCAAGAGACAGTGATGTATCATGAAAACTCATTCTCAGGCACAGCAAGGAAGGTGGTTGGATCTCTCGTTCTTCTGTCCTCAACGTCACAGGCTTCATTTCTCCTGGCTCGCCCATCATTGGCATATTTTAGGGCATTACTCGCTCTGCGATTCTCTTACGTAGAGAGGTTAAAAAGTGTCTGGAGATTGAATGATTAAAAAGCACAAATGTCATGTAGCATTTGTATCCTGTGTTGATGCTTTTTGCACAAAAGTTAAATTATGCATGAAGCTCTGGCGGTGTCGGGTGGGGAAAGCATTGCGAGTCAATAGGTTACACAGCGAAGACAGGAGTGAGGTGTTGGCAGGCATTTAAAAACAAACAAAGCCTAAGGTCAGGAAATATGTACCCGAGACGGCTCGCTGATGTCGAGTCTAGATTAACGGGGCAGCTGGGCACCAACCAGTGCTCTTCATCACAGAGGCTGTCACTTTAGAGCCTTTGCTATCACGTGGCTGAGCTAAGTTAAACATCACCACCATTCTCATTCATCTTACTCGGAAACTGGCTGGCAAAAAGACACCAATAGTCTTACCATTCCTCAGTCAGCCTGGGGGCTCTAACAGCACTGGACCTCATGTAAAAAAAATGTAACTGTTCTCAGAACAACCTAAGGATGATATCTTCTGTCTGTACGAAGAACACATGTGCGATTAACTTTGGTTAATATAATGTGCTGAGGAAGAAAGAGAAATCTTGGAACACCTATGACTCAATTGTTCAGGGACAGGCCATGAAATAGGCTACACTGATCACATTCACAAATTAGGCTTACTCATCTAATGTGTTATAACCATCATGCAATATGGTGAGCAGGCACAGGAACAAGTAACAGCTGTTGTTCCTATTAGTGACACATTAAAAATATTTGCTGAATGCAGTATGAATTCTAATCTTCGTGGGCGGTTGTGGTGTGGTTAAGGAACTTGGCTAGCATGCAAGTAGCCTGGAAAATTGTGGGTGTGAATCCTGGCTGCCACCATTGTGCCCTTGAGCAAGGCACTTAACCCTAAGTTGCTCTAAGGGAGACTGGCCCTGATGATAGTTAACAAAAAATCTGTAATTCGCTTTGGATAAAAGTGTCTGCTAAATGTGTAAATGTGTCACAACATGTTTCTGTCCTGAAAACCTCCAGTCCTCCTTTGCAAATTCAAGTTTCATGAGACTAAGACTCAGGATTAGTCTTAGTCTTGTGCCCAGTCATTGGTTACTGTTATCAGCAGAAAATGTGTGTTCATGAGTACTACACTTTATCTAATTCCTCATTTCATCATAGCGTTATACCATTAACAAAAACCTGATCATCAGTCAAAAATACAATTTGATACTAAGAAGAGATAATGTATCTCAGTGGGTGTTCCAGGTAAGATAAAGGTTAAATAAAATAAAGTAAATAGAGATTTGGGATATGATCAATTGAGTCATGATGTAAACACATTTTATGGTATTGTCCTGCAACAATAACAGAAGTGTGTGTTGTCCAGGACCAAGGAACCACTCCACTAACCAGTCCCTTGGTGGGGGTTGAATCACAATGAAACAGTTCCATAAATATTTTATGTACATGTTAACAGAAGTAAATTCTCTCCACCTTTCTGTCTTTCTCTCTCTCTCTGAGACTCTTTATGTGTGTGTATCAGCAGCACAAGGTTACCTTAAGTCCCTGGTGAGCTTGTGAAAAATGACCTGACATACCAGTGATGCACAGGTTTGCAGCTCAAAGCCCTCTGAATAATGCAGTGATTCCCTATAATCACACAAACACTCTCACACACAAACAAACACACACACACACACACACACACACACACTAATGTCACCATACAAAATTAAACGAATGACTAGATATTGAAACAAAAAATTTATTCACAGATAGACACAACCAGTGTGGTACACACAAAGAGAGAAGACATACACACAACACACACACTCTCCAAACACTGAGCCATGTAAAGATGCCTAGACTCCATATCTATCAGTGTCTGCCTGCCATGGCCACACAGTTTCACACAACTGAACAGAAGACAAGTTCACACAATGTTTTCAGACACCTAAATGAACTCTATAACTTTTTTACTCGTTCTGTAACAAGTTGTGAAATGCCAACCAACTCCCAGTTCTTGCTAGACAAAGAGATTTGGTATATTGTTGCTCGAAGCATATACTCTGTGTTCCAAACAGCTAATTAGTCTAACTATGACATCTTGAGGTTTGGCACAGAATGTCTTATTCTGAGCTCATCTTTATTTCAGATTTCTGTGTTGCATGCAGATTCAGACCAATAGCTAAAATGTATCCTAGTTTGATTAGACGTCGACAGCCTCAAATAGGAATGGCAATTGCACAACGTTTCACCGAGATCCTTAACCACAGGGTGACTTAGGCCACTCAATAGTCAATTAAACAGTGTTAGCAAATTTAATATCAGGGGCTTTGTTGTATCTTAATGACCTCCAGTGGTATACTATAGCATTCCAATGAGTATAAGGAGCCTTAGAGTTCAGCGCCTGAGATGTTAAACAACAGTGAAATTGAATAGATTGGTTCAGAGGTTGCTGTTACAAATGCAAGGGATGATAGCAGAGAGACTGTCTAGTTGGGAGAGGTCAGGACCTTGGATGGAAGACACAGGAGAGGATTCACTCCTTTGTCTGAGAACACAGTGGAGAAATGCAACATTGGATTGAAACTGATGTTATGGACAAACAACTTCACAGAACCATTTAATTTGATTGGCTGAAGAGTCCAAAGCAGGTAATTGGAGGCTCCAGAGGTGTGCAAAGGGAAGTTTACTAATGTTCTACATGCACGGCTTGGCTAGCTGGCATCTGTTGCATCGGCTCTAACCATTGTTTATATGTTTCTGTCAGCTTAAGCTCAGTTTCTGAAACAATCTCTGTAACCCCTTGAGATGGTTGTGTGATCAGAATTGTCTGAAATACTCTAGCTCCAACTCATCTGGCCTCAACAACTGTGCAAACACATTCAAAGTCACCTAAATCGCTTTCTTCTGATGCTCAGTTATAACCTCAGCAGATTGACTTGGCCATGACCAGCCTATTTACACTGAGTTGTTGCCATGTGATGAGCAGCAGAAGAGATTTTTATGTGGAGGAGCAGTAGGGTGTAGAGCAGTAGAGAGCATAGGTGTGCCTAATAATGTGGCCAGTGAGTGTGTCTGGTTCAGCAATCTGTATGCAGATTAAAGACTTAAAGACGCTATCCAGTTATATTCATTTATTACTAGGTTAAATGTAAATAGGCAGAGCTGATAACACGTTATATACACATATGAGGCTGTAGAGCTCCCAACACTGATTGGCGGATGTGTCAATAGTTAAGTGACCTTAAGAGAGCCTTCACCTCATGGCTTTTTGCCAATCTCAACTGGAGTTTATTCTAACAGTCCTGTTTGTTTGAGAAAGGGAGGAAAAAATGTACCGTTCTGTTGTTTTTCTTGTCACTGTAAATAATATGCATTTAGGATCAAAGATATCTAAACCCACTCTGACCATTTCGAAGACATCATTTACTGTGGTTACTTTAGTACCTTGATCTCATGTCATGTCAACAGTCACATCAGTGTCAGATTTACTTAAAATGTAATGTCAACATGTTCAACACGTTCAAAAGGCCCTAAATTTCTACTGGTAACCCCTGCAAGTAAACCCTTTGGCAACATGAACATCAGTCACAACAAATTAGGGTTTTTTTAAGAGATACAGACTCAGAGTTCCAAACAGAAGACCACTATTTTTGATCTATATAGCAGGTGAGTAGTAGGCCACTCAAGCAGTGCTTGGGTGGCATGGGAGAGATAGATCAATTTCCACTGCTTCATTAAAGGGTTCGTCCCACAGAATTTTACAGAGGGACGTGGTGCAGGTCGATATGGTGATACCACAAATCCGGTCTGAGGAGCAAAGGTGTTACACATGTTTCCATGACTGCCATTGGCATTGTATATCATGTGTATTCCAAATGGTCTGTGTTCACTTTTATTTTTGATACATATCTTGGGAAATGTAAACTCTGTAATGTCAACCAACTAGCTATGTGCTTCATGTGATGACAGCACATGTTTGTGTAAAATAAATAAGTCTGCATTTAGTAAGTATACCAGTAGTTGTCAACATACGGGTATTCAGAGCTATAAAAAAAAGCACAAAACAAAACAAATGCAGGCTACTTAACCTAATAAATGGTGTGTGTCATCATGTCAGCTAGACAGCTTTCTATTTACGTCGATGACAGTTGTTTGTGACCCTAAGCAGCTGACAAACAAGTAATCAATACTCTATTCAGTAGAGAAAGGTGTATTTGTCATAGGCATTCCCTTGACAAGAGATTTAGATTGCCAAGTGTTTGAAGGAATTTGCTAATGACTGCACTTCTTTATTATTTTAAGAGTTAATTGCAAGGTGTCTACTAATGCATCTTCATACCATAAAGACCAAATGCAAGACAAGTGACAAATTCTTTGGGTGAAAAATGCTTAAATAAATAAAATGTTTTAAAATAATGTAATTAGTGTTAAATCTCCAATGATTAATAACATTTTATATAAAAATAAACATTATTTTTTATTTTTATTTATTTTCTTTTGCTCATTGAAGGTTTCTTTTTTGAAACGCAAAAAAGTACAGGTAGGCTATGTTTCAATTAGTTGTTCTGTGCATGGTTTGGTAAAACACTATGTTTTAGTAATTACACTGTTATTCTTTGTGATGCAAAGGAAGGAAGCTGATGGTAGCTCATGAGAAGGTCAATGAAGGCCACAACCAGTCTAGTCCAGTTTCCATTTTCACACCTTTTCTGGTGTGTGTCAGGAGACTGCAAACGTAGAGGACCCTGTCCTTGGTGGGTAATATAATGAGACAAGTTCTCGTGAGACTCCTTTGTAATGAGGCCTTGTGCAACTTGGCTACGTCAGGCACAGTATTGCTGAAGACGTCATAGCAATAGCAGTCTTTTTTTTTTGAGGTAGTGGATGCCAGACTGGATTTTCATACCACCTCTGACTAATTCATATTTTGATTTGTATTTTTAAAGAATATTACATATACATATCATGATCTTTATTTGCTAAACAAAACAAAACAAAAACAAACAAAAACAGAACGTTCTTTAAAAAAAACATTCATACAAGTCATTTATACCAGTCGTTGTGTTTATAAACTTTCAGACTCAAACCTTAGTGTTTTGACAGGCCAACAGTCAGATGCAACACTGTCACTTTTGAAAGGAGAGTTGATTACTTAAGTTGTGCAACGTTAACAATATTACTCAGTATTGTCTGTCATGGTGATAATTTGGCATGATGCACTACTTCCATGGTGAGATCCATGCAATGTTGATGGGAAATGTAAACAATATTCCTAGAACCAAGTTTAAATGCAGCAAGGGAAAATAAGCTGGGTCTAGGGGTCATGCTATAGCCTCCGTATATATACATTCTAAAATATGTTACTTTTATGTTTTTAGCAGTTCTGCTAGAAAATTATTTTATCACAATGGTCTGTAACACAGACACAACTGGTAGATGGATCCAAATTACATACAATTTCATATTTGCTTTACATTAATGAGAAATCACGGATAAGGAATGAGAAAAAGAGATAAAATCATTTAATCATGTATGGTATGACTTTTCTGCGAGGAGCATTCAAGTTATATATTATATTATTTATTATATTAGTTATATATTAATTACCTATATATTAATAACCTATATTGTGTGTTTACATGCTACCTAAGAGATCTTTTCCTGTGTTTGTAGTGGAATGTAGTGGACTGCATTCTGCATTGATCTCTCATTTGCATAAATGAGACAAAAACACATTTCACGGCCATGTCATGTAGCTAAATGCGCCTTACCCTCTTATCTTCATGGTAAATGCATCTTTCAGGATGTAGTTTCTCCTATGAGCAGGAACGTTGACAATAACAGATGTGCATCATCAGGTTTCTTACTTATTTATTTTCTCCTGTCCTTATTTATATATTTGTTTACCTGCGTTGACCTAGAGACGCTTTCTCACCCAATTCAAGGAGAAACTAAACGCCCTGAAGAGACAGTACTGATGACGTTACATGCGTTACAGAGGAGCATCTCGGGGCTTGCACTGTATAAATAGGGAAAGTTTCCCAGCAACACGATGAGCCAGTTGCGACGCAGAAGTCTAAAGGAGCTCAAGAACAAGAACAAGAAGAACGAAGAGGAAAAGCAGCAACCTATTTAACAGCTGGGAAGAAATCTTCCGATTTAGCGCACTACTCAAAATCGTCCGAGCTTTACGTTGCCGAGAAATCGATACCATGGACAGCGCCAGAATAGTCGTGTACATTGGGGTCTGTCTTTCCGTCCTCAACACTGTTTGCAAAAGTGAAATGTCACCTGAAAACCGAATCTCTGCACAAGAAGATCAGTACCAGCTGGGCTATGTAACCAGGGACTTGGTAAGAACACTTGTTCTATTTAACATCTGTCGCTAATGTTTTGTGCGTTGTTAAACTCACTGAGATATGTGATCCTGATGTTCTGAAAATGTAATTTAGTGGTGATGTTGTATGGAATCAGGCTAGAACACTTTACATAGCCTATTTGTCGAAACTTTTTATGTCCAATGTCTAAACGGATGGAGTCACATTTCAACTTGTAATCAATGGGTTTCCTCTCCATTCAGGCTGAAGCACTTGAAGGGCTTTTGGAGGGAGAACAAGACAACAGGATATCCCTGGAGAAAAAAGCGAGCGTCATCCCACGGGTAAGGAATAAATTCACATCATCTATAATATCTGTGTGATATTTGCAAATATAAGTGAAAATATTGTCAGTGTTTATATTACCGGCGGCAAATATAAGTGAAAATATTGTCAGTGTTTATATTACCGGCGGAGGTATCTGTACAAACAACGTCTCTGAAGGTTCATAGCGTTATAGACGTACACTGAATTGTATGGTCGTTGTGTGGAGAGGGTGTTAGCAAACTATCTCGGTTGCGTCCTAGAATAACTTTGTTTCGATCCTGCAGTGTGATGTGGGTGAGCGTTGCGCTATGAAGCATGGACCCCGCATCGGACGCTTGTGCGACTGCATGAGAGGCACCGCGTGCAACACCTTCTTTCTTCGCTGCTACTGAACTGTACTTGTCCCTCCCTGTCTGTAGCTGAATGTGAAACATTTTGTGAGACCGGGCTGCAAGATAAACTTTCATTTTGTTACTTGTTAACCTTGGTGAAACAATTTGCATGAGTTATTGGTTGCGCTTGGTAAAATGATTAGATGGATTTATTTTATTTAATAAAAATGTAAACGAATTTCAACTCCTGTCTTTTTTCCCCCAATAAACGTTTGTTGAATACACTTGACATTTATTGAAATTATTAGACATGGAGTAGGTTCCTTAATATACATATTCGACGACCATTTATATTATGTTATATACCAAAATATTTGATGATATACTAATATATGACGACATATATTATGTCTCCTATATGGTGACAGACTGTGTAAATGACAGGGCATTGTCAGAAGCTTCGTGGAAAGGTAAATCAGTTCTCCTGCACTGAAATATTTTTGTTGTGGCAATACTGTGCTCTGTGGCAAGAGTTGTGGAATGTGACCGGTGAGCATTACGCAGCAGGTGAGCAATAGTGGCTGATCGTTTGACGCAACAGATATGTTCGCCTTTTTTAATGAAGGGATTAATGTTCGAAGTAACTCGGTGAAACCAGTATTCTGGACTGGATCGTAATCTTCACGAGAGATGAATTTCTCATTATTTTATGGATAATGGAGTCAGGATACATTACGAATTTGCAAATGAGAAATTTGACAAGGATTTTAGGCTCATGTCCGAGCAGGTAGCGTATGCTGTGACCTTCCAAGAAGATCACCACAAGTATGATCGTCGCATCCATTAAATTACTTTAATGTCTGAAAAAACACACTGACCCACAGATCAGAATATTTTAGCCTAATATCGTAGGACACATTAAAACGCATGGGAGTTCTCGTGTCACTTCAGCCGTCAAGTTACCTAACATTACCATTTAAAGCGGCTTAGAGCGGAAATGATCATTAGACTACTGCAAATCGTCAGGGATTAGTCTACGCCTGTATCTAAAGAGGACGATTGCATGGAATTACCGTGTAGAAAAACAGGCTGATATGGATACAAATAATCGTGGTAATATAGCCATTGATTAGTTCAGAACCTTGGAGAGCATCCGACAAGCGCCCACTTTGGGAACAAATATTGGATTTTTGTGCTCCCACCACCAAAGAATATTGAAGCCTACTCTACCACCTATTAATCTTCAAGATTCTTGCGCGGGAAATTATGTATAAACTCAAGTTACTGTCACTGGTCTTGTTCTTAGTTTTTTACATGAACTCCCAACTTGTTGAGGTGGGGGCAAGAATGTCAGACGACATGCTTCAAAAAACACAACTTTGTGAACCACAGGCACATATGCACTCGGTAAGTAAAACTTAAAGCCCTCACCAACTCATCACATAGCCTAAACCCTATTCTCTATCTATTCATCTATTTTACAGATATCCATGAAACATGTAAAGTGCAACACAAAATGATTTGATGATGACATTTTAAAGTTTTGCGCCACAAAACGAAACAGTTTCAAGGTTTTGAGCGTAGCTGGCTGATAATATCAAAAAATTGTTGATGAGCTTTATAGGCAAGGGTTTACAAAGGAGTGTGTTTCAATTAAGATGCCTGCTGTTTTGTCTGGAGGACTGTGACAAAAGTCATTCCTTTTTATGGGGTAGAGCACTGAGAAACCTAGAGTTTGAAATATGATTACGGCGCTGCACTTAAAACGTTTTCAGTTCTCAAATGAATTAACTCACTGGATTTTGGAGAGGTTCATAAGCAGCGTGTCATTATGTCTTCTGTATTATTTCAGGATGGAAATCCAAGCCAACTTCGAAAATTACAACTAGGACCCTTCAGTCAGACGGGGGAAAAGTTTAATCGCCTCCCGGGTGTTTGCAAGAGAATACGCCGACGCAGGATAAGAATTCTGGTACTGTCTGCTTTCTTACATTAGGTTGGCTACTTAATTTTCTTCCCTTACTTTCAAGCAGACCTGTCAAATTATTTTCAGTTGGGGCGACATCTAGGGGGGATGATGTTAGCTCGCCGTTACCAACCAGGTTTAAATCTCACTTTTGATTTTCTTTCAGTGCAACGTGGAAAAATACTGCTCTGTCAAGCTTGACAACAAACATGGTCAAATCTGCCCGTGTCTACCAGGATCGAGGTGTGATCATTTCTTTTTGAAAAGTCTTTGATCTGGTTCCAAACTACTTTAACACCACAACACTTGTCTTGTTTATTGTCTGCCATGTTTCAGTCAAATGAAGTAATAAAATGAAGAATAATCAAGATTATTGAGGTAAAACGTGCGACAAGCAATAGCCCATTTTCCTGCAGATGGCACTCCTTAGTAAGGGAAAACATGTTATGGTGCTTTGCTGTTTGTGTGGTGTGGTTTCTTACTTCTGCGTGAGCAACAGTTTGTAAAGCAAGAAGCCTTAATAAAATTTTCATACTGTTTGTCTGTTTGAAAGTGGTCTAAAGTAGGAGACAGTTTGAGCAGAAAAAAGCCTTCTATTTTTGCCATTTGTAATAACCTCTAAAGCAGACCTCTAAAACACACTTGCCAATAATTGAAATACACTATTTTGTGAAGCAGTGATATAAAGGGAGGAAATGTACCTTAAGTATCAGTGATGTCAGCATTGTGGTTGTGGAATGCTGAGCTAAATAAAAACAGTACCACATGAAGTACTTTGAAAATGACTCAAATACAGTAGTATGCAAAAGTGTGGGCATCCCTGGCCAAGACTTCTGTTATTGTGAATATTTAAACAAATGGAAGATGAAATGATTCCCAGAAGCATGAAGTTTCAGAGGACATACTCCATTTACATTTTCAAACTAAATCACGTTATCAGATTTCACGTTGTCAAAATGACCAAAAAAAAAGAAAAAAGGACCACAACAAAAAGTTTGGGCACTGTCTATGCTTAACACTTAGTAGCGTGCTCTTTGGCAAGCTTCACAGCTTGTAAACACTTATTGTATGTAGCCAAGAGTCTTTCAATTCTTTTTGCTGGGATTTTGGCTCATTCTTCCTTACAAAAGTCTTCAAGTTATTTGATATTCCTGGGCTGTCTTGCACACACTGCTCTTTTGAGGTCTATCCACACATTTTCAATAACATGTAGGTCTGGGGAATGTGACGGTCAAGGCAACACCTTAATTTTGGTAGTCCATTGTGGATTTTGAGACGTGCTTTGGATCATTGTCCATTTGTAGGAGCCATCCTTGTCTTAACTTCAGCTTTTTAACTGATGGGGGTGACATTTCCCTCTAGAATTTGTTGGAACTTGGAGTCCATTCTTCCCTCTATTCAGATGTTGTTCCCCGTGACAGCCCCAAAGCATTATTGATCCACCCCCATTCACCCCCCAACAGTTGGACAGGTATTAATTTCAAAGTCTGTGCCCTTTTTTCTTCAAGCATACCTCAGTTCATTCCATCCAAAAAGTTTAATTTTAACTTCCCAAAATGCAACAGGTTTATCTACATGTTGAATTTTGTGGTGAGGAGGCAGGAGAGGTTTTCTTCTCACAAGTTCTCATGACTCCCATGAAGGTCATATTTGTGCAGGAGTCAATGAACAGCTTAAATGGTGTACCACAACTCCAGCCCTTGCCAAGTTGTCCTGTACTTCTCTTGCTGTTAAGCAGGGGTTATTTATTGCAATTTTTCAAGCAGTCCTTGGTGATGGTCTTCCAGACCTTGGTTGGACCTCCACTGTCCTGGTAGCTGCCATTTTTTGATGACATTGTGCACAGAGGAAACTGGTACCTCAAACAATTTTGAGATTTTCTGATGGCCTTCTCCTTGCTTGCGAGCATCAATCATTTTAGCATTCTAGAAAGGAAGGGTTAGAGGAACCCATGGCTGTTGATTGTGTGGACAAGGCCAGAGGAGTCTAGGCACTAATAAAGCATTGAAACCCACATCATCTGGTCTTTCCAATGATTGTGAACAAGCCATGAGCCTACAAGGTTAATTAAGGGCTCACAGCCATTGGCTACCGTTGAGACTTGGCTACAAGGTATTATCTATACATTATCCTATACTTTGAAAATATCTCCTGTAAATTCATATGTTTTGACAATCATTTCATCTCCCATTTGGTTAATCATTCACAGTAACAGACATTTTCACAAAGGGTGCCCAAACTTTTGCATACTACTGTACTGTAGTCACAGAAAAGGCCAAACACAAGAGATGCACTTGGAGGGTGAGGTACATTTTCAACTCAAGCTTCTGCTCTGTCAAAAACATATTAAAGTTTGAAGCATCCTTAAATAACAACATGACATATTTTGGGCCACCTCTTGATGTCTTTGGACTGCAAACCCATCACACGTGTTTTACTGAAACATGGTACCATACCATTTTCCCTTTCCATTTATTACAGCATAATGCCTGTCTGCTGCAGACAATAGGAAACATATGTTACATCTCATAAAAATACAGTATATACAGTTAAATGAGGGATTTATCAGTAAACCTGTTAGTCAAATACAGTTATGGAGAGTATTAGCTAATCTAGTTCCCTTCTGATTTTTAGCTGCAGATAACATCATAGGTGTCAAGAGTGACGCAACATTCTCCAAGATGCACTGTAGCCTCCCTCCCCCCATACGCATGCACGCACACGCACGCACACACCCACTCATAAGCCTGCTCAACCTTCCTGCATGTTTGCTGTCCCACTGTGTATGGAACAAAAACTATTTCTGTTCATGAACTTACAACAAATTGAAATGTCACCCTTCAGAATTGCTATTGGGCACATTAGGAACGGGAGGGATAGATATGTCAATTTGAATTGCATCGACAAATTAAGCAATGTGACAGGAAATTTGAAATTGTCAAACCCCACTTGCCAAAAAAAAAAATACAACTTACTAATACAACACTAAAAAAAAAAATTTAAATTTATAAGACACGAATGCCTGGCTCATGTCTGCTAAAAGATTAAGCAGGTTTATTTTTGGTTGATTATACCTGGATGTTGGGTTAGTCATCATGTTCTACAATCTGAGTCACAGTGCTTGGGAGAAGATTTTTTCCCTGCTCTCTTATGAAGGATATTATTTCAGCCCATGGCAAAGTCACCTTTACTACACGTCAAGACAACAATGTTTAACTCTGTCAGTTCATTTAATCACAACCAGACTAATTAAAACAGCCTACCTTAAGGCTGAGACAAGAAAACAAAATAAAATACCCCCATGATGTACATAATACTTAAAATACCCTTTTTAAGTATTAAAAAAACACTACTTTAATCACGGAGTCAGCTGCATGCAGTCATTATCCAATTATTGAATGTCCAAACAATTATCAATAGACGAAGATGATGCTGTCTATCTGTCTAAGTAACTTTTCACTCAAGATTGTGGTTGCCTCACACCACCCAGTCCAAACCTCTGGTGAAGGTGTCCTCTGGTCAAGGACAGCACAGTGGATCAACAGAAATAGCATAAACATTACCAGAACACCAACCATCCAACATCTACCAAGTCTGCAAACAATGGGTGCCAGGTTGGAGCTGCTGTTCCCAGGCCTTAAGGCAACATTTATGCCATTTCAGGTGAATCACACTGCAGGCGCAAGACTAAGAAAAGAATACACAACATACCAGAGGGAAAAAAACAATAAGGCTTGTCTCGTGAGGTGGGCAACACTTTTCACCTGAAATGTCTTGCAGTACTCTGTCATACTTATGTTTCACAATGTTTTAAACCATATATATTTAAATCCTCTACTCTTTTAAGACCCCTGGCAGTCTCCGTGATTCAAAATACTGTTTCAGCTGTGAGCACTTCCAATATGCCTACTGTGCTTTGAAAAGTTCAGAATATCTTTTGCTTGTAGAATGAGGTTCATTTCTTTCACCAAGATTTCAGTGGGTCATATTCACAGGTAAATAACTCCCCTTAATTAACTTTAGTGTCCTCAGTGAAAAGTCCTGTCCATGGTAGCTCACTGTAGCAATAACATCTCTACATAATGAGGTCACATCTCTACAGGTATGAGCACAGATTGCATAACCACATCACACATTTTTGCTGTTTCTCCTGATGTCTTGATATGTCCAGAAAACTAGATGATGAATAACAAGCTGCTGACCACTTAGAGAGTTTGTTTGTTGTTGTGTCTGCTCTGACCTGGGTTCAGTTTCCAAAGCAATGAAAAACCATTCAAGTCAACTTTCTGCTCAATATGAGCCTGTAGCCAGCCCGGCTGAAGGAGTCAGTGAGGATCAGTCCAGGTCAGGCAGGCCAGCTGTTGTTTGGGGAGGTGAGCTTGGCCTCTGGTGTCTCAGACTCAGTTGAATTACTCAACTATTATTATTCTAGAACGTCAGCTCCCCTTTTGGGCAAAGGCTGGAGGGCGGTGACCCCGGGGGCCTCGTCTCATCCAGGAGCTAGATGGACTCTATCTGTCGGCGGACCTTCTCAGACGCCAAGCGGTCCAGCGAGTGTTGCCTGGCAACCACCAGGAGAGCGAAGAGAACGGTGAGGCCCAACATGGCTCCCTCAAACTTCCAGAAGAGATGTTCCTCCATAAGGCTGGAGCGACAACTAGAGAGAGAAGATTTTTTTTTTATTCAGTACAATTAACTGTCAAAGAGTGAGTTTCTAAACAGTCACTGCTAACTTCTGTCCCAATCTTGACTTGACCATTACACCCAATAGTATAACTACCAAGGCAGCACAGAAAGTCAACAACAGCACTTTATAAACACTCACGTCAGGTTAGTGTACAGGCTGTGGATTGAATTGGGTATTTATTTACGGTCACACAAAGAACAGCAATGGTGCCGCATGTATTTCACCTACTGCAAAGAATGTGAACATGTGTGTTTGTTACACACACATCTTTGGCAAAACACATATTATATGTACTCTCACCTCTTATGAACCTCTTTGTTGGTCTTGGTACAATTGATCTGCTCCACGTACCCAGTGGAACTGCACTCAGCTAATGTCTTCTGAGAATGCAAGAGAGAACACGGATTACACATCTGGTAAACAACCAATATCTCACTGCGGTGTATCAGAAAGGGAGTCCAGATAAACTTTGCTGACTGACCCTTGAACTAGCTGCCACATTTCAACAGAAAGCCCCAAAGTAAAGTCAAAGTACTTGTCTGGGCATTATTCTACTACATTAGCACTGTACCAGTGAGAGGAGCAATATAAAGTTCTAAAGATACATGAAAGCGTGGCTTACTCACCGCCTGAAAAGCAGTGCAACGAGTGCACTCTGTGGCCACCACAAACTCTTCCAGGTGCCAGCAAGGAGTAGTGATAGGCCTTGTCACTGCAAAGAAGAATTAGTCACTACGTGATTTGATGTTATTTTTAGATCATGTACAAGACAAAGAGGTGGACCTTGACAGCACCACAGCTACGGTTTCACACAGACTCACCTGGTGTTTTTTCATCCATCGAGAGGATGGAGGCCCCAAACACCCTGTGGTGAAACACACATTAGAATGGTTCTATCTATGAAGTTGTCGATATAAAGTTTTCTTTCGCTGCTCAGTGAATCGAGATCACACTTAAACCCTCACCTGAGAGACACAAGCCCCCAGAAAAGTGCATGGAGGACCAGAATCCTGGGCCTGCAGCATGTCGTCGGGATCCGGCAGTCACTCTCCATGATCCCGCAACAATTCCTAGCAGGAGGCGCCACCTCTAGGCTTTAATCGGCCATAACTAGGATTCTGTGATGTTCCGTTGTAAGAGACGCAATTTCACCTGAAAGTAGTTGCGAAAGGGTTAAAATAACATTGGCATCTATCTCGTCTGAAAAAAGTGGGGAATATGTGTAACACTGGAGTGCAACTTTAACGCTCAGGTTACGTTTGGAACCTAATGGCTGACATGTAACATTAACTTAACAAGATTCGACAGCGATCCGGGGTAAGCTCATTTAGGTCAAATCTCCAGATTGTCAACATGTATTCTGTGATCTAATTTTATCTGCTATTCCCATTCAACGACGGGGCTAACGTCACTGTTGTGTGGTAACGTTAAATATGTGACTCATCCGTGAAGTTAAATAAGGATCGATGAACACAAACCGTTATCTGCCTATCGATAAACTTGCTAGCATTAGCCAGCTATGGGTCCGAAGAAAACCAAACAACGCAGACAAGTAGAATAACCCAACTAGCCAGAACACAAGGATAGCAGGTAAACAATGCCTACTGTTACTGAAATAAACAAAACGTCAACGTTGTGGAGGTCTGTGCCTTTCAATCGCTAGGGTTAGCTGCGTTCATAAAACTATCGACAAGCACCTACACCACCAATATTTACCACATGTACTTTTCTTAAACATGGTGCTTCACACATTCTACTTACTACATAAATAGTATGTCAGTTTGTAATCATGTAGCCAACCGTTAATATTCTAACAGTGGCTAACTACGCTATCGATAGCTAGCGTTAACAAGATAGGTGAGATAAAGTTCACTTCGCCAGACTACCGATTCCTGGCAAACCAACTCACCAGTGTCTGTTATGGTAGATGACACATCTACTTTCAGCAAAACTGCCCTTGCAATTGATTGTCTACACATCCACAACGAGTCCAGAGCCGTTCCGTCTCGATTACAACTGGTAATTTACTGATTTTATTTCACGGCAACGCAACAACATATAAAAGAGGTTGCCATCTTGAATTTTGCCATGTCGCGTCATTGCCGAATTGTTGGGCAAGATGCGTCAGCGTGTTGGAAAACACCTTGAACATGCATCTAAAATAAGACAGTGCCCTCTAGAGGTCTCCATATGTTGTACAAAATGTGCTATCAGTCACAAGGGCATGCTTATTAAATTTGTAGCGTGGAAGCGCAGTAAACTCACAAACATGTCACTGGATCATGTCTGTAGGCTATAACTTTTTTGTGACCTGCGAGTTTGAGACAGTTTGAAGAACAGTCATGCAGCACCAGCATCCATTGAGAAAAAACTTTATTGGAACAAATAAGTTAGTTATGTGAGTGGCTTTTGCTCTCAATGTAGAAGGAAACTGTTAGTCTTGAGCTGAGCATATCCTCACCAGAATATAAAACTCTGAAAAGCTATGGTCTGCATTTGAACAATCTATACGAAAGAGCATCATGGAAGACTTCTTTATTTAGTGTGCATTTTATTGCTTTACAATTGTACAATGTCCATACACTGCATAAGTACTTCAGAGAAAGGGGAATAGGTTGGAAAGTAAGTAGGGGAACCAGGTGTGAGTATGTCCATGAAAACAGAGGATGGGTTTTAAAGGGAGTAGGGGTGGGGTGGGGTGGGGGAGTGGGACATGCAAAGGACCATGCACACTGCATTCAAGTATCAAAAACAGTGTCTTGTCCAATGTGGTTTGTCTCTATTCTATAATATGCCCAAACGTTTGGGTGTTTTTGTTCTCATAGAAAAAGAGGTTGTGCGCAAAACAAGGCAATTATGCAGCATGCTCAACATGGCCCATCACATGCCTAAACATGGTACATAATGCAGCTACAATCATGCCCTCGGTGTGCGCCCCAGCACATTAATAAGGTCTACTCTAGTATGCATGGCAGCAGAACAGACATCTGGGGAGGTTTTACATTTGAAGCATTTTAAAGGGCAAGTTTCATTGGGCGGGAGGTCAAAGTGAAGAATTAAAACAACAGTGTGACCGTAACTGTCTGGGCTACACTGTTGTGTTTTAAAGTACAACATTATATTTTTAACGTTTTTTTTTTTTTTTTAAGTCTCGCAGGAGTCATTGTGACTTCTCCTTCATGCTTGAGCTTTGTTCTATTGTGCTACGCTAAGTAATAAAGAGGAATGGATATATCCCAAAGGCACAGATTCATTCAGTTTGCGACTCTTGGAAGCGGAGAGAATGACAGAGTTGTAATGATTCCTCTGAGCTCTGTGCATATACATTAGCATATTACATGATACCAGTGTTTTGTTTTTTAAAGCACCCAAGTAATGGAGGTTGTGACTGACTCAATGAGAATTTGAGCCAAGCCTGCCTGGCAAAAGTACCTGTTCACTGTGTGTCAATGAAATAAACTATTATGGAACCACTGTTAGGGGATGCTGGGCCTGGACTGCCAAAAAAAAAACAGATCCAGGGGGTCTGAGGACAGGATGTCTTACTACATTTTCAACAATAAAGTGCTGCCATGGAAACCACTTAGGCACATGAGAAAAATTTTCACAAGCCAAAATCTTCTTAGTCTGGCAAAACTGTGTAGACAGGAAATATGTGTGAAATAAAATAGAGAAGGCATTCATTGTCAAGATTGGGTTGGTATGGAAGTCTTCTAAGCTTCAACAAGTGTGTTACATACCAAGGAAAATCAAGGGGGTACACTGTATGAATAAATGGTATAAGCAAATTCAGAATCTTTGAATCCACTATTGTGATAATGAACAGTTTAAATAAAAGAGATGATGACAATGAGACAACAATGCTTTGATAGACCAGGAGGTGGGCACCTCTAACAATAAAAAATGGCCTCTCTAAAGGGATCCTTCTGATCCTTCATAACTCGGATGACATGCAAGCAAAATGTTTGGCCACAGGACCTCTGCTCTGCTATGTGAGTATGACATCAAAATCAGCTCATCCAAGTGAAAACTGAACCAGTTTAGGACAGTTCAACAAGTCGTTACAGGAGGTGGATTTGGAGGGCTTATTTCAGAGTCTGCCAGTTGGCCAGTCTATGAGTAGTGATGATGGGTCTTAAGCCAGACCCTTCTGCTTAGATATTAAAAGAAACACTCATGTCCTGAAGACTAGTGCAACCCTGTAACATTCTTCACTTCCTGTCATTCAAGGCAGTTTTCAATGGGTGGCCGAGTATGAGGTTGTCCTTGAGACAATATCCTTTTGAGAAGGACAGACATAAACATTTCACAACTCATAGGACTTAAAAAAATGGAAAACAAGCCAATAAAAACCAAGGAAAAGATGATAAATCATGTTATGAAGAGTGCATAGGATCAAGTGATTCAGTGCCTATAGGGACCTGTAGCACTGAAACCATTGGAGCAAACATTCTCACCCATCCCAGTGTGGTAAACTCTTTGATGAGTGTCCATGATTATGCAGCCATTCTTTATTGCAAAGGATGCTGGGTAGCTGAATGTACGGGCGGGCGCAGACAGAGGGAGTTAATGGCACACTGATTGGCCTGTCTGTCTGGTGCCAGACAACATGCAAAGTTGGATGGAGAAGCAGCAAGACTGTATATGAGTGAAGATGGGTAAAGGGTGAAGTCCACTACAGGGGCCTGAGGCTTCTATTCACACATTTAGACACATGAGAACTGCTCCTTCATTCTGCCTGAAAGTAACATGCAATTTGACTCCATTATAGAAATGGTGATATAATTATGACCTATTCTGTCTTTTTTTGCAGAGTGGGCTTTCTTGAAAATGACTAGTTAGGTTGGTAACATGGGAAAGGATGCAACCCAAATGAGTGATGCCTGGCTGCCCCTGTCTTTAGGGTAGAGGAGACACTGACACAAAGGCAAACTCTTACATTCACAGACATTCACCTCCACACACACAGATAGGTTACTACACAACGTGTGAGCACACACCTGGCTGTAAATAAACCTGAGTGTCCTGACCAAAATGTATGTCTTCCTATCTTCCTTTTTCCTTCCTTCCTTCCTTCCTTTCTTTTTTTCCTTTAACTCTCTGTGTGGGGAACGGGAGTATCCAGTAGGATCATGCATCAGATGGAGAGGGTGCAGGGAGAGATGATGCTGTGGTGGAATGACTGTCCGTATGTCTCTCTGTGCTCCCAAAATGTGCTTGTCATACCAGGCAGCAAAGTCCTTTATTACTAACATTAGTAGTATTATTATCATCATTATTCTTGTGTCTTTTCCAGTCCACAGTAATGCCCAGTATAGAGACGCCAGTAGAGATCATCAGTAGAGAGATGAGAGAAGGGAGCTGGGAGGGAGAAGGCTATATTCAGCTTAGGCTCAGGGACTCCCACCCATGCAAAGTCTAAAACAACTTGCATCAACTCCGGGTGAAAACAAACCCCCCAACTCCCCTCTTCACCCCCCCATAAAATGGAACAGATGTCTCACGCACACACATACACAAAAACACACACAGAGACAAAAAAAGGGGTGAGTAGGCAGAATAAAATAACAGACTTTCAGACCTCTTCCAGAGGAAAATAAACAAAAAATACATAAACAAATAAACAAATCAAGCACACAAAAAAATAAACAATCCCTTGATGATTGTTCTGGAGGTCTACTGATTCAAAATCAACACCAGCAAGAAAATGATATAATCTTGAAATCTTGTATAAAGTAATCTTATTTATATATATATATGTAAAAAACGAAGATGTCAAAAGAAGTCGATATACCCACAGTTGCTTGTAGTTTAAAAATAGGCCGGTGAGTGGAGAGAAGGTGTGTGTGTGTGTGTGTGTGTGGGGGGGGGGGGGGGGTGTTGGTGATGGTGGTAAATGACTGTTTGTCTCAGTAGTTGAGTTATGTTGATCCACCCCCCTTTCCCTCCTGGAAGAGAGGGTGGTGGAGTGTGCAGGTCCTAGTTTAGCCATTCAGAGAGCATTTTTTTTTCTTTTGGCATGCCATTGCTCTGACACTGCCCTCTAGTGGAGACAGTCTGAAGTGTTCATTAAAGGGTTCAGCATGAGCAAGACCCCCCCTGGCCTACAGCGTAAACCACTGAAGAGGGGACTATAAAAGATAGAGAGGAAGAGAGAGAGTGAGGGGGGAGTAATGATTTCAATGGGAATTGGCAATTTTTCTATGTAAAGAGATGGAATATCACAAATGAATGGATGAGAGTTTGAAGAGTAGACATGTAGAGACTCGAATTGACTAATAACACTGGAAGGAGATATGGAAGGCTTCAGATCTGGAGGTAGACAGGGGACCCTTCTGAAGGCTGCAGTCAACTCATTAAGAGTGTGTAGATATCGTGTAGGGGGAGCATTCTCATTCAGCTTGGTTTCATGTTTTCCTGTTGAAGTTTACAGTCTGCTTGGGATGCGTCCTTTCGCTGCGGCACGGGTCGGTTGACTGGGTGAGTTCTGCTCCACACGTATGCCCTAGTCCATGTTGCCACTGTCGGAGTGGGCGATGTTGAGCGTGTTGGCAGAGGGGAAGAGCTCGCGCTGGTCGGTGGGGCTATGGTAGTCCGAGGTGAGGTCCGGCTCCAGAAGGGAGGACAGAGTGAAGTGGGACGAGCCCTTTTTCAGGCACTGCGAGTAGAAGTTTAGGAGAAGGTCCAGTTTGTTCTCAATAGACTGAACCTGTGAAACAACAACCACACAGCATATCAATAATTAATATTTATCTACTGTTGGCAAATATTTATAAGATAATTTTGTGCTGTATTATCATATACGATTTAAACTATAATCTTCCCAAATGGTAATTGTTTCGTATCCTACACGCATAAAAAAATCACTGTTTAGTGGAGTGTAGTATTTGACCACTAAGAATATCCACCAACAATAGTCGAGCATAGCTGAATTAGCAGAATTTCAAAAGGCACTCAGTGAAACAGAACACAGCATTATGAAATCCATGAAATATCAGAAGAGTTTCATGCTCTTGCCTGTCATTGCTACTGAGCTGACTAAGGGATAATTAGGGGGTGGGGGTGGGGAGCGTTACCTGGAACCTCCCCAAACCACATCTCTTTCTCTCTCTCTCCCTCTCTCTCTCCCTTTCCCTCTCCCTCCCCTGTGGCCTGGATCACCACACACAAACAATGTGGCATCTGATGGGAATCAGTGTTAGCAAAACACACGGCAGTGGTTCATGGTGGTTATTTAAAACAAAGTGGTAAAACATATTTTATGGTCAATACATAAATGCATGAATGAATGAAAGAATTAATAAATTACATTCCTCTTTTTTATAAATAGAACATGTACTGAATATATTGGATCAGTTAATTAATGAGATAAATATTTTTTTGCATCAAACTTCATGACAACTGTGAGTTACTTTAAGTCAAAAGCAAGACAATGCTTTTCTGTACGCGATTCTACTCTTTCATTTCAAATGTATTCTTGTGTACTTATGGCTTTGAAATGGTCAGAGGTGCTGAGAGCACAACAATAATGTCTCAAAGCTGTCCTTTTGGCCTCTTCTGGAACAGACAGAGGCTTTAATTACAGAGGCCCTATGGTAAGACAAATCCTCTGCACCTAAAAAAACATTGAGCCTTCTGAAACATGAGCCTCCGCTGGCTGATCATCCTCATCATCCTCATTGCAGTCGTCTCTCAGCGCAGCAGCAGATGTGGGCATGCGCCCAGCAAGCGCATTTCAAATCAGTCTGGTGGCGTCAAGCCAAGACCAATAGCATTCTCGGCTTGTTTCCTGTCCATTATGAGCCCTGAACCTCATAATGACTAGGCAGGTACACTTGGGAGTGCTCCAGTCTGCCTGTTTGTTTGGGTGATGGACACAAACATTTTCACATGGAGAAACAACCAAAAATAAGATGGGCCATTCAAAGCTGGTGAGAGAGAACTGTGTTTGTACCTGTACACAAAATACTAATTCCTTGACTTGACTTCAAACTCATAAATGCCATCTAATGATGTAATGACCAGTTTCAAACAGGTCAAAAATCCTAATCTGTGAGCACTGGCACTCCCTTGTCAAGATGATACCATGTGTGAAGACAGATTGGTGGGAACATTAACACAGCATATGTGATTGGTGGAAATTCCTATACCTGTTTCTCCACTTTGACTACACGTCCCATCATGCTGAGCTCATCCATTGGATCCAGTTCTGGTGGCGTTTTCTCCCCCTTTTCAATGCGAACTTTCTTATCTGTCTGAATAGCCCCACGGCCGATGATTTGATCCACCCTTTTTAAGATACACAGAAAGTCACACAAGGAGTAAGTCTCGTAGAAAGACCTTTTACTTTATTTGTGAGTAAAAAAACCAAAACAAAACAAATCGGCTAATGTAAGAACACACAAAGCTATTGTTACAGCAATAGCTATCCAATACAAACAGGTGTGAGTGTTAATGTGCAATGTGTGTCCCCATGATAACATTGCCTCACCTGGACTGTAAGCTCTTGATTCTGCCCAGCATGTCCAGGTGTCCAGCAGAGTACTGCTCAATCACATCCTTCACGTCATACGGCCGCAGAGTCTCCTTAAACTTCCTCTTAGCCACCAGGAATTTCAGGATCCTAGACACACACACACACAGATTTACATTTATGCACACAGACATACTCAGGTAGACAAAATCCATATAGGCATAAGCACATACACACACACACACACACACAGATTTAGGCTTATATACATACACAAACTTACCCAGCCACTCAAAATGCACATGAGCAAAAAAACAAAACAAAAACACCCAGCGTGCACACGCACACACACACACACGTGCGCGCACACACACACACACACACACACACACACACACACACACACACACATATTAGAGCAATCTCTGCTAAAAGGCAGCTCCCCCACCCGTCCTCCTCTCCCCTGTGGAGTGATAAAGTGGGTAGGGAGGCAAACAAAGGCAAAATGCCGTGAAACGAGCCTGCTGATAAATACGCCTAACGAGATTAATTACTGAGGGAGACCTTATCATTCGCACAGTACACACACTCATAAACACAGCAATGCGGAGGGTGCACGGCTGTATGAGTGTGTGTGTGTGTGTGTGTGTGTGAGTAGAGGAGGGTATGTTACAGTCAGCTATTTAAGCCTCACATTTATTTTGGCACACACGCACATACACATACACACAGACACACGCACACACACACACTCTCACATACACAGTGGAAGTGGCATATAATGGTGTGAGACACCTCACCACAATGCTCCATGGCCTTTAAAAGGCTCAGATGACTCTGAGGTGCCTGTGCATCCTCTTGTCTGCAGACCCCCTGAACCTCTTCTGTCAGCCGTTCTCTCTCTGTCTTCCTCTCTGCCTCTGCCCATTGTCTCCCCCTTGCCTTCCTTAAGTCACCCTCCCGCATTCACATTTATTCAATGAGGAAGAGACACTTTGATCCAAAGCAACGCATTAATGATATCTAACAATCAAACAACAGTGAGATGCGATGAGGGTGCAAGAAGTGATGAGCTGTAGAGTCCAGTGAGGTGAAGGGAGAGAGTGCTGTGTAAGCGTGAAAGATGTCTTGCTCCACCTACTCACATACTCATGCAAACACACAAATGCATAAATATTGTGTGACAGACACGCACGTTATGATCAGGGGTGCACCAGCCCTCTATGCCCTCTGTTAATCATGAGTACTGATTTGGAATCAGTGCAACATTGTTCCTCTCTCCAGCCTTTCCCTCAACAATGACGGGACTTAGACTGGTGTTGTACTATGGGATGCTTTTGTAACCAGGGTCCAAATATTGACTCATTGTGAAACTGATCCACTTTGTTTTAAAACCATGAGTGCTGTCAGTTAGCTCCTGAAAAGGGCACCTGACGTCAACCATGGGTGTTTGTGCTCACGTTGCCTCCCGGCCCCCGCCGTGTGATCACTCACACTAACTGCTTCTGCCAGATGTTTTTGTGGCGGTGTCGCCTGGCACAGGAGATGAGCAGGAGGCAGGTCAAGGCTAAGGGCCTCGCCTCCTCTCTCTCTCTCTTTCTTTCTCGTTCTCTCTTATCGCTCTCGCATTACTACCGCCCACATGTGCTGGCTCGGCAGAAAAGCAGGAAAGAGCGAATGTTAGGATCACCAAACAGCCGCACTCAAACTGTCACCGTTCCCCGCCGCCCATGATTGATCACTCCATAGTGGCTGGGCAAGACACAGGAGAGGGAGAAAGAACAAACAAGAAGAGTAAGGGGTGGTCGTGGGGGGGCTTTTTTATCCTTTTCTTTTACTTGGTCATCTTCTCTTTTCCCCCTCTCCCTTAAATGAACATATCTCTGGTAAGCAGACGCTCACTGGGAAGCTCACTGGGATTAGCTGCCTTTGGTGTAAGTCTGTGTCCTGTAGCTCAGAGGAGAGCGGAGATGCTTCGGAGGTAGCCATGTTCACAACCGCCCAGTAGGGGGCGATATTTTAAGAAGGATGAGAGCAGTAGTTGCCTGCTGAGGCACTGATATATGAGCTGACATCAATACCGCACAAAAAAGCAGTCTTTGGTCAAAAGACACAAACTTTGCCTGGGACAGTATACCTTCCAGCTAGGATCCTCTGTGCTTGTCTAAAGCATCTATATAGCTGCTCCATCGGCGTGGCTGCCATGTGGCACACGTTTGCCACCATCGCCGTGGAGGGAACAGAAAGGACCAGGGGTGATGTCCACAGCTGTTTGCCAAAGTCACCCGCATCAGGCCCCGAAGAGCGCAAGTTTCTTGATGACTCTCGAGTTTTGGCTTTTCCGCAGCGTGAGTTTTTGTTTTGTTTTGTTTTTTTTTGTGAGTTTTTGCAGCTACCTGCATATTTTCCTGTGGGTGGGTCTCTCAGGTGTAGGCAGGAGGAACGCAAAGGAGCAAAAGAATAAGAAAGAGGAAAAGAGAAAGAAAGGGAGAACAGGGAGGAGTGAGAGGTACAGTCTAAATCCCATTTATTTACAACCTCCCCAGGCCTTCTGCAAAGCGCTGACTCTCTCCAATAGCTCTAGTGGGAGCCTGGATCCTTACTGGGGGGAGGTTGCTCTAACCTTTACATTGTCCGACTCCATACTCTCTAATGCCTTTACATTGTTTGACTTCATACTCTCTAATGTCTTTACATTGTTTGACTTCATACTCTCTAATGCCTTTACATTGTCCGACTCCATACTCCCTGATGCCTTTACTGTACGAATGAAGCTCTTTCCCATCCATTCTGCCATGTGCCCCATCTTTACTCTCCGGCTGCTGCCTTGTGTCACCGCCGCCTGACTGCCATAAAACTCCCCTCATTGGCTCCCTCCGCTGCAGTTTATTGCGAACTTACTGAACAGGCATGCTGATAAACTAGAACTATAAATAAAATTGATGACGTGTTGGAAGTGTGCCTTATATCAAGCATGTGGAATACACTGGTGTAAAATCATTTATGAACTAGACGCAGGCACATCCGGCTATATAGAACGGCATTTTGACACTTCAAAAGTAAGGACAGAGGTATGTGCTCTCTTAACTCAACGTGGATGGGTGGAATTTAGTTGCGTGTCCGTGCAATTGGATGGCTACCATACATTTTATTTAAGTGTCTAATAAGGTGATTTAAAATCGGGAGACAGAAATTTCCGAGAGAGCAATCCGTCAGTGTTTGAATAAACACCCCCTCAATCATTTACGGATATTTATGTGAACATAAAACTCACCTGCTCCTGCCCAGTGTGAGAGAAAGCCTTTAATTCCCCCACCCCACCCCCCATGGTCTGTGTCCACATCATGGCAATCAAACAGCAGACCTTGTCTGGAAAATGGGTGGAGCGGTGAGACACTGGGGTCTGAGGAGAGGTCCAGGTTGCTGTGAATTAGTAATGCCATTTAGAAGCCTCTCTCCTCCCCTTCCCTTTTGGAAAAGGAGAAAATGAGTCAAGGGCAAGGGAAACAATGCAACCTCTTATGGATAAATCACTCCCTCAATAACAGAGCCAGAAAAAGCAGCTTTTTTTGGGTGCCTGAAAAAAAAAGGAGATGCACTTTCTACGTTTTTCTTCTTCTTCCTTCTCTTCTTTTTCTTCCTCTTCTTCGTTGTGTGTTTTTTGCGGGCGTGCTTGAGTTTGCACACCTCTGCCCATGTCTGCTGGGCTCGAATAGCAAACTCCACACATTTCTGCCATGGCCGGCCTGATAAACGGCAGGCCTCCTTTCAAAGTGAACACTCAGCACTACGACTGATGCTAAAATTTGCCTTTTTTATTTATAGGACATCAATCTTGGCGCCAGCGAGGAGGAGGAGGAGGAAGAGGAGGAGGAGAGCTGTGAGCGGAGAGGCCAGTGGCTGCATCGCCGCGGCCCCGTGTCACAAGACGTCTCCACGCACCTGTGCATCTCAGTAAGCTCCAATCCTCTCAGCTCACGCGCCTGTCCAGACATAGTCTATGGACTGGACCAGGTGAGGGATACTTCATCTTCACCAGTCTGGATCCCAAAACACAAATCTGATGTGTTTAATGTACACTTCATGTGCTCTTCTAAAATATATAAAAAATGCTGAAGTTACAGTCTGAATTGGAAACATACCTTTGCTGATATTCCTACCTCCACAATTTCTGTTCTCCCTCAGGAGAGCTGTAGCCCTGTAATCCAGGTGTTGGTGTTCACCTTACTCAGTCTGGAAATAAATTGAACCCGCTGATACTGTACTTGGTCAGCGTAACTGTTATGCTGCCAATGGACAGTAAGAATTTGTGCACCAAATGATGGAGGCAGAAACGTCTGGACTCTAAGTAGACTTTCTAATAAGCGGATTATGGCGCTCTGTAAATACACTGATTTTGAGATATACAGTAATAGAAATATTGTCATTCTTTGGAAGTTGTATGTTTCCATATTCCACACACTATATAACAAAACGTTACATATACAGTATGTAAGTCTCCATGGCCTCAATCAGGATGTTGAGTTTGTAAAATCCAACGAAACCTTAAACAAGTGTCTCTTATCAGCAGTGAGGACTATATAGTCTCAGAAGAGACTCCAAAGCTGAGTATTTCATCATCAGATAATAACGACAGATCTGAAGAAGGATCTTGGTCAGGCTAAAGTGCGTGTCTCAGCTACTGGAGAGCTCAGGATGAAATCATGTGTTTGCCAACTTGGCATGTTTGCACTCTCATACAACAGCACATGGGACATGCGCCTCCATGCGCGCACGCATACAAACATGCAACGGCCACACACAACACATACCCAGTGGACACACAGTTCGTGCATGACAAACACAAACACAGACACACAAACACACACACACATTCACACACACGCAAGTGCTAATGCGCCTAGTACAGGTAGTAAGAGATGATGGCTCTGTTCCAGCAATGAAATCTCCAGCAATCTGCTTCAATATGCCATCAGCCTCCCCAGGGACTCAGGCCTCCATTGCTTCTCACACAGATGTTTGCTGGCACTCAGTGAATTATTTTGCCTCCCTCAGTGAAATGGTGTGAAGCATGTATCTGAAAGTCTGTATTTCTCTCTCGCTCGCTCTCTCTCTCTGTGTGTGTGTGTGTGGGTGTGTGTTTGTGCTCATGTATTCAAGTTCTGTTTTTCTTTCCTGGCGTGCAATAGCAGTAAACCATCCTCAAATAACCATCCTCAAAATAAAATAAAATATAGTGTGCCTAGTACAGTCCATGTACGTAGATGTATACACAACAGGACACATGAATAGATCCTTCTTTTCTCTACTTTGTACCACACTCACCTACACCCCCACCACTTCACACAAACACAAAGAGACCCTTCCTTTCCCTACACTTGAACTACTAAATGCTCTTCCTGTTTGGAAAGTTTCTAATTGTTATAACAGCTGCACTTGCACATCGCACTCGACCAGCTGTATTCTTTCTTTTTCAGGGAAATAACATAGGACACGTATAAGAAAAATAATATCCCAGAGAGGAATATGAACTGACATTGTGCTGCAGAATCACGTGGGTTATCGGCCGTGTTGTTGCAGAAACAGAAACAGAGATGTTTCTTCAGTGCTCATCATTTGAACATCATCTCTGTTCCTTTTACAATCAATGACATGTATTTTTTCTACCCGCCAGTTTAGTTAAGTGCTTGACTCCTACGGACTGTGATCTGATGAAGTTCATTAAATCTTTACTCCTGGACTGCCGAGTTTGCAGTTTCCTTCTTTGCTGACGTGTTTTACTGTAATAAAACCAAAACAAGCCACTTCTCTTGAGTGACCCAGTGGTTGCTGGGTGAAAGCCACCAAGTGATGGAGTCAGCATGGTCAAAAGAACGAGTACAGTGACAACAGACCCAACAATGATATGCTGTGACAATTTAAGGTGTAGTAAGCGATTCTGAGGCTACCCTGTTTATCACATTTAGCAAATACCTCCTCATTGTCTACCAGTGACCTAAAACAAAAAACAGTGTATGCACCCATTTATACAACACTGTTACAGCCATTCACAAATAAAACTTATGGGATACTGAACAGAACTAGAGCTGTTATTTCCACTCACTCATCTTTGATCCTGTACAAATGCAAATACACACATACACTACAGAAGCATACCTGCCAATCTTGAAGGTTTTTTTTGAGTAGCACCTCATCGGTTGAAAAAGGGTCAGGTCACAGAAGAGTCACAGACCCCTCTTTTTAAAGATCTCCTCATTTTTTGACGACATTAAATTTTACATGAAAAAATAAAAACTAACCTATTCATAGTAGATCAGATGAAAACATAAAAATCCTTGCCTGACAATTCTCTTCTTTGATCATCAGGATCAGAGTTGCCTATGTTTCTTTCTCTATTGAAATGTTTTTAATCATTATTATAATATTCTGATTGCTGTAACCTCTCCTATTTTTTATTGCATACATTTTTGCACTGCTACTTACACTACACAAAACACATACAGGTTGGCAGGTCTGCATATGTTTCTGTAAACTAAAAAACACTAGTTCTCTTATTTGTACTTACATCTGCTTGATTAACATCACAGATTAAATATTTAACATGTTATAACACCAGGTGGACTTATCATGTAATAATACATTTTTAGTTTTTAGTCTTTTTTAGTAAAAACCTGGGAGTTAATTAGCTATAATATAAAAATAGCAGCATTTTTGTCTAGCTTTTGGCTGAAACACCTAGTTTGCCACACACAACTCCCATAGTAATGAACAATACACGAGGTGAGGGCTGACCGAGGGCTGACCGGTGACTGAGGGCTGACCGACTTCTGAGAGCGTGTGATGGGGGAGACGGGAGGTTGTGAGGGACCAGACACCAATGACAATGTGGGACTCACCGCACAGCACGGATCAGAGTCTTCACTGCAGGGATCACCTCATCCATGGTGACATCACAATAGGGCTTCTCCTCTCCTGTGGTCTCCTCTCCTGTGCCCTCCACTGAGAGACAGAGACACACACACACACACACACAGAGAGAGAGAGAGAGAGAGAGAGAGAGAGAGAATCAATATAAGAATTATCTTGAGAGAAAAAGACAACCCATTTTTAAGACAACCCATTTTTTTCAACCACAAAAACAAATTATTAGTCACTGGTTGGCACTACTAGTAGAAAATACCACAAGAAGCAGAGAAAGACTTGGATGTGTCTGTGATGTTGTTGACCTGAGCGCACTTTATAGACCCCCAGTGTAGGTGTCCATACCATCGACTGGAGGTCTTGGCTTTAGCCGTAGCGACGTGCGGAAGCGGGTTCGGTCATTAAAGCTCCAGCTCTTCTGCACCTTGCCCGGACTGGTGGCCTCTGCCATGTTCTCCTGACTCGGCGAACGCTGCACAGTTCCAGTGGGCAAAGGGGAGGCCTTGTTCCTGATGGCCTGGGACGAACGGGAATTATTCATCCTTATCCGGTCACGGAATCCCATCTTACTACTGCCACAGGAAATGTCACAAGTCAGTCACAAGCACATCCCAATAACGAAGAACATCCTATGAGAGATTATGTCACTGTTTCTCTGCAAAAGCACAAGCCAATCTATGTCCACAAAAGGCTATTCCATCAAACCATGCAAATTCACTATGTATCGGTTTAACTTGTCTACATGAATACCAACAAATATTTTTAATCCAGCGTGACAACACAAAACAAACAAGTTACATGAAATAGACAGATTGACTGCAAGAAGGGTTAATATGTTAAAAAGACAAAGTTTCTGATAAAGGGAGACAGACACAGATATGACCAAATATTCTCCACACAATTATCTCCAAGCATGCATCTGGTCTACATCAATTAATTACTTTGCGTGGCCCATGAAAAACAACAAAAAAATCTCACTGACAAAAGCACTTGGTGCTCGGGCCTATGACTCCGATATGATCACGGCTGAGTAAAGAGAAATTATTCTTCATGCCCACGGTGTCCTGTGATATGCTTGGCATGTTCGGCCAGCCATTTGGATAAATATTTTAAGAGCAGAGGAAAAAGCGCTGGCAGAAATAGCATTTCAACTTGTGCATTTCGCCTCCAAGCGTTCAGGTGGACTGGAGAAGGGGTGGGGGTGGGAGGGGTGGTGGGGGGTAGCAGGAGGAGGAGGAGGAAGAGGAAGGAGCTGAATTAATCCTCTGCATGCCGCTGATACTTGGGGAGGAAAGTAAACTGCTCGTCTTCAGGAGGCTCTTCAGGGGTCCATGGAAATCCTGGAAAATCCAAGAACTTCCAGAACGTGCTAGAAACACTGAAGTAGTTTCAACTACACACAAATAAAATAACATTGAAAAACTTGTTTCCCTTTCACCCTAAAAGGGCAAGTATGTAAACTCTATGGAAACTGACCACATGCAACACGGTCCAGAAACAAGTCTCTTCAGTTATCCTATGCAAACTTTAACCAGGCAACATGCAATGCAAAAGATCATCGAAGCACCCAGTGACGCTTCTCTGAGCGACTCACCCATGCCACACAGGCAAAGACATTCTTCCCAACATGCTTCAGGACAGGAGACTGGGTTCAACTAAGCAAGTAATCAGTCTTAGTAAGCATACCAGCCTTTGAGGGATGGGAGGCCTATAAAAAGAACCTGGGCACATGGATTCTCCAGGCCATTTAAGGCCCATCCAGGCTGACATTGTCCAAATAGAGTCCAAATAGACCATGAACTCCAAATGTTTCAACATTTGCCATCCAACCTGAACTCATGGTGTATTTCTGACTCAGAGAGAGAGAGAGAGAGAGAGAGAGAGAAAGATGCAGGCAAAGTGAAAAGTGCAAACCAGAGCCACTTCTGTTACTGCTCTGAAAACAGGCAATGCTCTCAGCAACCAACAATGTCTTTGCTTCTATAATTAGGCCTTAGAATTCTACCGTTCATGCATTAAAGCAGTTTTCTAAACATTATTGAACCAGAGCAGATAATTGACTTCCATTCACAGACAATGGGGAATGTTCCAGATTAAAACGATGAAACAATGAATGTCCACAAATTCTACATGTTTAGAATTTGGGAGTTGTTGGTTTTTTTTTTTTTAAACGCATTCAATTCTCCTAATAAGGAAACGTTATGTTGCTTTGGACCAATAAGGTTGGAAGATTCCTGGATGTTGAGCAGGAGTGGTGGTGTGTGGGGGTGCAGGGTTGGTGGGGATAGAGAGCAGTTTGGAGAGCGTGCCCTTGCAATGCAGCATCGCCGTGGATACCTCTGCTTGCGGCCAGCGTGAATCCGGAAGAGACCCCGCTTTTTAGAAATGAGCTGACTGAGGAGACACACAAGGCAGAGGAACAGGTAAAGTGGAGGAGTGGAGCGAGGGAGAGGTGAAGGAGAGGAGGAGAAAGAGGAGGCTAGGTGAGGACGAGAGGAGGTGAGAAGAATGGGGAGAGTGGAGTCAGCCTAGTAGGAGTTCAGGTCTCCAAACCAAAATATTTGAGTTCTACTCTTGATCTTAACAACTGATCTAAGAACAGATGCCAACTCCATGATTAGTAACGTAACAAGGTTAGTCATGGTATCTGACTCAGATCAGCCATCAAAAGAAGAGGAAGCTAAGACAGACACAGAGTGGAGAGAAGGGGAATGCAGAGGCATGGAAAAGGGAGGGTGTGTCTCATAAGAGGCAAGCAGGTCGGGTGTGTGGTCAGTGAGCATGCTCAGATCCTCCGCGCATTACTGAGATCAGGCGACTCTCCTCCTGAGTTAGGATGCCTCATACCCACATGTGGGAAACATTCGTTCTATACACCCTTTTCAGCAACATGATCGTGGAGATCTAGGCCATCTTCTTATTGTGAATCAAAAAGACGAGACAAGCAAGGGGGACACCATGTCAAAGGGAGACGTTTATGAACACACATGAACCGTAGATGCCACAGAGCATCAACACACCTGCACGTGACTTCAGCCTTCCTGAACGCGGGAAGATGGTACGGACGGACAGATGGATGGATGGTTGGAGATATATGGATAGAAACATTCAAGTTGGAGAAAAATTGAGAGAGGAAGAGAGATGGAAGAGAAGGCATAAGGGATGAGTGAGGAGTGAAGGTGAAAAGACAAATAGAGATGGCGGACAAACAGACGAGGACCACGCAAGAAGACACACCCACTCTTTCTCCCATTCAGTCCTTCTATATCAAAATCTCTCTTTCGCTCTCTAACACACACACAGACATACAAAAACAGACAGACACACACACACACGTATGCATGAACACAAAAACATTCATATATTCAAACAAGCACATATTCAGCCACACATACATAGATTTTAAGAGCAGTGTTAGTTCACAAGGGTTATCACAAAATCACCCTCCCTCCCCCCCACCCCCCAAGCCTGCTGTGCCACTAGAGAAGAGGTCCCCCAACTGTCTTTTCACACACAATTGATGAGGGTTTATTCCTGTAGCCAGTTCTTCCATGTAAACACAGATTTGATGGATGTAAAAACAATATGGCCATGTTTATAAATCTGCTTTCATATGCAATGTGCCTCACACGCAAACAGCTGATCAGGCAGCTCTGGGGGCCACTCTTTATTATGACGAAATCCTCGATTCCCCCCTATTTACTTCTTTTTCTATCAGTGTGTGGACAAAGGTGTGTGTGTGTGGGGAAGAGAGAGTGTGTGTAAATGTGTGCATGTCTACCCCCTGTCTATTTCTTTTCGTAATTTAAGTATACAATGTATGAGCTTTACATAACTTTATAACTATAATACAGCTTATTATGAATTTAGTCTGTCTATGGCTATGTGTGCAGGTTGTAAATTGTTCAGAGTTGTAGCACAGGTGTATGTGTGACTATATGCATGTGTGTGTAATAGACATTACGAGCAGAGGTGAATGTATGTGTGTATATCTGTGCATGTGTGTTTTGTGTGGTGGTGCCAGGGACTCCAGTAAATGAAAGCTGAAGTGCGGCAGCAGCAGTGGCGTGCGTACCTGTCCCCCGACAGATAGGGGGAGCTATAGGGCCGGAGGCCGGACAGCAGCGTTTGGTACGAGTTGGGCAGAACCTTCTTGTTGCTACGCTGCCTCTGAAGGTGACTGAACAGGAGCGTCAGCTCCCTGAGCCACAAACAAACAAACAAAAACAAACAACCCACACAAACAAAATAAAGGCAAAATAAATAAATAACGGCAAATCAAGAAAAATGAATGTTCAGACAAATACAACAGCATATTTTTGAAAAGATGGGGACTTATCTCAGTAATTTGCTGTTTTGATTTAAATAATTTGATCTGTGAAATATCAACAGATCACTAACTACCATAGATCAGAAGTGTGCTGTTTGAACCGTGACAAATTTCCCTAAAGAAGCGCTGCTGAAATTTGCTTGCAGTATTCATCCCCATCTTTACAAAATAAATCATAATTAGTCAAATGAAGGGTTCAAACTTTGCAAAATAGAAGAACATCTACTGAACTAAATAATCAAAGGCTGAATAAGTTTGTAAATGTAAAAGTGCCATTGTGTAGTTGTGCGTGTGTGTGTGTGTGTGTGTGTGAGTATGTGCATCTGTGACTGTGTACCAAATAAAAATCTGTAGACATAGGTTAGATATACAACACACCACGATGCAAAGTGTTAACCCTTTCTAGTGATGATAGGTCAGGAGAACACTTGATAACATCAGGGAAAGCAATGTCTAGGGACAGGTGGTTTATGGGATAATGAGTCCAGGGATGGCACTCACTGGCTGGACTACGTACCTGAACGATGGCAGCATGCTGTCATAGAAGTACCAGGTGGCTGTGAGGTATGAACGCTGAGCATCTGTGGAGTACAGACGCCACGCAGCCTGGTAGAGAGAGACGTGAGTGCACACACACACACATACTGAAATACACTCCTAAATGTTCTTGTGCACCTATGTTGTTACATTATATACATTCATTTAGGCCCTGTTAACACGCATCTAGATATTTTTTATAAATGGATTTTTATATCTATTTGGGCCTCTCGTTTACACAGGTAAACAGAGTTTTAGCCACCTCAAACTGATATCTTTTAAAACGACCTCCAAAGAAGAGATTTTTCAAAATGTCATATTTTCTAAACTCCATTGGATACATGTAAACACAATTAAAAAAAAAACACAGATAAGAAAATATAATAATATAAAAATATCTAGATATGTAAAAACAGGGCCTTAAAAACCCCCAGAGGTTCTAGAGCACAAACTCTCAACCTTTCAGAAGAATTTATTCTCAGTCCTGGAAGCAGGGTTTCTGAACTCTGCCTAGATAAGACAAATAGCCCAAGTCCACAGTACTGAAGGCATTACCTGTATGAGGTTAGCTGCAGGTGTGCGTCTCTTCTCAAAGTGCTTCTGTCTGTGCTGCTCCTGCACCTTCAAGGCAAACCCTGACCCCAGGATCCCCTAGGAGGAACCACCACAGCACAATAAGCTGAGCTCTGATTGGTGATGAGGGAGAACAGCTGGTGACGAGGAGCCAATGGGAAGACTTACAGCAGGCAAAGCGAAGAACGAGACCCCAAGAAGAGCGAAAGCAGCTGCAAGCAAACGTCCCTGCCAGGTTTGAGGGGTCTTATCACCATAACCAATGGTGGTGAGGGTGATCTGTGGGAACAAACACAACAGGGGCTTCAGCCAACCACAGGTGGAGTGTAGGCAAAATAAGGCTTTCATTTCACTGGATGATCTTAAATTAGCTTGGTTTTATATCACTCATTCAACAAGTTAAAAATGCTAGCACAAGCTAAGGCTAATTCATCAAGTCTCTTGAGGGAAATGGAGCTCTGTGCTAAACTGCTTTTCATTAGCTAGCCTGCATTACAAAGGCTCCAGTCAGTGTTAAGAACTGTGAGCGATGAGTGAATTTTGTTTTCCACAACATGGAAAATGTTTCTTTCCAAATTCTTTGTGGATGAATGCTAAGCATCTTTTTCACAATTTATTTAGCGTGATGCTAACCAACTTCTTCATGTCTAATTTAGTGTGATTGCTAACCAGCGGTTTATAGGGTGAGGCTTTGGGAGAAGTCTGAGCAGCTACTGACCGTTCCCCACCAGAGGGAGTCTGCATAGGTGGAGAAGTCATTGTTGATGTCTTTCTCTGCCAAGTAGACCAGGAAGGAGGCAAAGATCAACACAAGGAAACCAATGTACCAGGCAGTGATCAGCTCCTGAGGAGAAAGAGAGCAAGAGAGAGAGAGAGAGAGAGAGAGAGGGAGAGAGATGGAAAGTCACAGACAGGAATAGAGGAAGACAGAGAGAAAGAGTGGATCAGGCTCTAGTTTATGGCTGAGGGCTTGGCAGTCAAGAGGCTAGTTATAACTGGGCAGTGGTTTTTCTGTGGCTTTTTTCTTTTCGGTTATGAATGTGAAGTCATGACACACACGCACACACACACACGCACACACACACATTCAATCTGTGTGCCAAATGCCTTCGTGACTCAGACAGGATGGAGGACACACAGGCTTCATTCAGTTCTGGAATAGCTAATAGAGACACATTAGCCTACAACACAACATATCAAAAATCACCCCAACAGAAGAATGTAGGCTATGTAAAAGAGTATGTGTAGGTGCCAATGCAAGTACTTCTGACAGCAAGTGCATCATCTAGGATGAAATGATATGTAGTAGCCTCATTTATATAATAGTTTATCTTCACATAGAAAAAAAACATTTGAGTGTTTATGTGTGCGTTTGACTTGTTTTCTAATATCTACAGGGATGTGTGTATGTGTGTGTGTGTGTGTGTGTGTGTGTGTGTGCGAGTGTGTGTGCACCTTGCTGTGCGCGTACACAACAGAGCCCAGTAGTTTCCAGGTGCCTCCCCGGCGGTCCATGCGCACCATGCGCAGGATCTGCAGGAAGCGCATGCTCCTCAGTGCAGATGTGGCGAAAATGTTGCCCTGCGTCCCCGCCGCGATCACCGCCACTGATGCCACAAACACTATGAAGTCTGAGGGCACAGCACACAGAGAACACATTACATTCAGAGCACACTTTGATGTACAGTGCATACTACTGCTCACAGTGAGCACGACGTGGTACATTGCTATGAAGAAATGTGCTCTATATGCAGTTTTAGGACATTACCAATACTTACTCTACATACAGAGTGCATACTGCAAGGTCCTGTCAGAAAGTGTGAGCGTGAGTGAGTAAGGCAGAGACTAAACGCCCACGCGAGTGATAATACAGTACTATGGCATGCATAAACATCATCACACTTAGTCTAAACAGTGGGGGAGCACAGGAGTAAATGACAGGGTGCACGCAGACAGACACCTCACACATACACTCCTTCTCCGTGCAGATTGAAAACAAACACACACAAATGCACACATACACAAATGCATGCACGCGCACACACACACACACACACACACACACACACACACACATACACTTACCTATGACACAGAAGGGCTTCCTGGCAAACCTCAACCTGCCCTGCCACCCTCTGTAGCGACAACAACATCCTGCTGCCCACACCCTGACGAAGTACTCCAGTCCAAACACCACAATCATCACAAACTCCTGCAGGGACACACACCGACTGCATTAGCATCTTAGCATGATACTCATGTTGCAGGCACAAGGGGGTGTGAGGGTGTGTAGACTTAAGCCGCAGGTGAAAACATGATCCTACAGGCTACACATAAAAACTTAAAATTATACAATGTATGGTATTGCCCGTCACTTGCAATTTTTTATACTGGTAAATGGCATTATGACAAGGAGAAAAACAAAGAGAAACACCAGAGCTGAAAGCACAAGTCTTCTAACACAACAACAGCAGCACAGTCAGTATTAAACATTATTCAACCAGTATAAAAGTCTTCAGACAGACTGGGAAAGACAGTTAATACAGACATCTTTTGTATTTTTTTGATATATGGGACTTTGTGAAACAGTGTTGTACTTATGATGACACATCACAAGTGCACAGTGCCACTTACAGTAACCAATGTCTCATTTGATGCGTCTGCAAGCATTTACTGGCACCTTTGAATATTGCTGTTTCAGAATGCCTCACGTGAGTCCTTCCTCGGATGTGGTTACCATAATGTTTCTTTTTCGATGACTGATCAGCATCTCTAATGGGAGTTGTCAAAAGTAGTCTAAAGCGCTCAGAGTTTGCTGATTTTTACGACTACTTTTAACTGAATCCAGATCAGCAGTCAGGATGAGGATGATTACTAGGTACACTGGCACCTGCTCGTGCAGGTGCGCATAGAGGCTCAACAGTAAGGTGTGCTGGCCATGGTTTTGACCATATGGAGCCCCTGTTACTAATTTCCAATATCAAAAAAACATCTGACTGGATGTGTTTGTGAGGACAATGTCGTCTGTGAAGTGGTGTGGTGATGAAACTCAGATCTTCAAGGAAATAGTTTCTTAAAAATAATGCTACAATTATCAGGTTACTAAATCATACACATTCTGAAACTAATAACACATTGCATGACATAAAATATCTAGTTTTATGAGCGGACATTCACAGGCAACGAATTTCCTGAGAATTTTTAAAAAAGGATGACAAAAGTATATTTTTAAAAACAAACATAAATCTGTCTAGTGTGGATAATGGGATCCAGATTGTTGATGTGAGCATCCAAAAGGCACTTATGTCTTGGCCATGGCTGTGACGCATGAAATTCTCTTCCCCAAAGGCATTCTAGTGGGCCAGCTTTCTGGGAAAAAATATGAATTGTGAAACTTTAGAGGCACGCAAGACAAACATCACATGACGCCACGGCGGTCCATTTCTTAAGGAACAGCTGGATTATCTCTCGTCTAGTTATGCACCTTGGTGTCCACTCACCAAGTATCTCCAAGGATGTGGAAATGGCCTCTCAGCATCGGTTCTATCACAAATCAATGTCAGTTTTGTGGGGAAAAACGATGATGGTGTGACGCTTAAGGGCAATCACCATTCTGTCTGCTTGGTATTTACCTCCTATGGCATTAAGCCTCTGGGGCTAAATGAGAATTTTAGTAGAACACATTAATGGCCAAAGGGCAATATGGAGGAGGAAGAATTAGCTTGAGTCGACACGCTGCATGGTCAATAACTAAAACGTTCCATGACCACAACACAATGGAGGGAGAGATGGAGTGAGTGTGAGAGAGAACGAGGAAAAGAGGGAGAGAGTGAGGCAGAGGACGAGAGAGAAAAATGGCTCTCCAATGGCCCACCCAGCACAGAAATTGGCCTCAGCGAGAGGGTGATTAAAGGAGAAGGTTAAGATTATTGGATCATGTTAGATGGGTTTCCTGCATACTCAACCACACCTGGATCTGTGTGAGTGCTGACACTCACTTTTTCCAAGCGTCTGCTCAAACACAACAATCAAATACGCTGCACATGTATATGAAAATATACAAACATACACACAAACACACACACACAAAAACACACACTTATATGCACACACATACATCTGCTCACCTATGCACCTATATATGCTAAGACATATGCCCTTTCACACGCGCATAGAAACAAACAAAAAAATGACACACAAACACACACCTGGAAATACATTTACAACTGAGGTCTCTGGGCTGCTCAGACAGACACACACACACACAAGCACACACACACTGTACTAGCAAACACAATATTGAGGCCTGACTAAGGCCTGCTGTGTAGGCAGTGCGATGCTCATCAGAGAATCTAGGGGTCTCTGCAAGTGGCACTCCTGAGCCTGGCACCCATTAAAGATGTTTGACTGTTCCTAGTGTGCCCCAGTCAGCAGCACACTCCAGTTTGTTCCCAGCAGCTCACACACGTGATGTGCCCAGCAATACATAGTAGTCCCAAGTGTAAATACAAGGCAAGGCAGGTAGCGAGTGCAAACAAATCTCAAGTGTTCGTATGACTTCTGTAATTGCATGTTTATACAGTTGTGTATAAGAGAAGTATTATCAGTGGGAACAGCTGAGTGCAGCTGGGTGTAGACGTGTAAGGCCTTGGGAGGGTGTGTGTGTGTGTGTGTGTGTGTGTGTGTGTGTGTGTGTGTGTGTGCCCTTACCAGGATGAAGAGGCCCTCGTTGGCAAATTTCTGATGGTCGGGGATGGTGGAGAACACAGACAGCACCAGACAGCTGAAGACCAGCAGGAAACTGAAACACAAACACAGACATACACATACACACACACACACACACACACACGTCAATTACACCAATAAACTGAAAAAAGACATCAATGGGACTTTGCAGTTCCAGCAATGCTTGTATACAGCACATGAGGGTAATACAGTGGAGAGAGAATTAAACTCAAACGTTTTGCCAAACAGCAAAAATAAAATACAATCTTTTGGAACACTTTATGTGGTACTGGCCACAAGTGTCTTTGTAATAGAACAAAACTGACAGTTCAAGGACAGAACACACAGTTCTGTAAGGACACACACACACACACACACACACACACATGCTTTGTAACCGTCACAAGGGTCCCCAAGGGGACCCAAAGTTCATCGTGCTGTCTGCCACTGAAATGACAACAACACCATAATGACCCTTTCCACTGGAGGAGGAGTGAAAATGCCACTACCATGGATGCAGTGTTCCATTGGTGGAGTGCCAGTGCCAGTAATCCAGTCTGGCATTCACACACACACACACACACACACACACACACACACACACACACAGCTAAGCACCGTTTCTCTGGGCTTCGCACCCTAAGAATGCTCAGTATTCCAATTTGGGAAATGGCGGGGATAAGAGCAGGGATTAGACCGCCCATGTCCGAGCCAGTCCCTGGGAACAGCACGGAGAAGCTGAGCCTGGGTTCAGGTCTTGGAGGTCTCTGGAGGTGGGAATGCCCTCTTGACTAGGTGTGTTCAACCGAGGGCTCTGGGACGAAAACACAGACAAGCCCTAAAATCTGACTCGTCTGCCCCTCTTGTTCTCTCACCTTGCTTTTATCTCTCTAATCTCACACTAAAGCTTCACACGGTCAAGGCCAATAGTCTGAGTCTAATGCCATGTATTAGCAGTACACTCAGGAAAACACCATCTTCTTCACCATCATCATACTCCAGCCACACACACACACACACACAAATGCACAGAGTGTCCTACAGAGATACTCACTAGTGCTTTTATGGGTTTACAAATGGAAATGAAATGGTATGAGTAGGTCAGTTATTTCATATTATTAAATAATCTACTATTCTCTATGGTACACCTGTTCCAAACCAAGTGAGGAGCAGTGGAAGGCTACATACTGTAGATGCTGGCAGGGATAGACAGGTGCAAGTATTGCATTTTCAAAGGAGGTCATCCAGTTACAGTGATATGATATCACAGAGAGACTTGAAGATCGCTCAAAATATTTGACATCAAAATACACCACGTGGTGCATTTGTAATGTATGCTTCCTGGATTCATTTTGGGCTGTTTGGTTTAGTCACTGTCATTTTGGTTTTGTCATTTTATGTTTGAGCATTAAAAAAAAAATCTTTCAGAATACGTTTTCATGTGAGAGTACTGGAATGAGAATGTATGTTTTGTTATTTTCAGTCGTGTACAGTTCATGTCATTAAGTTTGAGCTAGGCCTGACTCAACTGTCTTTCCACATATGCCACATAGTTCTGTTCTGAATCATTCTGTTTCTGATGTTCCCATCATTAGAGATAAGGTGGAATATTATGTTCTTGGGTTGTTTTGGTGCTTGCACTGTCTGCGTGTGTCCCCTACGTCAGAGGCTATCTGATCCAGCATACCACGCTGGCACTAATCATGGTCTGATTCAGTGCGAGCCATGTTAACTAGGATGACCAACAGCACTTGGACCTGTACCTGGAGCTGTACTTAAAGTCAGGCTATTTTCTTGTCTAGTTAGAGAGTCTGGTTGATCCTTATGTGAAGCACGCTGTCTCTCCCTTGATGTGCATCAGTGTATATAAAACTCTGTTCCTGATTTTTCTAACCATCGTCTGACTTGGTCTCCTGTTCTACTGATGGAGCCTAAAAATTACTATCAGTTTTTGGAGGGCCCACCAAGATATTTTTGACTGATAAAGATTTACAGAATCATCAGATTAGTTTTTTTTTTATCAGATTTTTGCCAAGATTCTGCAGGTCGAGGTAAGATCCTACATCACTCCAGTTAACAGAGCACTCATGGGGTGGGTCCTATTTATTCCTATAGTACTATTAGTACTGTTAGTACTGTTTCAGGTGTGTGTTACCCAACAGTACCCACAGTACTGTTTCAGGTGTGTGTTTCAGCTAGGGGGAACCGGTGCAGCTAAAGGGTATCAGTGAAGCAGTCTGTCCTAAGGTATAGTCGGGTTTACGGGCATTTGTCAGAGGTCGTGTTCTCCCTCCTCTTCTGAAAACTGCCCTGGGGAGTTTAGAAGGGCATTTTCATGCCCTTGGTCAGCTCGAAACCTCTGGTCAGATAACTGCAATTTGTTTAGAGTCCTTGGTTAGCTAATTGTCATTAACGTAGAGAGATTTATCTAAAAGAGGTTAGAAGGGTCCTAACCCTTGGTCAGCTCATAGAAGGGTTTTATAACCCTTGGACATGGTCCTAGTTTAGGTAGTCAACCCACACCTTGGTCAATTAGTCATGGGAGTTAAGGAGAAAGTGCACACATGGGACTATTTCAGGAATATCTGTGAGCGCTTCTGTTTGCTAGTTGTATAAGATCATGTTTTTGGTTACAAATTAGTGAATTTGGGAATGTCCTTATGCTAAAATATATTTTTTTGTGGAGACCAATCTAAAACATTGTAGCAGGGGCATGAGTTTGTCTGTCTGTTTATATGTGCCTGTCTATTTGTGTTATGTGCTGCTCTCTGTCTGACGCTATGTCTAAGTAACAGCTTGTCCCTGCTGGTTTTATTTTGAACATTGTTAAGGTACATCTCTAATGTAATATAATGTCTTGTTTTGATCTTACGGAAGAATTAAACACATGGTGAAGAGACAAAAATACTTATCCCGGGTAAACTTGGGTAAACTCAATGTTTTGGTATCAAAGTCAAGTGTTTTTGAAAGTGGCTATCTGCTCTAGTGTACCACGCTGACACTAATCACTCATCATGATTCAGTGCGGGCCACTTCAACTGGGATGACCAAAGCCACTTTCTCTCAACCTGGAGCTGTACTTAAAGTCAGGCTATTTCTTTGTCTAGTTAGAGAGTCTGGTGGATCCTTATGTGGAGCACGCTGTCTCTCCCTTGATGTGCATCACTGTATATAAAACTGTTCCTGATTTTTCTAACTGTCATCTGACTTGGTCTCTTGTTCTACTAGTATCACCTAAAAATGACTTGACCCATCACATCATATCAACAAATTGTCCTGTCCTGCAGTTTATGCCTAAGAATAGTCAACATTAGAAGGCATATATTCTTCCCAAACTCTTATGTAATCACTAACTACTGTTCATCATTGACCTCTGCAGTCATTTTCCTAAGGTAATGAAATAGGAAAGCACACTGTGGATAGTGGTAGCAGACAGTATGGATTCTTAAAGAATTCAACTGAAGCATCGAGGCAAACACAGCACCTTCCCCAAGGCAATATGGGTTAAGCCCTTTGGTTCTTTTAGAGTTTCACCCATGAAGTTTATATTTAACTTCTCTATAAATGTCACCAGGTTGTGCCCCTCGCTCACCCACCATAAAACCTCCACTTGTCTACAAAAAGTGCATCTATTTATTCTAGCCATCACCCACAGCCAATAGGCTGTGGGAAGCACGCGTGGTCCAAGAGTTGCCCTCTTGTGGTCTCGTAACAGTCAGAGGGGAACCGCACTTTGCCCACACTGCGACAAATATATTTAATAAGTCACATATACTCATATAATACACAGACAGCGCACTTACAAAACAAGCGCCCTTGTAATTAAACAGTAGAGGACAACTCTGAATGACAACCAGTTGTGTCACTTACTACCAAGCTTAAAACCCTCTCAAAATAAGCCAATTAAAATGAATTACACTTACATGTGCAAATTATTTTGTTTTGTGTATTTTTTTCCTTCTTTTTTTTTTTTTTTGCTCTTTTCTCATATTCAGCTTAAGTGTCGGTGGACGGTTCTATAATGCTTTCATTTAGTTTGAAGCCCACACCAGACTAAATTCAGTCACCCAAAAAGTAAGTCTATAAATATGTAATTACACAGGCCATGTCATATGTTTAAAAGCTCGGATAATTGGCTCATGAGGAATAGTGGCCCATTTGGACACATTGGCACAGACAGAGTCTGACACTAAAACCACAGTTATGAGCTGGCAACAGGAAGAGTGTGGAAACAGCTCAGACTGTCTAAGAATGAAACTCAAACAGCAGACGCACAAACATAAACAGTCACTGTGCAATGCTTGCCACACCAGTAGTTGTTTGTGTGTGTGTGTGTGTGTGAGAGAGAGAGAGAGAGAGACTTCAGTGCCACTTCCCGGTCCTAATTCTTTAGCTGTTCCGAATCCTAGTTGGTTTACTTGGACCCAGGTTCCCAGACAGAGATTTAGCTTAGCGCCGGATTTATTAGCATTTCAAATAAAGGCTCTCCTGTGAAAGCCATGTTTGGCTGGGGACAAGGTCTAATTCCTTCCTGGATATAAATGTTGAGGATTGATTTAACTAAAACCACTTTCTCAACATCCTTTTTTTTTAGATGACAGAAGTATTCAGTTCATATTTTCAAAACACCCAAGTTCATTCAGTTATTCTGGCCTGAGGAAAGGAGCAACCCATGCAATACACAATAAATACACAAAGTCAGCTAAAAGAAGGAAGCACATTAGATTTGTGAGAGCAGAATCCTCATGGCTTGAGGGGGAGAGATAATTAGTGTCTTTTACTGCAATTAAGGCCTTTCGCTAATGGCTTCTTTGCACCCCAACTGACTTGGCCAGCTTTCACATCAGAGGTTGGGAGGTTAGATCTCCCAATATTTCATAACAAACTACATACATTTGCAGACAGATGGACAGAAACACACACACATACACACACACAGACATACAGACAAACATAATCAGCATAATTTTCTCTCTATGCGCCATGCATCGTCTGCATTTGAGGGGCTTTGTTGGGCTGTGTAAAGTGATCCCTGAACATAACCCTGCAGAGGAAAGCCAAACTTTCCCCCTGGCCAGTCCTGGCACTGATATCTCAGCAGCATCCCACTGCAAACACAGGGATGGAGAGGGGCAGGGCGGGGGACTGTGGGGAGGGGGGGGGGTCAAAATCCACCCCGTCTCCCTTCAGTCTACCCCTCAGAAAACTGATGAAGTGGGTAAAAACGGTCGACATCCAAGAGCATGCAGAGAGCATGTGCGGTGCATCGCATTTCAGCTGAGCGGCCGTTTTTTCGTCAGCCCTGCGCTCCTCGTTTCAGGGGAAACTGTCAATTAAAAAGAAAGAGAATAAAAAAAGGGAAGGGGGTTAGACGAGCAGAAATGAAATCCCAGACATCAGCACAATGACGAGCGTCTCAAGAGGTCATTTCAGAAGCTTTTGGGACAGATCCTTAACAACGACTAAGCAGACCGTAACCACAAATACCCAGTCAACCACTGTCACCATGTAAGCAGGACATCAGGTGACAGCTTTCTTTATAAGCAGAAAAGACACTTAGTTGCAAAATCTGAAGTCTGGTGATGCCATTGTTAGAATGTTTTACATGAGTGATGATTATTTCATTGCAATGTAGCATAATGTATGTAATTTTATGCTAAGCAAGAAGTTCTGAAGTCTAAACAAAAGCTGAATTCTTTAAACACACTGCTTATTTGTAATAAATGAGGTACATATTGTTGTCATCATTATGTAATATTTAACTTTAAATGTAATAAATCTAATTTAATTATGTTGGAGGAGAAGTTCTGACGATCATCTGTCGGTCTTTAGTAACTGGATTTCTATACAATTGAATTACTTATTGTACAAACACAGGACCCTATAAGCTTACACAAGACCCTTATTTTGATAAAAGTCTGTTGTTTTGGTCAAGAAATGTCCTCTCATATAGGTTAGCAAAGGGCTCTGTGGAGTCTCTAGGAGCTCTCTAGGCAGATGACCAGAATCCATGTACTTCTTGTCTGCGGTAGAGAGTACAATGTGAATTGATGCAACAGTCATAGCCCACTCACTTGAGTTTATACACTCCATTAGTGCTCTATTCGAGTGATGAAACGGGTGAGCTCAGCTGCAGTACACATCTGAGACAGAGGATGCTCCTGTGTCCCAATGCTATGTGCCGATAGCAACCCAAACTAGAGATGCTTTATATAGTCTTACTCCCTTAAACAATAACTTAAACAACGTCCATTGTCTAATTTAGCTGGGAACGTTCCTGAACTCCATCCAGAAATAATCGAATGTGATCTTTCAAGATGAGTTGGTAATGTGGCCTCACCTTATACAGAGGAACCAGGTGCAGTGGTCCTAACTTTGAGGAGCTGTGCTGATATACCTAATGGCCAAACACTGTCACAGTCTGTTCTTTTCACTAATCTTTCCTTGCGCTAAGCGGAAAGCGAGTCGCCGCAAAGAGTTTATTTTATCGCGGTTTATTTAAGCTTTCTATGGGTGCACGCAGACAGGCCAACATGAGGTCAGTCTCTGGCAGAGCAATTGAAAACACACGCAGACGTGTGATGTAACCCGCCTGGTGAGCTCCCCACAGGGCCCAGTCCCTTTCTCCATATGACTCAGCCCAAAGCTAGTGATCAGTAGGGGACGGAGGGCTGCAAATGGGACCCAAAATAACCTTGGTTAGTTTATTATTAGCAAAAGGCTGAGTGCTGTAGAATAGTTTCCAGCAGAATTTGAGCTTTAGTATATTTAGATTATCATCTACCCTACCCTAGACCTGTTCAGTGCTTCAAATCTCTACCTGTATAAACTATAATAAAACAAAAAAACACCCAACAGCCCTTTTTCCATGTTAATGTGGAAACTTCTCCAGCACTTTGTCCCTAAATGGTAGATAAAAGAGAGGGTGATTCTTCTTTCATATACACCCACACAAACACACACACACACACACACACACACACACATACACAAACACACACACACTGACATTCCTCCACAGGACATCTCGCCACCCAGTGAGAGCCAGCACCTCTGATTGAATCGGCCTGGGGATGATGGAGCTGACATCAGAAAGCCAGCAGGGTGGATGGGAGAGTGTGAAGCCATGGGGCGAGAGAGAGAGAGAGAGAGAGAGGGGAAGACAGAGAAACGAAGCAAACAGACAGTAATGAGGAGAGCAAAAGGACGAGAAGGAAAGTGTTGTTTAATGAATAAAAACCAGCGGCGGGGTTGATCATCATTAGACAGTGGTGAAGACAGTGAGGCCAACTGAGAAGGACAGAGAGAAAGAGTGAAGAAGAGGAAGAGAGAGAGGGAGATGAAGAGAGGGAAACAGATGGAGGAGTGGAGAGAAGGGAAGAGGAGAAGGAGGAAGGCTGCAGGTGAGGCAAGGTGACGTGCTGAGAGTCTCTGGGGACTCCCTGTATGGCACGAGCAGGTGTGCGGTGTGAGTCTGTGTATGGGAGAGAGAGAGAGTGTGTGTGTGTGTGTGTGTGTGTTTGTGTGTGTTTGTATGTGTAATATGGCGCCAGGATAGATCGATGCTGCTGTGAATGAATGCGCTAAAGCAGCATTGACCTGTGTTCTATACACACACAAAAGGAAATCTACAAACACACACTCACGTACACACACACACATACATACAGTCTCCAGATATGTTGTTCCCTAAGCCTCTCTCTCTTTCTCTCTCTCACACACACATACACACACGCATACACACATGCATACACATACACATACACACACACATGCATACACATACACACATACACATATACATATATGAACACACACACAACCTTAAAGCTAACTAAAGAGGCAGGTGGTGCAGAAGAATGGATACCTATGTGAGTAAGGTGGATGTTCACAAAGAACTGGATAAAGGGCCCCATAGAGAACAAGAGGAGTAGAAGAACAAATGGGGTAGTGAAAGGATAGATGAGAGAGAGAGAGAGAAAGAGAGAGATAGACAGAAGGGGAGAGAGAGAGAAGGATGGGTGTTGGAGCAGAGGAGAAAGGTGGTAACCGAAGAATGGCGTTATAAATAGCACCTGTATCCTCATTTAGCTCCTGCCAGCAAAATGTGCCCAGGTAGGCCTACACGCCAGCACTCCTGCCTCCCTAAGCCCCGCTGATAGATGTCTACGGGGACCGTCAACTCTTCAAGGGAATGGGGGGTGAGGTGCGCACACACACACACACACACACACACACAAAGTGGCATGACCACACATGCATACACATCCACACGTGCTAACAAATAAACAAGAAGTGCCTTTTTTCCTCCTCCGTCAGCCAAAAGGAGCTGACGGTGTACTTAAGCAGCTTTGGTTACCTCAGAAGAAGGGGAAAATAAAAGCACTGACTCATGACTCTTTCTGAAATGGATGAAAAAGGAGTGTGTGTGTGTGTGTGTGTGTGTGTGTGTGTCTGTCTGTGTGTGTGCAAAAGGTGTTCACATACGTCTGGTTGTGTGTGAGTGAGTGTTATGGAATGTGTCACATGGTTACTGTTTCCTCCCAAGCTTCCCGTCAAACATACACTTAGATGGCTTTATGGAAGCACTAACTGCTAATACGTCTGCGTCCTAAGTGAAAATGTTAGCCTTCTAATGCTTCTTGCAATAGTGCTTTCTTAGGACATCCCCTGACTGAGGCTTTGTTATGACTGATGAAATATCATTATGATCTGATGACATACAGTCCTCTTACAAAAGAAGTTTTGTTGTTTTTTTCATGGGCTTCCTTTATTTCTGCACTGAGCAGAACTACTTGGTTAGTAAAATAAACGTTATGACACCAAGTGTGATTTAGTGAAGCACTGTGGGTTTGTGCATATGTCTTGGGCAACGTATATTGTACACAGTGGACAGAGGGCCAACAGTTTGCTCCTTCCTTGTGTCTAACGAATGATGAATGCAGGGGATGCATCTAAACCAGGCACTTGAGTCATACTGATCCCCCTGTTCACACACATATGCACACACACACACACACACACACACACAAACTTATACAGAGAGTTCCACTTTATTCTACCTCTTGAGAGATCTGCTATGTACACTTGGTGTAAATGAAGTGCCCTGCCATTTGGGGTGTAATGTGCACTGGCTCTTGTACATGCCTATCAGAATGGAGAAGATTTATGCCAAACTGTGAACCATTGTTCCAGGCAGGCTAAGCGCAGCTGCTGGACTGTGTCAGACGATCTGGCACTTCCATGCCAACATGCAACAAGATCAACAGACCATGTGCCAGTTTAACAGTACACTCCACAAACCAGAAGCTGACATATATCTATACAAACAGACACACACACACATCTACAGCACAGGTCACAGAGAGGTTGTGTGGTTGTTATGCGTTTGCGTGTATGTGTGTGAGTGTGTGTGTGTGTGTGGACAGTACACACAGTAATCAACGGGCTGCCAACTAATCTCACATACCTTCAACAGAAACCAGTGAGCAACTTAAAAATTAACTATGACATTTAGTAGAAGGTCCTCCTATGCACAGGAAAAAACAGTTTGGATTATGGTGCTGTAACGCAGCTCAATGTGTTTCATTTGGCCTGTGGCCTGGTCTGTGGGGCTGCCCATATCAATCTGATTCATGGAATTCATGGTGATTTACGGAGGCAGCATTTGGCCAAGCCTCCCTTCCCACATTCCTCTTCAGCGACGGAACGCTCACAGACCCAACTCTCATTCACTGACAACATAAGTGCCCACTGATGGACAAACCGTTAGCATTTCTGTGCAAAAATTTTGTTAAACACACTGATGGTTTATTCTTCTCTTCTACTCATTTTAGGAATATAAAGCCAGCAGATTTATTCACTGGTTGTGGATCTGCTTCACGGCTGCAGTGTGTTCTTTGTGCACCGAGTCGTTCGCGTGAGCAAAGACAACAAACAGTGTTTGTCAATGGGCTGTGCATCATCAACCCAGTGGGGAGTGAAGGAATGCTGGATTTAATAGAGTCAAGCGGTTATGGTGGCCATGGCCATGTTGCTGTAGAGGGGAGAGAGAAAGAGAGAGAGAGAGAGGGATGGGAGGAGGGGAGGAGAAGGAAGAGGAGGGGGTGGTGGTGGCCTCCCAATCCCGCTCGTGGCAGCGGATGCCCCGGATGCCTGTCCCTCGTGCCACCTCTGGGTAATTGGCAGATCACATTATGTTTGAACAGATTAGCGGTGCTTAATTGCGCCCAACTGGAGACAGAGGAGGTGTAATTAATCTTTAATCGAAGGGTGAGCAGATGAGAGAGGTTGTGTGGGTGTGTTTGTGTGTGGGTATGTGTGTGTGTGTGTGTGTGTGTGTGTGTGTGTGTGTGTGTGTGTGTGAAAGTGTGTGGGGGGTGTGTACAGTAAGGGTGTGCATTACAGTGGTGTAAGAGAGGAACTGACACAGAGAAAAGGAAGAGGAGAAGAGGACATTGGGTAAAAGAGTGTGCAGAAAAGAGGAAGCAATCAGTCTCAATAAGTCTATATTAAACGGCCGCTCCCACCACAAGCTCTCTGTAATCAAGTGCAATCAGCTAATTATGATCTCCCAACTGGGAGGTACACTCTCCATGACTGACGCTACCTGTCAAATGTGAGAAACATTTCAAACTCTTCAGCGAATCTGTGCACACAAGTTTAGTAGGGCTGACTTTAGAAGTTTGTCCAAAAATCCACAGCAACTTACATAAAAAAATGTTTATACTGTAAATTAGTTGTTTTTTGTTACATTTATGAATTCATAATTGTTTTCTCCTTGTATACAATTTGTTAACATGACACAGAAGACTAGGATTCTTTAAAACCCATGGAAATATAAAACTGCACAAGCACACTCCAAAAACCTTTTGTCACACACACACACACACAGTATTTAGGTGCTGACATTTCACCAGTCAATGCACTGTTAACCTCCCCTCTTCAAAAAGCCCAGACGGGGCAAAATAAAAAGCTCTTTACACACTGAGGCGGAAAAAGTGAAGTCAGAGCGTCTGAGAGTAACAGGGCAGGAGAAAGAAAAAAACAGGTGCGAGAGAGAGAGAGAGAGAGAGAGAGGGGAGAGGTTTTCAGAATGTAGAGGGGTGCGCTAGGTGTAAACACATGTAATGTAAGTTAGGAGTGGGGGTATGGGGTCTCTGAATATGACTCATGAATGAATATGACTCTGTTAGTGCACTCAGACAACCAGCGACCCTCACAGCCAGACCGAGAGAAGGTTACCAAGCTGTTTGATCTTTGTGCATAACTCACTTCAGTCGAGAAAAAAAAGTGAAAATCCTGATGGATTTGTGAAAATGTTGATGGACAAAATGGTGTTATATGTAATGCCATGTCATGTTTTCCTACAGAATGTTGAATTTGAATTAACACAAAATGCATTTTGTTTGCTAACAGTGATTAACAATAGAGTAGATTCACAGTCTCTCAACCAGAGAGATGGAGGCACTTCAACAGTATGCCCAAAATTGGAAACCGAGGCAGCTGAGCTCATCAAAATCTCATGGAGTTAAGGACACAGTTACTGAGATGTGATTCTGAACAAAAGTTTTGCCTTAACAACAGTAACATATATTGCACATAAATTGCTCTTGGGGCAACCACAAAATACATTATTAGAACATGCAGCAAAATGTCATACTTTTCCACATCACTGCATACAGCCATCATATATATGCCCTTCTATCTAATAGTTTAGTGGGGGTTAGGCCTGGAGAGCTGGGGGATTAGTCATTGCTGTCATGGGACAGTAAGAAAAACAGCAGGGTTGAGTTGGTTTAGCTGGGGTCGGACGCCTAATTGGATTGAGATGTTTTTAGAGGCTGTGGGTGTGTGAAAGGGCAGAGATCACACAGAGTCTGGGTGGTCAGCACATCACTGCTCAGAAACGCACAGGGGCCAGACTGGAGAGGCGACTTTGAGGAGTTTTTTATTTTGCCCTTTTGCAAACCCTCACTAGCCTGAAGTGTTTCTGTGTTTTGTTTTGTTTTTTTGTAATTTTCACAACCTGATTGAACAGCAGAGCACTTGAGACTGGAACGATCCACTGTGGACAGTTAAGTACACACACGGAGAGAGGAGGGAGACTTCTAAAGAAACCACGTCATCAAGTTACTGAGAAAATAATAGGAGTAGCACACACACCCTAACTGATAAAATCTTGCAGAATTTACCACTGACAAACAAAGCAACAGCTTTAACATTTCAATACATTTCTACTGCGGTCTGCAGCCTCCGAAGAACAACAGGATGCTATGGGTGTATATCAAGTGTGATTCAACTGGTTAGATAGATATCAGCATGTTAACTGATTGCCAATTAGCTAGATGTCATCAAAACATCAAGATTTTCTATGCTTCTATGCTTCTGCTTTCTATGCTTCTGTTTTTCCTCTGCAGTTGTCTTTTCTCATACTAGGTTGGTGGTGCAATGTGGGTCTGAGGTCAGGAGCGTTTGGCAAAGTGGTCTGTGTTTATGACTAAATCTAAGCCCACTTTTGGTGGTGTTACGCAAACCTCCAACACCCCACCCCCCCACCCCCCCACCCCACCCCCCACGCCCAGACACAGACATCTTTCCCATCGTACCCCTACACTCCTGTGAGACAGCGGACTTAAGGCTGGCACACAAAGAGGGAGGGGGCAGTCAGTCAGAGCAGCTGCTGTCTGTTGCTAGCGTTGGTTGCTGTGGTGCTGACCTCTTGACCTTAAAGTGGGAGGGATCCTCTTTGATGATACCCCCATTAGCAACCAGCTGGGGCGGCTCAAGAGTGAGAAAGAGAGAGAGAGAAAGAAAGAGAAAGAAAGAGAGAGAGACAGGGGTTGTTGAGATGGTGGACAGTGACCACTGTCTATCTCAGCACCTTCGTCATTATCGAGCATCTGCACACAGGGATCACTAGGGTAATGTTCTTATCCAGCAGACTTCAAACGGGACAAGGAGGGGTTGGTAGTGGTGATGGTGGTTGGGGGGGGTGATGCCACTCGGCTGACCCCGGCTCGGCTCCCGTCCCTGGAGCGTACCGTCCCGCCTGTCAGCAGCTGAGAGTGTGTGCGCGAGGAGACGAAGAGCAGAGGACTCCTACCATGCTTACATCATTTGGGCATGCACGCACACACGCCAAACACGCACACACACACACACACACAAATGTTATCCAGCTATGGACCCAGCGGTCCCCCCATGCAATGTTCTGCAGCTCTTGCTCCCTACTGCACTCACCAGTGAGCACCATTTCTCTGCACTCAGACCAGTGTACACTCAGACACGGATCAGAGAAACTGGGAGAAAACTGGTCTGGAGACAAAGTCTTTTAAAACCTAGTTTTATAGTCCTGCAAGGGGTTCTAACCAAACCTGTCTTAACCCCCCCCCCCCCCCCCCTCACACACACACACTTACTTACAGACTTACAGTCCTCACCTTACATCAGAGTCAATTACACAAGCGACTGAGCAGAGACGACCCTCGTCTGAATAATTTATCTAACTTTCATCCTGCTATTTGTCTTTAATAGGTGTTCTCGTCCTCTTCCTTTGCATCTGGGGGAGTCCGGCAGAAAACATGCAACCATATCCCACAAGCTGTCTTTGCATGGCTTTGGATAGAGGGAGTGTGTTATGATTGACAGGTAACAGATGAGTAAGAGATTGGAAGAGAGACGATAGATGAAAACGATAGATGACAAGATGAAAAGTGAAGGAGGAAGACAGGGAGAACAAATGAGAAAAGGAGTGCATATACAGTTTCTATTACACTCTCTTTTTCTGTGTGTGTGCGTGTTTGAGTGTGTGTGTGTGTGTGTGTGTGTGTGAGAGAGAGAGAGAGGGGCACACCATCATCTGGGAGATCTCATGGTGCAGACACTCTGACATCATTTGCAGCCCTCAGATCAGAGCATCCAGCCACAGTACACTAACCAGCTACATACAGTACACCCCATACTTACACACACACACACACACACAAACAAGGTTAAACTCAAATAATGACCGTTGTTGTGAGGTCCACTCATTACCCTGTGTGTGAGCCTGAGAGCAGAAAGGGGGGAAAGTGAGTGAAAACGAGTGAAAAAGGAGAGGAGAGAGAGAGGGAGACAAAAGGAGAGAACCCTACACTATTGCATCCCTGCAGCACCAGAGTGGGAAACAAAAGCAGCCGAGGTTGCAGTCTGAGCAGGGAGAGAGGAGGGGAGGGGGGGGGAACTGACCTTTAGGCGATGTGTTTTTTTTTCTCCCTGTGCTTTCATAATGGAGCCTGTTAACCAGGACTTAGTGCAGAGTCAGGGAATCAGCCAGCAATATAGCGGAGATGAGAAGTGCGGTGGCGCTAGTCTGTGTGGGTGGGTGAATGTGTGGGTGGGTGGGAGAGAGAATACGAGAGAGAGAGAGAGTAAGAGACTCCGTGTGTGTGTATGTCTGTGTGTTTGTGCGTGTGTGTATGTGTGTGTGATGTTAGTGTATGAGTACACTGAGTGCAATTGCAAGTAAAAATTGAATAAGTGCTTGTGAAAACTGATTGGCTGAAAGTGTTGAGAGCCACTGTGTTTGCAGACAGAGGAAATGGGCGAGTCTTTAGCGATGGAGTACCGGTGCGCGGTCACGCTCTATTATAGAGCTTTTCACTGATATTCCATTACATCAACCATAGGTATGATGTAAACACACAAACACACACACACACACTCATACACGGCAACAGGAAAAGATGCACACATTGTGCATTCATAGAGAAATGCACACAGATATTCCCACATGGATTGAATACGTGCACGCACACACACACACAAGCACAGATGCACCCTAGAGCAGCAGGGAAGCCTGTAAGGTCTTATAAATACTGCTCCATATTATGAATTTGTTTTAGTCCTGTCGCCATGGTGAGGTTTTCCACCATGTTTACAGAGCCTGCCATTATAAATTAGAGCGGTCTTAACAACACTTAAGCCAGGACTTACAATGCAGCACACATGGCTATGGAGAGGGACAGAGAGAGGGAGAGAGAGAGAGGGAGAGAGAGAGACAAAGAAAGAAAGAGAGAGAGAGAGAGATAGGGTCCTGGGACATCCCAAACATCATGCTGGGTTTGACAGGGGTTCCCTGTGTCCATGGCCCTATTAGGGTACACAAGCACTATAAGGCTCCTGGGCTCCAAACACCATTCTGTTTTGAGCTTTAAATTACAGGCACATCAAACAGCCTAATGCACGGGGCACAATGGCCTCCTGTCCGCCTGGATGATGAACGTCACAGTCGGCCACAGCGCCCGTTTAAAGGCACCAGGAGCCGCTGTTCCACTGAAGCCCTTCTCACCTCTGTGTTGTGTCACGTCACCCTCCCTCTCCGTCAAGCCTGCCTCTCATCCACACACGGCACGTCAGGGCATCAGGAAACACACCTCCCTCTCCCTCAAGCCTGCCCCACACACACACACACGCAGCACAGGGGCATCAGGAAACACACTGTTAGAAGCCGTGCTCTAATCTTGTTTCTGAAACGTCGTGCACACACTGCTGTGCCATTCAAGGAGAAATCCAGCGTGAATCAAATCACAAATTATCAAAGTATCACATTTTCTTCTTCCTTTTCCCCATAAGACAACACTCAGTGATCTTAAACAACAGAGCTAGGGATTGAATCACACCAGATTTCCCCTTTAAGTCCTGACAGCATCGTACGCACCAAGAAACACGCTGCGATGCTAACCCAGTAGTAGAGTGTGAATTACTATAACCTCATATGATGCCATTCAAAACCATTAAAAAAGAAAGAGTAGCCACTAACAGTATTGCTGTGTTTATCTTGTACTAGACATTGTCTGTGATGAAGACTCACACTGAACATCCATTACAGCAGAAGTTCATACACCTGGTTTGCACAACTAGATGGTGAAAACATGAATAAGCAAATGAATGAATTAATTAAAAAAATGAATAAACACTTCTCCATATTCCCTCATATTCTACGCATTCTACACTGCATATCACAATTTCACCTACAGCACTAATCAGTTCCACACTGTTCCAATAGACAGTAAGTGCAGTGGGCGCTGCATGTGTGTGTGAGATGAGTGTCCTGCTCTTTGGCCAAGTTTGGCCATGTCAGAGGGGAAATAGGAGTGCATGTGGGAGTGCAGGTTTATCACTGCAGAAGAGCGGTGCAGAGGGTTCAGGACACTTTTAAATAGATAACTGCTGTAAGCAAGGAGAACGGTTAGAGAGTGTGCATGCGTGCATGCACGCACGCACGCACACACACACACACACACACACACACACACACACATCATGCCTGTGCCTGAGACTCACATTCACTCAGAAAAGAAAAGTGTGCGTGTGTGTATGGGTGTGTGTGTGTGTGTGTGTATGACAGAGAGAGAGAGAGAGACTCTGTCTTTAATGAACATAAACAGTGTTTAATGCTCCGAGACAGTGCAGAGGGACGAGTGCCGAGTCTCAGTTCTGGTAAGTGACGCGTCCCTGAAAGCTTCCTCTCACTGGGCACTGCCATGCTTCCTGGCAGGATCTAGCGCATGACTGGCGCTGTCTTTCTAACGCATGTGTCCTAATTTTCACAACCAGTCTCTCCTCAAAGGCCCTGGGCCGTTCACAAGTGCCATCCACATGCGACACCAAGAGCCCCGAGACTCTGACACACATGACAAGTTTGGAGATCCAGTGAAGGGTCTAGGTGGGTCTGGTGGGGTAGACGATCGTATTCCCCCCCTGCCTCCGACACTTTAGACTTTTAGGTGTTTACTGACGGCTCCTGCAGTCTACTGCTTCTTTTAAGTGACCTCCTCGACGCTCGACGCTCACCCCTGCCTGCCCTCCCCCACAGGTGTCCGTGGCCAACGTTGGTGCCGAGTACCCCATGCCAGGGGTCCACCTTTCAGGGAAGTGCAATTATATTTGGTGCCAGAGGCTCTCCAGGGTACGGGAGAGGTACGAGAGCCCGGGGTCTCAGCTGCCGTGTCTGGCTGTGAGAGGAGAGCCGCCTGCCTCCCTGCCTGCCTCCAAAGCTCTGAGTCTCCAAGCCTGCCTGCCTGCCTGTCTGAATGCCTGCCACTGCATGGATTCACGGAGCATAAAAATAACCAGGGAGCTGCTGAGCTCACACCCAAAGCAGCCTGCCATGGCCCTCCAGACCTCTGGGTCCGGCCGGACCAAAGCGCTGTTGCATAAACATATCTTAGGGCAGATTAGGGGGTGTCAACAACAGGGAGATTGGGTTACACACTGGGGTAAGAATACAATGGGGGTCAGGGGCAAAGGGGTACCCTTCCTCTTTACTTCTCTTCGTCTTTTTCTCTCTTTTCTCTGTGAACCTAACTTACTCTCTTTCTCTATTGCTTTGCCTTTAAAGAAAAGAAAAAGATTTTGGTCAGAGGAAAACTTTTCTCTCTCTTCCAGAGATATATGGTTCCTGAGTTGTGTCACAGACAAACCCTTATCTTTGTCTCTCTCTCTCTGGCTCTTGAACAGGATGGAGCTAATTAGGCTGCTGCACACTGAAACAGAATCCCTGCACTGCTCTGCTCTGCTCTGTGCGTGCTGCCTCTGTGGCCTTCCCGAGCCCAGTTGTCAAAGCCCTGCAGTGCCGGAGGGGAAGAGGCCGGTGCCAAGCGCCGGTGTTCTATTTGGACTAACTAAGCAAACAGAGTGCCTGCTTTGTGAATGACAAACTGTGCCGGGGCGTGTGGCACGGTCTCTGCGCTGCTGTGGCAACAACAACACAGGCCTGTGGGACAGCGACAACAACAACAGACAACAATGGCCCCCGGCAGCGTCGTCTGCAAAGTCCTCACTCAGGACTTTTTGGGGGTATGACACACACACACACACACACACACACACACTATCTCTGGCCTCCCACTCTCCAGCCTGGAGTGTGTGATGTGAAGGAGGGAGGGTGAGAGGATAGAGGGATGTGAAGGAGGGAGGGAGGAGAGAATAGATGGATGGATAGATGGCAGAAGGAGGAAGACTGCTGTCATGGGAGAAACAGGAGCTGCGCAGGGCCCAGGACCGTGTCCTCAGAGAGACAGCGCGTCCCCCGGGAGCTCTGTTCTGCCCCGAAAGGGGAAATTAATACCCCGGCACTTCGGCTCAGTCAGGACTTCTCTCCCGCAGCCACAGCCGCAGCCCAGGGCCAGCCAGGACCAGACCGCCACAGCACCCTGGGAAAGCTGTCTCTCTCACTCGGCTAACTCACCGCCAATCCCTCTGTCAATCCCTCTCTTTCTTTCTTCTCTCTTTCCTTCAGATTCCATTCTTCCTCTTTTCTCATCCAGCTGTTCTGTCCTCTCTCACTTAAGCCCAACTCACTCTTCTTCTTGACACACAAACAATAACACCAACAGCAAATACCCCCACTCCTTTGCCTCTCCCTCTCTCTCTGTCTCTCTGTCACCCCAGTGTTAGTGAGCAGTGACTTCCTGGCCATAAGAGAAGGTGCAGCAGCTGCCCATTCCTCTGGGCTTCCTTTGATTTGTGCTGCAGAATGTGACAGCACAGTAAGAGAGACGTCAGGTCAGTGACAGCGCTGTTCAAAGGGCACAAACACACACACACACACACACATACACACATTCAAACCAACTTACTAAACACACACACACACACACACACATTCAAACCATCTTACCAAACACACACACATATACACACATTCAAACCAACTTACTAAACACACACACACACACACACACAGAAACAAACTTACAAACCAGACTCGCAGGTCCACATACAGATGCACACACACACACACACACTCACACATACAATATTAAGGCAGAGAAATTGGTTCATGACAGGATAAGGCAAAGCACCACTTCCTAAAAGCAAACACACGGAAGCTGCTGTGTCAATGGACCTAAATCAAAGAAGTGCGTCTCCTGTTCAGTGTCAGCCGGCAGAGCATCGCTCAACCCTCCGACCCGCTTCATTGAAGTCCACACAGTGGAATTTCATACACCGGACGGGTCAAAATAAAAGTCCCTGCTTTGGATCTCATGAGGCACCGTTTTAGCTGCTGGTTCATGTCACCTGTCCCAAACCAAGAGGAGCCAAATGTGCTGAGGGGTGTCACTCAATCAGAATTGATTACCTCCACACACACACACACAAACACACACACACACACACACACTGTATATAAGTACAAACACCCACACCCAAGTACAAACAAACATGCGTGCGCTTACACATATATGCATGCACACGCACACACACACACATACACGTGGTGCATGTCATGCTGCTAAAAAGGTTTTCAGATAAGAAAGCAGGAGAAAAAACTAATAGAAAGTGAGAGAGGGAAAGAGAGAGAGAAAGAGAGAGAGAGATGAACCTCAGAAATCATCTGCTTGGTGCTTTAATTCAATCTAATTACGCTGACGGTAATCTCATCATCCGCTCAATTTGATGTTCGCTCTTCCTTCGCAATGCGCACTACGAGGCGGAGCAGAGGAGGCACTGACTGCACTGCGCTCCTTCACCGCTCTCTCCTCCACAGCCTGGTGTCACTGTCTGCTCCAGCGTCTTCTCTATAACCCCCTTGCCTCCTGGCCTTCCTTCTCTTCTACCCTCCAGTGTCTTATTCTGGCTTCTCCCTCCTCCTTTGCTCTTATCTTTCCTGTGTGTTATTATGTGGCTCCCCTTGTCTTGTGACGTCGGGCGATGATGACCGGTGTTCAATTCAATTAGCTGTGGTTAATCACTGACCACAATCTCTAGACGCATTACAGAGGGCAGGGCTGTGGAGCCATATCTTTTCGTTTTGATTCGCTATGCTAAGTGGACTTGATGTGTACCATTAAAAAAAAAAAAACGAAAGGAGAATCGAAAGGTTTTCTCAAGGCAAAGGCTCTCAGGAAACATGTCTTATCTCCCCATCTCTGTGGCATCGTGTGCTTCCTGTGTAACTACCGCTCGACTCCTGGTGGGCCTGTGCCATGTGACACAGTCTCCCTGTTCCAGGCTTCTCCGCCTGCCTACAGCCTGTCACCTGGTCTGGTGGCCATCAGTCCGGTCCTGCGCATTGTCAAGCTCACACGGCAGCTGTGGCTGAAACACAACAGAGACACGCTACAAAGCACTGCTGTTTTTTTGTTTTTTTAGTAAGACGGACCAGACAGTGTTGACTGAAAGAAAAACAGGCTTTCCAAAACAGTCCCCTACCTGGTGTGTGTGTGTGTGTGTTTCTCTAACAGTAGGCACAAGAAAACGCACAATCTCTCCAAAACTACACTTCAGTACACACCACTTTGGATTGGGGTGCTGTGGCCCTTTGGTGGTCTCTGTTTTTGACGCCCATGCAGCACCCAGGAATAACACAATCTTCACCCAGGGGCCCCTGAGGGAAAGGCTCCAAATGAACAGTGAAGTTGTCTGGTTCTTTCACTCTGACCCCAGGTCAGTTTGTTCCACACTGTGTACTCCTTGTGTATATTGAGGGATGAAAGTCTGTGAATGTGTGAATGTGGTCGACCGAGTGTGTTGTGTGTTTTCCGGTGTGTGCTTGTGTGAATAGATCTATTTGTGTCTGTATGTGTGTGTGTGTATGCATGTCCCTGGACATCTGTCATGGGCAAGCTGAGTGCCCTTTCGCTGCTCACACAGAAAGTTTCCGCTTGTGAAGGTGCAACATGGGCTCATTGCTCACCATTCACGGGAGTGAAGGAAAGGGCACCAAGAGAGAGAGTGTGAGTGAGAGAGAGAGAGATTGAGAGAGAGAGAGAGAGAATGAGAGCCCGAAGGAAGGATGCGGAGCAGTGACCAATTTAAAAGGGTGTGTGAGAAAGGGAGATAATCCTGCGCTAAGGCCAGTGAGAGGGGGGGTCGGGCCCATGATGCATCCTTAATGGAGCTGAATTTACATACTCCCGCCGCAAGCTCATAAAGCGACCGGGCGAGAAACAAAACGGTCCGATCCGCAATCAAGCGCAGGTTAAATGGAGACGGAGTGCAGAGCGTTTTTTCCCTCCACTTCCTCTACCCTTCTTGCCTTCCCCCCTCTTCATCACGCCATCCGCCTGCACTCCTCTGCTCTCCTCTGTCACTCCTTCATCAGCTTGTTTCATTTGCCTTAGTCGTCAATAAAACCACCCATTCGAATGCTGTTTGGAAGTTCAAAGCATCAATAGGCATACTTCCGATGCTCTTTAAGTACATAAGTGATATAATATTCAAGGAATGAGTTGTGTGTGACTGTCCACTACGTTCGGAGGCTGTGTGTGTGTTTGTCTGTGTGTTTCCTTTTTTGTCTCTCCAGAAATTGTTTTTTTTTCGCCGTTCTTGCTGTGCTTTTGGTTGTGCTTTACCATACATAACAAACGCAGTCAGAGTGGACCTGTCACAAAAAATCGGACGCATCATTTGAAAGCCATCAAGGCCACATGCACACTCCAGCCGCCACTAACCCTGACTACAAAAATAAATAAATAAATAAAGCAAAACAAACCTTCAAACATCCGTGTTCCATCTCAACACACCCTGCACACCTCCTACTGAGCTGTTTGCTTGGTGAAAATGGCCACAAAGAGGCATGTGAATTTTGCATGGTTGCGTGGTCAAGACTCAAGAGCACTTTCCTTATTTATAGTTGACCGACCAACCCACAGGGCAGGCCACTGTGGCCCACCCTTTCAGAATACAGCAGGGTGCTCAACGCTCCTCCAGGGCGCTTCTTGGCATCCTCTTGGCCAGAAGAAGCAGCTTGTGTGTGGACAGGTCAGAGATCAAAATAAAAAAAATAAAAAAAATCAGTTTGACTTCTTAGCACCTTTTTCGCAAACTAAACTCACACTGACGCAGTTCAAAGCAGTCTCCCTTCTAGTCTTCACAACAATACCTTGCCCAGTCTGGAATCACATGGATTGTTTCCGGGCGCACGTCTAAATGCTACTTGACTATCTGTCTCTGGACGAGGATCAGGCTGCGTGGCGCAACGCTGGGATCGTCTCAGCCGAGTCTGCGAGAGCATCTCCCTCCATCTATAAATAATGAGGATTTAAGGGCAGGCGGGTCGGGCATAAACAGCATCCATCACCTAGCATGGCCAGGCTCATGGACCAGGGCCTGGAGGAGCCATAGAAGGTTACAGGCCGAGATTCCCAGGCAACTGGGCTGGACATTAATCCAGTGGCACACACCAGGCAGGCAGGAGGGATTGGGGATGAGTAACTGGCTGGGTCGGGGCAAATGCAAACATAGGATGTTTATGTTTATCTTTATTGTATTTATCAGATGTTTTTTTTTCCAAAGAGGTTTCCGATATTTAAACACAACAATGCAAATTAAAATAATGTTTAAAATATATGGAATAAACATGCTAAGCACTGCTAACAGTAATGCTAACAACAAAAATAGAAAAACAACAAAAAACAGAAAAATGTAAATTACATTTATGTAATTACGTATATTCAAGGTAGCAAAAAAATACTTGATACACGGTGGGGAGAAAATGAAAGGAAATTGAGAACATTTAATTAATTGATTGATTGATTGGGGAGAGGATTGATTGGGGGGTGGGGGGAGGGTGTGTTAAATTGCAAGGAAACAAACACCACCTCCCATCAAGACTCAAAATAAAACAATCAGCTGAAGCAGGGGGAAAGCTACGGGCTGAAGAGAAAAGGCTGAAGCTGCCAAGTTACCAGTGTGCTGTAATTAAGGTGAGCTACTCTGGACGGATTGCTCGGTAATATGCGGGGGAAAATGGCTCATCTACAGGTAATATGAAAGCGTACAGCTGCCAGGAAATCGATGACCTCCTCGGAGAGGTGGGGGGGTGGGGGGTTTAGGGGTGGGAGGGAGCTTGTATCCCCCGTGGGATTCTGATTGCAGCATAATTTTCTTTAAAAGCACAAACAATGCATTATTAAACATGGTAACAGCACAGCAAGCACTAAAGGCATTTCGCACACACGCAATACCTCTGTTTGAGTAAGTGTGTGTGCGTGTAGAATGTGTTGTTTATTTATATATTTATTAACTAAGAGTCCAGTGAGGTGTGTAGCACTCTTGCTCTTGGTTTGAACAGGAGTTATTTGTGGATCCCACTTTGAAATTTTGGCACGGTGCTTGAATATGACCAAACCTACAGTAAGTACCAGAAAAATAACACACACTAACACAGCCGCAATTGAAATAGGACTGTGACTCAACCTCTTATGCGCATCTCATAAAACTTCCTCTCTGCCTCTCTCTCTTTCTCTCTCTCTCTCTGACCCACTCTCTCGCTCCTTTTGGCTCTCCTCCTGTATCATTGCATCCTTTACTCTGGGCCTTAGCTCTTTCAGCCGGATGCTCTTCCTCCAGACGAGGCCTTTCCTGAGCTCTATTCGGGTAAGGCCTCCACTCTGGGGAGAAAGCAGAGAGACGTGAGAAAACTTTGCCCTGAAACTCACAACAGAAGAATACAACCAAGCAGGGTGGGGTATTAACACTGCTTTCATGTGCTGTGTGTACAGTCCATGTGCAGAAATGCAATTTAGTAACTTTGTGCCTGTGCCTGAGTACAGTTGTGATAAGAGCAATTATAAGAGCAAACTTACATAGACATATATTAGTGTACATACTACATGTGTGTGTGTGGGTCAGAGTGAATGTGACGGTGAGTGCGTGCATGAATGTGCTTGCCATCTGAGCATTTAGAGTGTGTGTATGTGAGTGCGGCCGTTGTTCGGCGGTCGCCTGAGGGCTGCTTAGTGCCGACTGGCACCATTGGAGGCCCGACTTAGCGTGGGGTGAAGCGTCGTGGTGTGGCGAAGAGCGGCATGCCGAGGGCACAAGCCACGTGGCTGTCTTGGACATAAAGGAGCTGTATGCTAAAACTGTAAATGGCCTGGGTCAAAGGTCACTGCTAGACAAACTTGATCCGATTGAATTCCTGGCATCCATTGCTATTTACACAGGGCATGCACAGACACACCGATGTGTGTGCTGGTGAACACACATGGACAGACTCAGAGGCACAGGCTATGCACATAGACCCAAGAAACACAGACACACACACACACACACACACACACACACACACGCACATGCACACACACACACACACACTGACTCCAGGAAATCATGTGGGGACGAACAAAAGCAAGTGACAGAAAACGTCTCAGGTCCCCCTCCTAAACAGCCCGTAAACCATTTTGTGCTTAGCCCAATAAAATGAGTCCTTGCACCTTAGCAACCAGTGAGACTAACCCCAGAGAGACTTTAGAGGGGGTGAGGAATGGACAAGAGGGAGGGGGTGGGGTGGTTGGAGGGGTTGCAGCACTGGTGGGGTGGGGTAGTCACAGAGAGCCATCACATCTCCATCATCCAGTAAGTCAATCAGTCACACACACACACAGAAAGAGGCCACTGTTCCCATTGCATGCGTCTCCTAATCCCTGACAGCTCCCCCTCCCCAACACTTGAATTCTTCTCAAAACCATTTTGCGGCCTAACTAACCATGTAGAATAAGCTCTTTTATGTGGGAGAGCACACTGGACCTCCAGGGCTGATTACAAGCCAGTTCAGTTCTGCTCTAACTGGAGAACAAACCCCAGGCGGGCAGCTTCCAGGAACAGCACCCTAAGAGAACCACTCAGAGCCACAGTTTGGATAAACTCACTATATGCACATTTGGCCTGGCTCTCCACGCACTCTCAAATTGCATTGTAAAGACTTACTTAAGCACCGGACGGATCCTGGAATTTATAGGTTTAGAGAAACAGGTTTACACTGTGATCACGATGACAACAGACAGGACCACAAAATCCATATACGTAGCTGGCTTGTGCGGGCTACCAAAATATATCACATATTTTTCAACATTACATCTCAACATTACATACGGAGTAATTTCATCCACTTTTGAATATTCTAATGTCTCCATACGCATAAATCACTCTGCTTAAGACTACTCTTCTAGTGATTTGCCATGCTTCCTTTATAGCATAGCTTGCATTCCGTATGGATCTCTATATGTTCATAAGCCGCTCTCATACCCCATAAAACACGTCTCTTAAAGAAGGTGTTTTTTAGCCCGCTTTCTCAAAGTCACTGCAGTCTCTGTCATCGGTTGTCTGCGGCTGGCTTGGAGGAATCCACCGTGGCACTGTGCCTGTTGCATCTCCTGTCACAGAATGCTGCAATGAGATTATCACCTGTCCACAGATGACAGTGTGTCTCTGGGTTGATTAATCACCTCTCCCCTGACTATGCGTTAGGCCTATGATCTAACCCCACACTGTAAGCTCCCTTTTTAGTTTTTCTGTTTTCAGAGGTCTAGCTTCCAGGAACAGCACAAGCATCAAGTTCATGGTGTTCACACACAATACTCGGTGTCAACACATCTACCAGAGCAGTCTTTTCAATCAATACTTTTAACCAAAAGTTGAAACAAACATTACTTTACATGGGAACCACCCACCTCCCATCCCAAACCTCTCAAAAAAACTAGCTAAGCTTTCCTGCTCCCAGCATGCCTTTTGAAAAAAGACATTTCCCTGACACTGACCTACCCTCAACATGCTTATGGTGCAACGTGAACACAAATGGACGACATTCATATCGACCTGCTCCTCTTGTGCACACGGTCAAAAATTGGATGAGACAGAATTCAGTACCGTGGACAGCGCATGCTTGTAAACATCCAATCGTCTGTGGCAAAAACAATGGGGGCCTCACACCCAGACGTGGGACTGCTGAAACCACCATCACCTGCAAACAATTACCACGTACACCTGCAATTGGTTATGCCTCGTTACAGCGCCTTTTAAAAACAAACACTTCTTGCAATCCATCATCGGTAAGACTTCACAGCTCAACAAAATGAACAATCTAAATCTGCTGTGACCACTACAACAGTCCCCTTTGTGCCTTTTACAAGCGGACTGAGGTTGGGCACATTTTCGGTACAGCCTTGGCACATATCCACAAAATACCCACAGTTCAGATGATGCAGACCAAAGCAGTCTAGCAGATTTCCAATGCAACATGCAAATGCACTGGTACATTAACTGCTAGGATTTGAAAGACTGTATAGGATGCCTTGGGGAGTCAGAAATGTCTTTGGCAGTCAGTGTACAGAGAACAGGTCTGGAGACAGTGAGTTGACATTTAGCAATGAGATTAATCTGAAAATTGTCACAGGAGCTGAATGTTGCTCTAAAAACCTGCCAACTTGACAAAAGCACCAACCACATTCCATATTTTGCTTAGATATGCGCTCCGAGTTAGATTTTTGCCTTCGATTTTTGCATTTCATTGGTTTATATGAACTAAAAACACTCTTCTCTTAAAAAGTCCCTTCAGTCTAACCACTGCCCCAGATATAGCTCAGTGTGAGATGTGTACCAACTCAAGGCTATGATGCGTTACCATACAAACACTGAGTCAAGGCTAGGCAGGCAAACATTAACATGCTCTGAGCTGATATATATGGATGGAGAGCCTGACCTGAGCTAACTTCTACCTTGAGCCAATTTCGTATTACACACAATGCCTCTCCTCGCCTCTTGTGTTTGTGCTCACTTCTCTAGCATGGGTTTTTGTGTGGTGTGAAAGCAACAACATAATGACCTCTGAAATGTGAGAGGACCCTTCTGTCAGGCAGCAACTTAACAGCTAACAGCTGTAGAATAGCTAACAGCAGTGTGGTTAACATGTTCGGAGAGCACACCACCTCATAAGCCCAGCATTGCACTCACTCATACACACACACACACTTCAGTAAACTTACATTCACCAATATTCAATGGCTGAAACATAAAGGGAGAAAGACTGTCCAAAGTAGCTTACAGTGATGTCCAGATTGCTTTGTCCATGAAATGCAGTCAAATTTGAGGGAAAAGTGCCTCCTCGTAGTTAATAACCATCTTTGTGATTTTCTGGCTTTATCTGACGCTTTCACAACCAGCTCATTCAAATACTAGAGTCAGAGCACAAAGCAAAGGAAATGATTCATGACAGTAAAGTTAATTTGTGTGGAGATGCCTCTGTTACAAATGTCCAGTTGGGTCCTCATGAGCACAAGCAAGGGTCAGAACATAAGGTCAGTTACAAACATCACTTGTGAGAAAACAGACTACAAACTTGTCAGCCCATTTATGTTCATGACTGTGTGTGTGTACGCATGTGCGTGTGTGTATGTCACTGTAAGTCTGTGTGTGCACGTGCATAAGCATCTGTGTGTTCCTCTAAAGGCCTCTGGAGGCACAGACTGTGCTGGGGACACTGGACACGGAGGAGAGGGGAAATGTGGGGGTGGACAGCTGTCACCATTTTGCATACAGCGGCGTGAGACACTGATCGCTGACGTACAGCACGTCCCTGTCCTGTGATGGCCACTGATGTCCAACCGTCCCACTGTGACGTACATTTTAAAGGGGGGGGGGTGAAGAGTTTTCACGCTATGGGTTCTCCCTGTTGTCACATCCCCACCAGATCAGGCAGCGACTCCAGTAGCATGCCGCCAGGACATCCGAACGCAATAGCTAGGCTCTGGGAACACAGGGGGGACTCCGTGGGACTTTTGAAGTTCTTGTTTGGCCTGGATCCGTCGGCAGGATGACAGAAGGAGGAAATGTCAGAACTCAACCCCCCCCCCCCCTGGTCTTGAGCCTTTTGTCCCCCAAGTTCATGTGGACTGGACATTTGAAAGGCTTTGAGCTGAGGGAGAGAGCTCTCTATCTTAAGGAAAATATTTACCCGGTCTAAAAATCACCTCGTCAAACATTAATCACTGTTCACGACTCAAGTACTTTTAGCTCCACTTGCACAGACCAGTATACCCTTATACAATGTCTGATTAGGACTGTGTGTGTGTGTGGGGGGGCTTTTTATTAAACCCTCTAAAATGGGTTTCCAGCTAATTCCTACTAAACCTCAAAAGTCCCTTTTTTCATTTCTTCACAAGAAGGAGAAAATTCAAAGAAACCCCCCTGACTTCAGATAGGATCTGGGTGCAGGCTTTGAGAAGTGTGTGTGAGGGGGGGGGGCATAGGGCCTGCTGGGAGATCAATGTTGCTTTGATGGTGACTGAGGAGAACCTTGTGCTGGAGAACAACGGCGGTTTACAGCAAGATCCATTAGGCCGGTGGCTGTTCTATGTAGATGAATGGCGCTGTGGGCCCTGGTGCTGGCTGATAAGCTCTGTAAGAGTGGGCATCATGCATGGCCAACCTGTGAGCTGTTGGCCCCGCTACCCACACCTCAACCTACAATGGCATCTTATTATGACTCACAGGCAAAGGGGTGGGGTGTGACGGGGGGAGGGCAGTTCCTAATAGGTTAGTTTGCGATTTATAACCCCTTCTCAATCTTATGCCCCTACCTGATTAAAGTCCACCATGCATATCAGTTTTGCGGAGAAACAAACACACCTCTCCATCCCTCCCCTGTGATGTCCCTAAAATGCACTCATAGTGTCCCAAATTAATTATCATTTTATGGCATTGTTTTTATATATATTTATTCAATCTAGATCCTATCCTCTCACACTCACTCTGACACTTAGGCCTAAAGGTTGGTTTACAGTGGGAGATTCTTGGGGTATAAAAGCTTTCAAACGACAACGAATTACTTGAGGTGGTGGGAGATATCCTGATGCTCATAACTCATGACAAACAGTCTATTATGACAAAAGGAAGCTGACCCAAACCTGTGCGCACCATCCCACTACACTCATGAGAGAGGCTGACCACTATAGCAGGAAATCACTGCGGTATAGTATCTCACAAAAAACTAAATAAAAATAAATAATCAAATAATGTATATTGGGAAAATTGTTATTCAACCTATTTGTCACACAAACTACATGTACTCTTAATATCTATGGGTTATAATTAAAATTACTTTAACTGATACGATTGAAGAAGCAATTGAAATGGTAAAGGCACAGCAAGTTTAAGTCCTCAAAGTGAAAACATCTCTCTAAAATACCCCCTCAAACACAAACAGTGCCTGCAGATGTTTTTTTTTCACCAGTTTCAGAATGTGCCATTCTGTTTTGTTTGCTCATGTGACTAAAATTGTAGCACCTCTGTTGCTGTGGACATGGTTGTGAGAATAAATGCGCAATGCTGATTCAAACTTTAAATGCCATACACCAGGCATTTTCTATGCAGAGTCACAATTTGTTATAGCTGCAATTCATTAAACAGAAAAGTGATGTAAGGCGTGTTCCGACAGAACTGTCACACCAAGATCTCATTAAACAAAGCACGCAAACAAAAAACACAATTTACTTTGAGGAAACTCTTATTCAACACTTTTCAGACATGTATTATTTAGTACAACTGGCACACAACACAGCTGGAGTTAGAGAGAGGGGGGCACCCGAATAACCTAGAGAAGTGAATAGGGTTCAGCTGTAGGTAAACGCAGTTAGATCATTGTTGATGTATGTTGGACTAGTTTGTTAGATGTGGAGACCTTTAAAGTTGATCATGTTTAATAAACAGCTACCTAATGAATTTATGACTGCCACCTAAAAGTGTCCAAGTGCCTTTCTTTAAGCGCTATGAAAAGATTAACCTAATTTGGGATATCCTTAAGGGTACCGTCAATATGTTTTAAGGGAAACTGTTGTATAATTACACATTAGAAAAGTACAAATTTAGCAATTTTCTTATACACATTATTTACCCTAAATGGCAGCTCTACAACAAGCCTTGATTAGACCCTCTAAATGCTTTGTGCTGTGCTTTTCAACGCCTATCCCCATATAAATTACACAAACGTCGTATGGCCATGGTAAATACCATCTTTGAAATACCATTAATTCTTGCAAAGGCATGGTCTGACAGATTGTATTCATGCTTAAATTTATTCTCATTAACAGCTTTATTCAAATATTTCTTAGTGATACAATTGATCAGAAATTAAATTTCATTCGCTTGGCATATGGAATGAAACTGCATGGTTCTGAAAGTTTAAAATATAGCCTAGGTTATCCAACTACCAGAACTTTTGAAAAACAATCTGCAATGCAAAGCTCTGTAGGTATGAAGATGAGAAACTCGAACCACATGCACAATGTACTTATGATTACATTTAAGTAGTGGTAATGACTGGCAGGTGCGTAAGCCATACTTACATGAATGCATGGTAGATGAAGGCCCATCCTCTCGGTCGCTCCAACACGTTATACAGGAAATTCTGAAACTTTCTGTAGCGCTTGCTGGAAGCTGAAGTGTTTGCTCGTGGCCCCGGAGGCCCGGGCAACGGGGTCCCCAGGAGCCCCGTGCGATGAGAGGGGTGCCCCCGTTCCGGCGTGGACGGTTCACTTCTCTCGGTATGAACTGCCGTGAGAGCGACGAACTCTACCCGCCTGTCATCTGTCGGAGCTGGGGGAGCCAGCATCCTAATGCCACCGTTATTGGAAGGGCTTCCCAACATGATTAGAACCATAAAAGTAAACTGAATGAAAAATGTTCCGTCTTGAAAATGTCCCGTGCACTATTTAATTATCAACCAATGAAACTGGAACGCAATCAAAGCCATTGTTGACGAACTTAATCGAGTCACCTCTGCTAGCAAACAGAGGACTATTGAGTATAGTGTAATGTACTGCAACGCAACAACAGCTTCAAGCGTTGTGGTTTTCGCAGTAGATCTGTTCTTCTACAGGGCACCTATCTCGCAACTAAATTACCGCCGCTTAAATAAACAAACAAATAATGACCTATGCCTTGTGAGAAAAGTAGTCCAGCGGCAAACATGGTTGAAGGAAAACTACAGTCCCATCTCAAAGTTATCAGAGCGGGCTCGGTGGCAATCTTTTAAGCTCTAACCCTTTGAAAGAAGAGTGCCAATGTTATTGATTTTAGTTAAATATAGTTCATCGTGACGACAAGCCCACCACATGTGCGACTTCAATATTACTAAAACAGTTCACAATATTAATATTATTAATCAAGCTTAGATAGGGAACAGCAGCTTCTGATGAGAACATTTTCGGAACGCTTAATCTTTATGAGGCAATCAATTTAACGATGCCACCACCGCCAAAACCTAAAGTTTTTTTCAGAGCTGATGTTAAGTTGCCGAACAGTTTTCGAGTCGCCACAGAAACGTTATCCATTACTGCCCTTCTGATATAATTTCATGTCAACACAGATGTTGGCGAAAGACATGCCCTCTTGGTCCTCTTCCCTTGCTCCCTTCCAATGCGCTTTGCTGATCAGGATCTTTCGGGGAGGAGCGGTGAGGTCCTTGAAAAATAAAGAATCATTGGCAGACCCGTCGTTCGATCATCTCGACACGCAGTCCCGTCTATGGCTTAATTATACGAACAGTCGCCTCAAGTCAGTACAGATAAGACGCAACGGATAACTTCACTGCGCGAATGCTCAGCGTCTCACGGGCGCACGGAAAAGGACCGCTGAGCAAAGTAGCTCATGCGAGGAACAGAGGGGGTGCGCACGAGAGGCAACGGGAGAGGGAGGGATACCAAACATACAACTGGATCTCGAAGTTAGTACTTCGTTAGAGTTCGTATCTTAAAAAGTTTATTTATTGTAATGTACTTCTTGCGCCAGAGTAGTAGTAAAGTTACAAGCTCGAACATGGTTACTGATAATCTCAACGCCTCTGATGTGGTGGTTGCTTTGTATTTTTCTAAACATATTTTAAAATGACATAAGTTGCCAAACTAAAGCATATTGCAAAACTAATACCTAATAAATAGGGTCACGACCAATTATTCGCCTAAATTGTTTGTGTCTCTCATCCAGGCACAGATGTGTGTGCTCGGGCCCAACAACTGTGGTACCAAAAACAGAGTTCTGAAATATCAAGCGCCGATGCAGTGTCTGACTCATGGAACGCACAATGGGCAGCTGCCATCAAAGGACCACACTAAGCTCCGAGGTTGTTAATGACGCTAACACGAATCCAGATATAGCTTTGTTCAGTCAACACATATATAATATCACTCCAATGTAATGGAGTGATAAAATATGAATAAAATCGCGCTTTTAATTACACTTTTAAAATCATAATTGTGATTGTCCAGATATTACCTCCACACTTGAATGTCTTTTGACGTATGCCCATGAAACTACACATTGGATTATGATTGTGTATTTTTGTATATGACCACTGACCAGATTTACACAAGCCTATCAATCATGTGCCCTTGTAGATTGTCTTCTAATACAAAATCAGTGTGGACAAAAAAAGTGAGTCGGGGGTAAAGGCAGAAACTCAACAAGCAGGGCTCAAGATGGACACAAGCTCAGATGATCTTAGGTCCTCACGGAAGTAAATTGTGCATGAAAGTGTTTTGATAAATTTCGTCACAAACGGTAACTTCCTTCCTACTTGTGAGTTACAACCCATCTTTGTAACCACATACAGATAATGCTTACATGCAAACTGCAGCTTGGAAGCAGCACGAACATGCAACCAATATAAAAATACTTGCAGGTGCAACTTTTTTTTGTTGTTTCAGTTCTTTGTTCTTTGTTCTTTGTAGATTACCTGCGATTCGATATTTACAGCTCAGAATTAAAAATTATGTCATAGAATCTTTAAGGGCTGCACAAATGGTACCCTTTTGCAAAAAGAGAGATACAGAGAGAGAGAGAGAGAAATAGAGAAAGCATAGTCCTGTTGACCCTGCAGCACCTATCTGTGTTGCTGTTGGAAGAAGAGGGAAAATTGAGACTGAGGGCCCCTTACTGGAGAGCAGAGCTCAGGCTGTGGATTTGATGACCAGAAACAGCTGGCAAAGGTCAGGGTCAGAGAAAGAACACACACACGCACATACACCCACACACAGGCCTATGCAGACATGCAAACACACATGCACTTGCACAGAGACACAGGCACAAATGCACAGACACACACAAACACACACATGCAGTTATTCAGTCTCAGCTCTGTCTCTTACAAAACATACAATTCATAGTGCACTGAACACATGGGTACTTTCAGTTGATGGAAATACGCATACACAAACAAATACAAGTGTTGATTAAAACAAGTTTGCACATACGCACACACAAGACCCACACACATGCAAATGCATGCGCGCACACACACACACACACAATTAATCTTGTTAAAAATAAGCCTGCACCCACATTCTCTGAAGCTCATGTGCCGTAAAAGCACAAAAGGCATCATCAGAACACATGGGGGGGGGCAGCATATTCTTCCCCCACTTCCTGCTCACATGACGGGAATTACGAGTCTAGAACAAAGGAGACCAAATGTCACGAGGTAAACCTCCTCCTGCTCTTTCTCTCAACCACTCTCTCTCATTTTCAGTCAGTTTTACTCTCTCCCTTAGGAATTTTCTCTCTCTCTCTCTCTCACACACACACACACGTACGCACGCACACACACTCGCACGCACGCGCACAGCTCCCACATTCTCTCACACCCCACAGCCTACGCTGTTGAGCCCCTGGACGGTGGGACAGTCGCACAGGGACCTGCTGGGGACTTAAAATACCCCATGCACCAGCAGTGGTCAGCTCTCAGCCCTTTGTTTCCACTGGGCACAACTCAGGACCTTCAGCACCGTTGTAATAGCTTTTTCCCATACCACACCAGCCTGGGCCTTCCTGGAAATCTACTGAATCTCCTCTCCTTTTTTATTCCTCCTCTATCGCCTTTTTCTCTTTCTTTGTTTGCTGTTGATCAGCGATTTCTGATTCGTCCTAGATTATACTCAACTGGGGAAATAACAAGACTTGTACTTGGTAACCTTTTGGAAAGATGAAAATATCAAGAAAGGAGATTAGCATATTTTCTAAGCCTAAACCATCAAAGAAGTTAGACACTCTTTGTCGATGGAGTGGATTTGGTCCTGTTCTTGCCTGTCCATGGCTGAGGACTCCAAGCAACATTTCTGTAGACTATAGGTATACTGTATAGGCTGATCAATTTCACATCATTATCTTTCCTAATTCCATTGCGAATAGCACTCCAGATACATTTTACCTCAAAGATTAGCATTTTTGCCTTCTGCCTTGTTGAATGTATTATGTCCCATCATTTGTCATCGTGACCATCATTCTGGCTGATAAATGCAACAATTCTAAACAATCCTGAAATCATCTTTTGATTATTTAGAGCAAAAACAAAAATGCTCTTTACATTGAAACAGTGGTCTTTTCTCAGTCCAGGGTGTGCTTTATTAGTGTTGATGGCTGTGAGGCCTACTTGGGTTGGGCCTTTCCTTAATTTTTATCTTAACCGGACAGTGTTTTCCAAATGATCCAAATGAACTTGCTAAAGGTTCTCAGTTTGAATTTATTTTCATTAATAAATTCAAATTAGTAACATAGCATAGCACATACTTACATCTTATAAATTATTTAAATTTTTGTTTCACACACAACAGAACTGTATGTGGAATTGTATATAAATACAAAAATATACAATGATGCATGACTGTTGTACAACGTGTCATGGGTAAGATCTGTATCGTAAAGGATGTCATTTTCTATTACAGTATGTAAGTAGTAAACTACACTGCCTGTCTAGGAAAAATAAATGTGAGAAAAAAAAATCAAAAGCTCCTAAAATAGCAATAGGTCCAATTCCCTTACTAAAAGCCCTGTAATAAAGGCAAACACTAGGGATTCTCTGTTTAAATATCCAGCCAAACAACATTCACAAAGCTAAAAGAGCAGTCTTTCCTCAGCCCTATTCTCTTGGAATTAAAGTATACTGTATGCATGTGTAGAGTAGAGATATGAGTGGACACCACACCTCCACACACACACACACAGCTCAATAAGGAGCATTGAGTTCTTCTGCATGAGAAACGTGTGGGTGAGTGGGTGTTGAAGACTCTAGTCCTCGCCCGCCCCGTGAAAGGAGCTTTTGTGACTCCTTCTCTTCCCCCAGCCTCCACTGTGGCCAGGCCAGGCACCAGGTCCCGGAGTCCCACAGCTGGAAAAGCGGCTGTAAAAAAACAGACGGGTTTCCAGAGAGGGAAGGGGGGGGGGTCTGGGTGGCATTTTTTGGGAAAACTTCTTTTGGCAGAGGTCTCCTTACTAAATTTGTCTCTCTCTCTCACACACACACACACACGCTCTGTAGTCATTCTGCTTGATTCCTGTTGAACACTGTCAACTATACACACAGAGGCAGACTGAACAACCGGACCCTCACAACCTGGATGTGTGGAGGCCAGGACCTGGAGCGTCTGGTGGGAGGTTTCTGCTCTCTGTGCCGAAGACTGGCGTACCCCACCTTGCAACCTCCCACCCCCGCCGGACAAAACATGACTCTTTCTGCTGAGCTGGCTGCCTCTAGTCCCCAGTGTGTGTGTGTGTGTGTGTGTGTGTATAATAGAGAAAGAGAGAGAGAGACACATTTACAGAACCAGAGAGGGCGGGAGTGCTGGGAAGGGCAGAGAGAGAGAGAGAAAAAGAGAAAAATGGAGAGAGAGAGAGCATGACAGAGATAAAATAATAGAAGAAAAGAAAGTGAGAGAGAATGAGGGAAGTAAAAAAAATCAAGCAGCGATCGACAAGGGAAAAACATCAGAAAAAGATGGAGGTGGGACAGAGAGATTAGGTCTTCTAGTCCTCTCTGGGTGCAGCCCCATATAGACAGCTGTGGACCACCTCCCATCCACAGGCCTAATTCCAGTACACACAGATCACAAATGAAGACACAGGGAGAGGCTGCGTGATTAACCTTTCCCTGCTGGCATGTTAAAGATGGATCCCTCTCCTCTCCTAAATACATGGTGGCACATTCATAACATGGTGTCCATGACAATGCTGGCTATTACAGTCTGTCAAGTATGTCTTATAAGACACCATTTGAAGGACAGGTAACAAGAGCAAAAACTACACTGGACTGTTGGTGGAGCACAGCACAACAACAAATGTCTTTTGCCACTTAGACACATCAACCGTATCTACCAATCCTAACCCATGGAACAACTGGCAAATGACACAGGACGGCAGACAAGAGGCATAGAACAGTGTTGTGGCAAAGTAAGTAAATGGCAAAGGACAGCAGGCTAATGCCTGTAGCCTAAGGCTACTGCTATTGATTTGAAAGTGTCCATTGGGGAAAAGACCATGCCTGAGTTATTGTGAGTTTGTCAATTATAATATAATGCAATTAACAGCAAATGTAGACCTGCACTTATGCATTACAAAGTTGCCTTCAACAAAAAGGGAGAAGTTCAAAATGTGGCCTAGGCCTATACAAAACATTCTGGCCTCATCACAAATTGGCCTCTGTCTCTGCAGCCTGCTCCTTGATCTCACTATAACTACGCAGCAGCCAAGACAAATACTCCGAGTTCAATCCTATTCATAGTTGGATTAAGTACAACCATTCTCACAATCCCCACATTTCACTAATGAGATGAAGCGAATGAGAGTCCGTTTTCATTAACACGCTAATTGTTCAGCGATTAAGTCGATTAACGTGGCACCATGTCCACAAGTGAAGACCAGACAGATATTGCTGAAGAGGTGATAAGAGTTCACCTGGAATCCAGTTTATACAATCAAACCTCGGACACGACTTGATCTGACGGCGGAATATTAAAGGTCCACGCATTAATCTGACGCTAATCCTTGAATAACACGTCTAATAATCTCGTGAAGCGGTCGGTTAATTTCAAAGATAGATCAATTTATGACCTGCATGATTTTACAAGATCATCAAGGTATGTTCTTAGAAATAGTTGGAATGGTTGCTTTCTTGGCAGTACTTTATCGAGAGGAGCATATTTGCCTCAATGTCCGACTCACCCTATACATAATTTGCCGTTCCTGCGTAATTACGTCTTCCTTTTAAGATTTAGGTCGGATAAAGCGGAATGCACTCTGATCTCAGGAAAGCTTAGCGGCCTCCAACGAAGTGAACTCGTGACTATTATTGTTCCACAAAGACAACTTTCTTGCCCTTCTACGTTGGGCCTTTAAAGCGATTTGACAACACGACCAGTTTGAAGTGTACGTCTTACTCTGGGCACAAGTGGGCACATTAATGCAGTGTATTGATGACTCGAATATCTTTCAGCTCACAAGTCATAAGAATACAAGAGCCTCCGCCTAGCGATTGACATGTGTATTACATGTTCATTCCTTGGCAGTGGACAAACGAATTGTCTTCAGTTTGGGTTTTACAAATATGAACGAAGTCCAGTCTCGTTTAGCTTTCACTTTTTTATTTTCCCACATTTCAAAGTTTGCTTACAAAAACAACAAAAAATAAAAACGAAAATATAAATTGTACCTAGTTGCATATCATGCTGGCAGTTGAAACTACATGCAAAATATCAATAGTAAGACCAACAATGAATGTAGCAACAATAATGATAATTATAATAATACCTCAAGTGAAAAACAAAAGGGCATTCATTTTTAAAAATCTACTTGACAATTACTTCTTGTATTAAAAAGGAGTATAAAAGAGCCTCTTGCTCCCTGAAGAAATGCAGTTTTGTACAGGGGGATGAAAAACAAGATGAATATGAGTGAGAAGCTAGAACAGTTCTGGCACAGACCAATTCTTTCAGAAACAAGAGGGGAATATAGATGAGGGATCCTTCCTCATGTCTGTGAGGTGGGAAGGGGTGGGTTTACGGCACAATATCCAAAGACAAAAACACAAAAAAAAAAGAAACAAAACAAAACAAAACAAAAAAACGCCACACACACTTACACACAAATCCCCCCGACACATAAACAGATTATTGAAGTCTGCTCAATGTGTGCAAAATTCCAACATAAAAAGCCCCTGACATCAACTTCACAATGCTTGACACCACCTAAACAAATTCTCAAATGAAAATAACAATAGTAAGTACATCTTCTGTAACTGATCCATCCGTTAAGTTTGTATTATAAGGTTACTGTACAGTGATGTGTGTGTGTGTGTGTATGTTTATTTGACTGTGTGTGTGTGTGTGTGTATGTGTGCGTGTTGTGTGTGGAGTCTATGGCTTAATTTATTGTGTTGTTACTTTCTTTTTAAAAATGTGTTCGGCTACACGACAGGTCATGATTCTCCTCGGTCTAAACCTGCAACCGTGTGGGCAGCAGGGTCTCCTTATGCCAAGGATGAAGGCGATTGACTGGAAGCCCTTTCATGAGAGAAGCAAACACATCACAGAGAGGCAGATGGATACCAGGCAGTGAGGAGAGAACACGACTAACTCGAGATCACTCCACGAGGAATCCCAATGAAAAGCAAGTCAAATGCAGTAGATGAAGACATTAGGACACAAGTACATGACTGTGATGGGCAAGTGTAGATGAAGACTTAAGGACACAAGCACATGACTGTGATGGGTAAGTATAGATGAACACACTAAGATACCAGTACATGAATGATAGGCAAGCGTAGATGAGATGCTGACAAAAAAAGTTAAAGTGAAATGAAAGAGGAAAAAAAAGTGTAAGAAATAGAGCCATATCTGAGAAGGACTGGACTAGACTGGATGTTAGGAGTCAGTCAGGACACCCTGCGCCAGGTCGGACCCAATGGGCAACAATGAGGCGGAGTCTTGAGAGCTGATAAGGCCAGGTGCCTCTCAGCTGTGGTGGTGTCTCTCCAGACTTCCACTGGAGGAGAGGAGAGGAGAGAGGATGGGGAGCCAGGAGGCAGACTGAGGGTGGGGGAGAGGAGGAGGAGTGGCTTTGTTTTGTACAAGATTATTAGAGGACTGGGACAGGAAGGAGGAAGGATGATGATGGAGGGCTCCTGGATGTCTGTGGGGTGGGGTGGGGTGACTATAAGATTGGGTGTTGGGCCCAGGATATCAGAGGCATTGTGGGTGTTGTGGGGGGACAGCGAGGAGGATAGGACACGCCTCTCGTCTCATGAATCAATCATCATCATCAGGAGCCGTGGAGGCGGAGCTGGAGGGAGGAGAATCGGGGAAGGCTGAGTGGGCGGGGCTCAGTCCGCGCTGACCTGTGCAGTCACCTGGCCGTCTGCCGTCTGACTGGTGGACTGGATGAACATGGGTTGTGTCAGCTCCTGTCCTGCCGGCATGGTGACCTGCTGGATCTGATACAACTGCTGTAGAGAGACAGAGAAACACACACACACAGGGGTGAGAAAGACCAAAGGAACAGCTAGTTTAAGAGGTACTGCAGACAGATCAGTGGAGGTGTGAACAGAGGTGAAGAAAGAAAGTGAGAAATTAGGATTATGGGGAAGCAAAGGAGTAAAAAAACAAAACAAAAGAAGAATAGAGGTGACAGAGGAAAAGGGGGACCATACAGGTTGATGAAAACTAAAAGAAAACAATAACATGCATGTCAGATATGTAGGGACATGGCTCACTGAGAGACGTGCATTAACAAGAGAGCCAATGTCTAGGAGCACCAACGGGGGTCTTACCTGTCCATCAGTAAACTGGTTGAACTGCTGCTGGCCTTGCTGCACCTCTGTCTGTGAGATCTGAAGGAAAGGGTGGTGTGTTAGGGCCATTCTCTTAGGGGTCTGCATAGCACCATCATCTACCTTCCTGAGCAGCTTCTCATCAAATGATACTTGGACTTGGACTATTGTACTATTCTTGCAAATGTCTACCAAAAATGTTCTACCAAAAAAGTGTTGAGAATATTCAAGAGTAGATCAAATGTGCTCTTCCACCTTTTTGAAATCTCACCTAATCATGTACAATGACCTCAGCTATTGCATAAGTTTCTTTATTTAGCTCGAAACCAAGATTTTTTGGATTTTTGAAGTTGTATGAATCTTTCAGTGCTAGAGAAAGATATGGAGGAGTGTCTGCTACCTGCTGGGCATTTGTAGCGAGCGTCTGGATTTGCCCTTGAACGACCTGCGTGCCCGACACTGGCTGAGCCAGCCGGATGTACTGGAGCTGGCCTGAGCTCAGCTGCACCTGCACAAAGCCACCACAAGGGGGAGACAAAGGAACACACTCGTCACAAACACACACACACACACACACACACACACACACACAACCTCGAGACCAGCTGCCTTGGGGTTTAGGATGTGAGGATGACTCTGAAGTGGACAGCTGCACACATCTGCATCTTTCAGGCATTTTAGATGACTCTTAAACATGCTTGAGGAAGTTTCACACAGTTCCACACCAGAACAGGAAACACATTTTTACTTTTACTTAAGGCTTCAAATCTGTCTCAAATCTCACATATTTTTGTGGTATAGTTGTGCTTGCTCTGCTCTACACAAATACAGTGCATATGAGTCATGTGAAATGTCTCCTTAAAGGCGACAAATCTAATGAGCTCAGGATCACTATTGGGAGTTTGTCGGACTTATTCCTCACCGGGATCTGCTGGATCTCTCCTGTGTTGGTGATGATCTGCTGCATGACCTGCATGGTCTGTCCGGCCGGCTGGGCCGCCTGGGTCTGGGCCTGGCCCTGCGCCGCCGCCTGCACAATCTGCACCTGCTGGCCCTCCCCCACCTGCATGGTCACCGGAGCACTCTACAGAAAGGGGGGGGGGGATAGGGAGAGATAAAGAGAGAGAGAGATGCCCCAAAGACATAAAAGGCAAAGACAGAGAGTGAAAGAATGAAAGAGAAGGAGAAGAGAAGTGTGTAGGAGGGCAAAAGGTTAAGCTAGGAAAAGCAATTTACTGAAGACTCTACAAGATGTTATTTGCTCTCACAGACACACAGACACACAGCCCCATCCCCACCAGGGGACAAACTCCCATCCCAAACTGGCTTTAGGGGGAAGTGGGGAGAGGTGGACAGGACGAGAGGAGAGAAAGGTTGGCTAGTGACATGGGAGGGAGGCACAGCAGCAGCAGCAACACAGCACCCAAGCATGGGGCCCACACCCGAGGGGGGGCAGAAGGACGGGACGGGGGGGAGAGGATGACACACGATCGCCTCTGTTGAGGAACGGTAAGAGGATCTGGCGGCAGCTCTGCGCCATGGGAGCAGTGGCGGGAGGGCTGACTCTCAGTGGGAGAAGGGTCAAACTCAGCATGGTGCTGCGCTGGGCTACTGGAGTGGAGGACGGAGAGAAGGCACACAGTGCCAGCTCTGGCACAGCTCACGCCTGGAGTGATCTGGCAGCACGTCATGAGCCGGAGAGATTTCATAAGCGCTACACCATCAACATCACAGCACCTAAATTGTTGAAGACTCAAACAGTCCTATACCAGTAATGGCCACTAGGTGTTAGCCTGTTCCCTAGAACAGAAGTAGCTGTCCCTACTCTATCTGATTTATTTCACTTGCAAATGTTTCTCTTCTACCTGTATGGTGACTAACAGAAACTGATATGCCGCTTCTATACTCCACCCATAAGGGGCACCAAGGGACTGAGGCCCCAGAGATGTGGCTTTCAAATGTTCTGGTGCTGCCTGTAGTAACCCTAAAGAGAACGGGGGGTGGGGGTGGGGTGGGGTGGGGGGGCTGCTGGGAGTAGGTGCAGGCCAGGTGGGCAGGTTTAGGGGGGCAGACAGGTAAGGCAGGTGTGTGTGTATGTGTGTGTAAAAGGGGGGGGGGGGCAGGTGTTTACCGTGATGGGTGTACTCTGTGACTGGGCTACCTGCACCTGCTGCAGCTGCTGCATAGTAGTTCCTTGTAACACCTGAGAGAGAGAGGAAGGACACATGGCAAGAGAGAGCGAGAGAATGGACAGACAGAGAGAGAATGAAAAGAGAGAGAGAGAGATAGAGAGAGAGAAAGAGACAGACAGAGAGAAGCTTAACAAAACATAGCAGGCTCATGCAAAGCAAGCACACAAATGCAAAAAAGGGTGACGAGGCGGAGGAAATGTGAATGAGAGAGCTGTCAGCAGACGTGAGGGTCGCCAGTGGTGTGGGAGTGCGATTTCTAATAGGGGTGAAGTTGCATCACAGAGCATAATGGACATTGCTGAGAGAGGATCCCAGGGATACAGCTGAAAAGCAAAGAACACTTGGTGGTTGAGGTGTAGAGTTGATTGGAGGCGTCACATTCTGAATGGAAAGGTGGAGAGAGGGTGGGACAGGGAAGCCTGTGGCTGGAAGAGCATTCAATCATGGAGCTGGAGCTATGAGGCTGTTGGAGCAGAGCAATGGAGCACAGAAACTCTCTCTCTCTCCCTCTCCTTCTCTCTCTCTCTCTCACACAAAAACACACACACACACACACGTCTACCAATCATTGTCTCCCCAGTTCTTTCCTCTCTTCTCTCCTGATCACCATCTCTGACCCCACCCCCCCACCCCAAACAAGAAAACAAAACAAAAAAAAAGACCTTACCTAGCTGCCTTTCAAAAGCACCTCTAATCACCTCATTGTATAAAAAAAATATTTTATTTTATTTTTATTAAAAATGTGATCATCTGAACCTGAAGGACATGTGTGAGACTCTTTGGGGGGGGCGTGGCGCTGTCCGTCCACGTATAGAGGTGACTAAAGTGGTGAACAGTGACAGCTCAGCGAAAGCCTGCTCTGCTGAAGCAGCACTGATGCACCCAGAGAGAAAAAGGTCCAGCATCCTCTCTTAACGGAGGGAGAGAGAGAGGGAGGGAGGGAGGGAGAGAGTGAGTGAGAGGACTAAGAGATTAAATGAAGACACAACGAGAGGGAGAAAGAATGATGAAAAATGATGGGTTGAAAGGGGGCTAATGGAAAGGATGGAGGAATTTTATACAGAGGAGGAATGGACATAGGAAGAGAAGAGACTAAAAGGATGTGTGAAGATGAAGGATGACGCTGTAGTGAGCCAAGGCTCAATGATGAAGAGATTCCAATGAAAGAAGAACAGAAATGAATAAAGGCAATGGAGGAAGAGATCTATAGAACTCTGAGGATGTCTGGGGTCTCCTGAGTCAAATAGTCTGGCAGAGGGCACAGTCACACGGGCCTGATAGAGATGTCTGAGAGGAGGTGCCAGGAAAAAGAAATTGTTCCTCACTCGCTTCCGCACCTCTGGAAGTCATGGGAAGTGCCAGAGGTGGCCATTTTGAGCTCTTGTGTTATTGGGAAAAGGTGACGCGATGTGAGTGAGAATCTTCCATCATCAGCAGCCAAGGGAAACGCAGAGAGAGAGATCCTCCTCAGGAGAGTGAGCACACAGATCCGGAGGCAGGTGTGCAGGGATGAGATTACGTACATTTCCACCACACTGGTCTCCAGGTTAACAGAGCCTAAAGTCCCCCAGGGTACCTGCTGTTTGTGCTGTTTGTAAGTGGCTCATGTATACACTTAATGGTGTGTGTGTGTGTGTAAGTGTGTGTGTGTATGTATGCATCTAAAATGATCACTGTGTCTATGTGTATCTATAAGTGCTGTGATGCCTCATTTCTTTGGTGCAGGTGTGTGCACGTCTTGTATGTTCGTACCATTGCTACATTTGAATGAAGTTAACATGCATTAGCAAATGCTTTCAACCAAAGCGTCACAAACTTGTAACATTGGATTTGGGAATCAAACCAACGCAATCAAAACAACGCATTGTCAGTCAGTGACGTGGCCGCTAATGGTGCGTGTGTGTGTGTGTTACCTGTCCCTGTTGAGGCTGGGCAATGATGATCTGTCCGGGCTGTAGTGTGGTGGTGGCAGGGGCCGCGGCCTGTTGGCCTTGCTGCTGACCCTGGACCTGCACGGTGCCCGGCTGCTGGGCCAGCGTGAAGTAGTATTGCACCGGCTCGGCCGATGCCACTGTCTGACGCACCTCCTCCTGCACACGCGTGCGCACACACGCACACACAAAACAGACAAATGCCCACATGCAGAGGCACACACACAACATGAACAAAAACAAATATACAGACATTTAGATGGAAGACAGACAGACAAACTTGCAAACAAAACACACAAGCACACACACACACACACACACACACAGAAAAACATCCCAAGACAACACAAGGATGAGCATATAGACACACGTGCATGCACACACACACATACACACACACCAGAACAGAACAGAAGAGAAAGCAGTAGTCAGCAGGCTTAATGTCCATGAATTATTTTCTGTGTGTAACTGCATAGGCAGCCAGAGGATAAATAACTAATAGGCAGAGGGCAAGTGGAGAAACGTAATCTCCTTCCTCAACACTTTAACACCACTAAGCCACTCTAGCCCACACCTCTGGAGAGACCATACCAGCCCGCCCCATCTCCCCACACCAAAAATGCCATTTCAAACAGCCTATTACATATGCACTAAATGGCGTGCCCTTCCTTTAACATGAAGGTCATGGAGGGGAGTATGGATGCCTATTTAGTATCTACCCAGCATGTGGGCATCCAGTCCTGAGTATGCATGGCTATTTAGTATCTACCCAGCATGTGGGCATCCAGTCCTGAGTATGCATACCTATTTAGTATCTACCCAGCGTGTGGGCATCCAGTCCTGAGTATGCATGGCTATTTAGTATCTACCCAGCATGTGGGCATCCAGTCCTGAGTATGCATGGCTATTTAGTATCTACCCAGCATGTGGGCATCTAGTCCTGAGTATGCATACCTATTTAGTATCTACCCAGCGTGTGGGCATCCAGTCCTGAGTATGCATGGCTATTTAGTATCTACCCAGTGTGTGGGCATCCAGTCCTGAGTATGCATGGCTATTTAGTATCTACCCAGCGTGTGGGCATCCAGTCCTGAGTATGCATGGCTATTTAGTATCTACCCAGCGTGTGGGCATCCAGTCCTGGTGTAAAATGATCCCCCATGTAGGTGCACGCTGTGCAATTGCAAGTCATTACGAGCCCCTGTGTCTTAGCACCATTTACACTGCTGAGTAACTAATATGCACCACACAAGAAGAGGTGGCTAAAAATAATGTTGATGCAAAATAGACTGTAGGAAGAATACGACCATCGTCTTCTACAGGCAAATTTACTAGGCTTTTGTTTGCATAATATCTCTGAGACACACACACACACACACACACACAGCTGGTGGTTCCGTTGGCAAAAAGCGTAAACACCCCTCTCCCAGCTCTGTGATGTCACAGCTGAGAGTGTAGGATGTTTACACCCCTGGTCACGGTCTCTGCGGAGACGGCATAGCGGACAGTTACTGTGGCAACCACAGGCTCCTCCCGGCAATGTGATACTTTGGCTGATGTCATGGGCTTGTCTGACTTGTGAGGTCAGCATCCAAAAGAGAAAACGGCTTTAAAAAAAAAAAAAAAAAAAACATGCACGCACACAAACACACACTGAAAAGAAACAATGGTTGCTTTTGTTTAGTGATGGCTGCTCACTGGTGATGTTTAGGGGAAGCTGGACGCTGCAAACATCCGACTGAAAGCCCTCTGCCCGACCCCCAGCTTCCAGTCAAGGATGTTTACAGTGCCGCACGGCTGCCTTCTCCACACTCCACTTCCTCCTTCTCATCCTCGCTGGTGAAGAGCAGGAGGGCTGCTTTGCCCTGGGGGCCTCAGCGGCTCCTGGACCGACTGGGACTGACGCTGATCTGATATGACGACGTGTCGGATACCAACGGCTGAGGCTCCAGCAGCCTCCTAACTACTGCTTCCCAAATATGGCCATTCCTAACGTCTGACTGACAGCGTGTGTGCATATGAGTCCATCTGTGTGTGTGTGTGTGTTTGTGTTTGCCACACCCACCTGCCGTTTAGGCGGTTTCAGGTCGTCTCTGGGCACGATGTCAATCAGGAAGTCAAATTGGTCAAACTTGGTGATGGCCATGGCGATATCATTCCTCTGCGAACACACAGGATAAAAAGAGTTTTCCCCAGGTGATCACGACTCCACTGACATGGACAGTATGACAGCAGATCACTGCCCAACTGTGACACACACACAGATAAATAGGACCCAGGGCAGTGTGTAAATCCATTAAATGTCAGTGAGAGTCGTCATGTGTCTGTGGTGGTAACTGTGGTATTGTGCATATCTTTTGCATTTCATTTCCTCAAAGGATCACTCATGTGTGTTGTGAAAAACAACTCTACCCCCTCCCACACACAAACACACACACAGCTACAAACATACAATTTAAACACACGTATGTACGACCATCCTTCTGTAGAACTGCAAGAAATACCTGCATACACACACACACACACACAGAGAGGTGCAATCACATACAGTATACAGACATCCACCGCTCAGCTGTACCGATGGCTAGTGCGTGCTGGTAGAAGGGGCAATAACAAGAATATCGGACCCCCTAGTGAGAGGGAGGGTCATTGAGCTAGTGGCCCAGTGGCTACACTTGTGTCTGGGCCTGACGAGGCCGCTTGCTCCCCTGTGGCGATTTCCCCCCTATTGGTTCCTATCGACCACCCACAGCTAGCCCACTGCCCCGCTACACGGGGAGACTATTTTTAGCCGCTGTGATTAATATTTGGAGACAAGAATGGGGGAGGGGGTGGGTCATGTCCGCAGTTGTTCTATTGATGAGCGTTGTCGTGGCGACACTGATTGGCGTCACTGTGGAACAATAGGGGTGTGTGTAGTTGATGCACAAACACGCCCACACAGAGCACATGCAAACACACACACACACACACATGCTCTTGTATAATCTATAGACCTAAATAAACACACACACACACACACACACACACAAATAAATAAATAAATAATAAAACACCAACACACACACACCAACATATTTAAAGCGGATTTCTATGCTAATTCTATGCTGAATAAACAAAACAAATTAGCTTGAATGGGACAATCAAAACCATTATCTGATGTCTCGCAGTGTGTGCATTTGTGTGTGTGTGTGTGTGTGTGTGTGCAGCAGCTCAAATATGGTCCAGCATGGCTTTGCAAAGAGGGATGTCAGAATGTGCAGTGAAGGGCAGCTAAGCTTCTTCACTCAAGCAGAGCAGAGATGTGTGTGAGTGAGTGAGTGAGTTAAAAAGGACTGTGTACTGCTCTTCTCTCTCAAATCAGCTAAGACAAACAAATGCAGTAACAATAATGCTCACACTACTCCCCCTACACACACACACATGCAGACATGAACACACACACACACACACACACACACATCCTCTATCGCTGTCTTTTTTCAAGGTGGTCCTCAGCTATAGCCCTGAGCTTCCAGAATGTGTTGCCGGGATCCGAGCTGCTCTACAGGCGCTCCGGGACAGAAGCAGGCAAAATGGGATGGTGAAAAAGTGGGTCACTGGTACTGCACTTTTGGAGTCGAGCAGTGGGGACGTCTCTCACTCACACACACACACACACACACACACACACACACACACACAAACAGAGCGTGCAGGAATTAAGCTGATAGACCCCCGGGGTGTGAAGAGTAAGGCTCTGACATGTGGAGGGGCACTGTCTTGGCCCGTGTGTGTGTGTGTGTGTGTGTGTGTGTGTGTGTGTGTGTGTGTGTGTGTGTGTGTGTGTGTGTGTGTGTGTGTGTGTGTGTGTGTGTGCGCGCGTGTGTTCGTGCTACATGAGTCTGTGAATGAGTAGGAGTGTGTGTAGTCTATATATGCAATTCATCATGACATCATGAGTAAATAAGGAATATGGCAAAATGTGAGTGCTACTGTGTGTGTGTGTGTGTATAAGTGTGTGCATTTATGTTTGTGTGTTTGTTTGTGTGTGTGTGTGTGTGTGTGTTTTTTCATTCGTGTGTGTCCAGAGAGCTCCCCAACAACAATACAGTAGAATGAGGAGAGGTGAGGGCACTCAAAGCTATCTAGCATGGTATGAATGAGTACATGAGGTTCAAGGAGGTCAAAGGTGAGAGGTAAAGGGGTCAGGTGACTCACTTGTAGGGTGCGCCTCTTGTTGTCCTCGGTATGGATCCAGGCTCTGAGAGTGAGCTCTGTGATGAAGATCTGCGCTGCTTTGGCAAACAGCACTGGGGCCTCTGCACTTATCATCTGAGGACACACACATAAACAATGTCAATAACAAGCACTTTTTTCTAAAGATTATTATCATACATGCAAACACTGAGCAACGGAACACGTGTGAAATGTAATACGAAACTGACAGCTAGGGCAGATATATACAGAAATCAGAGTCAACCACACAGATATTCACACACAGACAGACAAAAACTACAGGAAGACAGAAATAAAGACACAGACAGACTGAGAGACACAAATAGAAAGACCAAAAGACAAGAAAACAGGCTGAAAGGAAGAAAGAGAGAGAAAAAGAGAGAAGAAAAGAAGAGACTTGAGTGGCTGCTCTGCCCAGCAGTGGCTGATCCAAAGGTCAGGAGTTCAGCTTCCTGGGAAAACACAGGCGGCACCTTTCCTAGAACTGCCACTGTGTTTGGACCAAAGCCCTGAAAACGTGATCGCCCAGCCTGACCCGATGGGGTAGTTGGGGGGTTTGAAGCGTTGCTCCTCCGACTCCGGGTCTGCTCCTTACATCTACTACTCTCTCCGCCACTTTCCTCTCTGGCCTTTCCTTGAGCTCTTAATTGCCTTGGCATTTCAGGATGAGTTTAACCTCTTGGCCACGTAAGCCGCATGTTATTTTAGGCTCAGTCGACACCACACACGACTATTCCACCCACACACAGATGCGCAGTCATGATCGTGGGTAACACGCACACACACGCACACAGGTGCGCGCACACACACACGCACACAGGTGCGCGCACACACACACGCACACGCACACACACACGCACACGCACACACACACGCACACACACACGCACACACACACGCACACACTAACCTGCAGGACATGTGTGATAGTGTGCTGATTTAAGGCCAGCACCTTGCTGGGTCGACCATGCGATCAACTTTAGGCTTGTGTCAAATGGCTAATGCTGCACATGGAGCCCAGTGACATGCAGTAGTCAGCTACTTGAGATTCATATTTCATAGATCTATGCGGGAGGTTCCATTCACTTTGAATGGGCCTTCCCAACGTTCAGAGGTCAGTTATTTCTGTATAATGACCGCTGTCAATGGCAACAGGTTTTTTGCTGCAGATTCACATCTGCATATCATTCTACGAGTAGAGATCATTCACTAATCACATTGTAACTTTGTAGAAAGTGAAAGGAGATCAGCTGTGTTCTAAAGAATGTTTCAAGTTCATGTTGCGTTTTGATTATCCGCAAAAGCCAGAAAATGGTAACAAATTATATTTAAAAGACGTTTATCTGAAGTTTGCTCTAGTTGTTTTGGCAAGCGGAATAATGTATTGTCTGCCGGTTATTATAGGAAAATATTTCCCTTCAGAACGAATCAAGACCTGTCCTGTTCGTCCTGTCGGGAAAGATTTTTCTATAACGATCGGTGGACAATACATTATCACAATATCTACAAATCAGCATATGAAATGAAATTTACTCTTGGCAGAGCCTGGCTCAAAAGATGATCGATTTCAGTGTTTGTTCAAGGCATGGAATTGGCCAGCATTGCGTCTAGATGTTTTAAATGAGAAATCTGTCCCCAAGTGCTGTCTGTAGGAAAAAGAACAAGAAAATCTGAAAGAACACAGACTGAATGGCAAACCAATAACTAATGTTCACTGAATGGGGCATAGCGAAATGAAACTGAAAGAAAGTCTCTGTGCCCCATTCAGTCAGTGTTAGCTGTTGATTTGGTATTTGGTTTATGTTGCATCAAATTTTTCTCGTTCTTTTTCCTACTGGCGGTACTCAGGGACTTCAAACAATAGGGCTATGGGTTGATTCGCAACGGACTTCTCCTTTAAATCTTCATTTTTAAAAAAAATAAAAAACCCTTTAATTTTGTCCAGGTTTAGCCATTGATCTGCAAAACCTGGCCAAATTACTGAGCTTTAATAACCATTGCGGTGGTGAAACAACAACTGTTCCTTCAGCTTGGCCAGCCAAGCACAGACAAAGATGAGCTTCAACCCACCCAAGTAAATGCCTGAACTCAAGTGGCAAACTACCGGGACACTGAAAATTAGGAATGGTCTCATCCCACATGGATGAAAAATCAACTCAATAGCAAGGTGACACCTTACCTTCACGTCCTCATCCAGCTTCATGATTTTCTTGATGCGGGCCAATGGAAGCTCCTGCACGCGAAAATCCTTCTGGAACAACAGGGAGCGAAGGGGTTAGGGGAGAGTTGGTTGTGTGTGTGTGTGTGTGTATATGCAAATCACTCAGTGTTGCATAAGTGTTGATAAACTTAACAATGTCTAAAGGATAACTATGTGTGGCATTACACTCTCTCGTTCTGTGTGTGTGTGTGTGCGCGCGCAGTGCTGTAGCAGCTGCTCAGACAGCTTTCACTTGTCATCAGTGTCAACACTCCTGCACTGTCTAGCACAGAAACGTGTCTCCAAGGGTGTTATTTTTGATGGTGCAGGCGTGCAGAGCTCTATATTTTCCCCTCTCTACTTAGCTTGGATAACTGACAATTTTAGTTGTGCATGGGTGTGTTGGGTCATTGAGCTCCCATTCAAATAGGTGACCACAGTTATAGAGGGAAGGGATGTGGGTGTTATTTATGTGTAGTATCTCCCTTTCCTCCCACGTGTGGAAAGGGCATCCGTGTGTGTGTGTGTGTGTGTGTGTGTGTGTGTGTGTACAGGGGTAAATCGTACCACAGTGAGGTTCCTGATCTCCTCCATAACTCGGGGCCAGAAGGACTGCAGGCTCTGCTGGGCATCGCTGCCACCTGCTCCGAACGAGTCCGCAGACATGACCACTTCTGAAAGAGAGAGAAAAAGAGATGAATATACAGAGGAAGAGATTAATGGAGAAAGACACAGAGATGCCTTTAGATATCGATGGGACGTCAAAGTGGAGGCAGTGAGCAGCCGAACGCAGACCACGCACTACTTCCTTGGTCAAGCAGTAGCACCACGTCATCAAAGCCAAAGGTGACCACGGCCACCACGCTGACTGAGATGAGCAACATAGACCAGATCCTTGGTCATAGGTCAGATGGTCTCTTAGCTCGCTGACTGAGGGCCAGCAGACAAACAAGGACTCACCACTGACTCAATGATGCCACCTGACCCCCCCCCCCCCCATTCAAAACACAGCCCTCTAATAGCTACAGTACTTCATAGAGCAACTGTAAGGCAATGTAATACAAGCAAGGGCAAAGTGAAGGAGATGTGCTTCTGTTGGCATTGGGTTGAGGGAAATGTAGGAAATGAGAAATATCAGTAGGTACAGGTTAATGTAGTGTGTGTTGTCTGTAGCTTGTGCAGTGGTGATCAAGGAGTTCTGGTGTTCAGCTGTGCCGGGCAGGGAGAAGGAATGCTCTACAGAGAATCTCTGAGAGCTAAGGCAATGCCAAGCTCCCCATCTGTGTGTGTGTGAGCGAACGACAGTGTGTGCAGTGTGTGCACTTATATGTGTGTGTCCTGGAGCGAGGACGCATCTGCAACCCCAACAGCAGTCCAAACATTCAGTTACGGAGCTGTGAGCTGATGTAGCCCAACACACTAACGGCATTCCTGTCAAACACACACACACACACACACACACACACACACACACACACACACACACACACACACACACACACACACACACACACACACACACACACACACACACACACACACACACACACACACACACACACACACACACACACACACACACACACACAGTGAGGGATGAAAAAAGGAAAAAAAGCAAGGGAGGGTGAGACTCAGGCAGAGTAAGGCCAGATTAAAGAGGGAGACGGCAAAGAGAAAGAGATAAACAGACAAAAAAAGAGAAGGAAAGAATGAGTGAAAGGGAGAGAGGGAGTAAGAGAGGGAGAGAAGGAGAGAGGGATAAAAAGGAGAGAGAGAGAGAGAGAAGTGGGCTGAAAATGGTGCTGGCAGGTTACTATGGCATGAGAGGAATTCGGCTGCCAGTGCTGGCCTGCCTCGTGAAGCTGGAGGAAACGCTCCCAACAGAGAGAGAAAGTGAGAGAGTGAGTGAGTGAGAGTGTGTGTTTGTGTGTGCGTGTGGCCTCTCCCCAATTCTCCCTCTCTCATCTTCCTCTCATCCCCCCCCCCTCTCCAGATCAGGGCTGTTATCTCTACCTCATCTCATCTCAAACTCATGCCTTCCACTTTTTTTTATATTCTTACTGCTTTCCCTCTGTCTGTCCCCCACCCCCCACCCAATACAGTCATTCCTGAGCACTCGTTCCATCTCCATGCGGGTGCTCTGCCTCTCCACACTTTTTTAATGCTCACCCTCATGAGCAGCTGAACTAAACCTTGACCCTCCTGTTGTCTGCTATTTACCCTCCTCACACATTCTCTGTTCATCTCAGCAAACACTGTTGTGTGGCCATAAAGTCTGTCTATCTATCCACCCATCTATTTATCTATTCATCTACCCCTAATCTATCCGTCCCTGCTGTGACACCCACAGAATACATATGAACTGTGTGTAATGGTAAATGGTAAATGGACTGCATTTATATAGCGCTTTTCTACTCCTACGAGTACTCAAAGCGCTTTACATTGTATGCCTCACATTCACCCATTCACACACATGCACTCATACACCGGTGGCGGAGGTGCCAACCTGCCGGCGGGAGCAATTTGGGGTTCAGTATCTTGCTCAAGGACACTTTGATGGGGTCAGCCAGAGGGGGGCACGAACCTGCAACCTGCGCCACCATCTCCCCACTCACCATCTGTGTGTCTATACATCTTGTGTTTGGGTGTGCATGCAAGTCCTGTGGTCTATTTGCACGAGGCTGGAGCCCCACGTGAAATTATATAGGCGGGTCTATGGCTGTGTCTGAAACGGGGAGGTAGTGACTTGCTGCCTTGCTGTCTCTATGTCTAATAAGTTACCTGTTGTAGCATCAAGACACCGGCTAAAACATGCCTTGATGCCTGGCTGCCACCAAACATTCCCTTCAAAGGCAAAGAGAGAGAGTGACTTTGTGTGTGTGTGTGTGTGTGTGTGTGTGTGTGTGTGTGTGTGTGTGTGTGTGTGTGTGATTGTGAGAGAGAGGGAGAGAGACTGGGGTCTCTGGACTCCCAAGACTTGGGGTGGACAGCGAGTTGAGTCGAGATCAGACTGCTGGGTCTCAGCTTCCTCATCTATTATCCAGTAACAACACAGAACGCCAGAAGGGGCTGAGAGGAGAGGACTCAGTCAATGCAGTCAGTCAGCCTCTGTCACACACACACACACACAAAGTGGGTCAAATATGAGCGTGAGGAAGAGCAAAGCAAAGAGAGTGAGGGGAAAAACACTAAAAGAGGATCTCAGCTTTAGGTTCCTTGGTGCTAAAGCTTTGATGTGCCTTCACATTTTACACCCAATCAGCACATGTTTTCATTCTTACCAAGTATCCGGATTTGACACTTGAAAAACCTCCTCTCTGTTCTGCTTTCTGCCCCCCCAAACACACACACACACACAAAATCAATCAAAAACGGAAAACAGAAAAGGATCCATATCAGGCGATTAAGCGCAGCAGTGGGAACTGGGGATACTGTCCACTTCCATTACCCAGGCTGCCTGAAACCAAGCGGAAGTGACGGGCCGAAACAGTAATCAATGCAGTTTCAAACCGGAGCAGGATGAGATTTGGAGTTTTCTGACGAGGGGAGGTGAGTAAGGTCTACACTGTCAGTTAAAGCTCAATGGATTTCTGAATGAACCAGAAATAGATCACCCCCCACCTCAATACACCAGGGACAAAAGAGGCATGAGTCAGATGTCGTTTCTCTACTTTAACAAGACAGTACCTTTCCAGCCAGTCACATCATACATGCTGTTATCTTGTGACAGATTTCTGCAGGACATCTGCTGTCTGTGTGTGTGTGTGTGTGTGTGTGTGTGTGTGTGTGTGTGTGTGTATAAGTATGAGTATGGGTATGAGTGAGAGAGAGAGAGACAGAGAATGTGTGTGAGTTGTGAGGAGTGAGTGAGTGTGTGTTCATGAGGAAGAGGGAGAGATTGTGCGGTCCCCCCCTAGCTTGCGCACCATGTTCCCAAATGGCAGGGAGATAAGGAATGATAATTAGACGATTCACTTAACACCATTACAGAAAACTATCTAGCTAATTGCCAGGGCAACAGCGTGACTGCTGGCGTGACCCTGGGATATGCAGCAGAAATTTAGAGAAGAGCGAGGACCTCAGATGCACAAAGAGGAGATGAAAGGATGCAAGTAACGAAAGGAGAGAAGAGACGGATAGACAACCAGTAGAGAAAAAGGGAAGGGTGGGAAAAAAGGCAAGTGGGGCATTCACCAAATGGATTCTGGTAATCCTAAGCAAACAGCTCCAAATTCGTGGCTAATAGGAGAGATTCAACTGCAGAGCATCCAGGCCCTCCAGAGCATCCAGTTTCCCTTGTCACCCTCAAAGCTATGTTATGCTAAGCTAAGCTAGGCTATGATAGGCTAGGCTAACACCTGCGTGACCTCTGTGGCCTGTTAGTCGTCGAGGTGAGACTGCAGTGGACGTCAAGGTGAGACTGCAGTGGAGGTGAGTAGGAAGAGCGCCTCTAGTGGTGATGAAGCACACACACACACACATTTGGTTTGCTTTTGAAACAACTCTTCTGCATCACCTCTGGGCTCCGAAGCCCACTGCAGTTGTCCTTCTGCAGGTTGGCTGGCTCCAGGAGACAGAGAGAGTGGATGAGGGAGAGAGGTGTCGGGTTTCGCCCCCGCCCTGCCACCAGGCCATCTGCACACCCTCCCACCCAGCCAACCAGCCAGCCAGCCAGCCAGCCAGCCTTTCTCCTCCTCCTCCTCCTCCTTCTCCAGCTCTTCCTTCTGCAGCTTAGTGACATTCTGTGCAGCCAGCAGCAGCTGATTCAGCACAAGTGCTGCTGGCCCGCTCCAATGCTACTACTGCTGCTAGCACTGCCGCAGCTAAACCTGGGAGGCTAACTCTGGCGACCCTGGAAGGCTAACTCACAGAGCCGCACAGGCAGCAATAAAGCCATTTACGAAAGAAAGAAAGTGGTAAATAAGATGAAGCTGTGCCGAGCGTCTATCTCACCACACAACCTGACCTTCTCATGCTTCTGCTTTTGACAGGCAGAAGCAGTTGGACCACAATGAAAATTCATGCATTTTTCGTCCAATGAAGCAGTGGTAGAGATATAGAATGAGAGGAAAGAGTGGAACAAACCACGTCTTGAAGTAGAAAAAGTCAGTTGACCTCAGCATTGACCTAAACCTCAATAAATATGCTACCAAGCTTGGTGCATTCATCGCATATTGCCCTCCTCAAGCGACTTGCTCCACCAAGTGCAAATCTACAACAATATGATGTAGCCTAGTGTTTTACATTCTGTTGTGTGTCCAACATGGCTGCAAAATGGACCGAGATCCAATCTATGGTGCTCATGTTGCAACCATAGTCAAAACTTAAAACTGTGTTTGCCCTTATTTTTGGGAGACTAGAAGCCTCCCTAATAACATACCAGACATTTACAACAGGCTGAAAATGCAATCTGCATGCTGAAGCTGTCTAATTAGTATGTTTGTCACTGGTTCCTAAGCAGACAACTCTGGTATAGGCTATAAATTTAACCCTGAATGCTAAGCTGCCAAATGTGTTTGCAGAAATAAGCTAACGTGACTGCTTTCCATCGAGCTCACAGTGAGGCTCTGGATTCACCCTCGGTGGCTGGCCAGAGGCTTTGAAGACTGGCTCAGCTGGGGGTGGTGGTGGTGGGGTTGGATGTCTCGTGAGGGTTTTATATGGAGGGTTAGGGGCTCTAGGACTAATGTGATTACATGTTCGCGTGAGACTTAGCCGTCCGGCGCTGGAATGGGCCTCCGTACGGTCGGGATTGGGCCAATTAGCAGACAGAGCCCCCTCAGACACCAGACCATCAGTATAAGCAGCAAAAGTCATGAGGAGCCCAAAGCCGCTTCATTCCACTCTCCTTCACGTTCCCACACTACCCCTCCAATGGACCGCATGCATGAGTGTAGGTGTCTGTGACTGTAAATGTTTATATATAAAAAATAAAAACCCTGTGTGTAAGATGCAGCATTTCTCAAGGCCAAGTCTACTTTAAACCACATATTAATTAATGAAGGATAATGAGGGGAAAAAAGGAGACATAACTGAAGAGAAATAAAGAAATTCAGTAACAGACCCTCCACAGACCTTCAGTCTTCAGCCTGCCCGTCCACCTGCTGATGATGGTGAGACAGAGAGCTGATGAGCGCAGATATGGACAAACTACACCTTTTCTGATATCCAAGCTTAATGGGGGTGGGGACAGAAGAGGAGCGAGGGAAAAAAAGGCTCAATTATTTAGATTTCACATGGGGAGTGTGAGGTCAGCAAGGTCTGTGGAGAGAAGGGGAGGGAGTGTGAGAGAGAGGGGATGGGATGAGGTGACTGAGAAACGCCAGGGAAAGAGAAAGAATGGTCTTTTTGCTGTGAACTGGATTTGCTGCCAATGACATGCTCAACAAACAAATGCAACGCAGCAAAATGAAGTTCAGCATGGCACTGAACAGGCATGGCGAGGTAATCTCAATACATAAAACGCATTATCAGCCTACACTACACCATTTTGTGTGTCTGTGTGTGTGTTTCTGTGCGCTAGGGTTCATTTGGTTGACTACTGCTTCATGCACCCGGAAGCCTCCCTCCAGTTCATTGCTTTCAAGTCTCTGGCAACCAGCAAAAACAGCCTCGCCGGCGAAACATCCAATGACCCAGCAAACTGACAAATACAGCATAACTAACCTGTGCAACCTTTCCAGTCGACCACACACACACACACACACAAACTTTAGAAACATGTCCTCAATTGTCTTCCTGGTAGTCAGCTTTGACTCAGTGTGATGCAGCACCCTGCTTAACTCGCACACCATGGACACAAAAAGGTCAAATGGCAACCCAAGCGAAGCAAGCCGTACGTATCACTCTTTTATGCTTATTCAGTATTCATGTAAGACACATGGAAAATACAAATGGAAAACACACAGGCACAGGCAGGCTCTGTTGTCTTCCAGTGAAAATAAGTAAATGATTAACAGGCACCAAAAAAGAGGACTCCAACTAAAGCAGCTGTACTGAGGGCAATGCATTACCAATTAGCTAGCTGAATAAACTTGCACTCATTTGGACCTAACAAGTCAGAGAAGGGGACATCATGGAGAAAGGGTGAGTCAGGATGAGACAGGGTCAGAAGAGCAGAGAGTTTTTGTTTTTTGTTTTGTTCAGCCTCTGCTACAGCCTCTAAAACTTTGCCCTTGGCTCTGCCTAAAAGCCACTCCAGGAAGCAGTTACTGATCGCTCAAGGTCATTCAACAGAGAGAGGGAGCGAGTGAGAACCAGGGGGAGGGAGGAGGGTTGAGAGAAAAAGACAGAGAGAGAGTGAGAGAGGACGGCTGTGAAAGAGAGGGGGTACAAAAGAGAGGGGGAGGGAGAAGAGAGGAGGGAAGAGGAGGTGATCGAGAGTAGAGAGTGAGTGAGAATACAAACAAGCGTCAGAGTGGGAGAGAGGACAGGTTTTTCAACTTTCACTGCAGCGCCAGACGATCCGGTCAGCATCCTGACACTTTCTACAGGAGTCACTAAATGATCTTCTTCCAACGCCACCACTCTCCATTCGCCCTCCACAATCTAGTCCACTTGCCTCTCAGCTCGAGAGAGATGCTTCGATCCCCCCCGCCAACGGTCTTCTTCTGCTGATGGATCAACTGCGGATGCCGGCTCACATTCCACTGACCTTCATCTGAGCGCTAGGCCGCCGGAGAGCTGCGTTGGCTAGGGCAGAGCTAAAGCTAAGCGCTATGAGCTAACGCTCCCCTACCTGTGCAGCGGCGCTTGCTCGGCTGGCTGCACCTGAGCAGTCACCTTCACACAACGTGGCAATGCTTACCCCAAAACAAACACAAACAAGCTCGGTCAAAGAGAGGACAAGGGGGAAAAGGACAAGTAAACACACAAGCACACACACAAATGCCACGAGCACACACACAAAACCTACAGTCCGGTCACCTTCAAGTGTGCAGCTAAAGTACACACCAGTGTTTGTGTTACACCGTGTGTGTGTGTGTTCAAAAACAAGTGAGTGGACAAGCAAGCCTGTGTGTTTCATTGACTTTCCCCCCCACCTCCCTCTCCTCCTCCCCCTCATCTACAGAGCAGTGTGGATCTGGAATGGTATTCAAATCTCATGCAAACAGCCACACTCTCTGGGATTTGGCAGCTAGTGGCTCCACTCGGCTGCTATTTTTAGCCACTTGCTCGCTCACTCCCCAATGGGAGCCCACGGTCACAGGCACCAATGGAAACTTTCAATTAAAGGAAGAGGGAGAGTGTGTGTGTGGGCGGGGGGGTGGCGTGTTACAGCCAGGCTCCTTAAAGGGACACAGGTGGAGACGAAGACCCCTGGGTGGGGGGGCTGGGTGGTGGTGGTGGGGCAGGCCTTGAAGTGAAGGCTATCGGATGCTCTAAGAGCTCAGGAAAGACTGCAGTCTCCTGAGACTGTCCTGTTGAGTCAGGGCGAGAACTACTGCCATTTTGGGGCCCACTGCTCTGCATCACTGTCAGCCATGTATAAACAGGGGAACAAGAGCAAAGGGGACAGATGGGGGGGGGCAGTGGAAGCCAGTGGAGGAGGCCAGTGGTGCACTGGCCAACTAGTATGGTACAGTACGGTCAGCGCTCCCAGGTTTTGAAACGCACTGCGTCGCACAATGCCCTCAAAAATAGTGCAGACGCCACCATCAACCTATTCCCAGGTCGGGGCAATGTCAAAGTCACAAGCCAAGTCTCAGAGCTCTACACTCTGTATACACAATACACACAAACAAACGCAAACACACACAAACACACACACACTCTGACAGTCAGCATCCAGTAAACACTCCAATCAGCATCCGATGGCTTTCAGGTATGGGCTGAGAAGCCCTTATGGCAACCAACTCCAGAGCTGCACACACACACACACACAAACACCACTACCACCTCCAGCTTGTTTACACTCGCTGTCAGCACCTTAGCGCCTGCATAGCTCACCAAGGACACAGAGAGATCAAGCAAGGCTGCTGATGTCCCGCACAGATACAAATGCGCGCGCACACACACACACACCAAAACAAAGAGCAGCACTCATTCAGCAAGAAGAAAAGTAGAGAACAGGGGGCATCCCATTTCTGTCTAAGGGGAAGGGGGGTGACTGCAAAAGTAGAGAGATGTGTGTGTGTGTGTGTGTGTGTGTGTGTGTGTGTGTGTGTGTGTGTGTGTGTATGTGTGGTAGAGAGTCGATCACACTTACCGCATGTCTTTCATCTTAAAGGAAAAGGTGGCTGTAGGTGAAGAAGTCCGTTTGAATGGCAGAAGAGTGAGGGAAGGGACAGACACTCAGAGAGAGAGAGAGAGAGAGAGAGAGAAAGAAAGAAAAAGAAAGAAAGAGAGCCTCCGGCTCGCACACCTCCTCTAGCAACCCATCCCACCAGCGACAGGCAACACAGCGCAGGGAACTCAAGCCGACTTTCCACTTTCAAATCAAGAAAGGATTCCAGAGAGACGACCAAGAGGACGACCACCTATCATTCTCCGGTCCTCCTCCTCCTCCTCCTCTTTGCATGTCCTCCTCTCACCCTTGTGCTATCAAATCTCCTCTGCTCTGCCCCCCTTCCTGGTTAAGGCACTCACTCACACACACACACACACACACAGCCCTCTCCTGTTCAGCAGAGTGTGTGAGTGTGAGTCCGTGTGTGTGTGTGTGTGTGTGTGTGTGTGCCTGCGCGTCTCCTCTTAGGCGGCACTGATAGATGAGCTGCCGTCTGTCCCGGCGAGTCCAGCGTTTGCCTTTCATCTGACCCTGCACTGCTCTGCCTTGGACAACAGCAGAAAGGCACCAAGCAAAGAATGAAACAGTGCAAGAGAGAGAGGAGGGAAGGAGAGTGTGAAAGAGTGAGAGAGAGAGAGAGATAGAGGGGGAAAAAGAAAAGAGAAAGTGGGCTGGCAGCTCCAGTAACAATCACTCGAGTCCCAGACCAAAATCTGCCTGCTTGCTTGCTTTCCCTTTAACACTCCTAAGTAATCAATCTAGCCTGCTACACGATACTCACGGCACGGCCTCCCCCCCACCACCCCCTTTATATGCCCGCCTCTCTCCCTGGCTGCTCCAATCAGAGCGCACAGCCCTCAGCCGCCACTGGCTAAGTCCACCACCATCACGGACGAAACTACCTCCCTCCCCCCTCTGTTTTCAACCCCACCCCCTTCAGCAGACAGCCAACTTCCTGTTTTAAGTTACCTTGAGCTGCAAGATAGGGGTCAGGGAGAGGGAGGGAGAGAAAGAGAGAGACAGAGAGAAAGAGGAAGAGAGCAAAGAAAAAAAAAAGCAGAAGAGCACAGCAACTAAAGTTGGAGGATGGGGGGAGGGTAAATCACTGGGGAAGAGAAGAGAAAGAAAGGAGGAAGTGTCCTCTTGAGTTCCTTTGCCTCTGCATTTTGTCTCTGAAGCTGCTGTAGCTCTTCTCTCTCACGCTCACTGTCTGTCTGTCTGTCTGTCTGTCTGTCTGTCTTTCTGTCTGTCTGTCTGTCTGTCTGTCTGTCTGTCTGTCTGTCTGTCTGTCTTTCTGTCTGTCGGGGCAGGTTGTTGCTGGAGACCCAAACAACTGGCTGCTCTCTAACAACTGTGCCCTGCTTATTTACAATGTCAAAGTAAATGTCTTTGGATGCCCCGCCCAACCTGCAGATGAGTGGCTTGTGGGGCGTTGATGCACGAGGCCAGGCCGGCTGTGATTGGACGGGGGGGCCGTCAGAGGGACTGCCGCATGTTGCAGGGGCATGATTTAAAGTGAAAAGACGCGGAAAATCGGTGCGTGCTGGTGGTGGGGAGGCTGGGGCGGAGGGGCCGCGAATATACGTGTGTGCAGGCATGCGTGCGTGTGAGCCAGCTTTACTGTTATCCCTCCATCCTTCACTGCTTGCCCTTTCCTCCATCACACACTCTCTCTCTCTCTCTCAAACAACACAGAACCATTCATTACTCTCATCATTCACAACACAAATAAAAAGCTGTCCCAGCAAACATTGCAAGCCAAAATTAAAAAAAAAAAAAAAAAAAAACACCATCCAAAGCTTTCATCTCCCTGAGTGTGTGCAGACATCGTCCTGTGATATTCATATAATTAGTCAGGGGTTTATGCATTCATCTTCCCAAAGCCCCTTGACTGGGGAACAATTTCAAAGAATTCACTATTTCAATGCCCCCCCACCCGTAAACTGCTTTATTCTGACACTCGTAGGCTACATCTTAGGTTAAATTATCTAAACATGACCAACCACACACAAGCATAGAGAGAGCCTAGCCATCAACAACCTCTAGCAAACTGCTTGATCTAGGCTAGATTTCTGTGCCTAGTCATCCATGGTATAGGCAACCTAACCTGACTGCTATGCCAATTTCCTACACAGATTGCTATTGCTAGGCACAAGCAATCACCTTGAGTGACACGACTTGTAGAGCATAGGCCTGCGAGCAGAGCCACCGGCACAGTGAGGGTGCAACAGAGTTGTTAGAATGGTCATGTTACTTTGACCCTGAACACACAACACATGAAGGTACTGTATAAGCTCACGTAACAAACACAGGTTAATAAATGACAGTATAACAGCAGGCCAACAGACAGCCCCCTTGGATTACCAATGCAAACAGCCTGGGGAGCATACAAATATGAGCTAAATGGTTTTTTTTTTTTTAAAAAGTAAGTCCTCTGATACTATACACAAACACAGGACATATTTTTCATATAGACTAACATGCATTGTCCCTATTGTTGGCAATAGCAGGCTCCCCCCAACTAGAATTCTACACTAATGGAAGGCGTACTACAGCAGCTGGGAATGAACTGGAGGGACTGCATGAGTAGGGGGGGGGGAAGAGATACAGCGCTGCTGGCAATCTACAGATGAGGTGAAATGGAGGGAGATCAAGAGACAAAGTTTCTCAGCTCAATGAGCCGCTTTTAGTGGAGCAGTGGTTTTCAGAGAAGGCTAGCAGAATGACCCGGGGCTTTTCCATCATGTTACTGCAGTTCCCACAGTGTACAAAAGAGAAAGAGATAGAAAGAGGAAGAGATGGTGAGGGCCAGGAGTGAGGCAGGGAGGGCGGGAAAGAATGTGGACAAGTGAGACTGGGGGGCAAAATAACCCATCGTTTTATTTCTGTGTGGAACACTGGGACAGGTAGGATGGTTGGTTAATGATTATGAAAAATGGCACTGACTGTGTCGATGTCAGCAGCTGGTATGGCCAGGTAGGCCTGTTTCTCCTACACAGTAGATACTAGAAGGTTACCAACAGCCTAAACTTGGGGCTCAAACAGCAGTACTTCTAAGCACTTAAAGTAGCTGAACTCCCTTTCATTATGTTTAACTAGGCCATGTGTTTAAGTTGACTCCAATCCAAGACAAAGATGTCAAACCATTTAAGGTAAATCCATAAAAATTCAGTATACCTCACAATTTAAGAAATTGCTTTCTCCAAACCAAACAGCACCTTTTCAATATTTCCCTTGCAAAACTGTACACACTGCAGCCACCAAAAGAAAAGGAACAACAAAAAACATTGTGCGGAACAAAGCATTAATCAGTAACCGACTCAATGCAGCTGGATATTTCAATTGTGAACATTTCAATGCACCCTAACCTATGTTTGAGAACTACAGCTAGATCCATTGTAGCCTTTTTTGATGAGAAGGTATATGCAAACCGATGACTGGGCCTACAAAATATAGCGCTAGCAAACTTAACCCAAAGCCAAGACATATTCACAAGACACAGTTGTAAATCATTTTAGGCCGAGTCAATCTTTGCAGTTGAAAGTCAAAGGCATGTTTACAAAACTTGCCTGCGTCGACTTTGGCTTCAAAGCCAGCGTATGATCAAAATAGAGCAGACAAGAAAGCAACACGCAGTTCATAGAGAGTTCACTCGCATGCCTAGACACACGAACAATGTGTTTTGAATTTGTTTTCTACACTTCTTTAGCCTTTGCTGGCTATTTTATCACTTGTTTGGTAAGTGGGGCTAAAACATCTAGATTACCTTTTTTGGTCCTAAAAAGATCGCAGCATATGATGCCCTGCATTTCTAGCTTACACCAGTTGACATACAGAGCAGCTACCGGTATTCATATTCACATTCAACACATATATGCTAGGTTTTACTTTACAACATAAAGTTAAAAAGCCACCATTTTACTTGATTTACTCGAAACTGACCTCGGCAGCATTTACGTTACATCATGACCATGCTGACTCTTGCCAAAATGATATAAATAACGTTACAACGATATAAACGTTACAACTTACCCTAACCTATCGTACAGCTCGCCAAGTTAACGTTACACCTGTGTTAACCTTTTCGTACCTCAGCTAAAGCTAACTAGTGAGCCAGTATTCAAGTTACTGTGTTCGTCCTCAAACAATACGAAAACGTAACACAAGCACTAACACAATTTATTCAGGTTAATTTAGATGCTTTGTCCTCGTCGTGATTTTGCTAGCCAACCTTTGGTTAGGTTCTCGGTCAAGTTAGCCGGCTTACCATCAAAGAAATGTGTTAAGTACACTGGAATACCGTATGCTTAGCGTTAGCTCTGTTGTTCTCTAACGTTAGTCTTAGTATGTGATGCAGTTCTGCAGCGGAGTATGTTACACACACGAAACGTTCATCTTTGCCTCCCAACTATATTGATTAAAAGGGTAGACAATTCAGACTGTAGTGTACAAGTGTTTCCTTTTAATGATCAAACTAGGTAGCTAGAATGTTTGCCAACATTAGACTCACAGCCTTGAATCAAAGGAATAACGTTAGGCCGGTCATCGAGGATGACAACACTAGCTGGCAATTCAGGCCGCATTATATGTACTTCACATTAAAACAAGAACTTGAATGATAATCACATGAAAGTTCCCTTAAAACCTTTGTAAATATGTGGAATGGCACCCTAACCAATAAAGACTAGGTTTGGATCTGTCCTTCAGACCAATCAAACCTCGGACTAGATTCCACCAATCAAGGTTTCTACGAGTTCATGTAGTTTTGAAACTGACGCCATTCAGGCTCAACCAATTCCGGACCTCAACGGGGAATACACTGTTTCGAAGAGCCAACATGGTGGACATCGTGCTACAGTTTCTCGCCGCCTCTATTCCTTACCACTGGCCACCAATAAGCGCTTTAGAGAGCGGGGAGGGAAATGGCGCCTATGTTCATCCTCCAAAACAATCGTCTATTGGATAGAACCGATCATTGAAGGAGAGCCCACCAATTGCGCAAATTGTCACAAAATATCACATATAGTACACAAGAATATAAAGACGTCCACTATGGAAATGCTTACTTACTCAGTTTTTGTTAGTTGTTCACGGTGAAGTCCAGTTCAGCGTATTATTTAATTTATTTAGGCAGCAACGGGAAACAAGATGGCCGACGTCTTGACAACTTCTCCTAAAACCGGAAATAGCCTTACGCTTACGCACGTACGCGGTTTTAAAGGTTGGCGCTAGTAGATTTTGTCTATAGATATTGTGAATGATAAATTTTTAAGAATGGCCCTTTTAGATCAGTGAATGAAAGCAGAAATTGTAGTGTACTAGCGGTAATGGATATTTCACTCTATTTCTAGAAACGCAGACTTGAGTTTAGGGCCCTATAATGCTCTATCACAACATTTATTTGACAATTCTCTTCTAATGTATTATTTTACTCAGACAGCTGCTAATGTTGTGTCAAGAGCCCCAACCATAGCCAGAGTCGCATCCTGGTTCAAAACTCCAGTGGCTGTGCCCCAAAACTCCCTTTAAAAGGCCCTGACACAAACGGAGTTGTCTGTGTTAGAGCGTAGCGTAGTTTATGTTGTCATGACTAGACTGCATTATCCAAGTCACTCAACTACATAAAATAGGCTAAACAAAATATTTAATTGAAGAGAAATGCTGGTTCACATTTCCACGAAAGAAAGAGAGAGAGAGGCAAGGCAACGTAGATATCAGGAGAACAAATAGACTATTGTAAAATAATTCTCAGAGTGCAGTCTGCATTCTCATATACCACCACTAGGGCACGCCAATAGGACAAAAAATGGACTGACAGACACCTAAAACTTGGAAAAAAGGATTTTCTATCCATCTATCTACAGGGGAAAGGTTGGTATATTGCAAGGCTAAAATTTTTTTTTATCTCTTTACAGTGAGAATATGCAATCAATTAGGCCTATCTATGGCAAAGAAAGAAAAAAATGTTGGGTTAAGATGTCTTGATTGGCATTGGTGCTGATATGATTAGCCCACAGCCTTCAGACAGGGGCCTATAGTAATGAAATGGTGGGCTACATCCATGAAAACAAAGGATAACATGAATGATGGTCTTCAGCCTTCACTCCATTTTAATGTGACTGACTTGTTTTACATATAGAGCAACAAGACCCTGGATGAAAACTAGCATTTGCAACACAAATCTACGACAAGAACTTATGCTTATGAATGACTGTAGAACAATGGAACCCAAATATGTTCATCTCCTATCATAATTTGAGTTTTGTCAAATAATCCTACCAACTTTCATCATGTGATCTTATCATCCCTGGTTTGGAATGAAGGGGCCTCAGGAATTTGGAGGTGTGATGATTTACTGACAATGAAGGGCACATTGAACTTGTATTAAGTACAATTTATCTTCCTGTAATAATCCCTGTTGAAAAAATCCAAGTAAAGTGGTTTAACCAATCATTCTACGGTTTGCTGGCAATGCCACTTTAACCTGCAATGTCCAGCTTGATAATATGGCAATGATTAACATGATAATGAGCATTTGTCACAAGCGACCTCACAACAAATGTCTTCATAATGTGCTGAAAAAGGGTGGAGGTATTAATCTCATTATTATTTAATGCCATCTACCTTGGCATGGAAAAATTTTGGTGTCACTAAAAAAATCTGGTCACTCCCATATAACACCTTCATACGCCACAATTTACATAATTCAAGAAATGTACCAATACCTATAAAATGCATGACTAGAATATTTTTAACGACTTGGTGAGCATAAACGTAAATGTGGATGTCGATGTGTCGCCCTCTACTGGTCTTTGAATGCACAGAACATGATGTCAATTAATGTAAATTAGTAACAGTTGATGGCACAAAAAAAAAAATCAGACTCAATACGCAAACAGTTTTTTTCATTAAAGTAAACCTTTACTGGTACTTTCACATAATGGCCACACATCAAAAATTGCTTACTTTAATATAAACTGGGAATGTATCAAGTATAGTCTATGAAAGTGCAAATGACAAATTCAAGGTTAATGATTTGCCTAAGGATGAAAAAAAATGTTAATGGTTTTGTAAAATACTCCACTGCCATTGCCTTTTTAAATAAAGTAGCAGGCAAGTACTGCAATCCCTCTCTTCCTCCCCTGGGCACAACATTTGGCTGAAGGATGAATACAGCTGCTGAAATCCAACCAGTGATACAGAGTGACAAAGTGAAATAACTCTCAAAGTTTACCAGCTCTAAGATGAGCAGTTCTAGTTAACATGGTGCAAAACTGTCTCTACTGCAGTCTAGGCATTAAAGGACACACTCTGACGCACTAATTTGGAAAACCATTCCAGAACAGCAAACGGCAAATCCGCAACATCAGCTTTTTGTAATTAAAAGGCCAATTCACAATATGTGAATCAATATAATGTAGACAATTATTATATATTTAATTCTTTTAAAAATCCAAATGTGAAGGGAACTCCGTTGTAAATAAATAAAGCAAAGAATAATGACTTATTACCTATACATTTTACATTATTTTAAATTAAGATAAATTAACCTACTTCTTTTTAAAAGCACTTATTCTTTAATGTCCTTGCTGTGTGTAACTGTATGCAGGCCTCTGCAGTAAAAATCAAGCAAACCAAAACAGTTTCTAGATGTGGATGAGTGTCTGTGGTCAGCCATACGATGGCTCATTCTAACAACAAAAAGAAAGCTGGTGAACGTAATGGTCTACAAAAAAATGAAATGGAAAAACAATGCTACTATGCTACAGTGAGAAGACAAAAACGGTAGGGGGGTGTTGGGTAAAAAAAATCATTTTCAATACTCAGTTGAGTATCTGCGTTCACCGTGAAGTGGCCGAGTCCATTTCATTCCCATGTTACTGGAACAGGGTACTTGGAGGAGGCGATAAGGAGCCTGCTTTGAGGACAGTAGAAATAAAGGCACGCTTATGGGTACAGCCTAAGCATGTCTGAAGAGCAGCAAAACGTGTTCCCAAACTCACCACGCACACTCCAGAGACATCCTTATGTCCATTCACTATGGGTGAATACAGTACATCAGAGAGAAGAGCAAAGGGAGACAGACAATTTACTAACATGTCAGTATGCATTTACCCTCCTTAGTTTTTGGATGGGAACCATTCTAAGGGTATGCGCAACACATCTCGGTTAGCACTGAATCAAACTAAAGGTAACATTATAAAAATGAAAACAAAGCAATAAGGGGGTGGGGCATCTGGGTACAGGTTTGATTGGCTCTCAGCAAAAAAGAACTAGGCACAATTTGTCATAAACCGCTGTTCCTGCAGCATTATGTGTAGTGTTTCTTCAATCTGGCCTTGGCAAAAAAAAAAAAAAACTAATTAGACTAATTTTTTTAATTATTTGCACTTTGCTTAACAAGCTGTCATCAGGCCTCTCAAGTCATAAGCCTGCCTCCACAGTGAATGACCAGGTTACCTTAGCAAGCCAAGTGCCTCCCTCGCACACAGAGCAAGATTAAGGTGTCTGATTTTAAATGCTTTGATATGCTTATGACACATTTATCAAGGCGGTGTGACAGTGGGGGTGGTTATGAAGAGGTCAGCAGAAATGTTAAAGGAATGACATCATAACTAGCTGGAGGGGTAACAATGCATTTAAACCCTCTCAAGCAGTACACTTGTGTGCATGCATGTGCACACACTCACAGACACACGTGCACACACTCTCACTCTCTCATTCACTCTCACACACACACACACACACACACACACACACACACACACACACACAGAGTAATGTATGTTTATATTTGTTTCACCTCACCCATACCTGTAACACACCAACTCCCAACTACACACACACACACACACACACACACACACACACACACACACACACACACGGTATACTTATACTGATGAAGGAGAAAAAACAAAACAAAATTGTAATACTAAAATCCAGGGAGAGCACACAATGGTAACATGAGCGGTACTTTAACTCAAGGTGCTTCACTGTAACCATTCATAAAGCATCTGAAAACACTGCTGAGTATCTTATAACACGCTACAAGCATGCCAAAGACACCCACTCGGAAGCAAGGAACTTCATAAGCTGTTTTAACGCGGGGGGAAAAAAGAAGTAAAAAAACGTTAATCACTTAAAGTGTAAAACAGTGCATCAGCCTGGTTCTGTACACTGATGCTAATGGTAGGTTAGCGCTGCATACTTGTGGCATCTGTTATAACATCTTATAAAGCGTTTATTAAGGCTTTATGAATGGCTGCCTGAGACCACTTCAATTAAAGTCAGTATTAGCTTTTTTTTTTTTTTTCATTGGAGTCTGGAGACAGGAGTACTTCTCAAGTGACCTGAAAGATTTCATTGATGCATTCTCAATTAAAATAAGCAATCCCGTTTCTCTCGCACACCGCCATCACCACCAAAAAAAGAAGTGAATGCCTTCTTAAAGGAGATGTGGCATTTGTTTTTCTTCTTCCTCTACAATTATGATTAACAAAGAAACTACTTCAGTCCAGCATTACAGGGCCTAGAAGAGGAGGAACTTACTGCTCTTCAAAACATTCCTTGACATTCTTCCCCCCTAACCCCCCCCCAAACACTTGGATACAACTTTTTTTTTTTAAACAGGCAGTGGATGTCACGTCCACTTTTAGCGACACTGTGTTCTTTTCCTTCCACTCTCATAAATGCAGTGTTGACAGTTACAGTCAGGGTATGTGAGGAGCCCTCAAGACTAGGTAATGATGTGTCTGTCGTCAGTGAGTGCTGTGTGTGTGTGTGTGTGTTTCGTTCCTCAGACAAGGTGCACTTGCTCCTCCCACTCAGAGGGGAGGTCTGTGAGTTGGGTGTCGTCACGATGACACCCACCCACTTCCTCCGCCACTTTCACCTCCTCCTCCTCCTTCTCTTTCTCCTTCTTCTCCTCCGGATGTCGAGGTGGGGCCGAGTCGTCTGTATCTGGGGGTGTGAGCGCGACCCCCGACTCCATGCTCAGCTTAGTGGTGCTTGGTAAACACTCACAGCCCAGCTCCAGCAGATCAGGCCTCTCCAGCACCAGAGTCCCAGTGCCCTCTAGGGCCGGACAAGGCGGCCACAGTTCCTCCTCCTCTTTGCCCATGTCCGTCTCCTCGTCCTGGGGCTGATGCTGCTGCGTCGGCCCCTCTGAGGGTTCTCCCTGGAACTGGAGCTGGACCTGGGCGTCTTCTTCCACTGGGAGTGTGTCGGTAGAGGCGTCAGTGGGGATCAGTGCAATTTTCTGCGGGTTCATGTCATGGAACCAGGCCATAATGTTGCCCAGAAGATTGGCATTAGCCGAGGGGTCTGAGCAGTTGGGGTCGCCGGGAGAGAAGGGGTCCGAGACGCTGATGGAGGTGGTGGTGGTGGAGGTGGTGTTGGTGGCGGTGATGGAGGAAGAGGCGGAGGCAGACAAGGAGGAGGAAGGGTCCCCGTAGGGCCGAAGCATGTCGGCGGGGGGCATGTACTGGCTGGTGATGCTGCCCAGCCGCATGAGGCTGTCGCCCAGCTCCAGGAGCTGTGAGCTGCTGAGGGAGGCCCGCGGGAGCTCCAGGGCCGCTGGCAGTGCCGGGTCTAGTCGCGAGGGCAGCGACGAGCCGATGGCCCCCAGTGAGGAGGCCTCGGCGCTCAGGCTGTCCTGAGGGTCCGTGTCCCCACTCAGCCCAGACTCCTGGAGGGACAACTGGATGGCAAGCAGAATGTTTGGGTCATCCTCATCCAGAGAGCCAAGTGCCTGTAGAGGATGAAGGAGACCAAGCTGTATTAATAATAAATAGTATATTCACCTTGCACTTTGATATACAGCACTATCTCTGATCAAACAAACATACTTACTTTTATAGTATTTAAAAAGTATTATACATGACTTCTGTGTGAAGTGTGTATTGAAAAGTTTCCCATAATAAATTGCTCATAGCAGAAAGGTAAACATAAATGTGCTTTTTGCTAAGAAAATGTATCTAGCAAAACCGCTAATGCACCAACTAATTAGCTAAAGGAGAGGAATCAACTCCACTACAAACTGAACCCATTATAAATGCAACACCTCTCTCTTGTGTCCCTATAGCCTTTCATGATTGGCCATTCAGTGCCCCTTCTAGGAAGTACTGCCCAGTTCCTCGTGTCCAGACAAAACAACAGCAGCTTTTTTGCCAACTGGAGGTAGGAGACGGGGGGACGGTTTTAGGGGCCTAATTCAGATGATGGGAATGAGCACATAAAAATCCATTAAACTCACTGTTGAGACGTTGAGACGCCGTCTGCTTCCGCCTCCTTCGGGCCCTTCTGATTGGTGTAAACAAACAAACAAACAAACAAGGAAAAAAATAAAAACAATGATCATTTCAAGTCACTTGAGTCTGCTGAAATCAGCCGAGTGCAAAATCAGCCATTTCCTGGGCCTTAGCTGGGAAATGACTTTTGTCTTCATGCTCCTGCAGCTCCACTAGTGCCTGACACACTTTCTTTAGTTTCCAGAAAAAGCCTCACAGAAATATCACACCACAAGCACTACGCAGAGGTCATACAGCAACAGTAGGGCCGTAGACAGACAAAGCCTCTCCAGAATTTCCAGAATCCCAAAGATGTGTTCAATATGGCTTAACATTTCTGCTTGCCTAACAAGTAGGCATGCATTGTAAGTATATATAATATTTTATCTAAAGCCTCCTGTCCCTAACTAAAACAAAGCTAACGTTAGTGTTGTCTCTAACTACATGACCCATCCTAATCTTAACAGAAGATAAATCTGTAGAGCGTGAGGTGAACATGGTGTAAACAGGCCATTCTGACATCGTGATCTAGAGAGAGACGACTGGATACACAAAGAGAGACACCTAGAAGGCTGCAGACAGGAAACAGATGGGAATCATGGTTGTGTGTTTAGCGGTAGGAGACAAAGAGACTGATAACTGTGGACCCAGTATGGGTGGCTGAGTGAGGGAGTTTGTGTGTGTGTGTGTATGCTTGGAGAGCATACCTAAAGTGCTGTCACTGGGTTCATTGGGGTCAGGGGTGTTGCTCCGCAGGCTGTGAAGACTGAGCATGTCGCCTCGCCGACGCTGTCGGTGTCTGCGCCTGTACTGGAACTCAGAGTATTCCTATAACACACACACACACACACACACACACACACACACACACACAGAACACAAGAATTAGCAACATTCTAACAAAAACACACTCACAAGAAAATATTCTCGCTCAATTATTCAATCATTACCAATAGCTACAACATTCTTTCAGCATTCTTTTCTGCTATGCATGTCAACACTCAAACACACACACTAGCACTAATATTGCATAATAATACATATAACATACATAGATTGACATACACTAATTAGTTCAGGCATACACTATTAATTCTCTTGTACTACATCACAACATACAATTTGAAACTACAGCTACAATACACTTTCAGCACAATGCTGAAACTATTCACTACTATGCACACACACACACACACACACACACACACTCCTGCAAACACAGCAGAACACCTCCTGTGCACCTTCTTATCAATTCCCGTAGAATAGAAACACCATTGTTCTTTCTTATTATCCCTCTCTTGTGCACGCACACACACACACACACACACCCCTTTCCGACACCTTTGTTTTGCTGAGTGCAAACACCTGCCTGCGTCTGTAGATACGCAATATATGCACCACTGTACTGTGTGCGAGTCTCTTTACACAGAAAAACTATTTCTCTCTTTCTTTCTCACTCACTCACTCACACATGCTCACACTCACATTCCCACATCTTCACATCAGTGAAGATCCAGTGTTACAGAAAACCATTCAATTTGAAAGAAAAATGAAAGTGTCCACACATGATTTGTATTTCAAAAAGAGAAGAGACTTCAAAGCAATAAAGACTGGAACAACTACACATCAGCATGCTCAAGCCAACAGACATGCAGACCAAGCAGAACTGCTCACGTAACTCCTAAAAAGATGCATAGAAAAGTTGTAAAGAAAAGAGATAGGGGGCACACTTTGAACTTAACACTCTCACCCGGCCAGATTTGTATGTGTGCGGCCAAAAGACAAAATAGAACATAAAAAAATTATAACGCTTTCAGACTGTTCCATCAGTTTTCCTGAAAAGACAACTTACACAGAGTGATTTGCTTCATTACTACAGTGAGCGATTTTCGGGGTCATAAAATAAGACTCGCCCAGTCATAAGTTGAGGTTATATATATATATTTTAAAACATAAAACTGTGCTAATTGTCAAAATGTGCCTGAGGATTCAGAATCTCAGTACAACACAAACCACTGTGACTCCAAAACATACTCTTAGAAGAGAGGGTTCTTCTGCTTCACCCAAAGAGGAAACACTTATGTTGTTATGGTTTTATCTAGAAAAACAATCTTTCAGAAAAAGATTGTGCAACTGTGTGCAACTCTGGTTTTATTATCTATTTTGAGCTGAGTGCAAATCATCTGGGTGACTTTGGTTATGGTTGTATTTCTGCCAAATCCATTTTTAGTAAAAGAACTAACTTTCAGGATGGCTATAAAATGGACGAAACTGGAGTTACACCAAGTTTCCCAATCTGCCTAGGAGGTCCTAACCATTATTCTCCAATTTGATCTGTAATTTGTAATACACTGGAGACAATTGCAGTTCTAGTTAAAATAGGGATCTATGTGGATGCTGTGCAAAGTAGTGCTCCTTTCCCACATATACCACTTCCTGGTCAAGAAAGAGATGTTTATGTTTATGTTTATAGTGTTTGGCAGATACTTTTATCGCCAGTCAATCTCTGATTTATGTGGCCCCTCCATGGCTTCCTGGGTTGGGCCTTGGAGGAAGAGCCCTCTGTTCTAAGGCAGACCTGTGGGAAGTCCATGTCTCGACACATCTCCTACCCCAGTGGCTAAACCTCCTCAGACTCCACCTCCTCCACAAATAGCTACAAACAGGGACAGAAGGGAGCACTTGATGTTGGCCATTCACAAAAAAAGACTATGACACTAAAACTCAAAATTCTCACGGCTTAAAAACAAGCCAACCAAAACCAAAAGAGTCATTCCAAGCCTTGCCTGCATACGCTACGGTATGCATGTGACAAGGTACTCATTCTGTGATCAGAGCAAAGCCATCAGCGTGGCTTGCAGTTTACCAAAAACGTCATCATAACACTAACTTCATCTGCAAGGCTCTGCACACCAGAGGACTCTGGGTAACTGAGGTGATGGCACATAACACCTCTGAGTCCCAGAGTGCCTTTGCGAACTACAGTTACCCAGAATCCTCTGGTGTGTGGACCTTGACAGTTGAAGTTGAGGGTTGTGTTGACGCCATGTACACTGAAATACACTGGTGGCTGGGCCCGGAGGGCCAGGTGTGGCTGCTGCAGTACCTGCGGCTGTCCTCCCACGTGTTCATAGCCCTCACTGTGTCCGGTCCCTCCCACAACGGAGGGATCCCGCAGCATCTTTGGACACAGAATGACACGGGTGGTGACCTTTGAACTTTGCCCTCGGACAGTCATTCATACATACATACTGACATACATACATACATACATACAAACATACACATAGTCGCTCACGCTCGCACCCACAGGGAGTCTAGTGGTTAGGTACATGTCTATAATTAAACACTTGTACTGGCGCGCAAGCCTGCTAGTAGCGAGCTAAGTTAGCGAAGCCACAGAACAGCACTACAGGAGAACTATGATAGGACTGGACACATGAGCAAACACTCACCTCAGGTGATGCAAAACCCAGGTACTCCCAGTCCCACGTCCCCCCGGCAAAACTAGAGACAGAAGAGAACATTTAGTTTGGTATACTTAGAACCACTTAAGTAGAACTTACTGAGATTATTAACAATGTAGAGCAGTTGACACACACAGACATAAATGAATATTAAATTCATTATAAACATGCTCAATGTTCTATTATGACTTCATTTATTTAAAGTGTCAGGAATTGAATGAATAGCTGGTTATTAATTGAATTACCAAATGAAATTTTGAGTTGATTTAAAAACCCGTAAATAAACTCCCTACCAACAATCCCTTAAGGTATTACAGATTTATGCAAAGAACTCAAAGGACATTTGTTAGTTGATTCAGCTATAACCCAGTCATCATAAAAATCGTCATTGTGAACACGTGACTGGATCATTTACAGATTGAAATCACTCAAGCTAGCATAGAGGCCTGGTGAATGCTGTTTTTTTAATACCACACCAAACACCCCCTCACATGCTCAATTGGGTGTCAGGATGCTTAAGGAAGGATGGAGCAGGAGGCCCCTACCTCCTGCGTGGGGCCTCTGGCGAGTCGTTGGGGGCCACACCCCGCGCCACAGAGGCCAGAAACTCGCGCCTCTTCTGCTGCACCAGGCAGGCGGCACTGATGATTTTGTGACGAGGGGTGCGGAGGTAAGGTCTGTTGACTTTCTGAGCGAGGTCTTCCGTTACCATCTCCAGATCGGTCTGAACCAGGATGACAGAGGGAAGGAAAAAATGGAGAGAGGGATGAACAGAGGGATGAAGATGGAGGGGAAGAGACTGCAGTCCTATAACTGTACTGTTCCTTGCTCTTTTAATGGCTCGATAACTACCTATAAACTCTTCAGAGAGCCTACAAAGCTTGGCTCTCTGAGGACCAACAATACTGTTTCCAGTCCAGTCCAGGTCAATGTCAGGTCAGTAAGTGGAGCAGGGTCAGTATCACAGATCAGCATACAGATGCTAACATTGTAAGGGAAATAACCAACAAGAACAGACTTGGCTTGGTGTGTTCCTTTAACAACAAAGTACAGAGCAGTAAGAAGTTCTGCCTCAGACAGGAAGTTATGATTTTGATCCTTGGGCTCCAATGCATCTCCTCAGGAAACCTCCAGCAAAACAATACAAGCATCATAAATATTCAGAATCAGCTATGTAAATATTTTAGTGTACACGTGTCACTGGACATAAATGGAGACTGGCTCATTTTCCCCTAGACACTTCTGGGAAAAGGTTTTTTAGGTTTTACGAACCTGCATAAGTTCAAATATTTCTTTCTTTGTGCTTTTGGGTTCTAGAAAGAAACCGTATGGATAAGAGCACTTGAGTATGCGCCTAGTCTTGAGGAGTTCCTGTACGCCGTCTTCAATGAAAGTAGTGTCTGGAGGAGAGCCCTCTCCTGAAACACACACACACACACACAATCAGGACAAAGGTTATCTGAAACGGTTTAACGGTTAACTACTGAATGTTCTGGGTCAATAAAGCGTCAGCACATTCAGTACATGTGCAACAACCAAGTCCATAGAAAATGTGTATTTATTACACTCTGATACACTAGTAGCCTCCAAATTGTGCCCTAGAGCAAACCTTTGGGGGAACTGATGGAATTGATAGTTGACAAATATAAATTGCTTTGGATAAAAGCATCTGCTAAATGCATAAATGTCAATGTAAATAATACATTCATGTCTGAAATGCTAATTATATAGTGAATGTGAGGTTGTTCTAGACCTTTCTTAGGAAACACGTGACAACTCTACTGTCTGCATTGACCTGTTCTGTGTAACCCTTTTGTTGCTGTTTAGTGTCAAGAGTTTCAAAATATTTGCCTTTGGACATAATAAAGCAGACATTTTGCTGACCTATGTGTCTGACACTTACTTCCCATGAACACACGGCTCAGTTGTTCCATCTTCTCTTTGGCTGTTTTAAGGAGTCGCTGTTCCAGCTATGATCAGAGAGCAAGTTACATGTTAACTCTAAGGAGATCTCTAGAGCATGGCCAGAACTCTTTTAAGTATGAAACAGCCCAAATATCTGCCATTCATGAAATGCTTTGATGCAAGTTATATATTGATTAAATCTTACATTAATTATCTACTCAAATATTTTATTTACAGAAGGAACATTTAAAATGTACATTTTGAACATTTTCTGTGCATGTCTTACTAAGAGTTACAGGTACATATTCTATCAAGGTTGAAATACAAGACATTTGTATTTGCCAATACATGACAAGACTTGTATTTGCCAAAGCGCACTCACTTGGTAACTGTGTTCATGATTCTTGTAGCGTGTATAATAGTGCATGAAGCGATCGAGTTCCTGATAGCTTTTGTGCTTCTTTTCCGCCTGAGAAAAAAAAGACAAAAGGGGTTCTTTTGTATCAATGCGTAAAATGCTATCAGTCTCTCTTTCTGTCTCTCTCTCTCTCACACTCACACAACACACACTCGAAATATCTATAAAAGCACATTCAGCTTGAGCGTCTACTAAAACAAATGGGCCTGTACCCCGCCACCCCCACCAAAAGATCAGAGACATGTGATGATAGAAAGCTTTTTCGCAGACAGTCTGTAAAAAAAATACTGCCTCAAGAAGAGAATGGGTCTAAAAACAGCCCATTTCTGGAAGAAAAGGTCCCTCCTCACATTGTGTGACAGAGACAAAGGCTGGCGTGTTCCCTGCTGGTTTCCTGCTGGTTTTGTTGGCGAAAAAAAAACCATGACCCAGCAAGGTGTCACTGACAGATTAAAAACACACCACGTCTCTAAAAAAGGCCTATGAAACAGGTACAGCATGTCCTGTTTCAAACAAGGTTTGGTCTTGGTCTGTGTGTGTGTATGTACGTATGTATGGGAACAAGAGTATTATAGGCTTGGACAATGGCCATCAAAGAACTCCCGGGCAAAGGAATCGGCCAGCAGTCCTGCAGTTATTTTGTCATGCAGACCAGATTTCTAGAACCTTCTTTTTGCTTTCTTGAGATAAATATTTCAGAAGGTAAGCCTTGAAACAGGGTCCGTGGAGAAAAGACAGGCATGCATGCCAATCAAGTATACATGTGTGCATGTGTGTGCAGTCAAAACAGTAGTTGTCATTCCACAGCTGTCTCTGTGTGTGAGAGTGAGAGTGAGAGTGTGCGAGTGTGTGTGTGTGTGTACCTCCACGGTCATTTCCTTGGACTGCTCCTCCACCTGCTGAATGACCTCGTAGCGCGTGCAGCGGTAGTATCCACCTGTGGAGGAGCTGTGCTTCTTCCACTCCTCCAGACAGATCCAGCAGAAGTCATACTTACACTACACACACACACACACACACAGAGACAACCACACCAGTCAACAAGGGATTGCCAACTTCATTATTTGAGACCAGATCAAATTGGTATTGTTTGTTAGACGGAACGTGCAGAGTTAATCAACCCCTCACCCTGTTGCTCAAGGTTGCCGAGTGCTGTCGGTAGGAGCAAGCATTAGAAAATTTTGTATAACACTGGGCTAATTTGTGAGCCAGCAGCTAACGCTAACTGAATGGGGCACAGTCTTTTGACCACCCTTTTCCATGGTATTCAAAGCCTATTGCCATACCATCACCAACACCAAGTTTTCAACTCAGCTTGGATTGAAATTTAAGTGGGGTGTGTGTGTGTGAGAGAGAGAGTGTGTGTGAGCATACATTTCTGTGTGTTTGTGATTTAGAGACAGGCACTGCACCATGCTCAATAATTGTTTTTAAATAAATAATGACCTCAGAAGATTTTTTTAGAAAGTAATAGACAAACGGACTGGCATTGCAGTGAAACACATGGGGCTTAGGGACTGCAAAGGAAGATTCAAGACTTTTGAATTTGAATCAGGTCAACCTTATGTAGTTCTGTTACATTTTTAATTATAATAATTTAGGATAAATCATCCTCCTTAATTATCATTATCATCATCATTATACTTTCATAAGAAAATATATTTGGCCTATGTCTTTATTATCTCATGATAAAAAACATGCCAGATAAAAAAGAAATCATGATGGTTGGGTATTCTATGGCCTAAGAAAGTTTGATTGCATTTTATCCATTATAGCTTTATTAGTACTGAACTGTTCACATTGACCAACTGAAGAAGAATGTGCCACCTCGTTTGTGAGTTCTTCCAGGCCACACGTGTAGAACCCATGCTCTGTGCATTCCTTGACCAGTTTTATTGATATGAAAGGCAAAAACGCATAATTTTGGGTAGAGACAGTGCAGTCATTTGCTGTGATTTCAAAACAGGACTGTTCAAGAATATCTCACCATGCGGATAAACACATTATTGCCATCATTTAATTCCTAAAGTTTTCATTTAAGTCCTACTGTCCTACTTTAAGTCCTACTGTTTATTTTGATAGTTTGTCAAGTTCATGAGCTACACAGGACTATGCAGCTTAAATTTATTATGTGATATAAGTGGATTCTCTTGCAAACCATTATCACGGTGTTTTGAGATGAACATCACTGGAAAGCTTAAAATGCAAAGTTGTACGCAACAAAGCTCATTACATTAGATGCGCTTAGGCGTTTGCTGAATTTTTGGGGGTTTTAAATTGACTGCACCTGTTTGAACCTGTGTGCGCTCGGGAGGGGAAGTGCCATAGAGGAGTGCCTTTGTGTCTAAATTGTGTGTGCTATTATTACCAGTTATGTGAGACGACGTGTAGACCTGTAAAACGTGGTCTTCATAGTAATATTATTATAGGCTACTTCAACTTCAAGACGAAAAGTTAGTGTGAGGAAAGTCATGTGCGGTGAGACAGCATGTGAGACTCGTCAATTACATATGTCTCAATGTTCAATCTGTGACACTTAAGAGCCTTTACTGATTTTGATATACTTTTGATAGACTGAAAAATGCTCGGTATTCTAACAGCATCATGAACACCACCATTGGCTGCGTCATGGATATTACAGAACTCCTTCCTGGATTTTCTAATCCTATTGTGGACAAACATGGTCACTAGAGTGTATGTGTCTGTGTGTGTGTGTGTGTGTGTGTGTGTGTGTGTGTGTGTGTGTGTGTGTGTGTGTGTGTGTGTGGTTCTGTCAGGTGACACTCGGCCTTCTCCTTCCCAGCATGATCTAATCAATACATGACAGGCCACCAAGTGCCCCGTTGCCTAGCAACAGGCAGAGTTTGTTTGTATCTTCAGGTAACAAGAGGTTAAGAGCTCAAAGCTTGCCTGTGAGTCTTCCCATCTCACTTTCTGTGTGTGACTGTGTGTGTGTTTGTATAAGTGTATGTGTCTCAGCCTGTTGATGCTTGGGTCTACTCTGAACTTGCCTCACCTCAAATTTCCTGGTAACACTATCACACCTTATACCTCCCTACAGTTTACAAAGAAAATTCTATTGTTTTTACTGCGAAAAATCCCCTAAATCTGAGTTCAAGATAGCGTTTAATGATTACTCATCTCCTTGACCATGATCTCCCTTCCCATCAAAACACAGAAATAATTAACTCACCACGTGAGATCATACAAAACAGCAACAGCAGACAGTTTCAAAACAGCTCTGCAAAGCTTCATTTCCTCCTCCTCATCACCCCCCACAGCAACACCCAATTCAGCCCAGCAATCAGTTCTTGTGGTATTTATAAACAGTTTGCACACAGATGCTGTGAGCATAGTGCATAAGGGGTGGGCGGGTGGTGTGTGTGTGTGTGTGTGTGTGTGTGTATATGTGTGTGTGTGTGTGTGTTAAGGGCACATTGTGAATGATTGGGGGGGCCGTGACCGTGCCGTCACTCAGCGGCCGTGTTTAAGCCTTCATTAGGGAAATGAGTGCTGTTTGGCCAGGCGCTCCGTGAGCGGCCTACGCAGTGGGGCTTTTTATCTCAGCACCTGCCTCTGACGTCATAGAGCCCTTCAACAGCACAACAAGCACAACCCGCCAGCCATCCAGCCAGCCAGCCAGCCAGCCCGCCAGCCAGCCAGCCATCCAGCCATCCACTGCCCCCAGCAGCAAGCTGCTGCCACCGTCGCCTGCACCACCACTCCTGCCACTCTTGCTCCCTGAGCCTACGCTGTTTCCTCAGGAGTCATGGCAACTGTACATACACACACTGACTAAACAGAAAATGCACTCAGCCAGACTCAATAAACACTTACAATATAATACACACACCCACAGAGCATAAATACTGCACATTACCACAGACAGACATGCAAAAATCACTCATTCACATATATAGGGATATATAGAGAGCACATACCATATATTCATATGGAATACACATGATACTCACACACCTATGACATATTGCTTCAGTTGGACCAGACAAGACTATGATTAACTGTTATTCAGATAAATCTTATAAAATATCCTCATAAGTTTATAAGATATGCCTGAAGTCCTTGATAGTGCTACTAAAATGGTTACAAGGAAGTCAACAGAACATCCCAGTTGATAATACATTACAGAATTGTCCAGATTGACCACTGATCCAAGCTATGACTGCACTAAATTGCAAGACTGGGCTCATCCACCCGCCTCCCTCTCCACACACACACACCCTCCCAAACATACACACACACCCCTCCCAAACACACACCTTGGCACACTGCATGTGATTGCAGCCTTCATTTTTCTGGATGGGCGACTTGCAGTTGGCACAAGGTTTGGAGTTGGTGAGTAACCACAGGCAGTTGGCAGCATCTTCGTAAGCTTCGCTTACGCCAGCCACTTTTTTCAGAATGAAAGAACGAGACATGGAATGAGAGAATGACACAGAGAGAGCGAGAAAGGGGAGACAGAGGTTAACCTTGTCACAGGCATATTAACTAGTCCATTGAGAGTCTATCAAGAGCAAAGGGTACGTCTGGGAAGTCTAGAGAGATTGAATATAAACATAACTTCCATCTGCTTCAGATCATTCTGAGAGATCTTAAATGCCTAAGTGCTCTAATAAAATATTTAAGTCAGGCACTTAAAATCAAGATCCTAGAATACATTCCATCGCTTCTGGCTTCATCACAACGTGTTTCTACAGCTCACAGTATAAATAAATAAATAAATACTAATACAATTCCTGGAGTCCCCTGTGCACTCACATTCTTCTGGCTTCATTTCGGTGACTTTCTGCAGCCACATCTTCCACGTCTCACAGTCACACGGTTCGTGGGCCTCACCCAGACACTCCCTGGAGAGAGGGAGGGAGACAGAGAGAGAGAAGGAGGGGAGAACCACAAGCAGGAATGAGGGTCAGACGGGGGAGAATGTGAACCATGTCCTGGGAGAAATCACTGAGCTGCTAAGTCAACAAGTTAAGGAAACAATTACTGCTAAGACAGAATGTAAGCCAATAGCAGCTAAAGACTAGGCAGGCAACGTATTAATGGTATTTACATTGCAGATTTACATTTACAACATACATATGTGTACATTCACTAAATGGCATTGCTTTGAACTGAACAGCCGTGTTGCCTTGGAGATCAACAGTATGTGGTTAGTCTTTCCGCACCAGCAGAAGAGGTGGCCCTTCCCACAATCCACGGCGGGGGCTCTCAACAGTGGGAAGCTGAGGGGGTCCGAGGAGGCAGGGCTGGGCCTGGTGAGACGCACCGCCCGCTCACAGCGGGCCACAGGGCACCAACGGATGGCAGGGTTATTATCTACAAACGCCTGGGGGCACACGCAGAGGACGCCATGAGGAGAGGAGGAGAGGGGGGTTGTGGTGGCCACACAAATAAGGTCATCAATATAAACTAATGACTAGACTGCATATTAATCACAACAATGGTTACAAATGATGAATTCTAAAAAGCTTCCACCTAAAGAACATCAAAGACTCAAGAGCAAGCACTTATGTTATCCAGTTTCATGGTTTCCCAGTGTCTTAAAGTGAAACATCTGAGTTGAAGCTATTAAGAGTCTTTTATGCCACGGGCATAAAATCATAATTACATCGGTAGCTGGATTTTTAAGTTCGAGAGCCAAGCCAAATGAGAGTACCAGTGCCACTTGTCCAGAAGCACACAAATCACTAGTTTCAAATTACTAAAAAGGCTTGACATAGCATGATATTTTGGTCGTAGCATAATCAGAGTCGCTACAGCGCACTGACCTAGGCTTTGACAAGCTCTGTGGACACTAATGGTGTTGTCAATCCACGAGTTCACGTGTAGGGATTCTGATAATGCTACAACTGAAGTGCCATCCTATGTCAAGCCTTTTTAGTAGTTTAATGATAGTGATTGGGATGCATCTGGCTAGGTGGCACCATTGAAACCCATTGTAGGCTGCTATCACAAACGCCGGTCAAACCCAGCTACCGACGTCATTTTGCTTTTGAAAGGAAGTTTGACTTGTGTACATGATCATGTACATGAAAAAGAGCCTTATTAGCTTCAGCGCTGGTCTTTCACTTTTAAACATGAATAGCCTGTACGTATGTACATAAAAATTTCACTGCATGTCTGAAAGCTTTTCTATGTATAGGATACAATAAATCCTTGAATTCTTGAAGATATTGCTGTATCTTATACAGTTGTTCCCTGGCGTAGTACATGTATCAAACGTGACACCATGATAATCTTTCATAGCCACTACGGTTAGCCAATGAGGATCCTGAGTCATACCTTGATATCAAACTGGAGGTAGCGTTTATCCATCTCCCTGGAAACCACACTCTCTATGACCTCCACTGGAACCAGCTGAAAGCAGTCATAGGCTGGGCAGAAGATGTTATGTGCCTCCCCCTCCTGGATCTTCAGGTTCAAGAACCTGTCAGCGACAAAGAGATGACATTAAAGACCACTCTTCAGTCTTTAGCCCTACTGCCCTATTGAAAACATATAGAATTCCTATAATGTAGAATAGAATATGTAAGAACTGTGCACTATAAATAATTATAATTTATATGAAGCCAAGTCACTTTTTTCATGTAGGAAGATTAGAAGACTTATTCCCAAAACATTGGGAGACAATTCCCCTAACTCCCCCCCTGACTCTGGCATTGGCTAGGTGAGTATCTGCAATGACAGAACCAGCCTGACATGTCCCTGGATAAACCCCTGGATTTTCGGCTTGCTGCTCTGCCTTCATCCAGTGAGCCCTTATGTAATGTGACGTAGGTGACGTAGTTTGGGAAGAAAACAGGAGTGACAGTAAGGAGGAAAGATGGAAGTGCACACAAAAATTTGTGGAAACAAATGATCTTGCTCCACAAACCACAAACAACTTTTATTATTTTAGCCAAGGCAAGTGGCCATACTTAGCCTGCAGTAATTGGAGACAACAGCAATGCAATAAACTGTAGTAAGTCTACTTCTGCACTTCTGTGTAAAAAAAAAAAAAACTGGAAAGTGTTAGGTTGTGACACGCCGCCTTTTTTAGAGTACTTGTCTATTTTAATGTCTATTTTAATGTTGCATAGGCCAAGGTTGACGTAAGGCTCCAGCAGGTGCAGAGCCTTGAAAACGCCTGCAAAAAAACAACACTATAATTTCTAGGTCACATTCCTGCTCTTTAGAGGAAATTGGGTGTCTGCACCAACAAGAGAGCTACCAGACCAGAGGCTGAAGACAGAGCTTGCAAGGACTTTGCAGTGATTTTAATGATTTTTAATGTTTTTTTTTTATGATAATGAGACTTTATTTGTATTACTGATTCATCACCAGTGCTTTCTAGCTCTGTGTTTTCCTCTTCGTCTGTAACCATGCCAACAGCTTGGTAAGCATTCTTACCCTCACACTATAATTATATCAGCAGTGAGTTGATTTAATGTCTGTCATAAACACTAAAATATTTTTTGTCCATTTTCAAGGTGAGGTTGTCCCTTTGTACTTTGGTCTTCATGACTAAATCTGTGTTAGCCCTTCCCTTCCCTTCCTTACCCTTCCCAGCATGCTCGGCAGAACTCGTGTTCACAGGGCATGTCCACGGGGTCCTCGAACACAGAGATGCTGCACATGCAAATACCACACTAAAAGGGAAGAGACCCAGAGTTTTAGAACACAAGCAGCCATAACACACGCCCAACGTTGCAGGTCATTTAAGTGTGTGTGTGTATCAGCATGAATCCATTTATCAGTGGGACTGATGCATAATTCTAAAACACACACGCAGTTCTGATACACACGACACGCTTTCTCACGTTTCCTTTTCAGAAACACACTCTACTCGCAAATGACAGAATCTGTCATTTCTAGTTGCCTCAACATTTGACATATGCTTGCACACCTGCAGTAAATTACAGAAGCCTAATAACTCATCAGCTAGACAAATCATTAGTGCACGGTGACACAAAGTACACATGAGCCAATTCAAAACCATGATTAATCCCATGACAGGGACTCATAAATATCCTTGTCTGTGGCATGGACCACTGACCAGAGGGAGGCCGTCCTCGGCCGGGGAGAGGCTGATCTCATCGGGCGAGGTGACGGAGGAGCGGGTGGTGCGCGGGGTGCGGGGGGAGGGCAACGTGTCCCAGGCGTTGTAGCCACTAGGTGGCGGCGTGGGCATCTGGACCCCCGAGCGCTGGCAGCAGTCTTCCGCGTTGGACATCCAGGCTTCCAGAAGCTTCTCCCGATCCCAGTCTGGACCACAGACACAGATGGGATGAGAAGATGAACAGAGATGAAGAACCGCATACACCTCCTTTTTACACGCACAGGTTTTATTATCAGGTTATTGCACCGCATTGCGCATTCTTGCACAGACATCTGCTTTAAAAATTCAGCAGAGATGTTAGCAGCTGAGGAGTCCAGGGGTTTGAACAAGTCCAACATATATCGAGCTGCACTGGGGCAGATCTGTGCCAAACCTTTGGCAAATTCAAGAGTTTGCTCTGGCATGCTAAGTGTCTCCGGTATGCTATGTGGCTACATGATGTGGCTACATGTTTGTCATGTATTGCAAGAGTCCCCAGGCATAGTCAAGGGCTCTGGTATATTAGGTGTGGTTACATGTCCAGCATATTTAGCACGTATTTTAGCATGTTTGGCATTTCTGCCATGACTTGTGCTTCTGACACATTTAGGGCAGTAGCACGATGAAAATGACTAATGTGGTGTTCAGGTGCTATAGTGGCACATCCGGCTGTTCAGGTGTTTTGACAGGTGGTGACATGTTTAAGGTGCTGGCCGGTATCGCGGCGGCGTACCGTGCGCTCGCAGCAGGGCTTCTGCCGTGAAGAGCGGCGCCTGCAGCATGTCCGCCGTCTCCACGATCAGCATGTCCTTCAGGCGACGCAGGTCCTGCAGCTTCAAGCCCTCATAAGGCTGGGGAATGGAGAGTAGAAGAAAGACGGGATTATAATTTAGAGGGTAGCAAAAGGGAGGTGCACACCATTTCTAAAGAAAACGTTTGAAGGGATTGAGAGAGAGAAAAGGGAGAAGAGTGTTTATTACAGTTAAGAAATAATGGTGGAGAGAGAGAGAAAGGGAGGAAGCTGACCAGGACGGCTGGTGTGTTAAAGACATTATGACACAGTGGCGTCACCATGTTGTGCGCACACACACGTGAACTCCCTACCCACCTCAGAGCGCTGAGCCACACACACACACACACACACACACACACACACACACACACACACACACACACACACACACACACAGACACACACAGACACACACACACATACATACATGCAAATGGCTGGCCAAAATCCCCTTGTCTCCATCTGCAACTTAAAGGTCTCCCTGTCACCATGACTAACACACACTGACCTTCCCCCATCCTCTCAGAGCAGATGACATGACACCCACCAACTGCCTCAGAGGTAACACACACCCTTTACAAGACCATCAACCTACCCATTTACAGAAGCCATGTTACTAATCTCTCATCGAACCTCCCCATGAGTGTATTTTCTTGGAACTGAAGGTTTGTCAAAGTCGTTTCTCAGTGTCACTGTCCCCTCATCAGTACAGCCTTCACTTAAACATAATGAAAGCTCTCGTGTGTCTGAGCTGGTTTGAAGGTATTTGAACTGAGATCAACGATGGGTGTTTGCCTAATGACCTCTCCCTACCTTACACTCCATCATAAAATCACACCCTTCTCATTTCTTCTTCTCCTTGTTCTCTTCTGTATCACCCCATCTCTCTCTGATGACACCCCGTCTCCCAGCTCCCTCCCTTTCTTCTCCTGTCTTTTATTTCTAATCTATTAAAGATGACCTGCTGTTACAGATCGAAAGTTGTGACGACCCACAGACATCTGTCTGAGAGACAACGCCTCAGTCTTGATCTGGATGTTTAAAGAGAGTCTGTATCCCCCCACCCCACCCATGTCCCCATGTGCTTCCACTGTGAGGCACTATGATAAAAAACACACCCTGAGTCTTGCCGCCTTTTTTTAACAGACAGCACTGGCGAGACTTTGAAACAATATCACAGCACTTGAAAGTCTTACTCCTTCAAGCATGTCCACAATCTATTCAATCCAAAATAGATACTAGATTGGATATAGGTGCACGTGTGTGTGTGTGTGAAAGAGGGAGGGAGGGTGAGGGGAGAGAGTGAGAGTAAGAGTGAGAGTTAGAGTTAGAGTGAGAGAGGGAGAGAGAAAGAGAAAGAGAGACAGAGAGAGAGTCTTGTAGAAAGAAAGCGACTTTTGGTAGTGAGGTTCTTGCCGCTTCACTGGTAAAGCCATTTTCATTTTTTTTTACGTTCCATTCTCACTGAACTCCCTATATAAAGCTAAGCCTTCACCAAGCTCCTACACAGTGTTCATGTGGCCAACCAGAAGAACTTTCAGAAGGCCAGCACATTTAAATGCTGCTGTGAAGCAGGCAGGGCTGGGGGAGTTCTGGAGGGGTGTACCTCCCGGCGGTCCAGCGCGGCGTACTCTGCCTCGATGTCCTGGGCACCGGGGTCCTGAGAGAAGACCATCTGGGACTCCAGACTGAGCGCCAGCTCCTTGTGCTGCTGCCGCTCCGCACAGTCGCACGGCGTCTCGCGCTCCTCGTTCTCAACAAACAGGTCCGCACCATTCTTCACAAGCAGCTGACACACACACAAACACACACGCACACACAAACACACACAGAGAAAATGAATGTGAAATGAATTTCTACTCAATGCATTCAATTTCCTCTCAACAGGATAACAAGGAGGTAAAGTGGTAGAGGTAATTCTAAACTCTAAAACCAGATGACAGCATTGGATTAGTGGCCATTTGGCTAAGTGGCTAAGTGCCCAAGTGGCGTTCCTGCAAAATGTGTCCAGTTATAAAGCTGAGTTTGGCCAAACACCATACCTGTCCTGGATATCTGCCAATGCCTGACCATGCAAGTGAATAATGGTGAAAAACTATTAGATAATAGTTTTTACATTAGATAAATGAAAAAAACCAACTCAATAGATAGGTCTGCAGGAATAAATAGTAAAACAGCAACTCTGACCAACTGACCTCTCCACCCTAAGCCAAACCCTTTCTGGCCTGTGACTGTTCCTGGAACAGATTTCTCCTCCTGTGATAACAGTTTTCCACCAAATTCCAAGGCCATTAAGCAAAGGCTTAGCCCACAGTGGAAAGATCCAACCCACCAGCACAATGCTAGGCCCGTTCAGCTGACACATTCCACAAGAGCCACTCATGGACAGCAAAGCCTGTTTCACAAGTCATTTGTTTTGAATAAGAACTTTAAAAAAAAAAAGTTTTTTGACCTTTTTGAACCCCCCCCCCTTTCTCCAAATGTAGCCATTTCTGGGAAATGCAAAAGCTCTCAGTATGGAGTGTGAATCTAACACACGCCTCCTCGGCTGCAACAGAGATGCTTAGCTGGACGTTTCTTTCGCACCTACAACATGCAAAGTCTGCCCACCTTATCTTAACAGGGAATAAATCAGAATCTGAAAGTATCAAATAGGTCCTACAAATGAGCAAAACATCTACTTGCTTTTTCATGCAAATGCCCCACTCAATAAGGAATGTCAACTCAACAAACAAACAAATCAACTGCTAACTTGAATCTTCACATAGGTGTTTAAATGATATTTTCACGCACAGCCTTGACCTTTGACCCTGCCGTCCTCCTCACCTCCACACAGGTCTTCATGCCCCCGGCAGCGGCGTAGTGTAGGCATGTGCTCTTGCGGTTGTCGGCGGCGTTGACATCAGCCCGCTCGTACTCGCCAGCGGCCAGCTTGGCGCCGGTCCACTTGAGCGCCATCTGCAGGCATTCGGCGCGGCGCTGCTCGTCCTGGAGCGGGCGCAGGAGCCGCGGCTGCAGAGCCCCCTCAGCCAGCAGGATCTGGGGACCCATGCACAGCAGGTGGAGTGACGTCTCGTTGTGCACGTTGCGCTTGTTGGGGTTGCCGTCCTTGGAGAAGAGAAAAGACCTGCACCAGAGATGGAGGGAAGACGAAAGAGGGTGGAGAAGCGAAGGAAGGAAGGAAGGAAGGAAGGATAGAGGAGGGACAGAGATGTTATTAAGTTGGAACAAAGAGCAAAAAAGCGTGTTCATGTTCACAATACCAGCAGAGAAATGCCGGCAGGCAAATAAAATAGATTGGATTCTGTGAACAAAATGCCATGACGCAATTTAAGGAGCCAGTCTCATTTACTTTAGGATGAGGTTTGCCCACAATGTCTAGAGTGCATTTCAAAGTGTATGTGTCTGATGCTGAATTCCCGCAAGACAAGGGTAATTAACAATCTGTAATGCTACAGTACACTGTGCCGACCACAGGCATGAAGCTTAAAAAGGAAAAGATAAACAATGCAAATGATCTTTCTTGGCCAGTTCAGCTGAGTCACACTTGGCAGATGTCACCAGCACCTGAAGGGTTAACCCCACCCCACCCCCGGCTGCTGGGAAATTTCAAGGATATTTTCAGAACCAGGAGCCGTGGCCCTTATCTCAATATTTCATTATGTGCGCTGGTGCATTAGGGAGACAGTGTATCGGCATTAGCACCCCAAGTACTGCAACTCCTCTGCCCCCTGCCCCCTTCTCTGCACAGGCTCAATGTGTGAAAGAAAGAGAGTAAGAGACATTGGGAGACAGCTGAAATAGCAGTGGCCAAAATGTCATTTTTGGTTAGGCGGTACATTGAAGCATGGCGAGGAATGAAAAGGGAGCGACAGGGCTTTAGCTGACACCTTTGATGAGAAAGCAGTGGCTGCTTTTTTTTTATTATTTTATTTCATGCCTCAGCAATAAAGGTCTCCTTTCAGACGTTGCTGCCAGCCTGAATGGAGATACCAGGAGAGTGACTCAGCGATTTTGTTCCAGGAAAGTCAAAAGGAACGGCAGCAGAGGCAGGAGCAAATGGAGCCGACTGGAAGCTTATTGGTTAACGTAACCCTAACCAGCCAGCTCGATAATTCCACTGAGCGCTGTCAGCAATACACCGACGCAGACACACATACGTGCGCGAACACACACACACAGAAAGAGAGAGGCCCCCTCTGTTTTCCAGTGAATCCTGATGAACAGGTTGTACAAAAAAAAGCAACACCGTCTGTCTTGAAATAACTTGCCTCCTAGACAGAGACACACTGTGCACCTCATAACCATCAACAATCAAAACACCCAACGCAATCTCCAAACGGACACACTCTGTCTTTTCCCAGAAAGCTTTTAAGCCTTCTAGAGGAAGATATTTATAAAATTCCCCTCCATGGGCTAGTCCCCTTCTTTCTCTCTCTCTCTCTCCCTTCTCCCCCTTTGTCTGTTTTTCACACTGATAGCAATGATATAAACCAGAGAACAGTTATGTTCAATACAGCTCTGTCCACACACAAACACAAACACACACACACACATCCCTTGAGCTGTTAGTGTAATGGATGGCAGGGGCCAGGAGAAGGCTTGGTAATTATGCCCCCTACCCTCTGGTTTAGGGCACTATCATTAAGGGAAGATGGGGAATAGAGGAGCACAATGGCTCAGGAGGGGGGTCCAGCTGGCCGTGGGGGTAATTGCCCAGAGACGCCGGAGTCAAAGTCAAGAGACTCCCTTTCTCTGCGGCTCCATTTTTTCTCTTTCCATTCTGTGTGTTCTCCCTCTCTCTCTCTCTCCATTTCATCATTAAATCATTGTGTTTCCTGTTCTAAAAACTATTTCACTTTCTCTTGTTTCTATAGTACCCTCTCTCTCTCTCCACACACACACACACACACACACACACTTCAGTTGTCATGAACGACATAGAAAGCTGGTCCCCTGTTTGAGCATGTCAGGAGAGCATATTCCATACCAGGCATACCTGCTTTAGAATCAGCACTGAGAAAAAATGCCATTTGTACGCATTCAACATTCACACAGAGACAGAAAGAGCGACAGAGAGGACAGAGAGGGTGAGAGGAAAGGTGGGGGGCAGAGAGAGAGAGAGAGAGAGAAACCCTGTGTGTTCTACTTTAGTGCTCCGACCCGACCTGCCTGTTTTACTTCTTCAGGGTCACCTCACACTGAACCGAAGGCCTGTCCAGCTAGTTAAACATTAACCCACAAGCAGATTACTTCCTCATGGCTGCGCTACACCTCAGTATAAGCTGCATCCATCAGAAACATAAATGTGGGTCATTCTGTTTCCACGCCCGCCCCCCTACCCCCCCAAATACTCTTTAAAGCCCAAAGAGCCTCACAGCCACTTAAAGCCATTTGTTCTTAGCAGCACACGTAACGGAACAGACACTCCATATGCTGACACACCATAGAGCCTATGTACCTAGTGTTCCCCTCATCCGCCTCCCTGGTCTCACATCCTCCGCTGTTAAAAGTTGGCTTTCATAAGAGAAGCTTTGATTCCTGTCCAAATGCTCTGGCGAGCGCTGCAATGACCATTAAGTAAGAAAATATGATAAATTACAGTAATGTGATTAACTTCACACAAAGAACTGACTGTGAGAACTCCTTGCAGCCTTTAGCTTGAAAAAGCCCCTTGGGTGAAGCCACCACAGCAGTATACATTTAGCCGTCATCCCGGCATTCTGTGACGACAAATCAAATGTTCTTTAATTCAAATGGGGGGTAGTTTTTATATGCGCCGACAGCCGAGTGAGATGGGCTGCACACTGTCAACAAGTAAAATCTGACTTACAGAAACCATTTACACACAATTCACACAGCTGAACGACACATTGAATGCATGCTTGTATTCGTATATATATGTGTGTGTGTGTGTGTGTGTGTGTGTGTGTGTGTGTGTGTGCATTCACTATTGAGTGCATGAAATGGTCAGTGGTTTTGACTGAGCTGGGGTTTCCCAGTTTTGGTGGAGCCGCCATGGAGTGAAATGGTTCAACCACCAAGTTAGCAACAACATTTTTAGAAACCCGGCCTTGGTAAGCTGAGCTAACCAGACAAAAATTTGACAGCTGAGGAAACTCAACTTAAAAAGGCGTCACTTCCCAGAAGAGTCTCACCTGATGAGGCGCGTCATGGCATGCCGAGAGGCGTAGTGCAGCGGCGTGTTGTGCTGGTAGGGCTCGCCGTAGGACGCGTTGGGGTCCAGAGACTCCTTGAACTGCGGGTTGCTCTCGTGCAGTTGCCACGCCAGACTCTCGTCGCCGCTCATCAGCGCCTTGCGGAACTTGGTGGCCGTGTTCCCCATCTTGCACACTCTTTGTCTTGCTCACACCCCTGCTGCACGCACGCACGTACGTACGCACACACACACACACACACACACACACGCACGCACTCACTCCCCTCTCGTTCTCCCTCCTCTTGCTTGCTCACTCTCGACAAGCCCCCCGAGCCACTCGCTGCCGAGTTGCACTCACCTGCCCTCCACCAGGGTCAACAGCACACTGCAGGTCCTGCACAGACAGATAGACAGACAGACACAGTTAGCATACGTGGCCAAATGAGGTCACACTGGTTCCGGTGTTCTATTGCTTTTACCCACTGAACCACAACTGCTGGTATGACTACAAACACTGCATGCGGCATCACAATAAAGCTTATTACATAGGCTCTGACTTCCATGCTCCATAAATATGGGTGTCATTCCATGGGAGTGTACAGTACTCCTAAATCATTTAGAGTTCAGAGTCTAATTAAATGTGTTTAGTATACCAAATAGCCTCACTGACCTGGCAAAACCTGCAGAGGACAGCAATCTAAACATACTGTCGATGACGACAACCCCTTCAGACAATGACACTGGCTCAAACTCAATAATAATAAGAAGAATGAATAGCTGTGCTTACAGAGGCTGTCTAAATAAAGAGAAAATGTGAGTTTTAGTTAAACAATTTGGACAAATCTCCTTCTTGTAAATGCATTAACAACCCATGCATTAGCCATTTCTATGGATAGGTAGACAATAGGCCAGGGCTAGCCAGACATCATGCCCCCCCCCGGCCCACACTTCATCCTTTTTCTTTCTATTATCACTCCAAATCTGACCGTTCCATTCGGCAAGTCGTAGGAAGGAACAGAGTCAATAATGATGATGATGATGTAAGTCCACTCAGCTCTCCTCCGCCAGAGGACCTGTGTTCTGCCAGAAGTCTGCACTCAGACTAACAGTCTAATTACCATCAGAGAGATCCAATGGCAACCTCTGATTTCATGCCAAGGGGGGCAAGATATACTGTCGGCAGACATCTGGTCAAATCCTATGCTGATTTATGATTCGTCTTTGGTAAAAACCATAAGTCAAAATCTAGTGCTTTGCAAAAAGATCTCTCCCTCTCCAATACATTCCCACAAATATTCTTAACAGTAATTTGATAGTCATGGATGAATGGATGAATAGATGAATAAACAAACAAACAAGAGCCAGGGGAAATTCCATTCCAGGTACAGTTCATTCGGTAACTGAACACTTGGCACCAAGAAACTCACAGGGGCTCAGCTACACCCAAAACATTTCACAGAAACGTCCCTTTCTGTTGATGCAAGACTTCCACACTGGGTACTCACATGGGCCAGTAAGGCCACTGGAGCTCTGATGAAAATAATAATACACACAACCAAACAACACTTCAGAGACAGAGGCATTTTATGCTCCAATAAATCTACTTAAAAGCGGGGCCGACTGAGAGGAACAGGCCTGGTTTAGAGCAGGTGCATTTTGGGAGAGATGGTGAGGGGTGTGGGGCTGGGTGTTGGAGTGGGTCTGTACGTTTTTGGGTCACACAGTCTGCCCCACACATCCTTTCATGGAGGCGCAACCCTGCCCCCCATGATGCTCTTCACCTATCTGTCACTCATTCAAGTGGCCTGTGGTCATGCATGGACACTCCCATAAACAATCCTTCACCAAAAATTAGGCAGTGCTGAATGTGGGCTTTGATTACAAACACAAAGGGAAAACAATTAGGCCTACAGCAACTGGCGCCATTTTCCCTTTTTTGCCTCAATCTCAAATTACCAAAGAATGTGGCAGCATGCAAAGCAAAGGTGATTGAGCAGCTGGCAACAGTTGTTTCAACACAAAGAGCCCCGTAAGTCACCAAAACAACGTTCATAGCCACCATTCTTCCAGAACTCAAATGAACTGCCAAACGCCATTTGCATTGCAGTGAGATCAGAATTTTCATATATATATTGAACACAATGACTGCTTTCTGCCCCTGCTGGACAAGGGACATAGTCAGTGGCCTCATCACCACAAAAAGTTAACTAGAGGATGAAGTCAGTGCAGTCCATCCACAAAAGGCTGAGTCTTCCCTAGGCTACTCTGTGCCATCAATTAACCAAATCTTACGTTATATGCTCACATTCACCTGACCTATGTATGTGTGAAATGCAAGACAGGTATAAGGTCTTCTTCAGACTCAACAGAGACAGAAAATCAATGTGATGCAATGGTCTGATTTGGTCAGGCAACCTTGTCATGATATCTGTTTGTTCTGAAGAAGGTGTAAAATATAATGAGATAAACTACTCAGTAAATGAGATCAACAATGAGGTGAGATTAAATATATGACGTTAAGTATAACTAGGAAGTAAACTGATTATAGCGTTGGTTAAATGCCACATTTATATGTTCTGTACCTGGAGCATGTCATGAAGTTCTGTAAAGCGCACGCATTTGCTGTGATTTGTCACGGTAAGAAGAGAATACTGTGTTAAGATATATATCACATAAAGACAGATACAGAGTACAACCCTGCTATGGTCTCGGTTGAGCAGGCCTGACAACAACTTGCCTATGCGTAAATATGCCAGGCTGCCTCCACTTTCCCTTGTTAGAGTCTGACTCAAGCAAAATCCTTTGTACCAAAACAGATTTCACATGAGACTGGCCTAGTCGGCGTTCAATGTAACAAAAAGAAACAAGTAAACATAACAGTGCAGATGTAAAATAAGCAGGACATTACGCCTTTCTGTGTATATTTTAGTTTGGTTGAAGAGGAAGTGGGTTCTACTGATCGTCATTTTGTTTTCTTTGTTCGAATCCCTGACTCCTGAAACAAGCTACGCTGGCTAAACTCGGCAGCTAGCTCACAGTTAGCTATGAACATCATGGCAAACCAACCTAGAGAAAAACACTTGTCGCTCAGTTTACTAGCTCCTGTATAATTAAAACCTCTGCAAAATTATACAAATAGTAAAACTTGGTATTGACAAGGCAATTGCCTCCGTACAGTGGAAGGACAGTGGAACAATTATTCACTGAAATGCAATGTTACTAGCAATAGCTAGCTACATTAACGTAGTACGGTCAAGTTTTTTTTTTCTTCTCATAGCTACTACCCCCCTACCTGCTAACTCTTATTCCTTATCTCTTATACCTGCAATCATCACGTAAAGTGAAGGACAACTTTAAATCACCAAGCGTCTGTTATTGTCAGTTTTATGAAAGATGCCACAGCAAGAAACTATTAGAAACTGTTTTCCAAGTTCATGTAAGTAGCTAATAGAGCGACAGTATGCACATCCAGAGTAACGTTAACATAGCCAAGCCTCTATAGACAAGCAACAAGATTACCAGTCCGGGTAGCAAGCTTGAACTGATTGACAGGTTTTGTGTCAGCAGATCGCCCTAATGTTTTTTGGTAAAGCATTGTGACCCAAGTATATATGTATAGTTCGCTGTCAGGAATATTGTGTACGTGCTATCTGATAAAGAGGACAAGCACTGAATAATGCCAGCTAATACTACATCGTCACACGATGCCAGGCTGTAAACCATTGCAAACACACAAAATACATAAGCGGTATATGCCACATTAGCGTTTTGTAAATAACACATACACGAACGTCACTGTCACTAAAATGTACTGCAGTTATATAAACTGAGACAGAAGCAATCTAGTTAGCTGGCTGTCACCGTCTGTTTACTAAGCGAGCACAAGATTCAGCCTTCTAGCTAAAAACAGGCAGCAATACGTACCCCATCATCGATTTGCTTGGACACCGGATGGACGCATCAAAGGAATCTTTTAACAGCGCGACTTGCAACAGCCTGACATGTCAGACCCTCATAGCATCAATGTTTATTGGCCTTGAAACCAAGTGTCTGGTGGCATGAAGTACTGCGTCTGCTGAGTACTGACAGTGGAGGAACACTGTTGTCAGATCGTGCAAGCAAGGGGTGGGTAGGTGTGCGTAAAGAATTCCCCAGCTAGCAACTCTCATTTGATTGGTTTTCTGACTGTTGGCTTGGACAAAAGCACCATATCCTGTTTGAGAATGAATGTATTAATCCACAATGCAAATTCAAATTTTTCAGAAATTTGAATCACTGCTTGAATTTGTGCCCTTGCAATTAAATGAGACGAAAACACGATGGGTTTGTTTCTTGTGCCTAGAAGGATTTTGGTTGCCCAAAATTAATCTGAGGAGATGTTGATCTTTTTTACACAACATTGTACAACTACTATATTTGTAGTGAATAGAAAATAACTTTTTAACATGCATACGGTGAGATTTAGCAGGGCACGTGTATTTTGTCTGGTATTGATAATGACTCTTATTTTGACAAAATGTATCTGCACCGCTTTTGACCGGAAACCGCTCTATTGATGCTGGATTATCAAATGACAGATACCGTTTTTATGTGTTTTAGCCGCTAGTTGTTGATCTGTGTTATACTTCGAATTAAATAAATGTCTCAAAATCATTATAATTTATGTTTAGAATAAATTTTACTGTCGTAACCCGGAACTCGTATAGTGAACCAACAAAACTGACACAGAAGTAGCTAAAATAGCAAGCTAGCAGAGGTTTGCCTGAAGTTACAGTTAGCTATCTTAACGAATTAATATGGGCCTTCAAAGAAGCTGATGGAGAAGTGTTAATCTCTTTGGAAGCATTTGGAAACATGATGGTCGAGGAATGTAGCTCAACGGAAATTATGACGACACAGTGACTTTTTAGGTAAGTTGTAAATATATTTTGATGACCACAAAGTTAGCTTTGTGCTAGCCAGCTCTTCACTGTTGGACATAGTTTGCTAGCTCTCAAGTTTGCGTTCCTTTTTGGAGAGGAACGCAATGGGGAATACTATCAATATTGAATCAGTGTTGTTTCTAATTTTATTCTCTATGCTATAGTTTGTGAGAATGTTCCAATATAAAAGTGATACGCTAGCTGATGTTTATTATTTATATTGCTGTCGTTTTGATTCAACAAGTTTCTCCAACTAGACACACTGTGAATTATTTCCGGGGTGTGACTTCAACGCCTACATTAAGTCTCCTCAATAACAAGTTAGCAATGTTGTAAAATGCGCTGCAATTTTTATTTTTTGATGTATGTGTCATGATTTTAATGACTTTAAATACTTTATAAAGCAGACAACTTGTGGTTTTATTTGACGATGAGTGTGTGTGGTGTTGAAACACCAGCCTATTAAAGTATCTTAAAGTCTCAGGAAATGTAACGAGCGAAATTATTATTATTTTTATTATTAGCAGTAGCGGTAGTATTGGTGTTTTTATTCACTGATTCAGGCATGAGGCCACTGCAAGGAAAGTCTCCATCTGGCTTCAAAGAACAGCAACAAAATGGGAAACCAGGAGCTGGAAGATGTGTTTGTTGCTGTAATCCGTCCGAAAAACACTGTGAGCCTGACCTCCAAAGAATATCGTGCTAAGGCTTATGAGGTACAGTGGTCTGATCTGTGATTCTCTTCCATCTGTGGACGTATTATTTTATCTGATTTTAGAAACGAAAGTTGTCACTCAAAGGGTTGACTTTTTTGAAAACTGAAAGAATATTTACAAAGTGGCTGTGAAGGTGTGAAATTTCCAACATATACATATATTTTACCCTTTATCACTGACCTGTACATCTTTCTATTTCACGTAGATCCTTTTAATTGAGGTCCCTTTGGAAGGGAAGGAGAAGAAGAAGAAAAAAATTCTCCTTGGAACTAAGATCCAATCTAATGGAGACAAAGCCAAATCCATCCTAGATTATGTTGATGAAACCACAAAACAAATCTCTAATAACCAGGGACTGATTGGTAAACACTTTACTATCATACTTAATAACAACAAATTAAGCTCTGCAGCTGGAATGGGGAGATACATCATTCTGTATGCATAGATTATCACGTGAATCTGAATCATCTGTGGATATGCCCATTATCCCATTACAAGCCGCTAGATGAATCTTAGGCATGAATCCTAAAGAGGTTCTCCCTGCAGGCAAACGTGTGGTGCACATGAAGAAGTTCCCTCTGGATGGGGACAGAGAAGGAAAAGAGGCTTCTCTGTTTATTGTGCCAATCAACGTGAAAGGTTGGAATCACATTCACTGCATTCTTTTAATTCATTTTGAATTGTACTGGTGATGTTGTTTACATGAAATCTGATGTTGTCACAATACCTCAGAGACACTTGATTTAACAGTAAAGTCTTGGTTGCAAGTCTCACTTAAAATCTCAAAGGCATTCAGAATTTCATTTAGATTAATATAATGGATTTCAAGTGGGCTTTTAGGTTACATAAGTGCATCAGCCACAGATGAAGTGGGCACAAACATTGCCAGTTGTAAACAGGAAATACAATAACTGCCACAGGCCTGTTCTCTCCCCACTTTTCAACCACAGACAATAGCAAACCCACCTACCACCCCGGCAGTCCCAATTTTTACTGCTTGCAGGACATCATGCGCGTGTGCAGCGAGACAAGCACCCACTTTTCCTCCATCACCTCCAAGATGCTTCTGGCGCTCGACAAGTAAGTCTCCTTTCGGTTTGTTTTTCATCAGAGCTTACACATACACACACACCATACAAATACAGGTTTGCTGCAGATGAAGGTATATGATGTAGGTTCAGATTATCTTTATCTTTTGCCAGATGGTATATAACTACTTCAGGATTGCAGCTCTGTGGTTATTTTAGGACTGTGTCCAGATGACAAAAAATTTAGTACTCGACGTCAGCTAATTTTTGACCACCAAACATTTTGTTACTCAGTGATGCATTTTGTTGTGTCTAACAAAAGGCATTTCCTAGAATCATTAAATCAAAAGATTCAGGCTACCAAGTTCATCTACTTAAATTCTTTTTTGCTGCTTCCAACTTACTGAAAGAAAGCATCCAGGTTCAGCTGTGTCAATGGCTATTCATTTCAACACTTTGTTTTGAGCTGTTGAGTTGTGTTGCCAGAGCCTTTTCCTATTAGGCCATAGCAGCTTGCTTTTTCCTCTTCCTGTCATTTTGTCCTCTTCCTTTCACCACTTCTTTTTTTTCCCTCCCTTCTTCCCCTTTTTCATCTCTTCACACCTCCTTGTGTCTTGAACGCACTGCAGATGGTTGGCAGAGCAGCACACGGTGCCGCACGCCATCCCGGCGCTCTTCCGACCGGCGCCACTAGACCGCATCAAGACCAACGTGAGCAACCCGGCGTACGCGCCCGAGAGCTGGCAGAGCGACGGCCCGTTGCACATGGGCTACACGGCGCTGGAGATCAAGAGCAAGATGATGTCACTGGAGAAGGCCGACATGTGCGTCTTCAACCCCCTCTATGGCTCAGACTTGCAGTACACCAACAGGGTGAGAAGATAACAGGCCCCATCTTTTACGCTTCCTCTCTCCATCCCTCTGTTTGTCACCTCTCTATCTTTCACTCTTAGTCTCACACTCCCACGCTCTTGCATGCTCTCTCTCTCTTTCACTCACTCACTCACTCACACTGTCTCTCTCTCTCACACACACACACCCCTACTCTATATTTCCCTCTCTCAACCTCCTCTCTCTCAACCTCATTCCCCTTACCCTTTCAGTCTCTCACTCTCTTTCTCTGTCTTCCCTTCCATCTCTCTCTCTTTGTTTAATTCTCTCCCTCTCTCTCTCTCTGTTTCTTTCATCTTCGCCTTTGCCTCTCTTTCCCTTGTTCTGTTTGCCACTGGCTATTCTATGTTGGATGCCCAACTTTTTGCCTTTGGGTTTGTCCCTCAATAGCTCCTGGATAGAAACGTGTGTGTGTGTGTGACTTGACAGGTGGATAAAGTCATCATCAATCCCTACTTTGGCCTTGGAGCTCCGGACTACTCTAAAATTCAGATCCCCAAAAGGGAGAAGTGGCAGCACAGCATGAGCAGTGTGACGGAGGACAAGTAAGGAACTGTTTTTTTTTTTCTTTTCTTTTACTCACACTTTTAAATCATGACTTCAGCTACAAATAAACAAGCCTGCTCAGAGAGTGCAACTACACCATCTCAACTCTGTTCCTTTATCAGCCGTTTGTTTTGTTGACTGTACTCACATTACTCCATCACAGGCTCTACCACACAACAATAATATGTGTTGACAGAACCCTGCCAAGATGTGTGTGTTTATGTACTATTTGTACCAACTTCGCTGGAATTCCAGTGACTGGGATTTTATGATAAACTCAGTGAAGCCAATAAGTGCCTAATTTTCTGTGGTGTGAAATGAATTTTGCAGTACAGGTTAATATGTGATTGTGTGTGTGTGTGTGTGTGTGTGTGTGTGTGTGTGTGTGGCCCCAGGGAGCGTCAGTGGGTGGATGACTTCCCCTTGCACAGGAGTGCCTGTGAGGGCGACACTGAGCTCTTGTCCAAACTGCTGGACAGGGGCCACTCCGTCAAACAGCTGGACAGCGACCACTGGGCCCCTATCCACTACGCCTGCTGGTGGGTAACCACTCAGGACACTCGGGACGAGATACACATGGAAGAGTAGCGAACATAGCAATGTGGGCCATGTGTACATGGTCTCCCAATGATGGTACTAAACGTTAGATGGCTAAGGGTGTAATACATTGTGGAACTGTGGTACAAAGGGATGTATTCTATTCATTAAAATAATGTGGAACTGTATAGAACGTCTCTTTGTATGTTCATAGATTTTTCTTTTAACAACCTGGATTCCTTTACAGGTATGGGAAGGTGGAGGCCACCACGCTGCTTCTAGAGAAGGGCAACTGTAATCCCAACCTGTTGAATGGTCAGCTGAGCTCTCCTCTGCACTTTGCTGCTGGAGGAGGCCATAAAGAGATTGTTCAGCTCCTCCTTCAGCATCCAGAAATAGACCGGGTAAGACCATGGGACCCGATGTGTCCCAGAGTGTGATGAGGGTCAATGAACATCATAATTACTCTATTCAGCATGGAATGCAAGTGAACACCAATCTGATTATAGTCCCCCCCACCCAACCCCATGTTGAGACATCATAACAGTGAAATCTTGCTTTTCTATTGTGGTTTTCTTCATGGAAAAAAATAATAATTGGGGCTGTTTAATACAGTATACGCAGGCATTCTGTTTTGTTATTTGTGACCCTTTTCTTAATTTGTGTAGAAGTATCCCTGATTTGTTTTTAACTGTGAGTCTTTGGCCACATGAAGCACATTGAGGATCAGCAGAAGAGGTCCCCACTACAGCTCTGTGAGGAGAACAAGCAGAACGACTGGGAGGAGACGGTCAAACTCCTGCAGGAAGCCAACAACAAACCGGTCAGTGGGCACGCCTCAATCCAGTCATTTGGACAACATACACTTATGGCTCTTGGAAGCTTTGGAACCCTTAGCAAGCTGCCAAGAAGAAGCTCATTGTTGACAGATACAGAACATGAAGTTCCCTTTACTCTTGAGGTTTTATAATGAAGGGATCTCAAGTCGTTCCACAATCTTAACATTCCCTGAAGTCAAAGTCGAGGAGAATCTCACTGAATACTTCAGGCTGTTGTGATTTCCGGCCAGTGTGTGAGGGCGCACACACCCATTAATCGTTATTGGTTAAATATAGGTAATGTGCCAATCAGTGTACATTTTGCGATAATGTATTAATGTCTCTCTCTCCCTCTGTCTCTGTCTCTCTCTCTGTCTCTCTTTCTCTCTCGTCTTTGTTATGCCAGTATGAGAAGGTGCGGATCTACCGCATGGACGGCTCATACCGCTCGGTGGAGCTCAAGCACGGCAACAACACGTCAGTGCAGCAGATCATGGAGGGCATGCGCCTCTCCCAGGAGACCCAGCAGTATTTCACCATCTGGATTTGCTCAGAGAACCTGAGTGAGTCACACCAGCTCACCCAGTGTCGCCAGAGTGGCACTACAGCGCCATCTTCAGTTCAAAGGCCCAAGCTGCCTACTTCTTCAGAAGGATGTGTTACTTAGCGCAAAACTAATTTGGATCAGATGGATATATATTAACTTCCCGTTTTGTATGTGTAGCTTTTGATGTGTTTTTTTTAATATAACCATGAAATGATATTCCATTGAATGCAAGGACTAGAGTATGTAATAAAGTATTAAGAGATTGGATTGAAATTTTACATATCATTGTGTCAGAGCTTAGAGTGCCTCTGATCGCATCATTTTTTTGTGTAGTCTCTGTCTGTGTTGGTATTTCCTGTTGGAACGTGGCGTGTTTTTGTGCATGCAGGTCTCCAGCTGAAGCCTTATCACAAGCCCCTGCAGCACCTACGCATCTGGAATGAGATTGTGACAGACCTGACAGTTCTAGACCCGCAGAGGGAGCACCCTCAACTCTTCCTCAGGCGAGATGTCCGGCTGCCTCTTGACATTGAGAAGAAGGTGTGCCTGTCTTCTATAACATACACACACAAGTTAATCATAAACCTGAATATTTTTTACGAATATTGTTTAGGTATCCAGAAGCCAGAACTTGTAATACAAAGTGTTATATAGGAAGTTGTTAAGTGTAGATGTGAAGAGCTTAGTTTCAAAACTCACCATTCCCGCCATTCCCTCACTATACCCACCATTCTTATTCATTTTAATATTTTTTTTTTATTTTCAGGTATGTCAGTTAATCCACAGTTGGGTTACTTTTACTTATTTTATTTTGACATTATAAAATCAACACTGTTGGAATTTAATTAATATTAACTAAAATACAGAATTTACATGACTCTTTAATATTTCAAAAAAAACTCTTCATATACACTTTGTAAACACTGATGTCTGTCAAGTCTCTATATAACATCAGCACAGTGATGCAGTCATGCCCTGTCAACCTGTTTGTATAAACATCCTGTTATGACCATCATCATCATCATCATTATCGTCTTCGTCCATAAAAAGGCTCAATAGGTCAGCAACTGGCATGTTCACTGTAGTGTAACACAACTAAAGGAAAATTGAAATCTTCACAAACTGAATAAATGAAACTAAAATTGATTAAGGGGTTACTAATTACTATTAAACTGGTACTTAATCCCTTGTTTACTGTAATGAGTGGTACAAGCTAAATGCCATCACACATGTATGATGGAAATGGTGCTCCAACATTAAAGGATACAGGAATGCAACTTTTTTATGTACCCTGGAAATAGCTTGTTCTAAAACCTCATTAGGTCCTTCTGGCCCAACCCTCTTGGCTCCCTCTGTCTCTCTCCTCCTCACGTTGAGGGTTAGCTTGTGGTGTGTGCTTGCAGGTGGAGGACCCGCTGTCCATCCTCATCCTGTTTGACGAGGCCAGGCACTGCCTCCTGAAGGGCTTCTACCCGTCTCCAGACAGCAAGCTCATCACTCTGGCCAGCCTGCTCTTGCAGATCATCTACGGCAACTACGAGAGCAAGAAGCACAAACAGGGCTTCCTCAAGTAAGCATATACACACACACACACACACACACACACACTGCTGGACTATAATAAAGTAAAAATTTTAATAGATAGAGTTTCAAGCGATGGTTCGGAGTTATTCCATTTATAGCCCTGCTGTATCAGCTTGCTGAGTGCTGTCGGTAGGAAGGCGAACAAGAGAATTTTGTACAACGTAGAGCGGCATGTGCAGCTTACGGCAACTGAATGGCATCATTAGCTCACTTTCACATTCGTTCCCCATGACACCATTAATTTAGCGTTAGCTGCCAGCTCGCTATTGGGTCTATGCTGTTCCAAATTCTCTTGCTCTCCTAATCCTACCATTCGGCAAGATTGTACAACAGGGCTATGGTTGGAATCACTCTGAACTATTGCTTTCATTTTTCTGTCTACTTTCGTTTGTTGCCTACAAAATGTTTCCTTGCTTCTTATTGTGATTGTGAACAGTGAGGAAAATCTCAAGTCCATTGTGCCCATATCTAAAGTCAAGAGCAAAGCTCACCACTGGACCAACAGAATTCTCCACGAGTATAAGGCAAGATGTTCACCTCTCTCCTGTATCCCCTGTATCACTGCACTGATACACACCTCCATGGCATCAGTCTGGCATTCTAACTCTAACAAATGTTTATCTCACAGGTCATTTCTGTAGTTTGACGTTGCTTTGTGCGTATGTGTAGAGTCTTAGCACCAGTGAGGGCGTGAGCAAGGAGATGCACCACCTGCAGCGCCTCTTCCTCCAGAACTGCTGGGACATCCCCACCTATGGGGCGGCCTTCTTCACGGGACAGGTCTTCACAAAGGCCAGCTCCAGCAACCACAAGGTCATCCGCGTCTACGTCGGGGTCAACACCAAGGGCCTGCATCTCATGAACATGGAAACCAAGGTGCCAATATGGCTTGCAGTATTTTTCTACCAATATTTTTGCAATATTTGTTTTTTTGGAATGCTATGAGTGGAAATAGCAAATGATGAGCGTTGTGAAAAATTACTTTGTATTTCTCTGAACACTTCTTTGTGTTTGTTTGTTTTGTGTGTTTATGTTGGTGGTTTCCAGGTGCTGCTCATCAGTCTGGAATATGGCTCGTTCATGTGGCAGTTGGGTCAGGCTGACCAGTACTTCCAGATCCATAGCGTCCAGAACAAGATGAACTTCATTGTGCACACCAAACAGGTGAGCGGACTTCCATGCAGCACAGAGCGAGAGCTATTGAAGTAGTTTTCCCAGTGTGATTGAAGGGTTGGTCTGTAGGATTGAAATCTCTCCTCTGGTGAGATTGGCTCTCCTGCACAGCGCTGCTGTTTCAGTGCAATGTTTGTCTGCTTCAGACGCTGAAGGTCTTTATGTCCAGATACAATTCAGCTTCGCGGCTTCTTTGTGCCAGATGCTATTTATTGTCTGAGGTCAAATTAAAGTTGCTGAATTTCTGAAGCTAGATATTAATGCTTTTTTTCATTGTTCCAGGCTGGCCTTATTGTGAAGCTGCTTATGAAGTTGAGTGGGCAGATTGTTCCAAATGACAGAGTTTCTGCAGACAAATATGCCTACGGCTAAACCCTAGAACTTCGAAATGTGTGGTGTGTGTGTTTTGCTTTGTATTTTTTATAAAATTATTGCTTATTTGCTTTTGTGTCAGATAATTATTTTTTATTTGTACAACACAGTAATGCTGAAATGTAATACCCCAGTAATTACTATTCATGTCATGTTAGTGTTTTTCTTAGCATTACAAATGGCTTGTTTTCATTTTAATATTTTTCCAAGAAATGTAAATATGTGTATTTAATGGTCTGTTTTATTAAAATGTATAATATATCCACTAACTGATATAGCATTATTGTTTATGTCAATGTTCTTGTGTCAGTCAGTGTCAAGCTGCTCTTGGGTGTGAATCAATCCATAGCTTTGTTGTTATAGGTCACCGTGGGCTGTCTGTAGGATAAAAGAACCTGAAAAATTGATGCAACATGGACTGAATAGTGAACCAGCAACGTTAACTAAATGGGGCATAGGAAAATGAAGAGGATTTCTGTGCTCAATTTGGTTATTGTTTTCTGCCAGTTAGCTATTTGGTCTATTTTGTATTACATTTTCTCATTCTTTTTCCTACTGATAGCACTCGGTGACCTTGAACAACAAAGCTATGGATTGATTCACACTGGATTTCTCCTTTAAACCCATGTACTAAATGCACACTCTCAAACCCTCTGGCTCGTCCCACAGACTAGAGCAACACCCATCTTTGAGGTCCCTCAAAAAACAGCTGTGTTACACAATTGCAGTGACTTTGTGGCAAACCGATATACTTCAGGCAGTATCATACAGTCTAATATCTTGACAGTGCCATATTAATCTCATAGTCATACATTCTGACAGTTCATCACCAACAAAAACATCACACACTAAGTCAAAGTGCTTTGGACAGTATATAAAATAACATACAGTATATAACATATTTTCTTTCTTTTTTTTTGGAAATAAATGGCCATTTGAAATCTCAAATGTACCTGCCTTTTTAGAATATATTTTACTATCTTAAAAAAAATTGTCAAGTTGTGGTGTCAGTGTCCAAAAAGCTATGTTTGGATTATACAAGTTACAAATTTAGTTATTGTTGATTGAGTTATTGTTATAATGCCCGTCTCAGTGTAGTTTAGTAGCATCAGAAATCCCATGCCCTTTTTGTTGTTTTGTTGTTAAAAAGAACCACACAAACATTGTTTTTTGGTGAAAAGTTTTTGTTAAACTCATGTGACTTGTAATTGTCAGTGAAACTAGATTTTTAAAATGTGCCATATGGCATCTTTACAGTCTGGACCTTATCAGGAAGTGTATTGTTAATATGTTAGCTTAGACACCTGACTCATGCACTGTATCTGAATGATGCACAGAGTGGACATACAGTATCTTATTTCTGTCGTCACAAAGCACTTGACCTTAAACATCTCAAGTGCTAATCAGTCACCATGTCAACAGTTTCTTGGAGACCCTCAAACACAGCCAGCAGCAAAACTAAGTCCTTACAGGATTCAAGGATGACAGTAACCAGCATATACATTTTTTTCATATAAAGTTCCCTTATGTTGCATGAGTTATGTCCATTGTCAGTGAGTAATTGCTCATCATTATGGTCTTATGTTTCCAGAACATACACTTTCCATATGATATATGGGATAAAATTATGTTAATATGGACAGCACAATAAAGCTTTGCAGTGGTCCTGCTATTGTCAGTCACTGTAGCATGCTGTTCAATCATGAGTGGGAATCGGTTCAACTAAGGACACCAACCAAGGTTGCCAAGTAACAGTGTATCAGTGGTTGTGTGGTTTGATTTTGATAAATCAAAGCATGATTGTTAATCTGCATCACCCTTCCTACAATTTGGGTGCTAATACTATAGACAGATACATGTTAACAATGTAATCTCAGATGAATATATTACCAACATTTGATAGTTACACTTACATAACTTTTTTGGCAAATTGCTGATTGGTTACCAACTGGAAGTCCAACAGAATTTAAGGCACACTCACCTAGTTCCGGTCCAGCCAAGGTAAGGTCCTTTATATTACTATACTATAGTATATTCTATATGCTTTTAGACTTTATCATCTTGGTTGAACAGAATTTGTATTACATTTCTTTAAAAAAACAAGACAGTCTCTTTGTCTCTTTCAGACTGTAGCCATGGCCATGAAAGTCAGTGTTTGTATCACTGTCACAAGGAGATTTGTGAATGACGTTTCCTGTCTTTAATGTATGTATGTTTGTGAGAGGAACACGCTTGGAAAATAAAACATAAATTCAGTAATTTTTCTGACTGCATATGTCAAATGGACTCTTGTCTTGATCTCTGGAATAGCTGAAAATTGAACACTATCAAAAGCAAGTAAGTCTAAATGAATGTCTCTGTTTAGGGCTCAGTTTTACAGGGCCTGTTGTTTTCCCTACCCATACAGGAACATGCTGGGCCATGGGCGACCGTCACTTCCGCACATTCGATGGCTATTTCTACAACTTCATGGGAAAGTGCACTTACACTATGACCAAGAACTGCAAAACAGACTACCATCATCCACCCTTTGAGGTTGCTATTACAAACAAGGTCCTGCCTAACTTTCATCTTACTGCAGACAGTGAGGTCACCATCAATATCTATGGCTTCAAGATCCAAATGATTCGCTCACAACTAGGCACAGTAAATGTAAGTACTGAAATAGTATGTTTTTCAATCATATACAATATCTGCATTAAGTTATGCATTCCCTTTCACTAGTTCTGGCAAATGAACTCATCAAATAAACAAACTGGTCCTTTCAGGTGAATGGTCAGGCATAGGTTCTGCCAGTGTCATTCACCAACACTCTGGGAACCATCAAGATCATGCAGAGTGGCACCAGTGCAAAGTGTCACTGAGATGGGTCAGAGCTGGAGAGTGCCAGGCCTGGAGGGGGAGGACTACTGCCAGGATCAGTGCAAGCGCATGGAAGCTGATGTATTCTGTGGTGTGATGACACCCATTCTGGATCTCCAGTTCAAGGATTGACATGCTCTCATTGATCCCAGTGTCTTTTTTGACATATGCAAGTTTGACCACTGCAGGGGCGGTGGACTCGAGCTGCAGTTAAATTTCACAACTGAAGACACATTGCATGCTGTGGTGATATGTATCATTTGCAAAACACTTACTGTCTGGATTTTTTGGAAGATTATGAACAAGGGATTTTAACAACTTTTACATTTTCTACTTGTTTTACAGCTGATCCTGAGTGCCCAGCAAACAGCCATTTTGAAGAGTGTGGAAATGCATGTCAACCAACTTGTCTGAACAACACAACATGTGATCTCCAATGTGTTCAAGCTTATGTCTGTGACGAGGGCTACATAAAGAGAGGGAAGCTCTGCTTAAACAACACATTAGTGGAATAATAATAAAAAAAAGTTTTGTGATCTTCATTTTTGATTATGAATCTGCACATGGATCATTTGTTTCAATATGTTTTAACGTGTTATAAATAAATAAATGACTTTTATATTAGTCTGTCTTTTTAATGTTCCTTCTGTGGGGTTGGCTTATCAGTAGAAAAAAAAAAAACAGTCCAGACTTAAGCGAACCAACTAGGCGAAATTGCTATTTTGTATCACTCTACAAAGAGCACCTGTAGATGTGATCTGCTCTCCATCCAGGACTTGTATATGAGGCATGAGGGGGGGAAAAGAATTAGTATGGACCCTAGCCGTCTTAGTCATGGTTTCAGCTGCTATACCATCTAGGAAGCAATATTGAAGTCTTAAGGCTTGGACCACCACCACGAAGCTATAAGATTTATGAACAAGGTAATAAAGACAGCCTAAGCCTTTGCTTTTTTAATGAGACGTAATAAAGACGATCTTGAATCTCTTCACAGCTTATCCATTCAGTCGTCTTTGGACATGTTATATTTACTGAAGTAACCATAGTAACACGACAGCCTCTGCTACAAGTCATAGTGAAACTTCATTCGTTGAGTTGCCAGGTTGAGGATGAAAAAGAAAATTTTACGAAATCTAACAAACCGGCCGAGGACTGCTCCAGTGCGAACTTAAATTCAATTCTCGTAAGTCCTGTATTTCCAGTCAAATATCGCAAACTTCTTTAAGTGGAAGCTGTCACGTTAGCTTGGCAGCTAGCGTTTCTGAGTTGTATACCAGTCTGTTTTGATCAAATGTGTTTTGAATTACGCTAATAAAATACACAGTACATATTTTATGTAGACCTGCATTGAATATATATATATATATATATATTTCAATATGTTGATTACAGGCAGCATACGGGCAGACTGAAAAAAATCACCATGACTGAGGACTTATTTCAAACCAAGATCTGTCAAAACTCCTCTTTACTTCTGGAGAGCAAAGGACTGAAACATTTCCCTGTGAAGCTACTGCAGGACACTCATGTGAAGTACATTTCTGTTGCTAACAATTATCTTAAAGCTCTCCCCAGAGAATTAGGTAACATGACACATTTGGAAATCCTAGCTGTGCATGGAAATAGGCTCACAGCTCTCCCTTCATCACTGCAGATGTTAAGGAGCCTCAAAGCGCTTAATGTTAGTGACAATCAAATCCGGACACTTCCAGAAGGGATATGTAATCTGAAGGACATGATAGAGTTTCATGCTAATATCAACTATCTTGATACTCTGCCAAATACATTTGGGAATGTAACCGCTTTAGAGGTTGTTTCCCTGAATGACAACCGTTTGAGTTCTCTGCCTGAATCCTTTGGTAACTTGGTCAACCTCAAAATATTGAATTTTGAGAGAAATAAAATGACAGCCCTTCCACGCAGTGTATGTCAATTACAAAATCTTGTTCAGCTAAACATGTCTGGAAACAGGCTTGTGACTTTACCACCACATATTTCACAGATGAGAAATCTCCAAGAGCTGTCTCTCTGCAACAACAGGTTGATCTCCTTACCTTCAGAGTTCTTCACCCTTTCCAATATGGAGGTTCTAAACCTTTCTGGCAACCAGCTGACAGCAATACCTGATGATGTGGAAAAACTGGAGAATTTAAAAGTGTTAAAAATATGTGGAAACAAAATCAAAGTACTACCAGACAAGATTAGTGCTTGCCCCAAACTGATTCACCTTTCTGTGAACCAGAATCTTCTTACCAAGCTACCCAGGTCCATTGGGGCATTGTCTTATCTTGAGGAACTGCAGGTCTGTGGAAATCAGATTGGAACACTGCCTAAAGGAATCAGTTCTTTGAAAAAACTGATTGTGTTGACGTGTGCAGAGAATCTTTTTGTTCAGTTCCTCGTTGATGGACAAGATCTGTGTGGATTAACCAGTGTGGATCTCAGTTGTAACCATCTTCATGTCTTTCCCTCTGAGTTATATTCAATGCAGTCTTTGCAACATCTGAATCTAAGCAGAAACTTCATATCAAAGCTTTCTCCTGATATCAGTGAACTGAGGATACTACAGCATCTCAACCTCAGTGGAAACCGCTTCAACTCTCTACCAAGGTGCCTCTTTCAGCTTGAGAAACTTAGTCACTTGGATCTGAGTGGCAATGCTCTCCAATGCATCCCAGAGGGAATCACTGGCCTCAAAGCTATCCAGAGCTTACTACTGCACAACAACCAGCTGAAGTACCTCCCACCTGACTTGTGTTTTCTGAAAACCTTGAAGGTGCTGAATTTGTCAGAAAATCTGATCAGCAGCATCTCCTCTTACATCAGATGTCTAAAAGACCTCAGACAACTCAATCTGTCCAGCAACCAGTTCATCTCATTTCCTGAAGCAATATGTGAAATCAGATCACTTAAACAATTGCTCATAAGTAACAAAAAAGGCATCAAGGTAAGGGTTTAAAATCTCTTGTAAACCTTATGTATTACTTACTCTTGAAAATAATCCATAAAAGTCCATATAATGCAAATAGGCCTGTTCAAGTACATAGCATCATGTTATTAAATAATATTGATCATGATAGGTGATTTGCATATTTCCTAGTTTACCTCTCTCCCAGAGTCTCTCAACAAGCTCCGGATTCTCAGGGAGCTGGATTTTTCAGACAATGAAGTACAGCATATCCCAGAGGCTTTGGGCAACCTGAGGCATCTCACCAAGCTCATAATCAGGAATAATTTACTAACTTGTCTACCTCAGTTCGTTACATCTCTTCAGAACCTACAGCACATTGACCTACAAGGTTTCAAAGCTTAAGCACTTGTATGATATCTTTATGTAGAGCTGCAGCACTAAGACTATATATAAGACTACATATTATATAATATTATGTATGTATATGTATGTATGTATATAATACACATAATGCATGTGTATTTTCTGTAGGTAACTTATTGCAGGGCCTTCCATCTAACCTGGCTCAGATGAAATCTCTGAAGCTGATTAAATTGGATGGTAACCCTCTCATAGGCACTCTGAAAGAGACCTATGACGGACAGCAGGCATTGCCACTTGGATGTTACCTCAGGTGTGAGCTTACATGGAATGGTAGGTTCAAACCAATTAGATCCAAACCACTGCATCTGCCATGCTTCCTGAAGTACCACCAAACAATTGTATTGATACAAATAGAATGATTTTTGTAATTTGCCAAATGTTTTTCGAATACAGAGCACATGCTGAAAAAAATGTTTCGATTTGTGGCAAATAATATTCCTGAGGTGGACTTCAAGTATTTCTGTGAAAAATTTCGCGTTCCCACTGAGTCAATAATGACACCAGAAAATAAAAGGTAAGACAAGTAAACTTCTACATACTTAATGATGAAAACAAATCTTTTTATAAAGTTTTATATAACATTGGTGTAGGCTATCAAAATGGGCTATACCCTGCCTCAAGATGTGCTAAAATTGCATATTGCATATAAAATTGTTTTAAAAAGTCTGAAGACTTAACAATACTTTTTGTAGCACCTGATTTATGCGACTTTCATAATAGATTAGGTAAATCGTTTTTATTATGCCAGATTAACTACTTACTGCTCATTTTAAGATACTAACACATTAACACAGTTTTTTCCCCCAACTTATTCTATGCAGCCTCTCCCTCAGAGAAAAAACAATATTGGCTTTGAACCTGTGGAGGGATGTCTTTTACCCTGATGCAAAGCCTGCAGTCCTAGCAGACCAGTTAGTGAGGGCCCTGGTCTTAGCTGGGTTCCAAAGTCTTTCTGCCCAAGTGCAAGCCATAAAGATCTACGCAAAAGCTATTCGTCTGTGAAGACTGTTGCCAAAGTGGACATTCTCAACCGTGATTTGTCCGTGATCAGATTTATCATCATGACCTTCTCAACTAAATGCTAGTTTGATGCTTTATATAAAATAAAGAATGTAGTCATGAACTGTTTCATTTGATCTTGACCTTCTGTAATCATACTACCTGCTACCCTTATAGTCTACTGATGCAACTCACAATTCAAAACATCTTGACAAATACATGTTTGACCTTTTAGTCCTTGGACCCCTCCAGACCCCCAAATTTAGCCCATCGGTATCAGTCTGTTTATGTCCATTATAATTACAGATGATGAGGGTAGAAAAAAACACTAATAGATATCCCCACAAAACTTCCTCAGTTGATTATTTACATTAAAGCAACATTTTTTGTATTGCAAGTTTTTTTTATGCCATGTATAAATATGTAGTTGAGGCATCATACACTTACATATATGCAATAATTATCTAAATTTTGGCATGTGCCATAAGGGTAAACAAGTTAAACAGCCTAACCTATATATTTTCTAGAAGCCTACACCCTGTAGATGTGATTTAATACACAAAAAAGTTTAGTTGGTTGGTAGAGGTGCACTGTAAGCCCCCCTAGCCCATGGCTTAAAATGTGTGCAAATGATCACATATTTTAGTGGATATAGTCTCATCTTCAAAGTATTTCAGAGGACTTGCAATGCAAACAAATATATATATATATATATATATATATATATATATATATATATATATATATATATATATATATATATATATATATATATATTGTCTTATTGTAAATAATCAGCTGGTGTGGTTTTGAGGGGATATTTATTTGTTAAAATTCACCCATAAGATATCAATCCGAAGGCTTTTAATGGGCATAAAGAGGGTGATAACACAAAAAGCTACCACTAATGCAATGCTATCATTTATTTTCTAACTCTTGGCTGTAATACCATTCCAAAAACCACTATGTGTTTGAGTCTGAGGTATGATTGGGCAAAAGGCTGTCAACATCAAGCTATAGGCCTACACAGATATAATAGTTTGCCAATGTAGAGAAGACAATCCCAACGGTGCTGAAGAAATTCCCCACTAGGTCAGATTTCCCACTAGAGGTCAGGAGACACGAGTAGTAACCACCATTTTTTGTATTATTATTATTTTTTACTGTAACAGAGCATTGGTATGGAAATGCAACTAGAATATTCCTAACGTCCTTGAGAATAATCCATTAACATTTCCCAGGCCTAGAAAGTATAGCATAATTGTTACGCTTGCATTTGAAATATCTAATCAGAAATACAGGTCTGTCAAGCGTTCTATAGATATCCTAGATGTAGGCAACTATTCTAACTTTTTTTCATTTGATTGAAATGCTTTTTCATTGGATTAAAATGCTTTCATAACCCAATGCATGATTAAGGAGTAGATTGGCATTTGTTAACGTGGCATGAGTACTTCCAGTCATGCAGGTAAACTATTGAGAGGTCAGTTGTTGGTTCGTTGGTGGTGCAGTTGCGGTCAACCAATGTGGTGCTAAACTTATGGCGAATGACATCATATAGCAAGACATCAGTTCAGCCAGCGATAACCAATCAACAATCGGAGTTTAGACGCAGAACATGGAGTTACTTGATGGACACACGAAAACAGCCAATAGACGGGTGCATTTGGTCAGGCGGGGGTTGGAACAAATTCATATCTACAGGTAGAGGAATTGAAACGGTAATGCGACCGGCTGATAGACTGTCGAGGAGACAAGCATCGCATTCATACCTTCCAAATGAAATAATGTCAGCTAAATTATGAGTAGAATATTTGGACAATAAGTCAGACTTTTGATTCTTTGGCCGAACGGATTTGTCCTACAGGTCTGACACAAACTACGAGGAATTTATTTGCGCAACCCGGAAAGCCAGTTTAAGGACGCAAAAATGACCACTCATATATTTCAAGTCAGCAGTTTGCTGTTAGAAAATGCCGTGGAGAAGATGAACAGCAACTTTACTGCAATGATTCTCGCAACATCAGTGTTTACTCTTACGTTGGGGTATTTTTCTAAGCTGGTGTACAAACAGATGAAGTCCCCGGATAAAGACGCTGTAAGTAGGCCACTGTACACTGGTTGAACTTGACATATGTCCACAGACTGGCCAAATGTTCGAGCAGTCTTGTCTTCATTGCATTCCTCCTTTCTTTTGTAGAATCATCCCCCATACATCCCATCTAGCATTCCCTTTCTTGGCCATGCAGTTGCTTTTGGAAAAAGTCCAATTGAATTTCTGGAGAATGCTTACGAAAAGGTGAGACAATTGTATCAGAGACGGTTGATAAACTATTTTTGATTGTTTGCAATACTAACTTTCTGCTTTAGTCCACTGCCACTTAGATAACATTCCTCACTGTGATGTGTTCTGTTTAACTTGAAAGTATGGACCCGTATTCAGCTTTACTATGGTGGGCAAGACATTCACATACTTGCTTGGGAGCGATGCTGCAACCCTATTATTCAATAGCAAAAATGAAGAACTCAACGCAGAGGATGTCTATTCCAGACTGACTACACCTGTCTTTGGAAAAGGTGTGGCCTACGATGTACCAAACCCGGTAAATACTTTCTTATTGTCGAAACAGCCTTTGGCACATAAATGACCTGAACACTTTTGTATAATGTGGTAGAGTGAGGGCTGTTGATTGGGAACTCTTCAGAATGTCATCTAGAAATATCTCCTGATGGCAAAAGGCTCATCACTGATCAGTCACCTTTGCTTTTTCCATAGATATTTCTGGAACAAAAGAAGATGCTGAAAACTGGCCTTAACATTGCCCACTTCAAACAGCATGTGGAGGTCATAGAGGAAGAGACCAAGGAGTACTTTTCCCGATGGGGTGAAAGTGGAGAGAAAAGTAAGAGCAATATTAATAATGGATAGTAGACTTACAATATTTGGTGAAATGTTTGAAATTGCAGTCTGAGTCTGTGGATTTGTCATTTAAGGTGACCTGATGTGACATAAATTGTGTAATTCAGACAGAGGCCTAAGTCGCACGTGATGCAAGTAATTTGTTTAAAAGCTGGAGTACCAGGCATATTTTTAGGTCTTAGGTCTTACGCTGCCCATAATCACTGAGGTAATATTTGTTGACCAAGCCACAATTTTTCCATTGCTGTATAACTTGAAATAGTGTGAGGTGTGGTGGTGATAAGGTGGTCCTCAAATATTGGCATTAACTGTCAAGACATAAATCTTGACACTTTCTGGGTTACACACACACACACACACACACACCCATCCTTTGAAACAGGTTGTGGTCAGATTTTCATCATTTTTATAGTAATTCTGTAGTTCTATGGTTTTTTAATAGACACTGAATTAGTGTAGATGGTTTTACACAGAAATGCACTCACTCTCTCCGTCTCACTTTCTCCTCCCCTCAGACCTGTTTGATGCTCTGTCTGAGCTCATTATTCTGACAGCCAGCCGCTGCCTGCATGGGAAAGAGATCCGTAGCATGCTAGACGAGAAGGTGGCCCAGCTGTACGCCGACCTGGACGGGGGCTTCACCCACGCTGCCTGGTTGCTGCCCGGCTGGCTTCCCCTGCCCAGCTTCAGGTGCATTATTCTCTCTCTCTCTCTCCAGTGAAACAGGCTATACAGTGTTAACAGCTGCTCCAGGTGGCATGTGTGTGGCTTGTCAATGGTGTAATGGAGCCATAGATGCTAAAATGGCAATCAATTAAATAAACAAACAAACAAACAATGGTGTAACAGCTTAATCTTTTTGGCTTTGTACAGACGGAGGGACAGGGCACACAGGGAGATCAAAAACATCTTCTACAAAGTGATCCAGAAGCGCAGAGAAGCCACAGAGAAAGAAGACGATATACTGCAGACTCTCATTGACTCCACTTACAAGTAAGCTCTTGTACCCTTATGTCTGCCAAATTTAATCCTTTAACCCATTTAAACTACAATCCCTGACATTGTCTAAATAGAAAGGCAGATTTATGTTGCATATTGTATCATCAGTTATCTGCCCTCTGTGACTTAAAATTTAACACAATCTTGTGTCCCTCTCAGAGATGGGCGCCCCTTAAACAACGATGAGATCGCTGGCATGCTGATTGGGCTTCTCCTGGCTGGCCAGCACACGTCTTCTACCACCAGTGCCTGGATGGGCTTCTTCCTGGCCCGAGACCGTGAACTTCAGGAGCACTGCTACCAAGAGCAGAAGACTGTGTGTGGTGAGGACCTACCCCCACTCCAGTATGAACAGGTCAGTCACAGCACGTCGGCCTACTGCACCTATCAAAAAAATCACACATTAGTTAAATGGTACATGTTTGACAGAAAAAATATCTAAATTGCTAAAATACTGCCTGTTCAAGGGCAAAAATAGTTTCTTTGTGTATTTCTGGTAGAAGTGTAGTAAAATATCACCAAATTAAATAATTAATTATTAATTATAACTATTTCCTCTCTGATGTGCTCTTACAGCTTAAGGATTTAAACCTGTTGGACCGGTGTTTGAAAGAGACTCTTAGACTCCGCCCACCCATCATGACTATGATGAGAATGGCAAGAGCACCCCAGGTGAGATATCATCTGTGTGTCACAGGGACTTGCATGATTGGTTGAACTGTGTGGCAGTCATTCTCAGTTAAGCATCTTGGAATGAGGTCTTCACAGTATCTTGATGCATCTTAGATGTATACTGGTTGATGCATCTTAGATGTATACTGGTTGATGCATCTTAGATGTATACTGTACACATTTTTTTACTTGAGTAATCTTGCGCTGATGTTCTCATACGGTGCTTGATTCCTCTCAGAATATTGCAGGCTACACAATTCCAGCTGGTCATCAAGTGTGTGTGTCTCCCACTGTAAACCATCGCCTGCGTGACACCTGGAACGAGCGGATGGAGTTTAACCCAGAGCGCTACCTGCAGGAGAATCCCGCAGCTGGAGAGAAATTTGCCTATGTGCCTTTTGGAGCAGGTAAACAAGCTCAACAAACTTAAAACCATCCTGTCTTTTTTTCAACACTGTACAGAAGTATAAGCAAAACAATTATGTGGTACTTTATCTAGATAAGATGGTGTTGAAATGGTAAATGAACAGCTATTCTCATCTTTCAGGACGTCACCGCTGTATTGGAGAGAATTTTGCCTACGTACAAATCAAGACTATCTGGTCCACCATGTTGCGCCTGTTTGACTTTGAGCTTGTTGATGGATACTTCCCCACAGTGAACTACACCACCATGATCCACACCCCCACCAACCCCATGATCAAATACACACGGAGGAAGCACTGAGTCCTGCTACTGCCCTCTACAGACATTGAGAAGAATTGCACCAACAGTCCTTTTGAGAGTGGAATGTTGAATTTGGACATAATTTAAATGAACCTGCAGAGGTTCTTTTGTTTCTTTGTGTGTGACCATGTAGCCCTGTAAGCTTTTTGCCGCAATGTACATGTTATATTTTTGTATTTCTAAACTACAGTAATACTAGTGACCACTAAATCAGACTGATGGGAGTTTGAGAACTGAAGATGATTCCCTCATTGGAAGCTTGCTGTGATTCCACTGGTGGATGTACACATGCTCTTTTGGGTACAGAATTAAGTGGTTTTAGTTTATTTGGAAAACAGCAACAAACATGTTGTGCCATTTTAAGTGCTTTAGTGCTTTTTTTTCATGTGCAACTTGGCACTTGGCACATGGTCCAATATCAACAAAGATAGGAGCTCTTTTCCACATTGATTTTTGAAACAAACACAAACCTAAAGTTAATGCACATAAATAAAATGTTTTCTAACAAAGGCTTGACTCATTTATTGGTGTGATACAGCTATTTGTTTTCTATTAAAATCGAATGATAGATCAATATTTCATAAATTCCATTCCATTGATCTCTTCCTCTCTCCATACTGAACTTTATTACACTGTTGTACTTTCATCTCAAAATACTGCAAATTTCATGTAATATGCACTCTGTTTTTCATTGTGCTGTAGTTTGAATGTTTATCCTCTTTTGTTAGTAGCTTTGGATATAAGCCACTTACAAATGATAAATGCGTAAATGTAAATTTCAGTGCTCATCATTCTACAGTCCATCCCACTGAATGAAACTGGATTTAGTGTATTAAGTTATGCACAGCAACAATTTTCCCATCAGATCACATCAACAAAAGAATGACGACAAGAAATCAGCTTTGAAATATTATATTAATCTTTATTTCAATGTTGACAAAATACCCATAAAATTCAAAGCTCCTACCTTTTACAAAAATATGTCCTCTACTACAAATGTCCTCTGTAGTCTGTCTGAAGAAACCGTGCTGGCAAACCACAGTGTAGTGTGTTCATTAGCAGCCGTCTCGGAGTAAAGCCCAACATTCCCTATGTGTGTGTACAATCTCCCACCCACACCGTACGTACATTGCACAGTATATAAATTAAAAGGTTTCTCTTAAATTAGCATTCCACAAATATACATTTAGGGAACATGATTGCAATTTCATCCACAACAGATAATTATAATAACAATAATAACAATAACAATAATAATAATAATAAGTAGACTAATGTACAAACATGAAGAAGCGGTTTCTGGTGCTGGTGACCCCGAGGGTCAGGTGTACAGATGGAAAAAAGGATGGTTTTGGTCCACAGAGTTTACATTAAATAGCGTCAGCATCATGAGAGTACAAAAACACAGCAGCTCAGCACAAGAAAAGGCAACTGAGTAGTTTATTTTGTTTTCAAGCCAGTTCAAATGTAGAAGTCCAAAGTTATCTTCTTATTCCATAGTGCAATTGAGCGTATGAAGAGGACCCTAGAGGACAGAAGTGAGAGTGGGAATTAAATAGAACCCCTTGTACTAATAACGTACCATCAACAGTTATTACAATTCTGTCTAAAACATTTCATCAGGGAATCATGGAATGTATCAAAATGCTTCCTATGCATGGAAGACAAAGACTAAATATTATGGGCTGTGGTTTACTAAATCTCCCATGTACGTGTGTGCACACGCACACACACACATACACACACACATGGTGTTTACCTGACTGCACACTGCCCAGCCTCCTCTGCAGGGCCTCCAGCCTGGCGATGTAGTCTGTAAGTGCGCGGTCAGGGTCGTAGTTCAGCAGATGAGAGCATGGGGTTCCTCCACCTGGTTCCCCTGCCATGCTATGGTACCTGCTCAAAACATCCCACATTAATTACGCACAGCAGAGCACACAAACACACATACAAACACACATACATATGCCAGTAATGTTATTCCAAACAGAGGCTGACAGGTGAAAAGATCCAGAACATTCCATATATTTGATCCTCAATGATCACGGCTACCGTAGTGGAACTGATACCAATTAGCCACTCCGAAACACCGCTCGGTTCATTTCTAAAACTGGGAGTCTTGCTCCACATCCCTAGATCCCCACACATACCTGTGCTGGGCCGAGAGGGTTGAGCGGGGGGAGTCACGGCCAGTCCTGCCCCTGCTGCTGCCACCCCCACGCCTCTCCCCGTACACCTCCACACTGCCTGGGTGCAGGAACGGAGAGTCATGCCTCCCCTCCCCACCTGACACAAGAAGGGACCAGGTGAGTGAGGAACATCCATCCACTCAGCCACTCAGAGTCTAAACTCAGCCGTAATCCTCTCATATGCTCTCTGACACAAGCCTGATCTCGGAACTAGAAACTAGAGTCTGACATTTTTATCAGCTTCAAGCACACACTCCTAACCTGGAGTGAAACGACACAATTGTTACATATCAACAACAGTTTGCTATCAGTCTCTGAGTTGAAATGAGTGCAGTTATCCCACTGACCTGTGATCTGGCTCAGGCCGTTTCTGTTGACACAGGGTGAGGTGCCAGAGCCAGTCCCAGTGGCCTTCTGCCATCTCTTCACCAGGAAACGCATTCTACACACACAGCCAGCAGAGGTAGTCAGCACATGCAGTACACACATGGATATTCATGGTAGGTGGCTGTGTATAGTTTTTTTCCTCTCATACATCAAAATAATAATAATAATAATTTTTTTTTATGTATAATGGTATGTATAATGGTATGATGTGAATGATGATTACTGAGGTGGCCCTCAGTTCCCCCTCCGTACCTGGAGAGGGCGATGGAGACCCTGACGGCGGAGCGGAAGCGGGTGAAGCCGCGGCGGCGCTGGGTGATGGTCTCCAGGCAAGCGGGCGAGGGGTGGCCGCCCATGCGGGCAATCAGTGCCAGCGTGGCCTCCTCACACTCCTGGAAGCCACCCAGCAGCAACAGTAGGTACTTCTTCTGGTAGATCAGAGCCTTCCGGAAACTTTCAGCGCGCAGATATCTCCCGTACATGCGCTGAGGAAGAGGGCAGGACAGCAGGTTAATTAGTAGGCTTAGATATTTGCTGTTCATGTGTTTAGCTACTACCCTCACAAATCAAGGTCTAATTGCTTTTATATTTGGATTTCTGTTGGATACTCCAATATAAATATGTTTGTACTAGGGTCACAAATCCAGTTTATGTGTGTGTCTGTGTGTGTGCTTGTTTGAGAGGTCATAGTGGCCTTGTTAGCAACAAGGTTGCTCATCTGTTAAAACAGGGTTTTTTTTTGTGTGTGTGTGTGTGTGCATTTGTTTGTATACACCATTGGGATGGAGTGTTTGCGTCAGCAATGATCATCCATTTGAGCACATTTTATGCCTGTGCATACACACTTTGTGTGTGTGTATGTAATATGTGTGTGTATGAGAGTGTGTGTCTTTGAAAGTGTGTCAAGATATATATATGAGAGAGAGAGAGAGAACGAGTGAGTGTGTAAGTGTGTGTGTGTGCGTGTATTTACCTTGAGAGCTGCGTTGTCAGCGTCGGGGCCACTCATGTCCCTGAGCGCGTCATTGCGCAGCTCTCCCCTGAGGCGGGTGAGCTCGGCCTCGGCCTGACGCAGGCTCTTCTCCAGACGCACACGCTCCCGACCCCACGCCTCCCGCTCCACGCTCAGCACCGCCAGCTCCTGACGCTCACCGCCTTTCCTGCTCGACTACAGTGGCCCACACAGGACAATCAACACCTCACCTCAAACACCTATCTCAAATAAAGATAATAAATCCCCTTTCACTCTATCATTTGAACAACAGGGGTTCTGCCATTACAGGAAACCTCAACATTAAGTTGTTTAGTGAAACCCTGTTACTGATGATGATGATGAGAGTACTCACGCTTTCAGAGCCCAGGCCTCTCTGACGCAGGCGTCTCAGCTCATCCTCCAGACGTAGCAACTGGTTACGCAGGTCGTTCTTCTCTTCCGTCAGGCGGCTCACAAAGCCCGTCAGCTCGGCGTTCTGCCTTAGCAGACGCTCCGTCAGGACGCTGGAGCTGCTGCCTCCCAGCAGGGCGGCGCTCTGTAAACACACACACACACACACACACACACACACACACACACACAGAGAAACAACCCACATCCATTTGATTTGTTTCCACAATAATGTTTATTTTCTATTGGATGTACTGGTTATGTATGCTTCCAGTTAGGTCCTCATCTCTGCCTTTAGAATTAGTCATTTTCAGTAGGCCGAACTTTTGAAATCAGGTTTGGCTGATTTTAACAATGGTGTTTTTGTATTCCAGGTCAAAGTCAAGTCTATCTGACAGGAGGGATGTGTGTGTCCTGTGAGCACTCACCTCAAGTGCTGGTGCTGAGGTTTGTGTGGCCATGTTGTGCTGGAGCATGGAGATCACATCGTCAACATTATTCTGTAGCCATGCCAGACCCTCTCTGTCCACCTCACCACCAGTCATCCTGCACAGACAGAGGGAGAGAGAGAAAGAGAAAGAGAGAGAGAGAGAGAGAGAGAATATAAATGTAAAAAAAATCTTTTACATAGATCTTTTATCTATGTAATCACTAGCGGTTACTATATCTAGCAGACATTTTTTGTCCAAAGTACACTTACAAGATATTCTACAAGTATTTTATATATATAAATATATATATATATATATATATATAAATAAATATGTATTACATGTTAATTTATTACATCATAATTTCTTTTTTTTATTCATGCAACAACTTCAGTAAAAACAACATCACTCAGTGCAAGTCTGTCTGCTGTGTGCAGAAGTCTCAACAGCTCTTCTGTGTTACCTGCTGGCGGTGTCACTGGTCATGCCCTTGATCTTGGAGGCGATTAGCTGGAGCCTCTGCACCACCCCATCCATGTTGCCACCGCTGCTAATGTTGCCATCAGTTGCCACGGCGACGTGCTCGAGCAGCGAGGGCGTGCTGGAGTGGATAGTGAGGCCATTGCCGCTCTTCTGCTGCAGCACCCAATCTCGGGTGCGGTCGCCCCCCTCGCCCTCTCCCCGCCACAGTGCCTGAGCCAGCACCGAAACACAACGCACGTTACATTCACAGCCACTACCATAAGCTACATTCACCACCATGAGACAGCAACCACAACAAACACCCATACATTCTTCTGAAAACCTTCACCACAGCACAATAGTGTTGATGTAAAATGAGTTGATTCAAAGCTAATTTTATAGGCTGAGCCAGATACAGCTAATAGCCACATCATGAAATAATATCTTGGCAATGGTGCAAGTTGTGTAGCTACTAGCTACTCAAACAATGCAATTTTGAGAGAGTCTATTGTCACGCTTGCTCTTGGAATGCAGCCTCACCCTTGAACGTATTCACTGTGTGAATATTCTAACCTTCAAATATGGCTATCACAAAGAAAAGGAAGGTGTCACCAAAACACACACACGCACACACATACCCTGAACGTGTTGACACCACAGTATCCTTACCATCTGCTCTGTCGGCGGAGACACAGCCTCCCTTCCTGCCGCTGATTGGCTGAGCTTGGCCACTCTCTCCTGCAGGCAGTCCCTCTCCCTCTCCAGTCTCCGGGCACGCTCCTGCTCCCCCTCCAGCCGCGCCTGCATCTCCTCCGCCCTCTGCTGCAGACGCTCCAGTTGGACGAGCGCCTCCTCCAGTGCCCGCTGCTCCTGGGCGGCTCGGGCGGCCATCACCGAGCGTTCCTGCTCCCAGCCACGGCCCTGCTGCACCGCCTCCAGCCGCTGCGCCTCCAGGTCCCCCAGCAGCTGCACCACCCGCGTCTGCTTCTGCTCCAGCTCCGCCTGCACAGACTGCAGCATCGCCTCCAGGGAGCTCACCGCATCCTCCACCTGACACACACATGCACACACACACACAAACACACACAGACATTCAATCATTCCATTCATCAATCAATCAATACATTCCTCAATCAATTCATTCATTCATCAATTAATCCATCAACTCAACACTTGTTAGTCCAAGGCTACATCAGTGCATTTCCAAGTGTAATCCTATTACATTCATCTGACATTTAGTTACGACTAGCTGACAAGACATCTGATACTCATTTGTTTTTTATGTGGCTTTAGTGAACAGCACCCTGGACGTAGACAAAACTGTCAAACAACACTCCACAAACTTCTTCAGTAAATTACAGCACGATGCATCCAATTTGTTGACATACCCTCTCAGCCTCTGTTGTAGGTCTCCTAATGAATAAATAACATAACTTCTAAAATTTATGAAAGAACATCTTAAACAAAACCCTTCATGACCGTTCATGTCAGATCAGAGGTCAGAGCACAGGCTCCCGGTATCCTCACCTGACTGCAGCCCTCCTCGGCCTGGGAGAGGCCGGTTGGTGAGGCCCCGTCTGGCGAGGCCGCGCTGCTGTGGGGGGAAGTGGTGGTAGTGGTGGCGGCGGCTGCTGCTGCTCTCTGCCTGTGCTGGGCACTGAGCTCCCTCTCCCGCTCCAGAGCGCTTTGCAGCTCCTGCGCCCGTGCCTGCTGACTCTCCAACTGCACCTGCAGGGGGGCAATGGAAGGATAGTCAGACTATCATTATAAGGACAATCATCACATCTCTATGCAATAGAAACATAATATGAAAGTTAAGATGACAATAAACTAAGGATAGTTTGTCATAAGGACCATCACATCTATATGCAACAGAAAAGTAATATGAAAGTTAGGATGACCACAAACTAAATGACCTATTTTTTAAAAGGAGATCAACAGAAAAACAGATTTCAAAACAAAACTGAAGACTGCAGCTGGCCTTTGAAAGGGTAAAATGATCTACTATAACATACTTCAAACACATCCGATGAATATATTTTATAACTAGGTGAATACAAATCTAGAGGCTAGTGGCTGAGTATGATGGAATCCCAGAGCACACTGAACTGCTATCCATCCATCTATCCATCCTGGTATGGTGTGGTATGGTGTGGTGTGGTGTGGTGTGTGGTGTGGTGTGTGGGCTGACCTGCAGTTCCTTGGCTGTGCTGTGGTGCAGCGCCAGCTGGGTGTCCTGCTGGTGCTGCTGCTCCTGGGCCTGGGCCTTGAGCCGAGAGGACAGCTTCTTCTCCTCCTCCAGGCTGGAGCTGAGCTCAGAGGCCAGCGCCTGCTGCTCGGCCAGTGCCAGACGAAGGTCCTGACACACACACACACACACACACAGACACATATATACAAACACACACACACACACAAACAGTGAGGAGGGGGTGAGCAAGGGGGCAGAGGTTGGGAAAACAAATTAAATACCAAACAGCGCAGAAACATATGTGGCACCATAGGCAGAATTGACTGGACACAAGCACCATTTTCCCATGCAAGGAACTTCTGTGGGTAACAGTGTTACGAATATGCAATGACCGACTTTTTAATGTGAATAAACCAGAACATTGCATTGTAATGAACTGGAACCAAACACACCATTATACTCTCGTCTGTTTCACATATCCCCGACATGTGTGCACTGTATGCTGGATTTCCTCCAGCTTAATGAGTGGGTATTAATCTTGGGGTGCTGAAGTAGGTCAAAGCTATATCCTCAGGTCCTGTCCTCAGTGAGCTATCCTCATCAGAGACAGAGTGTTGAGTACGCTTACCTCCATCTCCTCTCTCTCCCCCGCCTCCATCTTCTCTGACTTGCACTTCTCCTTCTCCAGGGCCCACTGCAGCTCCCGTGCTCCCCTCTGCTCCTCCGCCAGCCGGTCCGTCAGAGAGTCCACCTCTGCGGCCTTCTGGCTCAGCTCAGCCCTGGCGACAGTTAAGGGGAACGCTCAAACACCTCCAGCCAGCACAAGTGTGTACTGCTGTTTGATCACACGGTGAAGGTCCTCCAGGATATCCTTGTTAGATTTCTCTTGGACACTATGCTTTGCATAAGTGTAAATACCTCTGAGCAACTGTGGGTGGCAATATGTGTGACTATATAGTGTAAATATGCAACTATAATACAATCCTCAGTATGTGTGTCTATGCCACACACATTTGCATGTATAACCAGATTCTCAGTATGTGTGTTTGTGCCATGCACATTTGCTAAGTCTAACAGAGTTCTCCATTCGAGCTGCTCATGATTCTGTCTGTGCTGTGCTGTGCTGTGCCGTACCTTAGCGTGTCCAGCTCCTTCAGGTGTTTGTGCTGGGTCTTGAGCGTGGTCTCCAGCTCTAGTTTGGTCTGGGCCAGCTCGCTTTTCATCTCCTCCAGGAGCTGCCGCTCCGCACGCAAGGCCTGCTGGTCCTGAGCGCTCGCTGCCCCAGTCTGTGACCCTGCACTCTCAGGCTCCTGCTCTTGAGGACCAGACACCACACCTGGAGAAAACCCAACCAGTCAGTGATGAGGAAGAGTTAGTCTTCAAGGCTCAATATGATGAAGGCATGATCTAGTGGTCAATACACTGGATATTGTGGAGTGTATATTAAGAACACTTGATTCATGGAGAAGTTCTTTCACTGTGTACTTTGAAAGATGGCACATTATGGAATAATTGATAGAAATTGTGTGCTGCCCAGGAAACAGGCCCAAGGGAAATGGCTAAAGCTCTTAATGATGTGAAACTAGATTTCCTACCGGTGATGGGTACATCCTGTTGCTTCTGCTGCTGCTGCTCCTGTTGTGGAAGCTGCGGTAAAGGTTGCCATGGAGATGTGATCTCCCTGACGCCCGTATCCAGCTGCAGATGCTCCATCTGGGCGCGGAGCTGCCGCACCTCCGTCAGTAGGCTGTTCCTGTCGGCGGTGTGCAGGGTGGCCATGGCCTCTCTATGCTGGGCATCCTGTAGGCAGGAAAAGCCTCAGTTAGTCTCTCAGTCAATGGCAGGTGAGACCATGTTTGAACAGCCATACACTTTTAACTGGTTCTCTAGTTATGCATCTATACATTTATTCTTTCATTTTCTCTGTTATCTTTTATACTTTTCTCTTTTATACACTATGTGTCACGCTTTGTGTTGTGTTTTAAAGTCCTTTAGAAATAAATTTGATTTAATTACTGATGGTTGATGGGTTTTGTACTATATAAATCAAACCAAAACATTGGATTTCTTAGCTATTACACACAAGTCAAATTTTACTTGTGAAGAGGTTTTATCAGTGAGCCTTGTCTGTAGATGCTTACAGTCACCAAGACATCCACTAAAGACCCCTCCTGAAGCAATAAAGCAGTCCTAACCTGTTCGCTGAGCCTGCGCTCTAGCTGGTTGAGGTGGATGACTGCGTCGCTGGTGTCCAGGGTCTCCAGCTGGCTGTAGAGGGCACTCTTGAGCACGTCTCGCTCGCGCCGGAACACCTGCTGCACCGCACCCAGCAGCTCGCCACGCCAGTCGCCCACCGCACCCTCCGTCTGGTGGAGACAGGCACACAAATACAACTGTCAGTTTGGACGCCATCCAAAGACGTGCTCCACAAGAACAGCATAGAAAACTAATGCCATGAATAGAAATCTCCATCTTGCATTAGAAAACAAACTGCTTCATCAGCTGAATGCTAAAAGTGTTGATGTATTGGCTTGAAGCACTAAAGTGCTAAATTGGTTTCTTCCACTGTGTCAGTTTTACTACAGATGTTCAGTGGGTTGCTGTCTCAAACAAGAGGCATTGTTTCCATGGAGCCAAGGGTGGATGGCTGCTCACCTGGGTTCCCTTGTGCATCTGCAGCTTGGCGATGAGGGTTTTGAGGGACTCTACCGTGGCCAGCAGAGCCTCCCTTTCTTTGGTCCAGCCCTGGAAGGGCAGGTGTGGGGCTGTTTCAGCCCCCTCGCCCCCCATGTCACAGGGCATCTCGGACAGAGAGAGCACCTGCATACCCTCCTGGTGCACCTCACGTAACAGACTCTGTAAGGACACAAATACCAACTTACAAAGAGTGTTCATGATAATTAAAACGACAACAGTGCACAGGCACATTTGAGGCTTAGATTAAGGGAGGGATGGCGGCCCAGCTCACCTTGATCCTGTCGGGGAGAGCATCGGCCTCGTTGTCTCTTCTGGCTCCTTCAGGTGTGGTCCTGAACTCCTGCTGTGGGTCAAGCCCAGTGCGCTGGCTCCAGTCTGAACTGCTGTCTGTACACAATTCAGTTCAATGGCATTGGTCAAGATGGATTAACAGTGAGTGCTTAGAGTCCCTAAGATCCCTACATTCCCCCTTTGCCTGGAAACCATGGGCAGATATCAGTCTTAATAGGGTGTCCTCTGAGACTCTCTCTTTCTGTGTGTGTGTGTGTGTGTGTGTGTGTGTATGTGTGTGTTGTAATAGAACAAATCCAAGGAATATGGGTCATACGATGAGTTTTGTGACTAAAAGAACAGAAGTCTCACAGTGGCCTGCAACTGCACATTATTCAGACAAGTTGTTAAGTTATATGCAACTGGACTTCTTTTCGGAGCTTGAAGTTTCACCTTTCACCCAAAAGGCTTCTTCAGTTCTGGTCTGGTGATGCGAAGACCAGGAGATTTAGCTCTGGACTGTGGGTGTAATTGTGAGCTGCAGACTACACCTCTCATCATGTGACAATGGTTGTGTGGTTCCTGTAGTCTTCCTTGAGATCCTTTCATATTCCCGCACCAGTTTAAGGATGTTCTCAGTTCAACCCACAGTCCAGAGCTAAATCTCCTCCCATCACCAGGCCAGAACTGAAGAAGCCTTTTGGGTGAAAGGTGAAGTGAAGATTCCAGTTGCATATAACCTTGACTACCATGACCTGGATAAATGAGAATCTTCACAGACACATTTTGGTTCTTTAAGGAGTTTGGGAAGACATTTTGGCCAATGAGACTCACAACAAAAAGCATTACAACGGACTGATACATGCATGAAGGTTTCCTTGGCTGAACTGTTTTCAGTGGACTGTGAACTATACCATCTGGCTTAGTGTTGCATTTGCTGCCTCCACTGCACAGACTAGATAAGAACATACTGAAGATGCTTACCACTTGTGTAGCCATCTTTAAACTGCGCTCCAGGACCATGTTCTTGTCTGGATGGCATAGCCTACAAATACAAGGAAAAAATAGTGTCACCACAGTAACTTCATAACTTCAAGGTGCTATGCATAGTTTTAATAAGATATGTAGCTTTAAACATTAAGGATACAAGCAAGAAAGAACAGCAGAATGGAAAGAAACAACTGCTTTGGTGTAATGCAAGTGCCACTTAATATTACAGCACAGTATTAAATACACTACAAATCCATGGGAGAGTGCCATCATTAACATAATGGAGTAATGTCCATCAATACTCCATCATTTTACATCCATTTTTTTTTAAGGTTTACTTGCACAACAATCTGTTATCACATTGTGAAAATGCACAAGGATGAATAGATATGGTCAAATAAAACACGAGATTGTTTTTCATAAGCAACAAAATGACATGGAAAACATTTTCAGTGGAGTAAGCCGGGAGGTCAACAGACTGGAATCTGAAGTCTGACTCACTCACTTCAGCTGAGCCACTCACACACCCGCTTAAAATTCTGACCACTGAACATAATGCACCAAACACAATCCGCACCCACGGTGGTACACTGCAACATACTGTAGTCAGGGCACTGGCACACAACAACGCCCTGGGCAACTGATGAGCTTCTTTGTCATGCAAAGAAAATGGCCGAAACAAACAACTAATATCACTAATGAATCACAAGGGAAGGACAAACGGCAAACTGCAGTGGTTAGATGCGGTCAAAGACCATCATTCTCAGGGGTTAGAGGATTATGCAGAGTGGGCAAGGCTGTGTTGTTTACCTCTGAGCTGCGGAGTTTGTCGATGATGGCCTTGAGGGCCTTGCACTCATCCTCCAGGGCCTGCACGTCCCTCCTGAGTCCTTCGCTCTCGGAGATGTGCCTCGCCTCCATGTCCATGATCTCTGCGGCATGGAGCTCCTGCATCTGGCCGATCTTCTCCTGGTACTCCCCGATCACCTCCGCCACCTCCTCCGAGGCCTGGGATGCTCCCATTCCCTCCGCCATCGCCCCTAGGTCCGTCTGGGTTGCCGCGTTGATGCCGGCGGCAACCACCGATCCGTTCCTGCTTCCAGAGGACAGCGACGGAGAGGGGGACGTCTCTGGCTGCATGACCCCAGAGTTCTTCCTGGAGAGGGAGGGCCTGTCCTTCCCTCCACCACCACCGCCTCCCTTGTTCCTTCCCCCATGTTGATCTGGCTTGCCCCCTTTCTTCTTGGGCTGAGAGGGGGGTGGGTGCTGCTGCTGTTGTTGCTGGACTGGCTTGGTTGCCTGCTGCTGCTGCTGCTGTTGTTGTTGCTGCTGTTGCTGTTCTGCTTCTGACTGGGCCAGCGCACTCTGCAGCCTCTGCAGCTCCTCCTGCAACTCCCCGATGGAGGCGTCTCTGAGCTGCAGCTCCTGCTGGAGCTTGTCGCTGCGCTCCCGGTAGCTGCTCAGCTCCTCTTTGGCCAAGGACACCTCCTCACGCACCTCCTGCAGCTCCTGCAGCAGCTCCGACACCGAGCCCTCACCGTCCACACCCGAGGCCTGTGCCAACACAGTGAAGATCAAAGTTAGATGCTGCACTGATGGAAATGTGTGGCTGATGCTAATTAATGCCAAGAAAGATGCTGCATGGCTGCTTACCTGGTGGAGTTTGTCCTTCAGCTGTGCTATGGTCATCTCTCTTGTCTTCAAATAATGAATGAATAAGTGTTAAAAGTTAATGGAGTGTGACATGAGGTATTTGTACCTTCCTTGAACTCTTCAAAATATACACAAGTTTTGCATGGTGGAAGGAATGACTGCAGTCATTGCAGATTTAATCTACAATCACATTAATCTACAAAGATTAAGAAAAAGAGTAAAAGGCCTAAAGTCAGATGAAGACTAAGCTGGGTGCTCCCTTACCAAAAGCTCCTCCTGCAGTCTGTCACTACGCTCCTTATGGAGACTCAGCTCGTCTTTAGTGGAGGAAGCCTCCTTACACACAGCCTCCAGCTCCTGACGCAGCTCTGACAGAGCAGCAGGGTCCTCTGCAGCGCCAGACTCTGTAGCCTGGGGGCACCAGTGACAGGTCAGAAGGTTAAGGGATCAGAACGTGGAGGTCATACAGTATATTATGTTGAGAAAAAAGGGCAACCCTACTACAACAATGTGACGCTGTACGCTGTAGCTTTGTTAAATAAATTTGTCCAATTTGAAAATTCTCTAGGTTAGGATAAGGAACTTAGAAAACAAAACTGCTGGCATACCTCCTTGAGGTCCTCTTGCAGTTGAGCTATTGTTAAGTCTTTGATCTAAGAAAAAATAAAAAAACAATCAACAGTACTTGCAATATGTTTCACAATCTTCAGAGCTTTAAAGCCATATTATCACTGGTTTGTTTCATGATGTGTGTGAGTGTTACCTGTAGCTCCTGCTGGAGTTTGTGACTATGCTCCCTCAAGTTAGTCAGCTCCTCCTCAGCAGTCCTGACCTTCTCCTGTGCCTCCTGCACCTCCTGGAGGAGCTCAGATGCTGACGCCTCACGGCCCGGAGCCTGAGGTAGGCAGACCAAACATCAATACTTGTTTATCCAAATAAACATACACTTCAGGAAAGACTTTAAAATATTGATGGTTTGTTCATGATACACTGATGTTGTTATTCATTTATTTAGTGAGATGTATTCACATAAATACAATTTGGGTCTCAATATCATGCTGAACTCTCTGGTTTTTAGGGCTCCTAAATTAAGACGTGGCCAAGCCGAGTGCTCTATAAAGTTAAAAATAGACAAGGGCGCTAGTGTAGGATACCTCGGATGGCAGTGGTATCCTCTGCTGGGAGGGTTTTGTCCTCATCTGATTGAGCAGGTCCATGAGCACGGCCAGCCTCCTCTCGTACTCCATCACCTCCTCCTCGGAGCTGGACAGCAGCTGCTTCTGGAGCTCCTGGTCCTTCTGCATGCCACACAGGCCCACCTCCAGCTCCCGCAGCTTCTCCGTCAGCAGGCCCATCTTGCCAGCCGGGGCTGGAGTTCTGGTGCTGGTGGCCCTCTGGGCCAAGCCGAAGCCCGGAGCCCCAAGGTCTGACAACGGGCTCGGAGAGGTTAGTCCGCCCAGGACCACCATGTCCTCAGCGCTAGCATCACGCTGGAGCTGTTTGGTCTGGGCCTGGACGGCCCCAAGTTGGGCCTGGCTGACCAGCATGGCAGCCACCTTCTCCCTGAGTTTGTCTTCCAGCTCGACCACGCAGCGCTGGAGCCCCATGGCGTTGGCCTGTGCCCGCTCCACCTTGACTCGGCACACGTCCAGCTCCAGGTCCTTCTCTCCGACGCACGCCTCCAGTTCCTCCACCCGCCGTCTCAGCACCTCCACCCGGGCACCGGCGCTCTGCTCCAGTGCCTGCACCTGCGCCTGGGCCACCACCAGGGCAGCGGCCTTCTCCCTCAGCGCCTCCTGGAGCTCGCTGGAGGCCTTCTCCATCCACTCCCCTTTCTCCCGCAGGCTGTCGTAGCGCTCCTGGAGGTCCTTGTGTTCGGCCTTCAGCGTGTCCAGCTCCTGCGTCACCTCGTCCATGCGCACTTTCATCTCATCCAGCTCCTCTTTGCAGAGCTCGTCCTCCTCCTCCTCCTCTAGGCCATGCGGAAGCTTGTGCTCCATGTTGGCGATCTCCTGCTGGAGCTTGTCGATGACAGCGTGCAGCTGGTCCACCTCCTCCTCGCTACTACACTTGAGGCGCTCCTGCTCGCTGCGCAGGATCTCGACCTGCGACTCCAGCTCACGCACCTGCTCACTGCGCTCCTCCATCACCTTAGGGAGACGGTGGGTGGGGTGGGGTGCGGGGGATGAGTAAAAGAACCATCAAGCTCAAATACAGTCACTGGGTAGGTGTATTCCCAGAGAGTTAGGACTGACCCACATACAAACACACACACACACACACACACACACACACACACACACACACTACCACCACATCACACCACAGTTAAAAACCTTTAAGCTACAGCCTCTAGTCACAAATGCCTACAAATGTCAGGCTTGATGTTAGCAAGCGCAGAGGTGTAGCCATTTGGCTAACTGTGTTGTGAATAATGAATTCAAAGGGAAAATGCATACAAACACCACACTTTCACTTTACTTCAACAATGAATGACCCATAAATCTAGAATGATGGGCAGGTTAAGGATAAAATTTAGACCTGGCTTTGACCAGAGCCATCAGTCAATCCAAAACAAGGTTTAATCTTTAGAAGAAACCCAGCAGAGCGTTGAGAGCACAGAAACAGGCAAACCGCACATGACACATTAACACTGAAGCAATCCATATAACTGCACACAGTCACTGGTCATCCCTGTAAAAGAAGGTAAGGGGTCTCACAGACCTGATCTCAGAAATGCTTACCAATACTGACTGCAACTGCATATTTTTATTTGCAGGTATTCAAATGAATTGTATTGTCGATGCATTCTGAGGCTAGCTGAGGTCAGGTATGTGAGAGAGAGAGCAAAGGCCACTGGTTAGGGGATGGGAAAAGCAGGGCGGGAGAAGGAGTGTTATCTGTCCTCATTCCGTGTGGTCATCGGCCAATACAGACAAAACAACCACAACAAACAAGACAATTAAGAAACTACGAGGGAACACACCGGAACACACCAGAACACACGGCTCGTTAGACCCCATTCCACTAATGCCTAATGAATCATTATGCATTTCAGCAGAGATTTTAGTTCAATTGAAAGTACTGGGTTGCTGAAGGATGGGATGAGGTCTACATGTAGCTGTGGTGTTGATTAAAATGACTAATGTCATTACTGTGTGAAAACATTTTAGCATGTACAAGCTGTTAGCTCGCCTAGAAAATTTAGCTGCACATGCTAAAATGCTCCAAACACAGGAGGGAAAAGATTTGAAGGAGAAGTTCCTAAGCGACACAAAGGGTCTCACACACGAGGAATTCACGTCACAGTCACGGATGGAGCAATACACAGGCTATACACACAACGTCATGCTAGGACTGTGACCGACACAGAGCTAGCGTGCTAACTGCGTGTGTGTATAGGCCGTTACCTTGTTGTCAGGGGTGGCTTCCATGTGTTGGAGCTTAGCCAGCTGCTCATTGAGCAGGACTATCTCCCTATCCTTCTGCTCCATCACCTTAAAGAGTTAGACACGTCATCAAGCCCAAGGGCGCCACATGCTTCAGGTTCAGTTCTAATCACTCAGCTCCAACTGGTCTCAGTAAGATGGCCTGATTGTTCCATACTTGGCACTAATGTCATTACTTTGCTAATCTTCAATATCCTCTACTATACAATACAGCTTTTAAATGCTATGATCCAGATCATGAAGTCAAACTTTACCAAAATTACCAACACCAACAACTGGTGTCTGACCTTATCTCAAAAGTCAGTTCTACAGACAACTTATAACCTTTCATTGTACCAAAAATACGGTCCTATTACAGAACCCAAAGAACATGTTTCCTGAAGGGGCATGACTTCAAAAGCAGGTTCTACCCCATTAGCATTAGCATTAGCAGTGGGTGCTAAGAGGTGATGGTGAGCGTTCGTTCGCGTCTCACCTCCAGCAGGCTGGCCTTGGCCTCCAGCTCCAGGGCCTGGCTGCTCAGCTCCTTCCTCTGGATCTCCAGCTGCATGTGGAGCTGCTGCACCTCCTCGCTCTTGTTCTCCAGCTCCTCACGAAACTGCTCCAGCTGCTCCTCAAGGTTACATATCTGAACACACACGCCACACACAGTCCATTAAAACAGACATGTTCAGTGTTCAGATTTTCAGTTGGAGTGCTTCTTACATTTTCCTATGTTAAATTGTTAATAATTAGCCTGGCCATGCCTTTAATCAATCAATCAATCAATTTATTTGTCTCCTTGTGGGGTAATTTGTGTCACAGTAGTAGGAGCACGCAGAAGTATAAAAAAAACACATGCTGCTTGACTATCAACTCAGTGCTAGTATGGATTTGATTCCAATAAGCTTGTTGTTTCTAGTAGCATTTTTGCAATGCTATCAGTCAAGCCCTGATCCAATCTTTTGAAACTTAAACACCTCCAGCAAGGAATCGTTTCTCATTACCAAACGTCCAGACCCTTTGTGCGAAATGAAGTTTAAGTACGAGGGGCTGGTTTTCTAACCAGTCTGGTAAATAACAGAAACAAGAGTTTTAACTTGCAGATTGACAAAGAAAGAAACATGTCTCTGTGTACATATAAACATGTTAATGCAACTATGAATGTAGTTCATACAGATAATCAAATGTTCACTATATACCACGGCCATGTGTTTGGACTTCTGTATGTTTTTATACACCAGTGTGTGTGTTTGTGCTGCCTACCTCTTTCTCCTTCCTGTCCAGCGCTTCCCTCTCAGTCTGCAGCTGGGCCTCCAGGGTACCATGCTCAGCCTCAGTCATGGGGGCATGCTGGCGAGTCTCCTCCACCTGCGTCACACACACACACACACACACACACACAAACTGTAAAATATGCAATTCAGCAATACATAAAAGGGCTGATGCACACACTGTCTAGCAAAAAGACCACACACACACACACACACACACTCACACTACTATTATGCACATACACACCAACATCGAACGTTCACAGCATAAACTGGCCAAACTCACACACACTTACTGCATCCATACAGAAACACTAAGTGTCACATGCGTAGCTTACTAACACAGAAATGAGTCATTACCAGCAAATGAAAGACCGCACATTTACACACACACACACACACACACATACACACATACACAGACCATACAATTTCTATCCAATCACACAAGGCTATTGAATTTTCTATGAGCAGGAAAATTCTCCATTGCCAGCTCCCTGTTCTACTGCCATGCAGAAACCAGGAACGGCAATGCTGCAAAGCACCTCATTTAAGCGCCCCCACACACACGCTTGCTCACACACACACACACACTCATCCTGACACTCCCCCTTCTTACACACATGCTGTAAACCCCCTCTCCTCTCCTCCCACTTACCGCAAGGAATAACCTTGGCTATCAGAGGAAGACCACAGATGACGCACGAACACACACACACACACACACACACACACGGTAGCACCAGCAGCGGTAGCAGCAGCAGCAGACACAAAAAGGGAGGGGAAGGGAGAGGAGGAGAGGGGAGGAGAGAATGAGAGGGAAGACTCAGGAGGAAAGAGAGAAGAGAGAAGAGGACGAGCAAGAGGAGGAGGAAAAAATGAAGGGGGGGTGATGCCGCCACAAAAAAATGAAGGCGGGTGGAAGAGAGACGCAGAGGAAGAGGAATGGGAGGAAGAGGAGGGGAAAGGAAGAGAGGAAAGGTACCACAAAGAGGAAGATGGGGGAGAGAAATGTGTCAGACACCAATAGGGGAAGGATGACAAGTGAGATACAGTCAAGTCCTCCTCTACCCCTACATGCTGACAATAAACACATGATGCATAGACAGAGCATAGGCTAACAGAAGAAAGAAGGGACCACAGACAAAAGAGTGTGAAGAATATGAGGAGGAAGAGGAAGAGAAAGAGACACACACACACAAGCAGACAAACAGAGGGGAGAGTGTGCAACCGAGAGAGAAGAGCGCTATGAGATGAGGAAGAGGAGGCCAGGGGATGGAGAGAGGCAAAAAGAGAGAGAGAGAGAAAGAGAGGCCGGTGGGGGGCTCACCCTGTGCAGGGCCTCGGTGCCGGTGAGCAGGGCCTGCTCCAGTTGGCGCACGCGTTCGCCCAGACGCTCCAGCTCCTCGTCCCGCTCGGCCGCCTCCCGCTGCAGCTCCTCACTCCGCAGGAGCAGCTCGCTGCACCAGTCCGACTTCTCCTGCAGCTGAGAGCTCAGATGCTCCACCTGAAACACACACACACGCACACATGCACGAGAAGGGAGGGAGGGAGGGGGGGGGGGGGGATGGAGGAGGAGAGAGGGAAGAGGAAAGAGGGATGGAGAGGGTGAGAGGTAAAAGAGGAAAGAAAAGAGTGAGAGAGGAGGGAAAAGGGAAAGGGAGGGAGGGGGAGGGAGAGAGAGAGAGAGGGAGGGGGAGGGGGAGAGAGAGAGAGAGGTGGGAGCATGAGAAAAGAGCACACACCTCTTTCTTTGCAGCGTCACCTAAGTTGGTTTACTGATGACTCATAGGCTTAAAGCCATGGACATGCTAACATGTTGCTTTCTGAAAAAAAATATTTCACAGACGCAAACAGAAATATACTCAATGTTCAAGCTGGCATACATAATTTATCTTCAATTCTGTGAGTGCTGTTTTAAAGCTAGCATGATAGGTAGACACTGCAGGGAAAGCAGCCTCTTCATGAACAAACTATTCCCTCCCGGCTCTCTGGCAGCAACCCATCACCATGGAGACCACTTAATGGGCAGGGGAGAACTCTGACGCTGCCGGTGACCCAGTAGAGAGCAGAAAGTATATGGGGTGGGTTAAAAAAAAAAGAGAGCCTTTCAGGCAAGAGATAATATTTACCACCACTTCCTGTTTGACAAGTCTGACATCATGTGAGGTTTGCCCAGGTAATATTATCTACACACACACAGGCCTTATATTCAAAGCAAAGGTGTGTGTGTGTGTGTGTGTGCATGTGTGAGCGTGTGTGTGTGTGTGTGTGATAAAAACAGAACAAGAGTGCATAGGGGGGAAAAAGCTGTGTCGATTTGAGCTGGTAATCATCTGATTCCCCTTCCATTGAGTCGGGGACAAAGAGAAGGGAAACTTGCTGGTGGGTCTCTCAGGCTCGGGCTAAAAAGGCTGAGGCTTTTAGAACACCGAGTGGGGTGGAGATGGGTGGTTGGGGGCGAGGGGTGGTAGTTATGTTGCTGGGTGTCTTTTGTGTCTCACTCTACTTAGGAAGCTGCTATTACCTTTGCCTCTCACTGCCTCCCCACAGGGCACAGGGCTCTACTAGTGCTACACTAACACTCCATTCACTGGGTGAGCAGAACTAATACAGACCCTAGTACATGCAGTATATCTAATACTCAGATGCATTTCCTAGATTCACTCATTCACTATTTTAATGATCTACTACCTGTCTTCATATGTCTACCCTTTAAGGCCCAGTTAGTTTAGTAGATGCATGGAATAATGATTCCACTTCAGTTAGTTTTCCTTCATCAGTGATGCATGATGGTATGGAGCCTGGTGTCTCTTTCTCAGGCGTCATGTGATGATGTGTGTTTGGGGGCCTGTCTGGAGGTCTCACCTCTCTGTCCCGCTGCTCATTGGAGGCCAGGGCTTTTGGTGGGTTCTTCAGCTGCTGCTCCAGCTTGAGGATCTCCTGTTGGAAAACGTCTCGCTCGTGCTCCCTGTCCATTGCTTGCTCCTGAGGTATGCAGATGGACATGCAGAGTGACAAAGAAATGAGCGCAAAAGAACAGAACAAGTGATAAGACAGCAGCTTAATGTATGGGAACACCTTTTTACAATATTAAAATTGTTGCCACAGTTGCTTACTGAATGACACAGATATGTGCAATTTCCAGGAAAGTGGCACAGAAGCTGTCATACTACCAAGAGACAGTGAAAAAAAGGTGACGTGTGGGTCAGAATTTCAGGAGATCTTCTGTCACAACAGCAGGAGCAGCAACTGCAGCTATTTTTAACAGCCGGAGCGCATGTTATAAATAACAGGTGAAATAAATGTCACCAGACAAGCTATTAAACAGGGTGCTCTACAAAAAGGCACCCAGACAGTGTGTGTGTATGTGTGTGTATATGTGAGAAGACACAGATGGACGACAGAGAAAAGATCAATATTTAGATCTCTAAATGTGTTCACTTGCAGCCTGTAAAACAAAATGATTCACCAGCAACTGGCCTGATGCCGCAAGTCCATGTAATCTATACAGTTACAGTTCAATTACAATCACTTTACGAGAGAAGCCAATTAAAGTAAACATCCCAGATTCACTTTGACCATATTTCACCCTCATGTGGTCGGACGCTACGCAAAGTACGACCCCCCCAGCTGTCAGCCTTTCAGCACCTTGCAGTATATCAATGTCGCGTTCACACAGTGGAGCCTGTGAAGATGGCCTACAAGCTCTGCAGGATCCAAACAGATCCTGCTCCAAGTTCAACCTCACACGTCACACACAAATCCTTTTATTTGGTTGGATTTATTTAACAAATTAAAGGAATTTTTTAAAAGTGTGGCTCTAGGCACTAACACTTATATAAATAGCATCAATGCTGTTTTGCAGCATTTCATTTGATAAACTACTTACACCTAAATAAGACACTAGTCTTAAAAGTATTTTCTTTTCCACTGTCAATATATTAAAAATGACCATTGAATATAATGGTGATGAACATCATATTCTAAGCTTGTGATGATAATGTGAGTATAACTGATATAACATTAGATTCTAAGTTTGTGGTGATGAGTATGACTGATATAACACCAAATTCTATAGTTTGTGATGGTGGTGGTGATGTGTGAGGGTGGTTGACATGAAATCACTTACGTCCAAGAACTTGCGGTTCTTCTCCAGCTGTTTCTCTAGAGCCTGGATCTGCTGCCGCAGGTCGGCGGTCTCAGTGCTGTGGGCCTGCTCCTGCTCGATGCTGCGGTTCACCTGTTCCTCCAGCTCGGCCTCCAGCAGCTTGAGCTGCCGCTGCATGACCTCGCTCTCCTTCTCCGCCTGCATCTGTACCTCCACCTTCTCCTGCATCAGCTTCTCCGTCTCCTCCAGCAGGTCTGGGAGACAGCCAACCAATGAGTCCCAGACGAGGAGGAGGAAGAGGAGGAGGAGGAAGAAGATGGATTAGATGAGAAGAGACTTCTTGAGCACAACAAGCCTGGAGAGGAATACTCCTCTATTTGTAGCTCCAGGATGGGTTCCCCCACAGCCCAACAAAACATCTGAGCCATCAAAAGCTCGCCAAGGGAGCCCTCCATATATACCTCCTCAAAGAGTGCATACAGCAGCGCTTCCTGGTTCACTAGCTGGAGTTTGATGGTCAGTGTTTTCCAGTCTGTGGGGAACCCAAGCTGATATCATGGAGCCATGACCTGAGGAGTATTGGACCCCTGAGATGAGACTCTTCCCCACACATACCCATACTGATTAGTGATCTACAAGAGGAGGCAGACTGGAGCTCAAGCTGTGCTCATGGGCTGAATAGACACAATGCAAAGCCCATTAAAACATAACCAACACATTCATTAAATGGCTATTTGTCCTACAGCTGTACTGCTTTAATACAGAGCTTTAAATGATATCATTGGCCAGCGCTCCCTGAACATGAGAGAACATTATTACACTGCGTAACGAGTGTCTGGTCAATGTGCCTTCACAACAACAGGGCTCCATTTCTGCCTCCTCTGCGGGTTATGACATAAATCAGTGCTCATCCCCTTCCTGATTACCCATGATTGCCACCTTTCAGTCAGTGTCCCAAATTCGCCCCCGTGCCATATCAACCACCACCACAGAAACCAGTCCACATTATTCCATCCATGGGGGTCAGATGTCACTGTCCCACATTATTAGTGCAACACAAGAGGGAGAGGGAAGAGGAGAGTGCAGAGACAGAGGGCATTGTGACCAAAGAAAGAGAGAAGAAGAACAACAAAACACAAAAGACCAAAAAAAACAAATGAAGCCAAACCAAAATCAAGATCAGAGGTACGACATCAATCAATCAAGACTGCAGTCTCCATGCCTCAGATGCATTTCCAGGCAAGGGAGGATTACACAGCATCATTGTACAATCATCCTACCCCAGACGTACTGAGCATTGTTGGATTGGGTGGCCATGATAGTCACTGCCAATTGGTATGAAAAAGAAATTGGTCTGGAGTAGATATGGTTGCAAATGAGAATATAATGTCATTTCATATATTGATTTTTTTATTTATCCTTATAAATCATGCCAATTATGTTTACTCAGCAGTAGACAATAAAAAAAAACACCAACTCATCGACAATACATGGAGTACAACAAAAACCAAACAAAAACTGAAAATAAAAGCATAGAAAGTCCACAAGCGAAAGCCAGAGAGTTAGTGAGTGAGTTGAGCCCATAGCAAGCAAATTTCTAGGCAGCTGTGAGATGGGTTATTCTGCCACGTTCACTCCTCCAGAGACCATTTTTACAATCAGCAATTAATTTAAAAACACCAATTAACGCAAACAAACAACCCCAAAAAAAGGAAGGTAAAAATACACTGGCCATGCGTGATGTGAACACACCTGCTTCAGGTGCTGCAAGGACTGCAGCTTCAACTAGGCCTACAGGAGAATAAGAAAGAGTGTTTGAACATGCTCTCAGTTGACGGACAGAGTGAGAATGAAAGAGAGGAGAGTAAAAGATAATAGGCAGAAAAGACACAGAAAAAGAGTGTGTCGTCAGCCTGCGTAGGGTTGCTCTGGGAGAGGCTGCTTGTTTGTGAGGACACCTTAACATCGTTCATACTTACTGCCTAAACATGCTCACGGTTTCACCTTAAAAGCACCTTGAACCACAACAGGGATGTTAAATGCAGACACTGGCTCAGGTTTTTACCAAATGACCCAGTATAGGAAAAAAAAAAAAACTGAAAATGTCCTTGATAATGAAAACAAAAACATTTACATAAATGGCTTTGTGCATACAATGTAAACTCTGTCATGATAAACATGATCAAAATGACACAAATAAATCAACCTTTCCTGAAATCCTTGGCAGACAATTCCAACTGGAACACTGACAGACTGAATGCAGACAGCAGCATCCCCCATTCTGAGTCACATTAAGAATCCTGGTGCAAACCTGCAGTTGACAAACCTGCAGTTGTCACCACACACTGCATCCCTTGCAAACCCTCCTTTATTTGGAAGATGCCCTCCCAGCCACTGTCTGTTGCCATAACAACAACTACCACTATTTTCATTCTCCCTGCCAAGAGCAAAATAGTCGGTGGGTGGGGAGGGGCTCGGGGTGGGTTATTATTGGATACGTACGGAGTTCGCGCGGGCCGGCCTCGTCCTTCATGGCGTCCTGCTGCCGCGAGAGCAGCTCGCGCTCCTGCTGCATGTGGCGGCGCTCCAGTTCCAGCTCCTGCAGCCGGCTGGCCGTCACCTGCAGCTCCTGCTCCAGCTGCTGACGCAGCTCCTCCTTCTGGCTCACCTGCGCCTCCAGCGCCGCCCGCTCACCCGTGTAGCCGTCAATCAAGCCTGGAGGGGAGAGGCAGAGGGACACTTGTTTATGCACTCACAAAACATCAGAGGATGGATGACAGAATGACACAACTACTAATACGCAGACATACACTCACACACACACGCACGCACATAAGGTTTGTTAAAAGGCACACCGGACTCCATATTACACGGTTTTCTGTGGAATAAGGGATAGAGACTGTACAGGGCAATAATTTAAACGGGTGACCAATACAGCACCCGTCTGGCTGAATAGGTGCACGGACAGATATAAATATAGGACCCGTTTCTCCCAACCAGATGCAAAGCATTTCCTGAAAATGACAGGCAAATGCAAGATTCAAACGATAGAAAAGTGCGGTACTCACATCATCTGCTTTCCAGTTGCGGTATTCCACATCAAAACAAGCCTTTAATCCCATTAGCAAGCCTAGTCAAATCAACCTCTACATCGCTGCTTGCAGACTGATGGTGACGTTGGTCTAAATACAAAAGCTGGCCAGGCAGTGACTCGGACACAATTAGCTTATGTTATCAAAAGATTAAAAGCTCAACTCCGCCAGCACATAATTTAATACAACAAAAAGAACGACCCCCAGTTATGAGCGCAAATATTGAGACGCACGCGCACAGAAAAAAACACACACACAATGCATTACGGAGACGGACGCACAACAAAGCCTTAAAAGCACATGTCAGTCCTAGTTTGGATGATGGGTGTGTGTGTGTGTGAGTGTGTTTGTGCATGTGCGCATATGTCTGTGTGCGCGTGTATGTGTGTGTATATGAGTGTGTTAATGGCGGCAGCTCCTTCACATGTGAATAAGCCATTACTGCTCTAATTTATCACAGGTCAGCAGGCATTCATATTTGTGTGGTTGTCCATGAACATTAACCCCACCCCCCCACACACACACACCTCTACTGGATGTCTAATTAAACCACATCAGATGAGCTCATCAGATGACACCAGACATATTGCTAAATCTGTCATTACTACAAAACCAGTCAGCAGGCTTTGTTTAAAAAAATCAGGACTGTGTCATTCTCAACCCTCTATGCATTCCCAAAGCCACGGCGGATCATGCCCGAAGTGTCAATGCAGGGGCACTGTTGGACCGTGTGTTTGTGTCATCTCCCAGGGCTCACAGCAGGGGGCAAATTCCTTCAACTTAAACATGGGTGACTAAGTACCAAACAACAACAACAACAACAAAAAAACAATAACCCATGACCCTCAAAAAAAAAAGAACAGCTAGACAACAGAGCACCTTGTAATCTCCCAACGCCATGGTTACCACTCACAAACAAACTCCCAGCTGTGTGGCATTAATGGTAATGGGGTCGCCTATAATGGCAGCTCAGGATACATGAGAGCGTAAACATAGGAGCGTTCTGCTCTCCAACACGCACTGAGACAGCGGGCCCGGATAGGAACCCGACTCCTGCGTTAATGTGCATTGAAGCGTTCCCCTGTTTATTTGCAAATGAAATGTTGCCACATTTTTGCACGCGCTGCAATCAGATTAGCGCTGCTAAACAGCAGGTCACACCCACGCACAGGTCATGTTACCACCCCCCGCATTTCCTATCAAAGACGCTTTGGACAGTGCTGTTATGTGTTTACCTGACTATTATGGTTTGTAGCACTGGGTAATGCTTCCGCAATGATAGTGCTGTTGAAAGCCCCTTTCATTGCACTGACATGTAAGAATGACCATAAATATTTATACCTGACAAAGTGAACAAAGTGATGATGAGTCTAGACTTGAAACATCAGGGATACGTTTCTGACTGCCACTGAAATACTAACACCACAATTCCTAATTGTAGGAGTCAAATGTGCATTGTAAAGGTGCTCTCAATTACCTCAGATCTACACAAACACACACAAACACCCCCATCCCTCCCCACCCACACACACAGACAGACACACACCCACACCCACACACCATGCCACACTAAAGCCAACAAAGACTGTATAGTGTACCCACCTCATGCAGGTACTGGGGGGGAAGCTGAGGTATGTTACATGATAAGAACCTTTGATGTTTTGTAAGATCAGAGTGTTCTTATGTCATAAAGCGTTAAAATAAAGACTCATGCTAAAACAAAATCAGTCCTATCAGTCTGATGCCTCTTGCTGATGCGTCTGATGCCTCCTTTAAGACTATTAAACTGTCAGTCAAAGACAGTAATGATTATTTCACTGGTGCAAAGTGCAACAGTGACTGGAAATAACTTCTTCAAATACCTTGCACTATGACTTTTCTTTCCACTAAAAATAACCTTCTTTCAGCTCTATATTAAGTGGCAATTAAAAGCAATGATCACCTAAATTAAATTAAAAACATTTACCAGCTTCTATTTTGAAACGTGGGAATCTGTCACGCACGAGTCTTCACTGGCTACATGGTCTATGGAGCATGAGGTCTTCTTTATTAGTTTTCAGGTGAAACGACCACACAAACACAAACACAAACACAGACACAGACACACACACAAATCTTCCTCACTCTTAATAAAGTCCCAAGGCACTGACTAACCATGCCAAAAGGGTGGCCAGTTGATATTAGTTGCGTAGAGACCGTTCCACATAGGTGTGTATTAACCCTGTGCCCTTGCTGGCACAAACACCCAGGGATTTACAGTCACACTGACAACCACACACACACACACACAAAACAAACCCCACTTTTATATCAATGACAACAAACACTATCAAATGCTTCCATGAGTCTCCATTAGCTCGAGACTCTGGGATCTCTCCTTTCATTTAACTAAAGCTTTTAAAGCCTCCTTCATTTCATGATATCAGGCCTAAATTCCTCCGTGCGGCGTGTGTGACTGTGAAACAGTGAGGCCACTTCACTCCTGACTGGGCGTCTGAAGGAGGATGCTGAGCCGGTTCTTTGTGTTAATTGAAACCTGTTTTTGTGTCCCACACCCTGGGCTATTAGCAACCAGATCTGGCTAACAAGAGCTCAAACTCACAGGCTCACCACGGTCACCACTGCACCTGAGTTCACTGATAGAGACGAGCACATGATGGAGCATGACAGCATAAGCAAACAGTCTGTGTGTGTGTGTGTGTGTGTGTGAGTGAGTGTGTGTGTGTGCGTGTGTACACAGAGGGACGGGTGTGTGTGTTTGTGTGTGTGTGCGTGTGCGCGTGTGTGTGTGTGTGTGTGTGTATATGTGTGTGTACAGACAGAACAGGAAGTCAGAAAGATGGAGCCAGAGAGCCTAACCCTATCCTCTTTCTTGAGTATATTCCTTCTTTTGTGAAAGGAGGAATATTAATCTCTCCATCACTGCTTGGCACAACTCAAACTTTGACTTTGACAAACTTTAACTCTGCACTCTGCATCCAATGATCACTTTCTAATTCAAACGACGGCCAACACATGGGGTGTAGTCAAACAACTTACTGTAATGCTAGCAAATATTTACCAAAGTGAGTGCCATCCCCTCTTGGAGATGAACACAAGCAGCCATAAAACAGTAATGAGAAAGCGAGCGAGAGATAGAGAGTGACAGTGAGATAGAGACAGAGAGACACCGGAGTAGAAGAAGTGGAAGAAACTAAGCTCCTTGGAACACAACCAGTCAACTCTCCACCCACACTGACACACCTTAAGGCTTCACACACTCTAACCGATTCACAGGAAGATTCTTCTTCCTTCTTCCTCCTCTTCTCTGAGTGTGTGTCTCAGCTCAGAGCCCCAGGGGCTGGGTGTGGGGTTAGAGGGGGGCACTGAGTGTGTGTTTGATGAATCACTACCAGGCCCCCTCTCCCACTGGCCAGCTGGCTTTGACAGTTATCATGACATGGCCTCACTACAAAAGCAGTGATGCTAAATGACAGCAACGGATACAGCAATACTACTAAATGATGGCAACAGATAGCATAGCAATATGAGTATCACAATCACATGAGTCAACAGCAGGCAGGGATATGAAGCTGTATCAAAGCGACGTCAGGGTTCAGGCTGGTTCACAGGCTGATCTCAGAACACCTTAAATTCAAGCAAATGTTTGAGCTTTGAACCAAGTGTGGTGAGAAGAAAGAAGCCACAGGCTTGTTTGAAAGTTAAATTCACACACAAGCAGACCTTCTTCTTGCTTTGTGAGTGTGTGTGTGTGTGAGTTTGTGACAGAGTGAGTGAGATGGGGGGTAGGCTTCTCTAGGGTATGCATAATAAGCCTTTTGTCCCCTGTGGAGACACACACACACACACACACACACACACACACACACCTTCAGCCTTATGGAGCTCCAGAGCCAGCTGCTCACGGGCTCGCGCCTCCTCGCCGAGCCGCTCCTGCAGCTCCTCCTGTCGCCGCAGCAGCTCCTGCATCTCCTCGTTGTGGCGGAAAGACTCCCTCATCAGCTCCGTCTGCGTCACATGAGCATGCTCCAGCTGGGAGAAGAGGACAGACAGAGAGAGAGAGGGAAAGAGGGAAAGAGGGAAACATGGATGGAGAGGTAGAGGGATGAGGAAAAGAGGAAGAGAAAGAACGTGAAAGAGGGATATGAGGTGAAGGGAGAAAAAACAGAGTCAAAAGAGACACCTGGCACAAACGGACAGCACAGAGAATCAGTAGACACCTGGTCTAACTGGCACTCAATGGAGGTCAAACAGAAGTGACCCCTGCTGCCACAGGCACCACAGTAAGGGGTCAGTAGGACGGAGGTCAAACGGTTTCATCTGTTCTTCTGGTGCATGGGGAGTCAATGGAGATCACTTTAGTGTAGCAGGAAATGGGTCAACTTGTGAGGAGCTTTAAGAAATGCTGACTCCAGGAAATAAACATCATGTGTTCACTCATACCTGCAAGTCAGGGCTGTTTTTGGCAGACACCTGACTGTCAAACACCTTTCCAGAAACGCCACTAAATTTAGACAAGGCATAAAATACAAGCTTGAAATGCTTCCTGTGCTGCACTTACAATTCTAGATTCCACCTGAGCTGACATTTAGTGAGACTAATGGCTAATCAATGCTGTAAAGCACACACACGCCAGCTTTTATTATGAAACTCATATATCTGCACAGGCAAAGGTCATGGCTGACAAGGAAACAGAGCTTGACGGAGAACTTGACGCCTCACTGTAGAGGAAACAGCATAGTTCAATGATCAGGGTTCTGTAGGTTGCAAACACACACACACACAGACACAGACACACACACGTGCATGCCTGGTCCTGGACTTACTGTGTAGGGAGGGGTGGGTAAAGAGATCTTGGAGACGACTTTGAGGAGGTGGCCATTGACCCGGTGGCTGACGTGCGAGATCTGGGTCTGCACCACCACCGAGTTCTTCTCGTTGAGCGTGGTGGTGAAGGGGAACGGCCGGGGCAGTGGCACACGCGACTCTACCTCGTACACGTCCTCGTTCTGGCTCTCCACCCAGCCGTTCCCCAGCACACTGTTTTTCCAATAGTTTCTAAAGGAATCCATGGTGGCTCAAAGACTCCAAGACGCTCGACAAAACAGGGTTAAATCCTGAAACTAGCAAATGCTAACGTCCATGACGGTGCGCTGTCAGTATTATTGTTCACGGGAGGCAACATAGCAGAACTAAGCAACAGTCTCCAGAGCCCCGCAGTGGGCTAAGCCTTTAGTAAACACAGCCGGACACATGGTTTGCGAGGTAGAGCACCAGCCAGTATACACTGGGAGTATCCTGTTCAGTCACACAAATACTTTGAGTAGGTGAATGACTGAATGAATTAATGAATGAATAAGTGAATACAAACGAGTTGCTCCTGAACTGGGGCAAAGCTCCTCTTTTCAGAGTTGCAAACCTGTGAGAACAATCCAAATCAGGACATGTCTGAATGAGCGGCAGCCGAAGGGGGAAAAAGAAGGCCGGTGCTTTCAAAAAAAAAAAAAACTTCAAATCACAAGCAGACTCTCTTCTTCTACTTGTTTACCCCCCTCTCTCTCTCCTCTCTTTTTCCTTCTCTCTTCTTTCTTTCTCTTGCTGAGCGTAGTGCCTGAGTTCAGCACCCCGTCTGCCCTTGCGAGTCCTGCTGGAAGCTCATTAACAATTCCATGCTTCCACGGCAACAGGCAACAGTGTTCCACTGGGAGAGCTCAGGGCTTCATTAATTACCCGCACGGGCCCCCACTGCCCCTGTGGTGAGGCTAAGCTGGGGGGTTAGAGAGCACAGCGCACAAACAGGACAACAACCTTCCTCCTCTTCTCCTCCTCCTCAGCTTTCTTCAATCACTCTCTTCCACTTTACTTCTTCTCCTCCTGTGTGTTTCAGTGGGCTGGTCAGTCTCCACACAGACACCAGCTGGGCTGGGGGAGCAGTGTGTTGAGGGGTGGGAGGGGCAGTGTTGGGGATCAGAGGTCCCTTCTGTCCTCCTCCTCCTGTCTAGTCCTCTTCTTCTAATGGTTTTACTCCTGTCGTTCCAGGAGTCCCTTTCTGTGGCGGTCACACAGAAATCCTCTTCTGCACTTTTCCCCACTTTGGTTCCTATTGGTGGGACCCTGTCTGCACTTTTCCCCACACACATACACACACACTCACTTCCTCACTCTCACATACACATAAATACACACACTCACTCACTCACTCACACATACACACACACGCGCACAACCCTGTTTGAGAGTGGAGGGCTGAAGTGCTAAACTGTCCTTCCCCCTGTCAAGCCGGAATCTAAGCCGGAGTCTGAGCTGTGAGAGAGCCTGTCACTTCCTGGTTTGTGGGCATGTGCAGGAGGACACAGATCAGCTGGGGGAGGAGCTGAAAAGCTGAAGCCCGCAGCAGAGTAGGCAGGTGAAGCTCTGCTGAAGTGGTTACACACACACACACACACACACACCCTTTTTCTTGGAAGCTTGTCTAACTGGAATCATGCCCCACATTAGTAAGGATTATTTAAGCAAGTTGTTATGACAGGCCAAGCTAGGGAGAGAAGACGAGAAGAACCCTGTTTTGTCGAGTTTTTTTTTTTCTCAGACCACACTCAGACTGACACACATACTTTCATACAAAAAATTCCTTCATTAACTTGCCAACTCTCTCCCACCCAATTTGATTTATAGTGGAAAGTTATTGATCAACCAACAGTTTTTTTTTCTATCTCCCTTCTGGCTTTTCCCCTTGAAGATCATCTATGCTGAACGGTCATCAAGCGACAACTACATTCCTGAGGGCCTCATAACATCAACCCTCATTCGCAAGAGGGCCTTAACTGCCACACTTAAGAATGAACACTGTAAATAATTAACCTTCAACCAATCAGGCCAACCAACAGGCACTACAAGTCCATCCACTTTGCCAGGGACTGATAACTTTTTAAGCAAATTCACATCTCTTATCAGACTTCAGACTTCAACAGCCCTATAAACGTTATAAATGAAAGTGTTCCTAAATCCCATAGTGACATCACGTGGGGAATCCATTGCTGATTAAATGTTAAAAGATCATTGACCTCAGCAATAGGCAGGGGTCAGAGAATACTGAAGGCTGTGTGTAAATAGGCTGGAAGGAGGGGAGGGGGAGTTTGTGTGTGTTTGTGTGGGTTGGAGGATATACAGGCTCATGCCTTTCCATCTAAGCAGCATATTTTCCCAGAACAAACCCCCCAACACACCCTTTAAATCTTCTAGGGAAAGTGATATCCAAATTTATACAAAAAGGCAGCTGAGGCCATGTGACCACATGCTGAGTGTTCAGAGAGATGCTGATCAATGAGTTTGGAATAAAACTGTCTGATTGCATAACTCCAGCTACTAAGCTGGCGTGATGCACACTAAAACACACACACACACACACCAACAACAAACACAAACACACACGCATACACGCACACACAGAGCATTGTGTGCAAGGCAGGGGGGGAGGGTTAAGAGAACGCGGCCGAGGGCAGCTGTATCATCAATGGCCGAGCAGGACAAAGCTTTATGCAAATGCGCCTGTATCTCTGGGCAACCGGAGGGAATGAGCTGGGCTATTGTGCCACCATTCCGGAACAGAGACACCATTCCACTCGCCGGTCTCCACGGGGACAGGCGCGCCCCACTGGAGAGGGGGGAACCAGTGGAGACTGGAGACTGGGGACTGGAGATTATGTGTCTCGACAGCATGCTGGACACAACTACTATTACTATACTATACTACAATTTAGAAGTCCAGCATATGTAAAGAGAAACAATGATTATTTGTTTGAATTTGAACAATGTGATGTGGCAATACCAGGGTTGGGACTTGATTACATTCATCTTTTATCACACATGAATAGATCAAAAGACTCCTATTTCCTTGTGTGTCAACACAGAAATCTCACTAATATCTGCTCTACTTGATATGCCTGTTTTATCTGAATGACCTGCTGGGCAGACTAAGACCTTGTAGTCATACCACTCTCTAAACATGGTTGAGAGCAGAGTAGGCCCTTCCTCAACATCGCGGAATTGACGTGTACTAGTGCCTGTTATGGCCACAGTGACCCCAGGTTGAACCCCTGACCTTGACTTTGACCTTGGGTTCATACCAGATCTGGGCCAGAACTGTGACTGAGCGAGCCACATGTTCTTTGTATCGACGGGCGGGCCGTACCTGGTTTGAGGTCTCGGAGATGGCGAGCAGCAGCTTCTCCACAGCGGCCTGCAGGCGCGTGCTGATGGTGTTGAGATACTCCTGGTTCTCCAGCGCCGCCCCAGTGGCCAGCGAGCCCTCCTGCAGCTGCTGGGACAGCTCCAGGCCCTCGTCCGCCTCTGTCTCTCCCGACCACACACTCGCGTCATCCGCTGCTGTCTCGCTGCCGCGGCAACTCTCTGACAACCCATCTGCAATGAGTAAAAAAAAATCCCCAAATTCTTTTGTGACGAAGAATAAAAATGCTAAAGTTATGACACAATAGCAAAAGTACATCACCTTAAAGCAAAATGGTCTGATTGGCAATGGAGATTTCAACGCAATGTAGGTATCAACCAAATGAGAGAAGAGATTTCTCTCCCTGCAATGTGCTTTGAAAGGTGAGTAGTGCCCCTGTCCTCTACAATTAATATTGTTATACAGCCGGAAACATTATTTATTCAAACTGAATTTGTCATTCTCTCAGTGACATTCAGTAACGCTAACTCATTCTCCATGTGCCTCTCTCTCTCTCTTTGTCTCACACACACAAACACACACACACACACACACACACACACACACACACACACACAACCCTCTCTGCCCTGTACGTCCGCTCTCTCCCCCTTTTTCAACTTTACCACATGTCCCCTGTTACAGAGGGACATCTGTACTCAATAACAAAGTGACTCTGTTGGGTAAAGCAGCACCAACATAAACCACAAAAACAAAGGAGGGAACGTGAGGCCAGATCTGCACACGCCACACATTTCCTTGCCAGAGACACGGCATAGTTTAGGAGCTGTGTAATGAGGTGCTTATTTGGATGACAAAAATGACATTTGGAAAGCTGTTGACAAAGTCTCCTCAAGGTGTCCTCAAGTGTAACATGCTTAAGCAGCCCTATAGTCTGGGGCCTGATGGAAAGCTGTACTTTACAGTTCCTTCTGTTTCAGTGTGAGTTCAACACAGATAATATCACTGACCCCAAATCAGTTTAAGTGTCAACCACAGCCATCCTTCAAAAATAAATCTGTACCTTGGAATCCTTTGTCTCTTTACATGAGAGCTGATGGACACTTGATGTGCCTACATCTTTATATTAAGTGCGCTGACCATGGCTCTAGTCCTTAAACTAACACTTACTCTCAGGGTGTGCTCAATGACAGTGCATGTGATGAACAAAGTGGCCATGCAAGATTTATGAGCTGCTGGGCCAGTTAGTGCTCATGTTGCTCCGTCAGCAGCATTCCAATTAAAACAATTACTGTCATACCTCACAACACGCACTGGAAATGAATGTCAGGAGTGAGGCTCTAAGCGCTTGCTATGGGCTAATCATTGCTAAGGACATCTTTTCAGCCATTGGATTAAAGTGGCACGATGTACTAAAGGCTTAGAATCTACTAGAAAAGTTGCTCTACAATTCAGTGAGTGCTTCAGAAAGACACTCATTCGTAGCTTATGGATAATTAGCCTGAGAGTAGTTTTCTCTCCAGCTTGTCTGAAGCACTAACCTCCACCAGGTCCTGTGGAGTGCCTGCTGTAGGGTCTGAAGGTCTCTGCCCTCTGCCAGGTGGCTCTGTGGGGCGGGTGCTGCCCCCTGTTGGAGGCCTCCAGGAGACCCTCCACATGGCGCCCGATGGTCTCCTCGGCAGCTGCCGTGGTCTTCAGCACGTCACTTAGCACCTGACGCAAACGCTCATTGGCCTTACGAAGCAGGTTCCTGTATGGGCCAAAACACACACACACAATTTTTTAGTCTGACTGAAACACATGAATTCAATAAATATTGATACATTATATTTACTCATATATTTCATATCAGTTTTCACCTTGGTAGCACATATTGACTAGGGGACTAACTCATAGCTACCAAGGACACAGAGCGTACACAAGAGCTGTGTCACCAGCCACGCTCTCAGGGGTGGCTTAATGACGCCAAGGAATAAAAAAAAACCCAGTAAGCAAATACAATGGCACAGAATGTAGGCTCTGAGAGGTGTGATATTTCTCAAGCCTGTCATCAATCTAAATCTAAACAGGCTAAACTCTACAGCACACGAGGAAAATGGGCAAGAATATTAAATTAAAGCTTTGAACAAAAAGTTTTAAACTTGAAATTGTACATTTTTTCCTGATATTATTCGTGACATTTTAGTGTACCTCTCTGTGGTGATGACATCAGAGGATATGTCTTGAGGATTTGGCGCTCCTGTCGCTGCCCCTCGTCCCATTTCCTCCTTCCTTTTCCTCGGCCGCTCATCTTCCTCCTCCTCTCCATGCTGCTGGAGTCGCCGGACAGGCAGAAGAGCAAGCACAGATAGCAAGCCTGTCATTGATGCTCTTAAACTCAGAACCAACACGCACACACACGCACACACACACCCCAAATCCCCTTAGGCCTGGGTATCTATGGCTCACTGCTAATAAAATCACATTCAAATTCAGTAGGGACACTGCAGAACACACACACATCCACATACACAAACACACACACATAAACTCTCTCTTCCTCTCTCACTTAAAGCTCTAAGAGTCATAAAGGGCAGCAACATTACTATCAGCTGAGCTGCCATGGCAACAAAGGCACCTGTGTTGGCAAGCTGCAGTGTGAGCTAGCGCCATCTTTTGGCTGTATGCAGAAGTGCAAGGAAAAAAGAGCAGTCGCAGTCAAAGAGAATGTCAGCCTCACACCACGGAGCCGTTATTTAAATATGCATGACGATCACTAGCTGGCTGACACTGGAGCAGAGCTCAAGGAGGACTCAGTGAAAGGGCAGCATTAACAAAACAAACACAGCAACACCCCATGACATGAGCTCACTTAGAAAAGAGTCAGAGAGGGCAGAAAGGGGGGGGGGTAAACAGACAGTAGGAGCTCACAGAGGTAGGCTAAGGCCTGGGTGTGGGAGTATGCACGGACACTGGTACCTGCTCTGTCTGGGTGGAGGCGCTCTGGACGTTGGGATCCTGCGTCTGCCTCTCTCTTCTCATGGTGAGTCCATCATCTGAGTCTCTCATCTCTGCCTGCTTCGGATCATATCAAAGCAAATGATAACATATTATTAATGTATCCCCGTCTACAGCTAAAACTGGTACATCCTAATTTGTCCAGGGACAATTGCGTGTTTTGCGGAGTGTATGTACTGTGTTTGGCTACTGTAACATGTAGCTGTTTGGCAGCTATGGACACTTTGCTTGGGAGGCGCAGCAGGCTGGAGTGCTCAGCTGCACTGACTTCAAAAGTGAAAAAGCTGGATGCAAATCAACATCAATGCTTAGAGACCCTACATTTGTGTTACAACTATATGACTAAATTTAACTCACTTTTATCCAAAGTGATGTGGTCTCACAACAGCAGGTTTTCTGAGTACAGTTTCAACATGCATAAAAAATATACTGCTTGAGCTATGCCTGTGCTAGTTATGCTTACATGCAGTGCAGTTATGTGTGGTAGTGTACCTGTGCTGAGGTGATGTGAGGTTTGTGCTCATGGAAGAGGTGGGTGCTTGCCTGCTGTAGCTGTGCGGTGAGTGTGTGGAGCTGGGCGGTGAGCTGGAGCTGCTCGTCCCTCTGCTCCTCCAGCTGACGGGCGTGAGTCGCCCTGAGCTCCTCCAGCACCCTGCGGTGCTCCTGCTCCTGCTGCCCCAGCTCACCCTGCAGCTCCTCCAGCAGGGACTCCGAACCGGCACTCACATCAGTCTACACACACAGACATGCACCAACACACACACGCGCACACAGACACACACAGACATGCAACGTGTCAGTAGACAGCCATTACAGTTCTAGATCTTATGCAGATCTGATGTGTCAGTAGAAGCATTTGTACACATCATCTTCGACATTAGAACTAAGAATGGCATCTTAGGCAGTTTATCCCATTTACACATACAGCAGGTACACTTTTACAACAGTCACATATGGAAGTTAATGAGGTCACATTTGAGAACATTAAAAATGGAAGTGATTAGCCTGAGAATCAACCATGTAAAAATAATAAATAGCAACTTCACTACTTTTTACAATTTCCTGTAAATTACCTGCACCAAAATAACTTTGAAGTTAACGAGAAGATTAAGTTAAATGACTAGGAAACTGCATTAAGTGAATGCACATGTATGTGTGTGTGTGTGTGTGTGTGTGTATGTGTGTGTGTGTGTGTGTGTGGTCTCCCTTGTGTGGAAGTGAAGGTAGCACACACAGCACCTCAGATATTGTTCATGTGTACAGTCCATTAGCACTGCCAGCATCCCCTGACACTAAGAAGATATAAATCAATATGCACTTTTCAATATCAATCAATATGCATCTAAACTGCATCGAAGAGGCAGAATATTATCAACAATTAGGAATAGATGCACATACACTTAGAAGTACATACACTAATGCAATATTTTGGTTACTACTTAACTGAGCATCCCTTGAAATTGGATCCGTTCTACAATGAATAGGAAAAAACACAATAGTGGTTTGCAGATATAAACTATGCAGACGGTCTATGGTCTGTGATCTCAGAGCTCCTTAAGACTGGAATCCAGTGCAGATTATGGATATAATCTTGAATATAATCTTCAGGCAAGCAGCGCTGACAAGAAAAGCTCGCTTGTCTACACAGTTCACCGAACGTGAAATGAACGAGTGAAACCATTATCTTACCCATTAACGATATTTTAATACGAGTCAGGGGCCACAAGCGAAATGGAATTAATAAAAGCCTCATTGTGGATGGAGCCTGCGCTCTGAGCCTAATTTAGAAGCACGCATCCCTGTCGTGTGTGCGTTGTGGGGATATGAGACCCTCCTGTCGAATCGTGTCGCTACAGAGGTGGCCTCGCAGCCCAGCGGGGGCACTCATGCACTAAATGGCCTGTGAAAGACCAGCGGTCGCCCGCGCACTGCACAGCACTGCACACTACACTACACTACAGGCTTCAGCAGTCACCAAAGTCTCATTCTCCCTCTTGCTACCCCCTCCCTCCCCACCCTCACGCTCTCTTCCACTTTTGGTCTCTGAGGATGGGTGCTTGCTCACTGTACTTCCTAATAGGACACACACACACACACACACACACACACATACACACACACACACACACACACACACACACACAAAACCTCCACACGCATGCATGCATGCAACATGACGGACAGGGATTGAGTGAGAAATGCATGCACACCCATACATGTTCGCAATTAAATCCATTGTAGGTTTGTCAGTGTTATCTAAAAGAATTAGTTCCACTTGAGCTCCCTTCCGCTTTCATAAACTCCTGCTGTCGCCTCCTTCCATCACTAATGTCAGCCGTGGCCTTTTGTGCAACTTGAGGCTGTTTTTTTTCCCCCTCTCCTTCTCTCTGAAGGCTGCATCGCCTGCTGAGCTGTGGTCTTTCAGAAAGAGAGAGAGAGAGAGAAAGAGAGGCTCCAAGCACTTGGCACCACGCAGACCACATGAGTGGCTGGCAGACAGGCTGGAACAGAGCTCACCTTTGTGTGGGGCTCGGCGTGGGCTCGCACCGTCGGGCCCCATGCCACCGCCTCCTCATCAGCCGCCGAGTCCGGCCCACGGGTGGCGCCCATATCCGCCCGTGCCTCAGCCACCCTCAGCTGCTCCCTGAGCTCCCGCAGCTCTGACTCTAGGCGCTGCACCTCCTCCCAGTGCCTCCTCTGCACCTCAGCGGCGGGGAGGCCGGGGCCGTCTACCACCACATCCCTCTGGTCCTCCTCCTCCTCATCCTGCTCCTCCTCTGGCGGCTGGGTCTGCATGGCGGAGGAGGTCTCCCGTGCCTGCTTGGCCAGACGAGCTAGCTCAGTTTGTTGGGCAAACTCCACTGACATCTGCACTATGACCTGAGAGGGGAGAGGGATCGACAGAGAGAGAGAAAGTGAGAGAGGGAGAGAGAAGGAGAGAGAGGAGGATGTGCGAGAAAATGACAAACTAATTAACAGCTGGGTCATACTGCGATAATGAATAAGATGACAAGATTGACATCTGGCCCACACACTGTAAATGCCAGTTGGAACACATTAGAAGACCACTACAAAGCATCGGACATCATTACACAAACTCACTGTAGCTAAAATAAACTGGCAAAACTCTAAATAAATCATCTATATAGTAATCCATTTTAAATATTTAGCTAGTTCCTCCCACAACAAAAGTTCCATGTTCCTTATGGACATTTTTAATCAATAAAAAGAAACTTCTGAATCTGGAATGAGAGGAAGTCCAAATGTTTTCATCCATCTGTCTTCTCCTCCCCTTTTCTAAACCAGTCTCTTTCTGTTCTTCTCCTCATTGGCTGTTCTCTCCTTTTCTGAGTCTTACTTTAAAATCTCTCCTCCTCTCCTCTTCTCTTTTGCCCACTCAGTACCTTGGCGATCTCCTCCTCCACCCTCTCCAGCGAGTGAGTCAGCTGCTCTCCCCGTCTCTTGCTGGATTGCTGTTCTCCGTTGACCGTTACGCGCCCCTCCTCCTGCTGCTCCTCCTCTACTCTCCTCTCTCTTCGCATGCGCTCCAGCTCGGCCCGGTGTTGCTCCTTGAGGGCGCTCACCTCCTGGAGGTACTTGTCCTGGAGAGCCTGTCGGAGCGTCTGCAGCTGCTGCGACAAGCCCGCCGCACCCGACGACCCCGACCTCACCGACGAAGCCCGCAGCTCTGCCTCCACGTCTACATCTTTCTCCAGCTAGACCAGAGATCAAGAGGAGGAGAGAGTGAGTGAGTGAGAGAGAGAAAAGAAGAAAGGAAAGAGAGAGAGAAAGACGAGGAGATGAGGGTGTGTATGGGGGAAGAAGCGGCCGTGAAGACAGTGTGAAGTCCCATTTAGGGCTCGGCAGAAAGAGCTCCATTTAGTTTGAAAAACAGAAAAAGGCTTCAGTGATCAGTAGGTGCTGCCGACTTGGCTGACTCCTCTGCTCTCCCATAGAACAGCAGACTGTGTGTGTGTGTGTGTGTTTGTGTGTGTGTGTGTGTGTGTGTGTGTGTGTGTGTGTGAGAGAGAGAGAGAGTGTGCCTACAATGCCTCAAAAGCTGATAGAAAGTGAACGACCACTAACACAAGACGTCTAGAGCCTAGTGCCAGTAGTGATACCGCTGTTTTGCTTTCTAGAACATTCTTCATGTTGATTTTTTTTTCCAACATGTTTAACATTGTTTTTTTAGCAGCATGCAAGCTTCGCATTTGTTTTATTTTATGCCTTATCTGTTGTTTTATCTGTCGTTTGTCTGCTTTCTCCTGACATCTCACGCTCAAACCGCCTCATATTTTTCAAGCGACCCGTTTTCTAGCGACGCCGTTTACCTCTGCACGCCTTCTCCCCACTCTGGCTGAGTTTTCATTTCACCTCGGCTGATGTTGCCATCAAGCACTTTTCTCTTCCTCACAACATCTATTCCTCCTCTCCTCTGTTCACGCTTCTTTCCAAAGTGTCCCCTCTCTCTCTCGCTGATGATCGCTTTGCTTCGCTCGTCTCTTCTCATTCACTGCCAAAACGCTCTTGTGCCCCGCTGCCAAGCCAGCGAACGATTGAGTGCACACGCGGTGGGAGAGGGAGAGAGAGGGGGAGGGGGAGAGAGTGATGGCTGGAGGAGGAGGAGTGACAGAGAGAGGATGGGAGGGGGAGGTACATAAATAAAAAAAAAATTAAAAATGGGCTTGTTCACTTGAGCGGAGAAAACGGGCCTTTCATGGTGCCTGAAAAGCGTGTCTTTTGCTATTCTATTCTGCTCTACCGCTGATGTCCATGCTCCAGCTAATAATACGACCACTACTACTAGTGCTGTCAGTGCTGCTGCTGTTACATCCAGGCTTACATAACAGTCCCCTTCAGCTTCCTCTATCAGTAGAGCAAAACGGAGTTCAGCCTCGGTTCAGCACGCTGTGGTGTACTGTGGTGTGGAGCGGCATGGTGTAGCGACCCAAAGATCTGGGGCAGTTGTTTGTGATGACGACACGATGAGTCACTTGATTTAAATGAGTGGTTGGTCTCTTTCTCTTTCTCTGTGTCACCCATTTTCTTTCTCTCTATTTATCTGTCACTTAGAGCCGGGGACGCATGTGTACTGAGAGACACAGGAGGGGAGAGGAGAGGAGAGGCACTGGGTCATACTTCAGCATCAATAACTGAGTAGGTACTGCTGCCATCAGTCACTTTGGCATGGGCATTGAAAAGCATTGCAATTTCAGCCTGGGGACATGTTTTTTGGAGAATGCCTAAATCCATCACTTTGTATACTCTTTGTAAGCACAGTATTCATACCAATTTCAACTTTCTCTATCGGACAAAGAAATACACCATTCCACTTATTTGAAGAATAACATGCAAGCAAATTCTGAAGTATCCTAATGCTTTTATGACATCTAAAGTACTGTAGTAAGTAACACAGCATTTTGTATTTAAAAATTCCCTTCTTGTCCCATGTGAGCTGTTATTCATCCTCTGAGCTCTGGTGCTCTACCAGAGGCCTGGGAGCTTGAGGGTTCTGCACAGTATCTTTGCTGTTCTCAGGACTGTACTCTTCTGGAATATAGAAATTTGTTGTTCTGTTCAATTTTTCCCCCCCCAAGAGCTCTAGGGGATATAGGCTATGCAGTACTCTGCTGATTGTGCTTATATATATAAACAGGTGATTTATATATGAGAATTACTGACCTTAAACCCAGCTTGCTCCTCTTTCTGAATGGGATACTCTGAAATGCTTGGTATGCTGAAAGACAAGACAGTGATTGACAATTTGATCATTAATCCCACAGTGGTCAACGCCCGGTCCCCTTCCCATCAGATGAATCACACTGAGTGCACACTCACAACCGTTCACAAACAGTCCGCACCGGTTTAGTACGTCAAGCATGCATACAGGTTATGTTTGGAAAACAATTCCTAATCTCATCAGCACCACGCAATGCACATGATCAGATCATGTCCTCATAGACACCTTTGATGGGAAGGTAAACATTCCACCTAAAGGCTTTGAATAGTGTGTGTAGTCCATGCCAAGTTGTTTTCTAATCAAGCTTATTCACAGGGGTCTCATTATAATGTACTAATTACCATCTACTGACTGCCATTATTAATGGCTGTTTCACTGTACTTGCTGCTTCTATCTGCCATATCATAAAATGAGAGATGGGCTTTTATCAAATTAAAGGGTTTGCATTTTCATAAAGAAATTAAATGAACAGAATATTACTTTTAGTTATAAAGAACAACCTTGGTTCATTTAAATTCTATTAGTGTTGACAGAGGACACATTAACAGGCAGTCAAATGCATGCAAACAGCATTACTTAGCCTAACAGGGCAGTCAGGTACGCTTGAAAAGCTCACTTAGCATTTTAAAAAGTTGAATACAAATTGAACTCTCTCTCTCTCTCTCTCACACACACACACACACACACACACACACACACACACACACAAACAGAGCTGTAGAGTGTGATATTACAACATAATTCAGCATATTTTGCTTGAAGCTCTAATACCCGTCATAAGAAACTGGACCATTTCTTTTGCTGCTACAGTACACTACAGCTTCCACCATCACTAGCAACAATGTAAACATTTCAACGAGAAGACCAAAGGACTAACCCAGACACCCATTCTATTTTATTACCAAGACACCATTCCGACTCTCAGACATCATTATTCACCCATAGATGGCACCAGATTCACACAAGTCCACCCAGCACACGGGTCGAATGATTTGAATTCTCTGCAGCTCTGGGAATAATCTACATCTTGAGCTCCAGACACAATCACTACCTCAAAGCGTGACATTTCCTGCTCGCTTCCCTGCTCCGACACGAAGGTGAATCTCCTGAGATAACACACATCCCCCATTTAAGCTTTAAGCATCGATCGCTGATGAGATTAGGAAAATGCCATTCGCAGTGGTTCATTTAAGACCTGACATTGTGCGACTCCATTCAAAAGAGCAGCAAACGAACAGGTTCATATGAGGAGCTAATTATATACTCAAGGATAAAGTTGCTAAGTTGCACTGCACTCTATTATCACTCTTTGTCATTAACCCACTGACATACACCGACAAAGTGCGAGAGCTTTTGATCAGCTTTAAATATTTAAGATGCCCACAGCTTTGACAGGTGCTGAACTCACCTGGCCTCCTTTAATGAGCTCTGGGCAGGACACACACCTGTCAGGGAGCAGAGCTAAGGCACAGGTGAGACAGGTGGGGAGCGACAAATGCCTTGCCCGCTACTTGATGCGGGAGGGTTTTATCTGTTGGCGTTTTCAATAGGGTTAGGGATAAGAACAGACTGGATGAGAGCACGGCACAGCCAGCCCTGAAGTTTATTAGGCAAGGGGACTCAGCTTAGCCAAGATCCTAAGTGCACCACAGCAACACTATAAGCTGCACTTACTTCTGTCAAAGCTTCTCTACACTAAATTGGGCCGACATCGTAAAAGTCAGGTGCTTGCAACAGCTATAATTCAAACTGAGACCCTGGATCATGTGGGGCCATGTAGCTATCATTCCATGACCCATAATGCCTAATTACCCTGCTGGACTGAGCAGGGGATGATGGGAGTGAGATGATCTCACGGACAGGCGGACCGCAGCAGTCCCCCCGACTCCTAGCAGCACAGCCTGTCCCCAAACTCCTTGCAGTTTTCTGACCTCATCTCCAGTGAGGCCAGCTGGACAGCAGCGCTCTGAGATATTTCCCCCTGGAGTGCGATCGGGTCACACGACCCTGAGAGGGTGGCAGGCCAGAGACGGGGCCACTCTATCTCTCTCTCTCTGCCAGCAGGAGAACTGAAGAGCAGCAGCAGCAGTGGCCACATGACTAACAGACTACATGAATGTTTCAGGAGACACTCTTCCCCATCTAGCATATGTACAAGCAAGCTTTTGTGTGTTGATTCAAAGCACGCATCAGTCATTAACTACTTTGGATGATTTAACTTTTTATGGAGTGTGTTTTCAGTATGTTTCAGTATTTCAGAACGAATCGGCTTGACTAATCAATTGACAAGAAGAACACACACCACTGCTTTGACTATTGTACCAAATGTGATTCTGCAATCCAGAGCAGTGTATGTTGTAGGCCATGAAGAAAGCCGTCTTGCAACAATATGAGTATCAGCAAACAGCTGAGAAACAGTGAACACTGCAACAGACATTTTGTCTCCCATTAACACTCCCCTTAATGTAACAGTGAACTTCAAAGCTGAAAAGTGCCCAAACAAGACATTGAAAATTTCTATTTATTTCACCCGTATACTAAAGCTCTGGGACCAAGCTCTTACAATGTCATGGATAAGAGGACCCACAAGCCTATGATGCACACAGCTGCCCTCCTCTTATAATTAGACAGGAGTCAAGAGGTCATCCATCATAATGACGTCTTTGTTCAGGTCTGTTGAGAAGCTCTTCGGGCCCATAAAAAAAAAAACACCTATCAGCTCATCCAGGACAGGAGGATTTCTCAGCTGGCTTCCATGCAACCTTTCCACATGTAAGTAGTAAGTAACTCCAAAAGTCTCTGCCACCATGCATACCACATTTTCTGGACCAACCATTAATGGTCCTCATGAGTCGGAAATGTCACTGCACACAGAACACTCCTGGGTCTGAACACAACCTCAAGTTGAGCCCTGAATGCATACACCACCCAAAGATAGCTAGAGTAGTCTGAAAAGCTAGCGGATGAGTTTGCTGTATTTTTGGACGATTAGACCGACAGAGAAAGGTACCTGAACTGTGGGTCTGTGCCGGTGAGCTCCTGGAGTCTGTTCTGCAGCAGGATGACCTCAGTGGTGTAGCGCTCCTGCGTCTCCTTAGTCTGCTGCTGGTAGTAGCTGCGCAGGCGCTCCACCTCCTGCAGGTGGCGCTGCTCCAGCTGGGCCTGGCGCTCCTGGAACTCCGCCCGCAGGCTCTCGGAGGCATCGGCCTGCGTCTCCTGCACCTGGCCTTGCTCTTGGCCATCTGTGAATAACACAGGATACGGCATCATTCAGAAGCACATGAGGAGATGGGGCTACTATTACCATATGACATATATACAAAACAGATACACACATGCATGCATGCATGCATACATACACACACACACATATGCACACTCGCACGCATGCACAAACAGATGATGAGGTAAATGCATCTATGGAAACAAGTATTGTCCTTGGCAATTGCCCATATCTGAAATAATTGAAATGTCTTGCTCAATTAAAATGCTTCTTCCCTAAATACGACAACAAACACATCCAAGGTCACTTTATTCCAATACAAGAGTAACAAAGGAGGGGGGAAATAAAATGGTAAAAAAGTAAATAGAACAGTAACTCTGAAATAAACTGGTGTTGTGTTTGGGCATATTCTTTATATACTAAATAGCCACAGTTATTCAGTCAGTGCTAAGAATGAAAAAAGAGAAACTAGTGTTTGTTCTGGCAGTGGTGAGCCTGGACCTTGATGTTCATCAGAAATGCTTCAGGTGATTGCTAATACCAAGCCCTTGAAATGACGCACTGCACCAGAGCGAGACAGAGGGGGAGGAAAATACATCTGAAATTCTGCTTTGGAACAAGTGAAGTTTTAGAGAGTTTGGGCAGAAAGAAAAGTGTGTGTGTGTGTTTGTGTTTGTGTGTGTGTGTGAGATCCATATTAAACTGTGTGTCGATTGCACAGAATTACCGTGGTGATGATCAGAGGCCTGGGTAACAGAGGAGGCACAGATCTGTAGCTGCAGGTCAGAGATTTCCTCCTCGCTACACCTCTTAAGCTCCTCATAGGCCTGCTGCAACAACGCAACCTATAGGTCAACAGGGGATGCGTGAATACATGGATAGTCTGCACAAATGAGTGTGCATACTGTAAGCATGAGTCAGTGCAAGCATGTTTCAACAGATGAGTATGTGTCTGAAGACAGATGAGTATGTGTCATCCCATTCTCTGCCTGCTTTCTCTCATCCTGCACTCTAGAACATGACTAAGCTTCCACTCCTCATGCTAAGCCAATCAGCCTCAGAATGCCTCTGACACATTCCAGAAGAGACACAGCTCTACCCACACCCCCAACCCCACCCCTGCCCATCTCTGATCTCTGACATATTTAATCATTCAGCAAAACATCAAGCCTCCTGTCTTCATTGCCTGTTCCTGGATCTCAGCACTAGTCCTCCACCTCCTCATCTCCCATGGAGAGGGCAGGTGATGGTGAAAACTCCAGCATTAAGACTCCTTAGCCTTGTAGCCTTGTCCCCATCTCTCTCTCTCTCTCTCTCCCTCTCCGTCTCCCTCTCTCCCTCCCTCCCTCTACTAGAGGCTGACTCAGTGCAGTGCAGAGGTGTTGGGTCCAGCCGACTCAGTGTTACTGCCCTATACAATCAATACCCATTTTCTCTCTCTCTCTCTCTGTCTTTTTCTTTCTCTCTCTCATTTCCCAGACATTAGTGTAACTCTGCAGAGATGACTGAAATTCTACCTTATTCCCATCAGTCTTCAGTGAAGTCTGCAGATCCTGTAGGCGACTGTATTCCTGTGTGATATGGTCTTTTAGCTGGTACAGGCTGTTGCACAGATCTGTACACAAACACACATACATACAAACAAACAAACAAACACGGGCCTCTTGTGAGAAACCATTCCTTCCATGTCAGAGCCAAATCATGACTCATCAGATCAGACACCTGGTTTTTCAAACCAGAAAGCATACACTGTCATCAGCTGTCAAACTGAAATATGTGTGAGATTTCTTTCAAAATAGCAATGCAATTGATTCAATAATCGTCAGTTAAAACACGGTAAGTGGACATGCAAACAAGCACATACCTTTGGCCTCCTGTAACAGTGATCCTGGGTCTGCAAGTTTGGTTGGGGGAGTGGCTGCCCTCTTCCACTCATTCGATTCATCATTTTCAGATGGCAGAGAGAGAACCAACTCCTCACCAAGCAGAGTAACAAACCGCTAGCAACACACAAAAATCAAGACTTTTATTTGTCAAATCCAATATCTGCATGCATGTGAACAATCACTGTGTGCAGAGGAGACAAACAGCTGCATATGAAGTACATTGACAATGCCACATCAGTGCTGCTTACCTGTATGACCTGTTGGCATTCTTCGGAGACGGCTTGAATTACATTCTGGTATTTTGTAGACTTGGTTTCTTCCTTGTATTCTAAAACGATCACATCACAAAATGACAACAATTAAGAATCAAACCCTGTACCACATTTCTTTTTGTTCTTATTCCTACAAAATCAAAGAGTCTTCATCTTTGTGCTTTAAGTAGGGTAGTGAGTGTGTGTGTGCGTATCTGTGCCACTATGAAAAATGGATCAAAATACCAGTCAGTTTGATGTGTCCTGCTCTCCCCTCCCCCACTCCCTCCGACCTGCTCTAACCTTTCTGTTGCCATTTAGGGGCCTGCTGCTCCCATCAGTGACACTACGGGCGGACACAAGAGTGCACCACACACACACACACACAAACACACACACACACTTTTCACTCCTGCACCAAACACACACACAAACAAACACACACACACACTTTTCACTCCTGCACCAAACACACACACAAACACACACACACACACACACTTTTCACTCCTGCACCAAACACACACACAAACACACACACACACACACTTTTCACTCCTGCACCAAACACACACACAAACACACACACACACACACTTTTCACTCCTGCACCACACACACATACAAACACACACACACACACACACTTTTCACTCCTGCACCACACACACACACCTTTGACTCGCTCTTTCTTTTTCTCTCTCTCTTCTCTCTATCTCTCACTCTCCTCTGCCTTTTAACCGTCCCACCGTTGCCTCTCCCTCTACAGGTGGTGTACAATCTTGCTGTTTAATTCTTGCTCTCACTCTCTCTTCTTCTCTCACACAGTCATTCTCCTCTTGCGTTTCCTCTTTTGTTCTTCTCTTCATCAACCTCTCTCTTTCCCTCTCTCTCTCTCTCTCTCTCCCTGTGTGTCTGTGGCTCAGGGCTGGCAGACCTGTGTGTGTGTGCTGGAGCCGCTGCAGCTCGTGCTCCAGACTGCGTAGGCGCTGCTGCGTCTGCTCCTGCAGGCTCTCCCTCTGCAGCTCCAGCTGAGCCGCGTGGATCTGAGACAGGCTGAGGCGCTGGGCCTCCAGCTGCAACAAACACTCTGCCTGCAGAGAGATGGGGGAGCAGAGGTAGGGAGAGTGTGAGTGTGTGTGAGTGAGTGAGAGAGTGTGTGTGTGTGTGTGTGTGTGTGTGTGTGTGTGTGTGTGTTTGGGGGGGTGGAATAATACAATGTAGTAAGAAGAGTAGAGTAGGCCAGTAAGAGGGAGAAGGCCAGAGAGAAAGAGAGAAGGAGAGATAGAGAGAGAAAGAGAAAGAGAGAGAGAGAAAGAATGGGAGAGAGAGAGAGAGAAAAGAGAAATACAGTGGGTGAAGAGAGAAAGGAGAGGAAGAGAGAAAGGAGACAAAGAGCGTAAGGATAAGTGGATGATGAAGAGAGAGGAGAATAAAGAGGGATAAAGAAGAGGAAGAGAGAGAGAGAGAGAGAGAGAAAGGGGTGGATTAAGAGAGGGGGGTTAGAGGAGCACCTGGTTTCCAGAATTATCCACCCAGAGGAGCTCTATTATACTGACAGACAAAAGACAGCAGCACAGACCCCCCACTGCCCGTTTGATGTGTTAACAGCATTCACATCAGTCGCAATTTATGATTGCTTTATGCACACGATGTGTGTGTGTGGGTGTGTGGGTGTGTGTGCTGTGGGGTGTGTGTGTACGTCAGAAACAGAATCCAGGTTTCAGTCCTCTTCCTGGGGTCAAACCCAGGAGACTGAACCTGAAACAGAGCAACTAGCAGATCCAGGATGCTGAAAATAGATCAGACAATACACAGCACTTTGCCTGGGGTTCACCTAAGGACACGGCCACGGATTTAAAATGGCCAAAGTAAAACCGCCAAACATCTGTTCTCATCTGCCTGGTAATCTAGCCTGCATCTGAAACAAAGCAGGACTCACAGAAACATGATTTATGTTTCACATCATGCAATGTGCTCTACTGGAACACAAGCTTGCAGGTGTATCTTTGTGTTTCCTGCAGGGCTGCAATTAACAATTTCATTGAGTCAATTAATCTATTAATTTATTTTCATGATTAATAAATCAGTTGTTTGATCAGTGTTTCTCAAACGCATTGTTCTGGTCTTATGCCACAAATGTTTAGTTTACCATCACTAAGGAGCAGGTAAAGCTGAAAATATTAAATCTTAAGAAGATGCCATATTTAACATCAATTTTTAGGTATTTCTTTAAAAAAGTACACAAATCTATGAATCTATAACTAAAAGAGTTGGTGCTTAATTCAGATTAATCTAATGTACAATATCACTCAATATCATGATTGGGGGTGATTAATTCAATAACCCTAATGTGTCCAATATCATTGTGCCTTTCAGACCAAACTCCACAGGTGGAAAAGTAACTACCTCAAAAATGGGACGACAAGATGATGTTTCCACAGTTATTTTATAAAACACACTTTTGACTGAAAGCTACTGTTTGGCTTGGCCAGAGAATAGCAATTTGATTGAAAGCCTGCAACTAGCCATCTCTAGATTAAGTAGATTATCATTTACGTTCCTGAAATCCATTTGGATTGTCAAATCATTTCCATTGGGAATAAAAATGGTCCTTTGGCCTATGCTCTGCGTAGAGTATAACAATGGCACTCGTGTTGAAGTGACCGTTATTGATAAGCAAAAAGGCAGATTCACCAGGACTGGATAAGGCTTGTCCCTGCGCTTACTGTAGGGCAGAGAGCACTAATGTACAGTTATCTGCAGCAATTAAACTCTCATATAATCTTCCCGCTAGTTCATCCACATGAGTGGGAGGTCTAAAATGCAAAACCGTAATACAAATCTAATATGCCCTATAAGTGAAACTGCATTAAATGAATTGGACCATTAAAAGCAAACACAGCAATAACTGTCTTGAGAGATTATATCCTTTCAACCACGATGTGACCCTTTATCTCCATCCCATCAAATCTACCTGCATTCAAAAGTATTGCACATCTCCCCCAAGCAGAGATATGGTTTCACTTACATGATCCTCTGGCAAGCAGCGAGCGGTTTCTGCCTCGGTCTCAGTCCGCTGATGGACGGCGGATGATGATGAGGTCTCGCCATCGCTGGCGTCCGCGCCCAGCCTGCCCTCTTCCTGTGGAGCAGACGGCATGACACACAGCTGTCAGCAGTGCAGCGCAGCACAGCACGCTACAGGAGCACTCGGTACCACCAAACAGCACTCAGTCAGAGACAGGGAGGGAGGCAGAGGGAGGCAGAGAGAGATAGAGAGAAAGAGAGAGAGAGAGAGATAGAGAGAGAGAGGGAGAGGGAGAGGGAGAGAAGAGGTTGAGGGGGAGAGTGGAAGAGAGGTTGAGCATGCAAGAAAAAGAGAGAACGATCTGTACAGAAAGATCTGGAAGAAAAGAGATGCAGAGAGACAAATAGTGTGTGTGAGTGTGTGTGTGTATATGTTTTGTATCTATTTGGTAGGATAGTGTGTGTGTTTCTTAAGACACCACAGGACAGGTAAAGCCTGAGGGGACATGAGTGGGGGATTTGGAGCTGACATATGCTGCGCTTTACTGACACTGGCTCTGGGCAGAGTGGAGCCCCATGAGAACCAGCTATGCACCCACCAGACCCTAACCAACACAGCCAGCCTTCAAGCACCACTCTTCCTGCACGGAGGAAGCAAGGCTGGAGGTGGAGCATCTCAGAGATACATTACATTTCGTAATCATCAGACTGCCAAGTCCCAAGAAGACAAATCTGATTACTGATGCCGTTTCTACCCTGGAACTGTGTGTATTTCCAGTGCTGAATGATCCTTAAGATGGAAGCTGTCAGGGAAGCACCAAACCAGCTTTTCTCAACCTCGACTACCGACTCCCAAAAAAAAAAAACCCACATACACACAAATTCACGAGGGAGAGAGTGAAATAATTTGAGGAGAAAACTAAAAACTCTCTCTCTCTACTCTACATGATTTCATTCAGTTGGTTTGCAATGAGTGCAATTTCTTTTGGGGTGGGGGGTGTAAGTAGCCATAGCAGAGAGATCTGATTGAACAGTGTGCTTGAGGGGGCCGAGAAGGGGCTTGACAATCAGGGAAGGGTCTTTTACATGTGAGCCTTTGCATATCACAATCCCTGCTCTTCAATTACCAACACACAAACACACACACACATTAGGTCTTTTCCGACACACACACACACACACACACACACAGCTTGCATTAAAGTGAGACAAGTGGCCCCTCAAGCCATATAAACGCTAATTTCAGCAGGGGGAAAAACAGAAGCCTTCCGTTCCTCCTTTCGCCTCACACACGAGCACTGAAGATGACCTGCAATGCTACAAAAATCACAGTCACCCAAAACACCCCCCACCCCACCCCACCCCAAAACTACAGGGACGCTACAGCCTGTTGATTGTGAGGAGAGCAGACCCTGTTGATTGCCTTTACGAATGGACCATTAGCCAAAATAAAAGCACAAGCTGCTGTTCGATGTTTGCAAAACTCCTATGAGCACGGCGTTAAAACGAAGAGCCCCACCGGAGAGGGGACGGGATTATTAGAAAAAAGGGCATATTTAATCAACGAAAGATCTGTCAGCACTGGAGGAGCGGTCAGATCTGACACCAGACCCCCAACCCCCCCACCCCCACCCGGCCAAACGTTTGTTCATCCATCTCATTAAACATTATCATAGCACCGCAGTGGCTTCATGAAGCAGATCAGAGCACACACAGAGCACTGAGCTGACACGGATGAGTAGAGCTGCAGTGTGTGTGTGTGTGTGTGTGTGTGTGTGTGTGTGTGTGTGTGTGTGAGAGAGAGAGTGCCCGCTTACCTGCTTCGTGTCTCCGCTCCCTTGCCTCTCGCTGTCGGCGAGTGGCTGCTTGTGCAGCATCCCCCGCCGTCTCCTTCGTCGCTGTCTCCTCTTCTCTCCCGGCGCACCGCTCGCCTCACTCTTGCCAGCCCGCACTTCTCTCTCCTCCTCCTCCTCCTCCTCCTCCTCCTCCTCTTTCACCTGTTTCTCTCCTTCTCCCTCTCTTTCTCTATTCTCCGGCAGCGATGGTGGCTCACTGCGTGGCTTCTTACTCTGCTCTGCCTGTGAGACGGCAGCGGCAGGGAGAGCGGACGAGAGGGAAAGATGGGGGGAGGATGAAGAACGAGCGCCGGAGGAGGAGGAGGGGGATGAGAGGGAGGAGGGAGGAGGGGGGAGATCCTCAACAGGTGCCTGAGCGCGCTGTCGAAGCTGCTCGGCGAGCCCGTCCTTCTCCCGCAGCAGGGCTGCGTGCCGCTCGTCCGCGCGGAGTCTCTCGCGTTCAGCAGCCTGCAGCTGGGAGCGCAGAGCCTCCACCTCTTGCTCCAAGGAGGCCAGACGAGCCAGGTGCTCCTCCAGCGAGCAGGAGCCCTTGCTGGGGACAGGTGTCTTGTTCTTCTCCTCCTCCTGCTGCTGCTGCTGCTGCTGTTGCTGTGGCTGGGATGGATGGGAGTGGGGTGGCTGTGCGCTTACAGGTGGTTTTGCCTGGACTTTTGGAGTAGCTGCCTCTCTCTCAGTCTCCAGCTTTTGGATGCGAGTGTTGACCTCTCCCAACTCCTCTTGCGTGAGTCGAAGCTCCTCCTCCAGCTGCTCCAGCTCTGCCTCTTTCCCCTTTAGCTCCGCCTCTCTCTCCTGCAGACAGACGGTCGCCTCTGAGAGCTGCTGGGTCAAACAATCTCTCTCCCTCTCCGACGACTGGAGTTTCTCCATCAGCTCGGTGGTGTCCTTCTCCACCACGCCTTCATCCTCATGCTCACCATCAGCTGTGGGCTTGGAGGGCTTACGTGGCACTGACTGCTGTTCCTGGATCTGTGTGCGCAGGCCGTTGAGCTTGGCCTCATAGTCCAGGGTGTCGCGGCGGATTCTCTCTTCGAGTTGCGCCTTCTCACTGGCCAGGCACGTGCACTCATCCCTGAGCTCCTGGTAGTTGACCTCGAAGTTGCGCTCGGCAAACGAAAAGGTGTTCTTCTGCCTCTCGACCTCCTCGCGCAGCTCCTCAGCGCACTGCTGCAAGCGTTCGTTCTCGGCGGCGAGGGCAGCCATCTTGCCTTTCACCATCTCCCGGTCCTCGTTCAGCAGCTCCAGCTCGTCCTTCATGCCGCTGTTGTCCTCCCTCAGTGCGTGCATCTCCGCCTCGAGCAATTGGCTCTTGCTCTCCCAGCTTTGCTGGCGCTCCTCCATCTCCCTCACCAGTGCCTCCCTCTCTCTCTCCATCTCCACGTCTGCTCTCTCGCTCTCCCTCAGCTCCACAATCTCCATCTCCATCAAGCGCAGTCGCTCCGTCATCTCCTCGGCGCGGGAGCTGTCCAGCGACGCCCGTGTCACTTCCTCCTTGAGTGCCTCCATCTCAGCCAGAAGGGAGTCTCGCTCCTCGGCCAGATCAGCCCGCTCATTCTCGGCCTGCCGGAGCCGGGCCTCGTGGGCGACACGCAGGCGCTCCAGGTCTTCGGTGGCGCTGCGCTCCAGCTCGTCGCGGAGGTTCTCGGCATTGAGCAGGCTCTCGCGCTGCAAGTCGTCGCGGAGGCGCACCAGCTCTTCTTCGTGGCTGAAGAGGAGTGCCGTGCGCAGGCGCTCCAGCTCGGCTTCCTGCGACTCGGCCATGCGGTCCAGCACCGCGTCCTTCTCCCGCTCCAGCATCTCCAGCTTGATCTTGTAGTTGGTCACTTCTGACTCGTGCTTGGCCTCCAGCTCGTCGGCTGCCTCCTGCGCCTCGGCCAGCTGCGCCTCCAGCTCGGCGATGGTGTCTCGAAGCCGGTCTGCCTCGCTTTGGACACCCTCCCGTGTGTCTCTGCCGTTCAGGGCGGCTGCCGCCTCGACTTTCTCGCGGGCTGTGCGGAGGTCCTTGAGGAGATCTTCTACCTGGTCCTGCAGGCTGAGCTTCTCTTCGGTCACCTGCGAGAGCTCCTGGCGGGCACGCTCCCTCAGCACCTGAGCCTCCTGCAGCTTCTGTTGTAGCTCGACCATGCGGGCATTCAGCTGGTTGGCCTCGCCGCAGCTCAGTGTTGCCTGGGCGCGGACACGCGCCAGCTCGCCAGCGTGCTCCCGGCTCAGGCGCTCGAGTTCAGCGGCGTGCTGCACGCAAAGCTCCTGTTTCATCTGGACGATCTGCTCACCGTACATCTCGTCCAGCTCGCCTCGGAGGCACTCCAGACGTCGCTCTGCGTCCTCCTGGGCCCGCTGCAGGGCCTCGCCCTCTGACATGCTGCCGCGGTGGCAACGTCGCTGGAGGTCCTCCACTGTGCCCATCAGCTGCTGGATTTCCGCCGACGACATGCGCTCCTTCTGCCGCGAGGACGAGAGCTCCGCTTTACAGTTCTCCAACTCTGCCATGCTGCTTTCCAGCTCTGCCTTAGACCTCTCAAGCTCCACCCTGCCATTCTCAAGCTCCACCCTTCTGCTCTCATACTCTGCCTTTAATTTGTCAAGCTCTACTCTGAGGCTCTGAAGCTCTGCTTCATTAGCATCAAGCTCCGCCCTGTTGCTTTCCATCTCAACCTTGTTGCTGGCGAGCTCCTCCTTGCTGTTCTCCAGCTCCATCTTCAGGCTCTCAAACTCTCCCTTGTTGCCACCAAATTCCATCTGGCTGCTCTCCAGCTCTTTCTGTATCCTTGCAAGATCCAACCTGTTGCTCTCAAACTCTACCTTGGTTCTTTCGAACTCCACATTGTTTTTTTCAAACTCCACCTTGGTTCTTTCAAGCTCCACCTTGGTTCTTTCAAGCTCCACTTTTGTACATTCAAACTCAGCCTGGTTCCTCTCAACCTCCGCCTTAGTCGTGTCCAGTTCCTGGGTTTTGATGGCTAGCTGCTGGCTGAGCTCATCCCGCTGCCGCTCAGAGGTAGACAGCTCCTCCCGCAGGCGCATGAGTGAGTGCTCGTGTTCGGACATAAGCCTCTCCTGCTTGGCCACCAGTAGCTCCTTCTCCTGTAGCTTCAGTGCAAGGGACTCCCCGGCTTGGGTGCCCACCTGAGGAGACAAGGGAAGAGAGTGAAGGTTGAGGGATGCAGGGAGGGGAGGTGCAGATTGGTGTGAATTGATTCAAACACTGCAGCACTTGCTGGCTGGAAGCAGGGCTGAGAAGGCTCTTTTCAACAGTGCAACTGACACACAATGGAACAACATGTATTGGCCATTGAGCATTGACGTTAAAGGTCGGGTTGTGGACCTCACCATGACCCTGAAGCATTATAAAGCCATTTGGGCTGAAAGACCAGCAATCTAGTGCCTCGTTTCACACCAACAGGCAGACCTGTCCTATTTTCACAGCTGAATTTAGACATTTCGAGCTACCGTAAGCAATGTTTGTATTGCTCTCAAACATATGGAGCAGACTGGGACCCAGTGGGAGTCCACCCCCACACTTGAATGTGAAACCAACAAAGGTATGTTTGTGTCTTTGAAAGATCCCCTTATTCCAAGAATACAGTCTGTCTGGATTACCATTTCAAATGCTGATAAGAGACCAGCAGAATCCTTTTTTGTTGTCATACATAAAGCATATATAGTCTGTTAAAAGCTTATGAGTTTTAAAGTGCTCATAATGCACAAAACAAACTGATCAAAAGTATCCTCCACTTTACTGTTAGTCTGCTGAAATACTGTCAATGACGCTGACCTAATAATACACAACATATCTCAACCCCTTATTCTTTAAATATCCACCTATGCCAATTAATTCATAATGAATGGCACACCACAATTAATTCACAATTAATCATTAGAATCAGTGATGCATACAGCATATACAAAAGCAGCATAAAGAGTAGATTTGCTTTTCATCCTATTCTGTTATCTAGTCAAAGTTTTCACCATACACTAATTCTGTGAATCACTGGCTGGGTTTCCATTCAACCTGTTTGCATTTCATATTTGCATTAACAAAAATTCAGCTCAAGAAAATGCGCGTCTGCATGCGTTTTCAGCAACTGTACTGCGAAACAAAAATGAACATTAGGCTAATCAAATGACAACCCAACGTCTACGGACAGAAATGCGGTAAATGCGGATATAAGCAAATTGAACTGTTTCCATCGACTTTAATTGTGTTATGCCTTATTCGCATTGACAGTTAATCCAATCCCCCTCGAGCTAAATAAATTTATATTCATATTGGGGCACAGATTATTCTGATTATTTGCATAACTTATATGCGCATCAACTAGTTGGATGGAAACCCAGCCACTGTTGCTCTCAGTAGAAATCTGCAGTGGTCTAATTACTGTTTCTATGTTGCTGAGACGCTGCTGGAGCTGGCTAATCTGGAAGTTTTGCTCCTCGCTGCGCTCCAGGTGACCTTTGACCTCTGCGTCCCTCTCCTCCAGCTGCTGCTGGTAGAGTGCGAGCTGCTGTCGCGCCTGGAGGAGGTCGGCTGCTGTGCTGCTGTGGCTGCTGTTCCGAAGCGTTTCGCCCGCCTGCAACTGTGAGAGAGAGAGAGAGAGAGAGAAAGAGAGAGAGTGAGAGTGAGAGTGAGAGAGAGAGACCGAGAGAGAGAGAGAAGGTGGAGTGAGAAGCAGACAGAGTAAGGGAGTGAGAAATAGAGGCAGAGAGAGAGAAAAATAGTGAGAGAAAAAGAGAGAGAGAGAAGAAAGACAGAGAAAAAAGAAAGAACTCAGGACACAGTGTAAACACTGTGTAAACACACCTGATGAACAGCCTTTGGAGCAATCTGACACATTGTGTTCGCCACTCAGGCATTGCAACAATTCAGCAAAAAAAAAAAAAAACAGTGATTTCACGGAACAGTACAGCCTAGCTGTTTCCAGGAGTTGATGCGGTAAGCGTGGGGGGAGACAGCAGAGAGAGACAAGAAGAGAAGAAGAGATGGCCACTGAGAGGGGAGAGGTGATGTAAAGTGATGATTTACTGCAAGCCGGGTGAGTGGAGGGAGAGGACAGATACCTGTTTGATCAGGAGAGATACGTAGGCGGTGATGGTAGTGGTGGGATCGGGGAGGGTGGTTGCTAATGGACAATACTGTTTTTGTTATAATATCAGCAAGAGTGGGTGTAACAACCAAATGCCCTGCAAGTGCTTATCTGCGTAAGCCTCACAACAAGCTGGCAAACCGCCAACAGCTTAATGACGGGGGATGATAACAATCACTCACTCATCACAAAATGATGTGTGTATGTGCGCGGGGTGCGGGGAGGCTGGTTAAGGTGTATGTGTGTGTGTCTCTGTTTTGTGTTTGTATGTATGTGTGTTGGGGGGGCGTGGCTGGTGTTAAGGAGTGTAAGTTGAGTTACCTGCTGGAACTGGATCTTAAGTTTCTGGCTCTGGTCAGTGAGCTCCAGGAACTCCCTCATGACCTCGTCCTTCTCCTTGCGTGCCAGCTGCAGGTTGGCAGTGAGCTGCGTGATGATGCCGTCCCTCTGTTTCAGCGCCGCCTCAAAGTCCTGCAGCTGTAATGAGCATCCAGCAACACCAGGAAAAGCGCAGGAGGGGAGAGAGGAGAGGAGAGGCTGTCAGTCAAACGCAGGAATTTTTTGGTTACCATGGTTTCCAAGACGGGGACAGACAAGATGAGCGACCCTGGAGCTGGGAACCAATGAGCACGGGGCCGCTGAAGGTTAGGTAAACTCAGCGGGAGGGATTTGTTTTGGAGATTTGAAATGGTTTCACAACAGGATGTGTGATCTTTTCATTTCTTCCTAGGTTGTTTTTTTTTCAAAGGAATGTGCTGATTAGCAGCAAAAACTGTAGCACAAACAAAGTCTGTACAAAAAAAAAAGTAACTAATCTTCTGCTCTTCCATTTCACCACTGATGAGTCTGTTATTATCCAGAAATGCTTGGTGTCTGTCTCTTCCATCAGTAAGTGCATCACTAAGCATGTACACACACACACACACACACGAGCACTCACGCACGCACACACACACACAGCAGTAACTCACAGCAGAATGACTCAGGACTTCCTACTTACTGGTGCAAATGAATTCAAACCTCCGTTGTCTTAAGTGTCGGTCGAGAGAGAGAGAGAGAGAGAGAGAGTGTGTCTGGGAATAAGGGGGATGGAGAAGAGAAGAAACGAAAAAGGAAGAGAAAGAAGAGGAGGAGGAAGCCGGAGGGGGAGTGTGTACACCAGAGGAGAGGACAAAGACAAAGGGGAAAGCAGGGCAAAGAATCTAGAGAGAGAGAGAGAGAGAGAGAGAGAGAGAGAGAGAACAAAATGAGGACAACAAGGACACAGAGGAAAGGAGGAAGAGAGAGGAGGAACAATAAAAGAATGGAGAGGAAGACAGAAGAAGTCTGAGAGCAAACAGAAAGAAAGGAGGACCAAAAGGCTGTGGGGAGAGGAAGAGGGCAGAGAGGGTGGACGGGTCTGAGGACGGTGTGGGGAGTGAAGGCAGAGGCTCTTCACCTGTTGCACTCCCTCGGTGCCGAAGGCAGCACGGATGTCCTCCAGCTCCCTGGTGAGCTCCTCCAGGGCCTGCGTCTTAGCAGCCAGCTCATCCTCCATGTCCTGCAATCGCTCCTGCCCAGGGCCCAGCAGCTCCTGATCCGACGGGGCCACAGTTTGACGCAAGTCTTCCTCCTAGGACGCAGACAGACAGAGAGAGAACAGACAGACAGAGAAAAGAGGAGAGATGAGGAAGGAGGAGAGGATAGAGAGTGAGTGACAGAAAGAGAAAGAGAGGAGAGAGAATAAAGTGTGTGAAGTGTAGTGCTCAAGGCAACCTGGTTTCCGGCTCATGCCATATCACGCAGCAGCAGCAGCAAGCTAACAAAAGCATTCACACCACCCTCTCCCTCTCTATCTCTCCATCCCTTTACTATCTCCTCTCTGCCAATCTCCATGTCCATTCTTCTCCACATCAGCATTCTCTCTTTCACTGGGCTTAAGGAGCTTTATTCATCTATTATTACTCCTTCATCATTTCTTCTCTCCCTCTCTCTGTCTCGGTGGACGGGTGCAGAGAGGCCCCACCTGTGTCAGTTTAATGACTCCACAGTTAACAGCTGGGCTCCATTCTCTCACCCTTCCTCCCTTCTCCCTGTTTCTCTCTCTCTTTCTCCTCAGTTATTGCTCTTTTCTTCATTCTATTTCCCTCTCTGTGTCTCTCTTATACCTTTCCTGTTCGTCCAGCTTCTACCTCTCCTATCTTTCTCTCTTTTTCTCTCTCTCTCACTTTCCTTCTCTTTCTCTCTTTCTCCCTTGTCTTCTCTATCTGTGCCCCCCCCCCCCAAATTCTTTCTCTCCCTCTCTCTCTCCTCCTCCCTCTCTCTCTCTCCCCTGCCCATCTCTCCCCCACCTCTCTCTCTAGGAGTTTTCAGTGTAATTTACACCTACAAAATGTCACGCAGCCCTTCTCTCCTGTGTGTCTGTGTGTGTCCCTGCTGTGTCAGAGTGTCCAGTTAAATTAAGCCTGTGCAGCTGCCGGCTTCGCCGTAAGAAGGAATAAATGAATGAGTAAACAACCACATAAATAAAACAAACAGGGCATCCCACAGGCAGCTTCCATCCAAAGCGCTGGGTTAGCGTCAGAAAGTCAGTCCACGGGGGTTAGAGGGTTAGTCAGTTTGGGCAAAGACTTCAGACCTGAGCGTGAAATGTGGAAATATATGGAAATACAAGGGAAAAGAAGAGCGAGAGAGAAAGTGTGTGTGTGTGTGTGTGTGTGTGTGTGTGTGTGAGGGAGAAGGTAAATGATAGCCAACAAGCTGCACGGTACGGAGTTAAACAGAGCACAGTGTTTGTTTTTAATCATCCTCAGCTGTGCATTTACTGTACCCAGCGGATGTCCTGAGGAACCTCTGTGGCTTTGTCTGTCATCTCCAGGCAGCCATTCACCTGTTAATTCACAACACTCTGTAAAACATGGCCTCGCCAAACAAGTGCGCTTTCAGCCCTCTGCTCAACCCTCCACCCCACCCCTCTCCTCTCCTCAGCTTGTTGAGGAGATTATCAATTCATTACGATGACAATGAAAAAAGCATAATTACATTGTAAGGATTAACCACCAGATGACTCTGTGTGTTTTCACAAGGTGTATCTAAGAGCAGATATTCCCTTTCTGACCATTTTAACAAATTAAATGATGCATTAGCTAGGTAGTCTCCAGTCTCCGTGAATGACCAGAGATCAGACTTTCTTTCTTTCTTTTTTTTTTTCTCAACCACAGTGCCTGGCAACCAGTAAATTCAATCACATGGTGTAGCAAGTGAGGCTAAAAAGTGTCATGGAGACATCCAGAACACACAGGAGAGCTGCTCAACTCCCATCTTCCCAAGCCAGAATGGGTACCAGCACTGACAAATAAGCTGGGAGCACTACTGGCTCTGTGACTACAGTAGGACTTTAATTCAAGTGAAATCAAAATAGACTGTAAGACAGTCAGGCATATTACATTAAACTGTAAGGTCAAAAGGGTAAACTCTTATATTAGCTCTGTGTGTGTGTGTGTGTGTGTGTCAGTCACATACCTCCGTGGAGTAGTCTTCTGCTGTGGTAGACATCTCACTTTCAGGCTGGAAGAGAGAAAAGCAATTAGGACTTCCATTAATCATCTTTCTCACAGACACATGCGCACACATGCACACAGTACACTCACCAGAGCTCTGAGCTCATCCTAAGATATTCACAGCTCACGTTTCACACACTATGCACCAAACCACAATGTGCCATCGGTTAACTTCTAACTTCTAACCATCAGACAACCAACCAGAACAAGCAAAACTAACTGAACCCCGGCTTTGTAGGTTTTTGGCAAAGTCACTCTACCGATTTGTATCCCAGAAAGACAGCCATTTGCGCCATGGTGTGTTTTGGCAGAAGCACTCATAAATCCACACGCACCAAAAGGCTCTGCATGGTGGTGATTGCAGGATCCCTTTGCCAGCAGACTCTTAGACTGCTGTGGTGGTGATCTCTGTCTCTGTCTCTCTCTCTGCCTCCGTCACTATCTCTCTCTCTCTTTTTACCCCCCTGTTCCACAAGAAAGGATAACTGCATCCCAGCCACTCCCCATGCCTGTCGTCTACCCCACTGACCTACATCCGGGGGAGGGGGGGTGGTGGTGGTGGTCTCCCAACACACACGCGCACACACACACAGATCCCAACACACACGCGCACACACACACAGATCCCTACACACACGCACATACCCACACATACGCACGCACACATACACACATGCGCACAGTTTGTCCTTCCTCACGGGCCAAAGCCCATTCCATCCATACAGCATCCTCCCTGAGCCTATGGGAGTCCTGTTCATCATGATAATAACCCCGCTGCCATACCACAAACAGAGGCACAATGCCCATGCAGTGTGTCAGCCTCGCCTGAGCTAAGTGGATTAATAATTCAGATGCAGTGGTCCCAGGCACTGATATTGGATCCAGCCCTCGGTGCTGCGCTGGGGAAACTGAAGCAGCGGCTAAAAGCAGCGAGAGCAATGGGCCTGTCAGCCAGCCTCCAGAGGCAATGGCTGATTTCATACGAACACACACACACACACAGCCTCATATTACAAAAATAGGTGTCGATATGATATAGGGCTGTTTTTTAATAGTTGAGGCCGCTGTGAATGGCACGATGCTGAAAGTCATCTATGACTTCGGCGATAACGACAAAATAAAAATTTCATGATGTCATTTCATCATGTCAAGTGTTTCCTTTTAGTATTCCATTTATGGCCTATTGTGACACCTGTATGCCAGAAGCACTATTTAAAGTTTACTTCATTAACAGACTTCCTGGAAAGCTGCAAAATGTATTCAAGGAAGAAGTGATGTCTTTACTGCCATATACTTCTTCTTGACATTTTAAGTTGAAGTAGCTCTTCATCACTGGGTGTAAAGCTATGCCAAGAAGGAGGGTGAACAGGTTACACAAGATTTCAATACCATGTAGTGTGTGTGTGTGTGTGTGTGTGTGTGTGTGTGTGTGTGTGTGAGTGTGTGTGCATGCGTGTGTGTACTTGTAAAGGGGCTCACTGTGTAACACCGTTTCCACAGCAACCACTCCACCATAAAGTTGCTCAGCTGCTTGGGCACATCTCTGTAGTAATTTAATTGTGCATCGAGGCCAATTACACTCCCCCCTTTCTCTTTTCTCTGGCAAATGAAAAGGACAAGAATAAAAAAAAAAAACACACACATCCCCATCACTCACTGAGGACAACTGAGGAGGACGTTCTCATTAAATATCACATGGGAACACTTTGAAGTTCACTTAAGTAGACAGATATTAAATCCTCACAAGAGAACGCAGAGAGTGATGGAAGACAATGCCACAATTGTTCCCTGCTTCGGCTTTATCACTCCGTCATCATGAACAGCCAAGATGTGCCTGGGTTCAGACCGTCATCTGCTTTACCTTCTCTCAAGTTTTACAGCAGCCACATCGGTTGAGATATGCCATTTTTGTGACTTATGTTTACATTTTTGATATGCAATGTGTACATATATATACACACCATTATAGATGGTGTCAATGATCAAAGCATATATATGTGAGAAGATAATAGTCAATAATGAAATAAATCTGCATTCTTTATTTTTGAATTATAAACTGCCGCTGCGTAAATTGGCCACCAGAGCTTTGGCCATTTATAATACTAAAATCCTCTGCCAATCCCACCGTTTCACTTGGCTGCCGTGCTAATGTTGGATGGGCTACATGATTATCTTATTTCTAGTGCCTCTTCCCCAGTGATTTCCCAGAGGAGTGCAAAAATACTTCCCCAGGCATGCTTCTGAACTGCAATCAGAATATCCCCCACCCCCACCCCAAACCTGCCTTACAATATTCCACTAACCTCCTAAAGACAGGCAGTATTCCTACGAGCCAAACTCAGCCCGTTGTTCCAGAGTGGAGAAAAGATCAAGTGCGCCATTAGAAAAAAGCGTGGCGGCCGTTAGAGGCGTCAGCGTGACGACAGCAAATGGGCAGCACGATGAGGAGCCGGGCAGACCTGGCACTTTAAGTGCGTCTGCATCTCTGCTGCTCCCCCGGCTCTCTATTGGGGAATGTTCTAATCTGCTATTCACTGCAAGGCCATGAAGATTCTTCACACAGGCAGAGATTGCAGGCAGCTCAGCCACTTACAAATGCAATTGTCTGTTGCTATGGTAACTGTCTTTTTTTTGGGGGGGGGGGGGCAGCCTGTTGGTACCTTGGCCTGATAAAAAGGTGAGTTTTTTATTTATTTCCACACACACTAATAATGCTCTCTCTCACACTGTTTCAATGTACATGTGGTTAACCTAAGTGGGGTAGAGAAATTGAGAAGTAGGGAGAGATCAAGAGAGAGAGAGAGAGGGTGTATATGTGTGTTCATATGTGTGTGTATGTGTGTGTGAGTGTGTGTGTGTGTTCGGGGAGGGTGCTGGGGGTGGTGGTTGGAGTTGCAGATCTCCCATCTGGAACACATTCTCAGGGTTGAGGCCAGTGCCTTTTAGAAGCAGAAGTCCACTGAATGCAGTCAAGGCTGTGGAGTCATAGCAATTGTTTGTGAGACGATGAAAAAAAAAATGTTTTGCAGCAGGAGTCATGCTCATAGAGTAGCAGCAAACACACACACAAACACACACACACAAACACACACACACACACACACACCACAATAGTCAGGGCATTATTCTGGAATTACGTCATATTGCGCCATTCAATTCATCACAGTTATCCTAACTGTACTTTGAAGAACTAAAAGCAACACTTCCGGTGCACTGCAGAAAATGGTCCTCTAGTTGCCTCTGCTTGCCACAAACTAAGAAGATCAATAATGTCTGATGAGGATAAATCTTGGGACTGCTAACCTCTATTGTTCAAAACACAAAGGCTTCAACTAAAATTAAAGGGTAGGAAAGTGCTAGAACATGGCTCTGTGTGTGTGTGTGTGTGTGCGTGCGCGTGCGCGTGCGTGTGCGTGTGTGTGTGTGTGTGTGTGTGTGTGTGTGTGTCTACAACCAAATCCATTTATCAAATCCATTACAATTGTCTTCTTTTTGACAGTTAGGCTATTTCATATTCAGATCCCGTATCCATAAGTGGAAGTAATGGCAATAATGTGACAGCACCAGCTTTGGATCATTGTTTTACAGGAGGCAGAAACTGTGATTTCAACTCCCGCCACACTGTCTTTCAAGCCGCAAATTGGAAATAATTATGATCTACATCAAACATGAAAAGGTCTTTTTTCCAAGACTCGCTTCATTTATGCAAGCCTAATTAATCAGATAAGTGAAATGTGTCATCTAGCTAAGTAGGGTGCCTATCAGACAAATCCTTACACAGGAATCTGGACCAGACTAAAGTGAACTTTTTTTAAAAAAAGCAACAGTGTGCAACTTCAAGATCAAATGTGATGCAACAGATACACCCAAATACTAAATGGACTAATAAATGTTACTGTCTAAACAAGCTTTCACACAGAGAGAGAGAGAGAGAGAGAGCGAAAGGGAGATAAAAAAAAGATCTGCTTTGTCAATAACAATGGCAAAACAAGGTCATGCAAAAGTAAAATCAAGCCATCAAATCAGGACATGTAGTTGACGTATTTGCATGTCTCACGTAAACACAAAACAGATTCAGTTTAGGTGATCCGGCTCGAGCTGTTCTCCGTGAGCAACATTTGGCAGTGTTTGGACAAAAGCAATAATCCTTGCCCCCCCCCCATCTGACCTCCCACTAACAGACTCTCATTCCGTATCTCATGCCGGTCCAGCATGCTGCTGACAGGTATTCTGTGTTATTGGAGATGAGAAAGAGCAGGAAGATGAGCTTCCCTAGTGGTGTGCAGATATGAACTGGTTAGCGACCTGCTGCACTACTACAGAAGTCTGAGAGAATCATAAACTGCAAATGTAATGTTCCTTTTTTATTAAGGCGGACATGTTCATTTTGCCCAGCCTATTACGATTGCACAGACACCTACTTTGCAAACTGCAGGGGTAATCACAGCAGAAAGCCACAAACACAGCACCTGCTAGCATCACACCATCAGTAATCCAGATAGCATTTGATTGTGGAGTTGATCTGGCCTAGATAATTCATAGCTGTTGGTAGAGACATATTCTGTGCCTGAATGATCTAGGATCAGTCGCTTTCAACATAGTGATCTTAAAAAGGAACTTCTTTAAACTAGCCACCATACTGATCTCAGATCAGTTCTATAGCAGCAACTGATATTAATTTCAGTAATGAAAGTTCCACTCACCTCTATGGTGTAGGTCTGGTCGTGTTTGACGGTCTCGCCTCTGCGGAGCGTGCGGGCGAAGGTGAACTCCGTCTGGCGGGGCTCCCTCGTTTCCCCTTCCCCCAGGCTCTCCCCACCCGAGGGCTCTAGATCGGCGCTTTCATCCTTCAGCAGAGGCTCATCCGCTCCCTTCTTCTTTTTCTTTTTCTTCTGTTTCTTCTGGCCGTCAGCATGGGCTTTCCGCTGGCGGTACTCGGCCAGCTGGAAGTCACAGAGACAAGTGGTCAAAGCACGCAGTCACGTCAGACAAACTTCATTCACCTCACCTGTCCACAACACAGACAGGGTACCACTGCACAACAACCACCAAATGTGTCTAGAATGCCTAACAACACTTCCTGGTTTGTTTTTATCACAACTTTCTTCAAAAATTATTTCCCCTGATGTACCTACCGTAATAGTAGCAAGTTTACACAACTTGAAGCGAAGCATCCTGCGGCCGAGAGCTCACCGGCCAGCCACAGAGTGACCTCGTGCAGACCATGGCGGCTGACACGCTGTGATACACTGCGTCTAATCTCACAAATGCTTCCTGAGTGGATTAGAGCTCATGGAATCACCAGCCAGGGCCTGGGATGTGCAAACATCCACATATGCCCACTCTCTGGGTGGCATATGCCTACAGGGCAGGCACATCACCTGCACGTCTGGAAGAGGGGACTCTGACCTCATCACCTTACCCCAACCTTACCATACACACAACACACACACACACACGCCTTAGTAGCAGTGGACAGAAGTCCTGAAGAAGATCTGTAGAAAACACATCATACTCTTCCTCATCATACTCATCATACTCTTCACCCTGTCTCCTTTCTATATGTGTACACATGACCTGAGGCTCATCTATGTTAGCCAAAAGCCAAGTTTTTTTCCCATGAAACATCTTTTTGTTTTGGAGAGATGGTCTGGTTTAAGACTACTTGGACCCCACCACACATGGCAAGCCTCAACTGTTATTTTGAACCATAGGAGTGGTATCATGTATAATCATTCATCTGAAATTACGTTCAATATAAAGTAATGTCAAGCTTAAAAGCCTTTGTTACTCTATTGCATTAGGATCATAAAATATGATATAATTAACAACCACTGAGCCACTGTTTTAGTAACCATGGCAATTCAGACATTGCACCCTGCACATTTACTCAGGAGACCCATTTCTCCCTCTGACCCAGTGGAAACACAAAGACAACAAAACACGCATACGCATACACACATATACACTTGTAACACCCACAGTAACAAATGTACATGGACACAAAGACACACACACACACACACACTCATACACATTGTGCTACATCTCAAATTCCCACCAGGCATGATTTGCTCAAACTGAGTGGCCCCTGTGGCTGTTCAGCGAGCAGATTGCATTAGGCAGGCCGGGCACGCACAAGAGTTGAGTGGAGCACAAAGAGAGTGGAGGTGGGCACAGGCTAAGTGCACTGCACTGTAGGAGATGACGGCTGAAACAGCAGGGCACACTGCTCCGCTCTACACCGGCAGACCACACGGCCAGGGCCAGAACCCCAGCTCCCAGCCGCAGGGCTACAGCACACCACAGGAGGTGTTAATCACAGCCTGAGACACGGCTTAGCCTGGCTGTCAACTGGCCTGGACAGGCTGAGGGATTGCGCTAGCTACCTACATACCTATCTTTTTCCAATGTAAGCTACTACATTTTTTTTGAGAATGACAGCTGTAAATGAAAGCTGAAATTTTAACAGAACAATAGAGCCTGAGTCAGTGCCAGGGTCTGATGTCTTCAACTAGAGTGCTTTAAGGTTACATAGAAGTGAAAATATTACAATCAGTCTGTCTATATCTGGTTGGCTGTAACATTATTAGATAAAGACAACAGCAGTTTTCTTAACTTCAAACTCAAGCTCTTTGAACTGAAAAGACCAACAAATGAAAGTGAACAGAAAGCAGAGTGCTATGACCCAACAAACCACTGCTGTGGCCACAGGTTGGCCTCGTCGGCCTATGAGTTTCCCATCTGGCTGCTTGCACACAGGTGTGAGGAGCAGCCTTGTTATTCCAGTTGCACTCGCTCTTCCAGCGCAGTGGCCAGTCCGGGGGAATACGGGCTAGCTGAGCAATGGGCATTAGCAGCTGCGAACCAGGGACAAACTAGACCAAGTTCCTCCCCCATCATCGCCACCTGCACTGGAGATCAGCTTAGGCACACAATATTTAATCTCCCTGCAGGTAAACATGCCGTTGCTGACTGTTTGGCCCACTTGGCAAGGCGGGCCAATCCACAGCAGTAAGTCTGGGGCAGACGGTGTCATGTAATCAGATTGGAGGTATCTGGATGCCAAACGCAAAGCTCAGTGGGCATACATGACAGCCCTTATCTTTGGAGGGGTGCTATACAGAAACTACCTGATAGTACTTCTACAGATAAAGCATCGTTAAGAAACCCTACTCAGTAGCGTACTAGATATCTAAGCAAGGGTGGGGCAAAACTGTATTAGTGTATTTTGACATTGTGCTAAGGATCATGCTCATCTTTTGGATATCACAAGATGTCCCAGTTCCAGACATAAAGACCTTGCAATGATCAAACACTACACATACACACACACACACACACACACCAGCCTCTGCTCCAGATCAAGACAGTAAGCCTTCCCTCATGTGTCAGACAGCATCCTAACAGATTACTTTTGATGGACTAATACTATTAACAGAGAACCAGCAACACTTAGGAACATCCCAAGCAGCACTTAGTTCTTAAACCTCCTCCCCATCTTCATTAAGGATGCAATGCAGGATTCACCTGTGACTTTAAATAACACTATTCAAACCCTCCCCTCTATGTTCCGGTTGTCCGGTTGCAATGTGTTAATAAGCTGGTGTTGTTTATGGTGTTGTTTATGTCTCCTATTTACAAACAAGGACACCAGAGGTTTGGGGTGTTTTTTGTGCAGATAATTAATGGAAAGCTAAAAGACTGGGAGAAATTTGTCAAATTTGACAGAAATGTATAATTGCAGAATTGCAGACTGCGACTTCAATAATTAGTCTCACAAACATTAATGGTTTCTTACTTTGGCTTATAGAGATTTATTATTATGTATGCCACAAGGGGGAACAGTCCATCTGCAGTCCAGTTCAGAGCCTAAAGGATTCATGTAAGGGATGGTGTCATTAGGGCAGCTTGTTTCAGAGAGCAATTAAACAGTTCGTGACCCATGCTTTGCCACGCCGCTCAACAAATTCATTTTCCCCCAGGCCCCGCCTAAGCGGGGGATCAATTGGTCAACGGGGTAAAGGGCCATTCGTCATGTGGCCCACTGGGCACCCTGGTCTGAAGGGCTACGTTCAGATCACCGCCAACGTGATCAGGGAGCCTGGACTAGGAAGAGGCAATTAGTCTAAAGGGCCATGCTGTGAGGAACAATCAATGGTGAATTAAAAGATCAAAACAAAGTGCTTGGACGTGCACTCTCCTGCCAACTTAGCATTAGCGCATTAGCACCCCACCATCACCACCACCACCACCACCCTCCGCCCAAAAAAGTTTAGCCTGGTAATTGGTTGCTCTGCTCTGTGTGTCTGCAGAGTGGGACTCAAAGCCCTTTCAGGGAACCTCTGTTTCTGCACTGGCCTGCTTATGTAAGATATTTATTCAAATCAGCCTCTCTTGTCTTCCCTAGGAGTTGGCGAGTGTTCTACTCATGCTGCAAAGAGAACTGGGCATAATTATACAAATGGTAAAATCCATTACATCGGACTGCCCCCTCGCATGAAGAAAGGACTACTTTTAATCCTGTCCTGTTCACGATATAAGACCCCCTTACAAATACAGCCTATGATGGGACTGGGGCCAAGTGACATCTGTGGAGGCATAATCTGAAGCTCCGTGATCATCTCCGTCATGTTTATGCCACCCTGTCTGAACCCGGTCTGTTTATGCCACCTTGTCAGTAAACGCCTGACAGCCGTGCCAACATCCCTCTTGTTGTACAGACATAGAACGGAAAAGTATTCTGTGATATTACCTAACGAGTCAGTCCGACTGGCTTGCTCCATTTCAGGTTTCTTCTGCCTCTGGATCGGTCACTTATGTAAGGTGTTTATTCAAATAAGCCCCCACCCCTCACTATGGTTTGAAGATCATGGACCACTTGCACTGGGTGAATTAATTATGTCTATGTCTTATAATGTAACCATGGCGACATGGTCCAAAAAATAGCCTAATAGTAGGGTTGTCATTGGTGACTCTGAGATGACATGGCATGCATTAAAACAGAGCTTGTAAGCAAAAGGGTTTGGTCCGAGGCTTTGGCACCAAAATCTCTCTTTGAGGAATTTCCAGAGAAGCTCTTAAACATGTCCAGTCGCTAAATGAATCTGAGTGCTCTGTGCTCATATCAAACAAAATGGCTTCTCTTTCCATTCAGCATACTGGTTGCTCTGTGCTATGGACTAATAAGGGCTAATACCCTCCACTACAGCCTTCTTAATACAACTCTTAAGGAACCCTTAATGTGCAATTCTAGAACCAGCAACATTTCTGAGTCTGTCATTCAAGGATCCATCAGGCAGATTAAGCAATGCAAACTATGACGTGACATCATTTACCAGGAAAAGTGTGCCAACTTGATGAGGAATAGGACAGATGACATATGTTTCAAACTCGAGTAACTCCGTGCTCCTTGTGAAGGGTTGAGCAGCTGTCCAAGCCTCCCACAGGATACGAGGCACATGCAGAGACACTGGGCCCTCAGCAGCTGCTAAGACCATCAACAGTTGGCATCGTGGTGTACACAACCAAGATCCTGGCCAAGTGAAGAGGCATGCAACACTTCAAACACATACTCTTGTGTGCTCTCTCTCTCCTGTTTGCATTTGCTCTCACTCCCTTTCTGTCTGTTCAGTTTCTCCTTCATATACACAGACAGAGTGGGAGAGATCAAGTGAAGCAGAGAGACCAAGGGTACAAAACAGAAACCTACAGGGAGAAGGAAAATACTGATTGCAGGGGCTTTGGCAAAATAAAAGGAACAACTTCTTGAAAGGCCTTTCATGTGTTCAGAGGTTACACACTCAGCTATGACAGAGAGCTGCCTCGCGTATTCCCCGAGATGGGATTCTCAGGGACAGCATGTTAACCACAATCTGCCAGGCCTCTTTAATGTTCTCCTCAGGCACAGCAATGAGTACCCTTGACTTTTTAAAAATTCAACACATTTTGACAGCAAAGAGACAGAGACAGAGGCAGAGAGAGAGAGAGAGAGAGAGAGAGAGAGACTGGTCGATTGGGAAACAGCCTGTTGAGTGGCCGGGGTAAGGATGAGGAAAAGAAAAGTGTGTCGTCATGGTAACTATAGTTGCAAGAAAGGAGGCAGTTTTCTGAGAGAGGGAGAGAGAGAGAGAGAGAGAGAAAGAAATCTAAGTTCCATAAAGGACAGGGCCAGTAATGGTAATTCTCTGAATGTTAGGTCATTTTAGTTTATGTCTGACATTTAAATGTGACGAAAAATACTGAACATTTCTGAATGTACTTCTACAACAGCATCATAACCACTGTTGCTGAATATTCTTTGTAAACAAGGTCCTTGCACTCCTTTAATTTCTGGATACAGGACTATGTGTCAACATTTACTTAGGCCTATATATTTTTCCAAAAATGCAAGGTCTGAGACTCTTACAGTATTCCTTTAACTGATCTTCTGGATAGCTCACTTAGTGGAGCTCATTCAAAGCACCCTCCCATTGAGATGATATAATCAGATTACAGAAGTCTCAACTTCACATTAAACGTGCTAATCTTCTTCAAAAATAAGATTCCAGCACTTTACATAACACGTTTGTAGATTTATAACTCCCTTATAAATCTCACCACATGCAAATTGACATTGCATCAACTTTGAGTTAGACCTAACCCCTGCAAACTGTGTAACATCATTTGTCAAATAACCTGGGGACATCATCTCCCAGAGGTAGTTGCAATGCAGTCAGTAAACAAATTGACCGTGTCTTGACTACCTTAGTTGGAAAGACTCCATGATAGGTGATTTTTAGTTCAGACAATGCATTTAGTTTAAGATCAATATTGTTTCTGAAACTACTGCCATACAGGATACTTTGCAATAAAAAATATGTTGCATGGCACAGGGTCAGGGTGAGGGGCATGCCAGTCCCAGTTCAAAAGCTGATGGAGACAAAAAACGCTGGGTTGAGACCTGGTGTGAAGAAGGTGGCAAGTTTGCTGTAATACTGTACTTATACAACTAGTTACACTGTAACATTAGAAAAAAAGCCTGCAAAATGGGTCTATATGATAAAACACTGCTACAGCCAACACACATTCCCATGAGCTAGCTATGCTGACCTATCAATGATAAATCAATGAGAGTATAAGAGAATGGTTGACATGGATAAATGAATGAAGAGTTACTGGCAAATTCTCTAAGATCTTCCCTCAATCAGAGGAAATAAATAGCTTGTTCTTTTCACAGACCATATGGAATGACTGCACGGCATGATTCACCATCAAAATGCCAAGTCATGCTTTTAAGCTTCTCAAGAGATTTGCAGAAATGACACTGCAAAGGTCACGTCTCAAGACTGCCCTGCAAATATCTCTATTGCACACATGCCATGTACCAGAATGTGTCCCAACTTACCACCCTACTTAGTGCACTACCTCAAAAACACTTATATTTTTAGCATCAGTAGGTGCCAACCCTATTTTTAGTAGTAGCCTAGGAAGTTTCATGCTGGTACATTCCTCTTAATTTTCTAAATTAAATCGCCAAGTTATGTGCCAATGGGTCAAGCATATGTTTAACGATTTTATACTAGACATAGCCTACCAGAAGTCAAGAAAAGCAGCAAATTATTCAATGTTAAATTTCATCTGTTTAAAACCAGGCAGTGCAGGCTACGTGTTTGTGCACCCTTGACATGCTCAGCAAGGGTCAATATGACCTAATTAAAATCACATGAATCTCTCAAAAGACACTCATATGAGGAGCAAGCACTGAGGTGCTGTGACGCAATTGTGTTGGCACAAGATCGCAGAGAGCATGTCTTGAAAATCCAGTCTCGTCAGCAGTAGCATAGCTCAGGCTACAATACCAAACCTTGTTTCAATGTGGGTCAATAAATAAAGCAAATGGATCATGCATCCGACACAAAAGTAACTTCTCTAACTTTACTTAACATCATGCTGGTGAGATGTCACTGCAGAAAGGGCGAGGTCTTTCACAACATCCCACTTGCACGTTTGACAAAAGAGATTAGCTAGCTAACCCACATATTGTACCCCGAAGCTGTCATTGAGACGCGTGCAGTGATAACATTGTAACGTTAGTCAGTTGGGAGTGGGACACGGAAGAGACCCCGCACGTCAGCTGTTTATGGGACGACAGACAGAAAATAAAACTTTCAAGCGATGACGAGCCTTAAAACTAATCGTACAGCTTATACATGGTCCTGGACAAAATACTTCAGTGATGAACAGAACAGGAAATTCATTTAAATCGTGATTTCTTACCTTTGCCTTGCCGGCCTCTAGCTTTTTCTGTCGCTCCTCGTCTTCCATAACCGTTGTCCCTGTCGCTGCTGGGGAAAGAAACAGGCTTCATGCGAATTGTCGCTGAATAGGGGCCAAGTGTTTAAATAAGACTGAATGTGAACATTAAACAGTCTTATTCCTAGCCCTCATAGCACGTCGGTTTCTCGCACTAAGCTAAGTGCTGACTCCATTCGACAGCCACATAGTCGGCGCCATGTTATCCACGTAAACACACGAGACTGGCTAAAATGACGTCACGTAGGTCTTTCTCTTCCTATTTTTTTCTTTTACTAAAGCTTTTGATTTTTTTCTGGAATGCGACGCATGCCTGTGTATTAATGTGCATTTGCCTCACACGATAATTACTATGCTAAGTACTTGGAACAACTTACTAAGGCCTCTGTATAAAAAAAATTATATCAGGGGACATTTGCAACCTGTGGGAATCGAGGCCTATAGACAAAGACAAGACAAATAGGCCTATGCATTTCATCATTATATCCAGCATGTTTCAGTCAGGAAAAGGAGATATAAAGTCTCTTCAAATATCATCTACAGTCTTGTATACACTTGTGTATGTTCTGAAATTTTAACACTCAACAAAACCAGTCTATATTTCAACGTCTGCTCTATTAACTTGTCATAAATAAAAGAATAACATAGGCCCAAGTTCTGATATTCAGAACTTATTATTTGTAAAGCCTAACAAACAAAACATAAAAACTGAAAAACAAAACAAAAACAAAAAGAAGTCCAATGCGCTCAAACATGTTTTAAGTGGCTTAGCACGCAGCCTTTACCATGTTTCTGCTGAACCTACCACCAGTTGGGGACGATGGCCTCTGCCTTCGACTGACGGGCGCTGAACAGCTTATGGTCTGGGAGATCTTGAATTCGACCCATCGTCTCTTGGACATCCTGGACTTGTGGTATCTGTGTGAGGGAAGAGTTCTGGTCACTCCTGTAGAGCCGCTGGGTTGGGGTGGCACTCTGAGGGCACACAAAGAGCCCCAATCTATTGCACTAGAGTCTAACTGAAAGTTCTAGTCATTCATTATTGATGCATGAGGAGTGTGGTGTCACCTGGTGTAACTCAAGAAGCTCAGGACTGCCTACTGCAGCCAGTGATCAATGGATTGGCTCTGTAGTCAAGAGTTTGTGGTCAAGAAGACCATATTGCAGTCAACACTACATTAGTTATATGAGTATTGATCATCAGTACTGTGGACCATGTTTGAGGAGCCCATAAATGGTTAGAGTAGCATGCATAGTTGAAACTGATCTACTGTTTTGTACTTGTCACATGTCTTAATTCCAGTGATGTGAAAAAGAACCAGATAAACACAGAGAGATATCTGACAAATAGCCTACTGTCTTGATTGGTACTACCAAGTGGTTTACCCAGGAACCTAGTACAGTGGTAGTACAACAAGAACAGTTATTCTCAGGAACAGTTATTCTCATTTAAAGAGAATTAGGACTTATTTGGATACTGTTAAGCACTTGTTGTTTGGGGTTTTGTTCCTATGAATAGACTATCTTTTCTAAATAATATTGAAGGAGAATAACTGTTCCTGTTGTAAATTGCCTTATAAGCCCCATACTAACCAAAGCATATTAAGATCATAATTCATGTACAACAACTAACTTACTACGAATAAACAGTAATTAAATTCTTAGTTAATGGTCTGTTATGGGTAGAATGCAGAATAAGGTATTAATAAGTGACTTGTAATGGCTAACAAATGGCTATTATGTTACTACTTTACATGTTAATACACTGCTAGTTAATGATCAATATGTGTACCCTAAACTAAAGTGATACCTATTATTATTATTATTATTTTCTTTACCAGGGCCATTGTAACAGGACAGGCAAAGCAGGCAATTGCCTGGGGCCCCAAGGTGACGGGGCCCCCAAGATCTCCCTGATTTTGCACCATTCCATAAAATAGCCACACTGATTTTGGCTGATGTACTCTTTGCCTGGGGCCCTCTAAGTATCTTGAAACGGCCCTCTTCACATCATGTAACTTCACTGCACTGTTACTGCAGCCATTTTCCTGAGAGAGACCAGTCTACCCATAATGTTTTTAACAATAGTCTGCATCAAACATGAATAGTGAATGTTGCACCTGGTAGCACCAATTTTGTTGTGTTATGGTGGAAATGAGGCCAAATGCTTGAGAGGAATGTTGCGGATGTTTGTGATGAAAAAGTGATTACGCCCGCTCTGACCAGACGGCGCTTCAATTAGCAGTGAGCGTGGACGAGAAAAGGGAACACATCACACATGCCGAGGGCTTAAGGGAAGGAACATGAGGGAACACAATTTGAATAATGACGATAGTGTGATAACGTAGTGGCTTTTTAAATTATGTATGAATGAGGGATTCAACAAGCAGCACATGGAGGCTGAGACTCTTTTCACAGGTGGACTACAGAGGACTCAAGAGGACAACTGAAAGAGATATTGTCAGCTGCATTGCAGCAGAGGGGACAAGCATGATTAATCTACCCCTCCTAGAAGCATGAATGGCAGACTACAGATTAAGCTGTATAAATGTTACTCTGTTTTCAGTAGGCTACTGTCTTTACTGAAGATTCTTCAGTAGGATAAGCACATCACATGCTGAATGTCAAGAGACCTGTGAATAACATCTTGTGTAGCTTACTACCATTCAAGTTTTGAATCACTCAAAATGATGAACTTGGACACCCTGTGCAACATTAATTGAAAATGTTACCAGAATTAGAAATAATTTAAACTAAATGATCAATTTTGTGTTGGAAATTTATGAACTATGTGTGCAGTTTGTAATTAGGCACAATTTACTCCGTACAAAGTACTTTAGGCATGTGTGTTTTAGAATAAAATGGCACCTGCCAAGGTATGATAGGTTAGGCTAGTTATAGAATATAGTGAAAATACAACTGTATCCTTCCACCCACATCATTCCCTCTTCCTATTTGAGAGATGGTGTGAAGCTGCACCATTGTTCTCTCCATCACACATTTTCTTATCTGTGATTTAAATGCAATTAGGTTATTAAGAATAGATCTAATTGCTCTCACCCATATGTTTTCTTTTGTCCAGGACATCGCCTGCACTCTTAAAAGATGTAGGCCTATCTTATGATGTGTCAGTCTTTCACAGCTGTTCCTTTTTCGGCAGAAAGTAGGTCTACCATAGGCTTTACCAGTGCTGTAGTCTAGTTTGTTGTAGTGGGTATCCTGTCTGCCACTACTGCTTTTACAGTGTTGTCAGTATTGCAGACTATGTTTTACTGGATATACGCAAACCAAATAACGTTTTAAGTGGTTATACGGCGTATAGCTGGGTATGACTACTACATAGGCTTTACTTTACTATTATTATGCTCTACCTAATTCTCTTGAGGGCGATTAGGCAATAATCTGCTATTACTAAAACCGTATCATGCTGCCATCTAACGCACGTTTTTTGTTGAACCAGTTTTGCGGTGGATACTCCAAGAAGCTAGGGGTCGTTATCGTCGTTAACAAACCTCCCTACTTCTTCGAATTTCACGCACTGGTACGATTGACACAAACCCTCCACGGTAATGACACAAGCTAAGGCAGGTGAAATTTAGTGTATTTCAGGAATTGGTTATTATCCTTCATTTTAAGAAGTTGTGACTTTTTTGACGCTCAGAGTTTTCAACTCAGAGTGGACTCAGGCTTCTAACTTACTGCCAATGTTAGTCTAACGGTAGTCACGCACATGAATGATGAATTTCTATTTTATATTGATAGAGGTTTTCAATCACGTGGACCAGGGATATGGCGCTACACCATGTCTGGACTTTCCTGAGCCTTCAGAGAATAACCATTAAACCGTCTTTACTGCCTTCTCTCCAATGTCTCCGAACCTTGATTACCGCTACCCAAATCTCAAAAGGTGATGGTAAAGTCGCAGAGAACAAGTTGTTACTTGACAACCTGAAAATTCTGGGAGTGGACGTGACAATGGCCCGGAAACGGCAGCCTGGTGTATTGAGAAAGACAGACACCAATGTACATGGACTAGTACATTTCTTGCAAACCAAAGGGGCTACCCGTGAGGTGGTGGCCAGCATTATCTCGCGCTACCCCCGCTCCATCACTCGTTCTGAGGAACACCTAGTGGAGCGCTGGCAGTTATGGCGAAGTGTGTTTCAGAGTGACAGCGAGATTATCAGTATCCTGAACCGCTCACCTGAGTCTTTCTTTCGCTCCAGCGACAACAAAAACTTGGAGAAGAACATCATCTTCCTCACCTCACTGGGGCTGAACTCCAAGGACCTGCATCGGCTGCTCACCACTGCACCACGTACCTTCTCCAACAGTGTGGAGCTCAACCACCAGATGGTCGATCTGCTGCTGGATGTGTGTGTAAGCCTTGGTGGGAAGGATCCTAGTCAGTTCACCAGGGCTATTATCTCAAAGAATGTTTATATCCTAATCCGCAGCACCAAGCGGGTGCAGGCCAACGTGGAGTTCCTCCAGACCTCACTGGAATTAAAGAATTCAGATATGCTGGGTCTACTTCAGGGAAGTGGGGCAGAGATACTGGACCTTTCCCATGAAATCCTTAAAAGGAACTTCAGGATGTTACAGGAGAAGCTGGAGTCACTGGGCTGCAACAGAGAGCATGCTAATAAACTCATTGTGAACTATCCCTCAATACTCTGTGTTTCCCCAGGAAGGACAAGTAACAAACTGGACTGCTTGCTAAAGGCAGATATTACACTGAAGCAAATCATGGAAAAGCCAAAAGTCCTAGACTTTAGCCTTGACAACTTGGGGTGGCGTCTAGGTGAACTGAGAAAGGTTGGCTATAACTTTGATCAGAATGGAATTGGTATTTTGGACAATAGTCGGAAGCGTTTTGAGGCCAAGTTACAGAAGCTGAATTCTGTGAAAACTGAACAGTTACTTGACTGTAGCTAATTATAATGTAAATCATAGTTGTGTCGACCAAAATTAAAAATGATCTTCAGATTCAACATTGGGGAAAGAGGAGAGACTCTTTAGAATGGGTTACTGCATGTCATGTTTTGCCAGATGTAGGCCTATTCAAAACCCTGTTGTGAACCACAAATAAAGAATTTAAAAATAAAATGACGTCTCTTGTTGGTTCATCCTTACTGTTGCTCAACTCCCAGTTTGCATAGGCCCATTGTCGCCTGAGTCTGTTAAAAACTGTTGTTGTTGATGTATGTGTGTGCGAATGAATTACTTGAAATGTCAGATTGGTAACTATAAATAGCCCAGATGAAAATATTTGTGGTATTGATCATGTTTTAATTCAGAAACAGAATCGAACAAGACAATGATCTTTTTTGAGCTTGTGTCACACTCTTCAACCACAACTTGAAAACAAAAAAATCTCTCTAATAAGGGAAAAAAACAGAAATATGGACATCTGTGTTAACTGACATTTTTAGTGTGATAACTTTTGAACACTGTCCTAGGACTCAACATCAACTGGATATCCAGCTCTGTGGATGTGACCAGTCTGTAGTAGGAACTATAAAGCTTTTACTCGCAACTCTCATACGGACGGCTTAGTGTGTTACACTAGCGTCATGTCATGCTTTCGAGTTTGACGTGCTAAAATTTCAGCTTTTCTCTGGATCTTGGTATTGTCACAATTAGTTTTGTGACTTAAGTAGTGGTAAATAAATTATTTGTTAACTGAGTGAATGATTCGATTATATACGCATCGTGTAATGATAATTGTTCTGGCATGTTTTGTGCTCAGCTGGCCAACACTTGTCATTAAAGCTAGCCAACTGGCTAACTTAGTTGGCTATTTAGCAAATTAGATTAAATCTATCAAAACACAGCTAACGTTAGCTATTGGGAAACAATTCTTGAACATCATCGATTTCAATTCATAATGGATTTTATGAAAGCTAGTTATTTCTTGTCTAGAGCAGCTAGCCTCAAACCTTCTGAATAACGTTAACTGGAAACATTAGCCAATCCTAAAACATTAGAACTGAATCCTGATAAAATAGAACATTCACCCCGAGCTGTTAACCTTTTTTTTTAGCTCGACTGATATATGGTTCATTTGACAGGGACGATGGATACAACTGCAAAAACACCAGAACCCACTTCTACAAATGGGGATGAAAAAGGATGTGCTGCAATAAAAACACAGTGAGTTTAAAAGTGTCTTGAATATAGGCGCATGGCTACTGCCATGGCCAAGATTGACTAAGTTAATTTAACTTAAAACACCTCGGCAGGGGCATTAACGTTAACAAAGTTGGACAGCTGTAAGACTCGAATTTCCATTTTTTGTGAAAATTAGAGGCTGTCAATTTAGGTGAGAGATTGGACAGACACTGATGATTTGTTGCGCTAGATGTCTAATACTACTTTGCCTATGTATTTGGTAATGTTACTGATTAGACTGATTGTGTATCTAACTTCTGCAGATACCTCACAACCAGAGAAAAGTTTCATGAAGTTGTGGATTCGGGGTGGAAAGGTGTCAAGGAAGGCAAGGAAGACAAGGAAGACAGTGAAGCTTCAAGTCAAGTAGAGGAAAAGACTGGAGAGCCAGAGGAGAAGAGAATAAAACTGGACAATGGTGCCCAACAAGAGGAAGATAAGCAAAACAAAAAGAAGTTCAGGGGTCAAAATAAGTGTAGGCCTCACATGAAGCCTCAGAACTATGATGATCGAAGACTCTGTCCCTCAATTGTACAGGTATTATTATTGGGGCAAAAACCCTAGCCCGGTTTTTAGTATCTTTTAGTATCTCACTGAGTGTGAAACATGTTTGTTCATTTGGAACAAATAATGTCATGTTGAGTTAATCAATTATATTAATTCCCACAGGAAAGAGAAGCAAAGTGTTTCTATGGTGACAAATGCAAGTTCTTCCACAACATTGCTGAGTATATGGCCTCCAAGCCAGCAGACCTGGGAGAGAAATGCTACCTCTACGACACCTTTGGGAAATGCCAGTACGGCGTGACCTGTCGGTTTGCCAAAGCCCACATTGGACCAGACTTCAAGAACCTTGTGAACGAAGAATTGTTTCAGCTGTGCAAAGACAGGACGCCACTTAAGAACAGTCTGGACAAAGACTTGCAGTGGCGTCTGCGTAAGAGGAAGGTGCCTTTCAAAAATTCTGAGGCCTATCTGAAGACCATTAGCAAAGGGAAACCGCAGGACAGCAATTCTGATGCTGCTGTGAAGGGATCTGCCGAAAGTTGCTGCCCTGCTGGAGCCCAAACTCAGCCCACAAAAGTGGATGGTGTTACAAATGTAAAAGACACAGTGGTGAGTCACAGGCACAGATTACGACCATTGGACTAGGAACATTTGAAGCATTAGTTTTTTATTTTATTGTATCTTATCGTATTTATTTATTTTAAATGAAAGGGGGATCAGGGTCATGAGGCTGCGGTGAAAAGTGTTGGAGCACTGACAGATGTTGACCTTATAAAGCTGCGTCATTGTGAGAAGAAGCACGTGAGTAAATGGGTGGCTTTAGAAAGGCTGTTCATGTATGCAATGTTTTGCATTTTTATTTACCACAGGTGTGAGATTAGGCTTATCAGTAACATGTAATGTTTTCTTTGTCCAACAGGTGGATTTCAGAGATAAGTTGTATCTAGCTCCTTTAACAACAGTAAGTTTGTTTGCATTTCATAAAGGGCATAACCCTGGTGCATAGATATTGCTATTGTTGTTCCTTGTTAGAGCATGAGTGATACGATACTTAACATACCCGTACTGACGTGGCAAGATGAAACTTTTAGAGGAAACTTCTGTGTCTTAATCAGAGCTCTGTAATGTAATTGCTTGAGGCTAAAACTTGATGACAGTGATCATGTCCATTCATGTTGACACTTACAGTAAAATCTTAAGTAGGGGTGGGAATCAAGAACTGGAATCGAGCAGAACCGAGAATCAAATGCTTCAATTCACTGGAATCGTATCACTCTGACAATCAATTCCTTTCAATCAATACAGGCATGTTTTTCAGACCATGGTCAATGGGTCTTTGAATGCAAAATTGAAGTAGATAACACAGTTCTCCATGGTTTCCCTTATTCTGATAAGGTGCTGTGGTCCCTTGGTAGTGGGCCTTATAGGCTATGTTATAGGCCTATGTGCTGATACTTAAAGTCTGTGTAGAATACCTTCTAAAGAATAAGGAATTGATGAAGAATTTGACTGATAAGCAAAATCGACATTGTCATTGATATTGATAAAATTCCCACCTCTAAACTTGAACCTAATCAGTTTGATATTTTTCTTAGAACTATTCAATACGTAGGTATACATACACAGACAAAAAATCCTTAATTCCCTGAGATAGTGGGAATGATAGTTGTATATAGCCTCTACAGCACCACCCTGAAGGTGGGGGTCATTAGATTATTATGGACACGACCAGTATGGTCAGTATTTTAAATTATATATTGTGGGCCAGTCATCTCACTCAGTGTATGGACATTCTAGTTCGATTCTCAATTAACTCGGCATATCTCTGTGTTGCAATTTAAGAATAGTGGTTCCCTTTTTCATGGTTAGAGTCTCTTCTGTGTGTGATTTTGTTTGTCTGTACCATAATGATACTGTGGTGCTTGTGATTTGACTCCCCTTTAGGATTGTTAAAGTATCTATTTATCTATCTATTCATATCATGTGTCCAAACTGAGTACATACTATATCATGTGTCCAGATTGAGGACATATAATCTCATGTGTTCAAACTGAGTACTTATTAATTTGAACCAATGTTCCTTTTCAGTGTGGGAATCTCCCTTTCCGGCGTATCTGCAAGCGGTTTGGTGCTGACATCACATGTGGGGAGATGGCCATGTGCACTAACCTCCTCCAGGGCCAGTCATCTGAGTGGGCTCTCCTGAAAAGGCACGAAAGTGAGGACCTCTTTGGAGTGCAGGTTCGGCCCCAGTTTGTCTAGGCTTTATGTCCTACATGTGCAATGCTTATGTACAATGTATTATGTACAGTGCTACAGAGGCTGTAAATCTGCTCTAAACACCATTCCTGCTTTTGTGGTTGCTGGTGTTGATGGCCACTAGCACTTTACCATTATAGTTACCATACAATTTATTGTCTTTCTTGTAATATGTATAATTAATGATGATTGAGATTCTTTGAAGGTGTACATCACGTTTGGCACTGGGATGTGTGTGAACATGAGTACGTCTACACTTGCACACTAACACACAGGCTCACATGTTTTTCTTCCAGCTGGAAGGATGTTTCCCAGACACCATGACTAGGTGCGCTGAGCTGCTCAACAGCAACATTGATGTGGACTTTGTTGACATCAACTCTGGCTGTCCTATTGATCTGGTATTCAAAAAGGTATTGTGCTAGTTAATTTAATACTATTATCACCTTCACTCAGTATAGCTGTAGCAAGGGCTGTGGAAGCTGCCTGTTTGTAGAAGTGAATCTAATGCCCTAATAATGTTTTTTTTTGCCAACAAGAAGAAAGTTACAGGGACAAAGTGCAACAAAAAGACACATGTACAAGACACAAAACAGAGACACTAACTAAACACTTACAACAGTTACAGAGGCTAGACAGAACTGTAGATATGTTGATAGAATTCATTAATAGAGAGACATGGGGAGGACCATATGTGTGTGTTAGGGAGGGTGGACAGGATGGGGAAGGCAAATGTGTGCGTGTGGGAAAGGGGGGGTATAGGGGATTGTGAGTTGTTGTGGAGTTGAGTTAGGAGTGGTGGGACTGTATGGGTGTTGGTGACAGTGTGCGCATGATTAATGTTGGGCCAGGGCTGGATCGTGATGAAGGGGGGTATCGTGGGAGAAGGATACGATATGTGTTAACTTGTGTCTTTTATATGTATAATAATAATAATCATAATAATGTTGTTAATAATAAAAATTAGAAATAGTTTGGACAGTTGAAGCTTGTCATGGGATTCTAAACCTTTTTTCTTGATTAGTGGGAGTGATTCTTCTTTTTCTGTTTTTCCTCACAGGGTGGAGGCTGTGGTCTTATGATGAGGACCAATAAATTTGAACAAATTGTCAGGGGAATGAATTCAGTGAGTTTTTCCCCAAATATGTCAGATATAGAAAAGATGCAGTGTTGAGTTTACAAACCTAACTGTGAGTCATATCTTCCCAGGTTCTGGATGTCCCATTAACAGTCAAGATTCGCACAGGTGTTCAAGAGAAGGCCAATATAGCACACAAACTCATCCCAGAGCTTAAGAAGTGGGGTGTCTCTCTAATAACGGTATTGGAACTATTGTTTCAGTTGTTGTGGAGTTTCTTTATCTTCTGAAATATACAGATGTTGACGAATGCTTTACGTGCTCATGTAGTTGGTGAGATCTTGAACCATGGCATTCTTTTTCTCAGTTACACGGTAGATCCCGGGAACAGCGCTACACCAAACTAGCCGACTGGGATTACATTGATACGTGTTCAAAGTTGGCCAGTCCCATTCCCCTCTTCGGTAAACAAAGGCAACTTCTAACATTATTGCTAGAACACGTCTGTAGCTCCAGTAGCTGTTTTTGTTTCTGTACAACTGTTATCGAACGTCAGATGAAATGATCTGTTTTGTGCCCATAAGACATTCCGGTAGGTGCTTACATGATGTCATTCTCCTTGCACAGGTAATGGAGACATTTTATCATGGGAAGATGCCATGAGGGCCAGAGAAACAGGAGTGTCAGGGCTAATGGTGGCAAGGTACATTTTTTTCACTGACCACAGGACAGACATTGGAAAGGAGTGTCAGGTATATCTACGAGGCTTCACAGTAGATGGCAAACCTCTGTGTGTCCTGCAGGGGTGCTCTAATAAAGCCGTGGATCTTTATGGAGATCAAGGAGAAAAGGCACTGGGACATCTCTTCCAGTGAACGCCTGGACATCCTGCGGGATTTCACGCACTTTGGCATGGAACACTGGGGAAGTGATACTCAGGGCCTGGAGAAGACCAGAACCTTCCTCCTGGAATGGCTTTCCTTCTTGTGCAGGTATTCTGTGTGAAAGTCAGAGTTTGTGTGTGTGTGAATATTGATCCGTTATACCAGACATTGTGGACCAGCCATAGGTGAAAACACATTAGCATTTCTATTCATGGTCTTTTGAGTGGGTGATTAAAAATTCTCTGCCTATCCGATACTGGACATTACTGTTTTATTCCAAACATTAAATCTCAGGTACGTTCCGGTGGGGTTGTTGGAGAGAGTGCCTCAAAAGATTAATGAGCGACCCCCTTTCTATATGGGCCGAGACTACCTGGAGTCTCTCATGGCTAGCCAGCATGTGAATGACTGGGTAAAGATCAGGTAAGGGAGAAGAAAAAACAGTTAACACAGGCATTGATGATTATGTATTTCTATATAAAAAATGGTTTCATTGTTGGGGTACTAATGTGTTTGTTGTTGTTGTTAAAATAACCAACTGTTATTGTGTTCATTGTTTCCAGTGAGATGTTGCTGGGGCCAGTGCCGAAGAACTTTAGTTTCCTTCCCAAACACAAAGCTAACGCTTATAAGTAAATGACTGACCAACCAGTGGTAGGGAGAGATGTCATATAGTTTGTTTTAAAACAGGTATTTTAAGTATGATTTGTGTGATTGTTGAGTAAATTTTCATTTAATTTCATGATGGGTGTCACGTCCTCGCAGAAAGAGGCTTCTAATTATTATGATACAGTTATTAGCCACAACAAATATATCGATGAGTGTTTATACCTGTGTGGGTTTTTTGTTTTGTTTTGTTTTCTTTACCCACAAAAGGGTCTTTCTTTTAGGACTGCACTCAGATTGTTTTGCTCAGGTAATATATATTACTTCAGGACTCTTCTTTTTGACATTGCTTGTGTGTGTCATTGGATTACAAGCCTTTGGTCAGGGACAGGATGAAAAAAAAAATTTTCTTCTTGTTATGTCTAGAGAAGAGATTTTAACCTCTTCAGATAACATCAAACATCAGAGAGAGGTTGTGTATATACAGTAAACACCTGGATCCAAATACTACATAGTGCCATGTGACTTTTCTGTGCAGCTGTTGATAGTGCTTTGAATAAATAATGCTTTAGAACTCCTGATCCAGAGTATGGTTCTTTCCTTTGTGACATAGATATGTAGATTGCTGAGTAATTCTGACACTTTCTTCTATCAGTTAAATCAGTTAAATTTAGTGTGTGCAGTAGGACTATACAACACTGTATTATCCATAACATACTATTAGAAGTCTTTAGTACCCAATTTTATTGAAGCATGCAACAGAGGTCACCAATGAAGTGTTCTTTCCATTAAATATGTGTCGGTTGCTCTCATCCACTGGTGCACACCCTTTTCTAGTAAAGTTCAATAAATAAATAAAATTTGTCTGTGCACAATTTTCTGGTCTTGGGATTTGTTACCATATAAGTAATGTGCATTTGTGGAAAATGCTGTAAAATATTTCATTACAAACTTTTCTTTTTCATTAGAATTGTTTTTAAATGAAATAAACTATCTGTCTGTACATCTACTTCTAAAAGCTTAATGAGCTTTTATTTCAATTTTTTTGGCAGAGAGTATATTCACCTGTATTGATACTGCACAATCACAGAGCCCTCCCATTTGGGTAGATGGATAGATATATACAATGATACATAAATAGATTGTTGATTTTATTATCCTGTACGAAATTCTGGGGTGGCATGTCAGTCCTTTCCTGATATGTAGAGAGACAATGTTGTCACATCCCTTTACAATGTTCTCTAGTCTTGAGGTGTGTGTGAACCCTGGCAGTTGAACAAATATTTGTGTTAAAAAATGTTTAGTCAATCACATGAAAAAAAAATGTAACTTAGGACATTAGGAACTCAAAACATGTATTCACTACTGCGTTAGCAATTAGGCTTTGTGTAAAATTCCTTCACACAAATAAAATATGTGTGTGTATATTTTTATGTACTTGTTTTTGATGGCAAGCATGGGGTGTGGTATTCCATTAAGCAGTTCCATGTTCCATTCTGCCTTTAATCATCTTGATAACAGTAATCTTACCTGATGCATTATATGAACTGATTAAATTTATCTGCTCCTGAATTACTGACTCATTATGTGACGCAGAGCATCCACTCAATAACCAAAAATCTTGACATTTGGTAAGAATACAAACAATTGTAGAAATTGATTAACTTGATTTGATTGATTAAATTGATTAAACTCTGCTCTAGTCCTGTAACAATCAGCCCATTAACTTCTCTTTAAACAGCTGTGTCACTTTAAACGCACAAGGGGTTCTTTTGAGTCAAAGGATAACGCATCAATATTATTAAAGTTACCCTAATACCGCTTATGTTATAACTATGCGAATAGTCAGACGGCGCTGAACACTCGCTAGTAACGACCCAGTTTGACCCAGTTCAATTAAATGGACGCGCTAAGCGCGTATGTTGTACGTGCCCCGCCCAATTCGTGCCACCAAGTCCTTTGAAATCCCCCTTCCCTCAGTCCACACAATTAAACTAAAAGTCTGAACTAAAGGAAAACATATTATGGATTTTGGAAAATACAAGGCAATGTCAGGTAGGTCAATGTACTCTCCCAAAGCACTGTGAATGACAGAAGATGAGTCACACAAGTAGCATGCAGGTTGTATATATTGCGTAACAATTTAATTTCAAACCTGCCCTTCCCTTTTACCTTAAAAGTCTATGGCTTGTGGTCCCACACATGCCAACAATGTGATAACAAAAACGGTTCATCTGACTGCTGATTGGCTAATGTGTAGTGCCGAGTACAATTTAAGGCCGGGTCACCTGTGGAGTCTGCGCCAGTTGCCAAGTTCAGGTAAGACACCACCTCTGTGATACCTGGATATACACTTAAAGCTTAAAGATGTTGCCTAAGCCAATCAGAAGTTCAGTCTTTCTTGGACTGATTAATCTGTTTTGTTTTAAGTAAAGTTCTGTAAAAGAATCTTAAGTGGGCGTATTTCATGATGTACTGTCAGAGTGTTTGTAACTGATATTTTTTCCCAGACATCTGCAGGAGAAAACCATCCATCCTCTTTGGCCATGGAGATGAGATGGATACTCTGTTGCCTTGCCACTCTGCTTTATGCTGGTATGTCTAACTCACCATCACTGTACACAGTTGGTACCAAAACAAAGACACGCTATAGATATTTGCAGGACACTTGCTGGACTATCACAAAAATAGAACCGTAGCTGTTTTTTAATTGACTGCACTAGTGATACAGCTCTTCAGACAAAACTTCCATGCTGCATGCCACTGTTTTCCTTTTATAATTCTTCTGAATAGTTGTAGCTAGCCAGCACTGGTCTAGTTTGACAATGCTATCTTAAACTAAATCTTAAACTTTCTTGGTCCAATTTCACAGACCTAATAATGTGAATATACAACAATGGTCTTAGTATAATGGTCTTGTTGTTTTGATAGTTACTCACAAACTCACATTCTACGATCATGCATCATAGACTTTAATTTTTCTTAAATCAGTCTTTTCAAAATTTTGTTTTTAGCCTTTGTAGTGTCAGTAATTAATTTGCATTCCCTTTCCAAAATGGATACGATTTCATTACATTAGATAATCAGCTATCTGTTATCAGTTGTTGGTTTTTTTTTTAATCAAAAGAAATTAAAATGCAATAATGCAGTGTTGCACAGCCATAATTTTTAAACCATCAACAATGGATTCTGCCTTTCAATTGTGGTCTGAGAGGGGCATAGCAACGATTAATGATCTTTATGACAATGGTACTTTCATGTCTTTACTGACCTGTCGACCAAATTTAACCCCTAGATTTACAGTGATAGAACAACCATATAGATATTACTGTGTAATACCAGTAAGATGTTATGATAGTCAAGGGTGACCCTAACAAAGACACTTCTTCCAGGCCAAGGGTCTGCAGGTCCCGCTGTTGCATTAACACAAACAGGAGTCTGCTGGGTCATGGGAGACCCTCATTATCATACATTTGATGGCAGTTACTTCAACTTCATGGGCAGTTGCTCTTACATCCTTGCAAAGAACACAGATGTGGATGCAACCTACCCAGCTTTCGAAGTCATTACGAAAAACAACAAAACTGCAGACTCCCTTCTCACATCTGTTTGTGAGGTGACCATTAATGTCTATGGCAATGTGATCAAAATATTCCGCAAAGAATTCAGCATTGTTTGGGTGAGTTGCCATTTTCTGTGGCCTTATGTAGTGTTGGTGGAAAAAAGACTTCTATGTTAATTATTTGTTATTACTAGGTCAATGGTAAAGTTTGGAACCTGCCGGTGACCCTCAAATCTTCACAAGGAGAGATTGAACTGCGCCAAAGTGGTCTGTCTGTGATAATCTGGGCAGATTTTGGCTTGACTGTGCAGTATGACTGGAATGAGTATGTGAGAGTAACCATGCCCAGCAGTTTCATGGGAAGAGTAGGAGGGCTGTGTGGCAACTTTGATGAAAACAAAAGCAACGATCTGATCAACCCAGATGGTTCTGTGGCAGAAAGCATCCAAGCCCTGGGAAAGAGCTGGAGGGTACCAAACCAGGAGGGTGAACAGGACTGCAAAGATGAATGCACTGGGAACTGTGGGACCTGTAGCTGGTGGAGACGTGGAAAGGCTGATTTGTTCTGTGGTCTCATGACCCCAATTTTAAACTGGCAATTTAAGGCCTGCCATGCCGTCATTGACCCTCATGTATTCTTTGACATGTGCAAGTTTGATTACTGTCAGGGTGGTGAGATGAAAGACTACATCTGTGACATGCTGGGGGTCTACACAGATGTCTGCCAAAGAGCTGGGGTCAAGGTCCATGACTGGAGACACTTTCTGAAATGCCGTGAGTGGCCACACAATAACTGTATACTGACATGAGCACTGATTCTTGCACGTTCCTCATAGAGTTATGAATGTAAATGTCTTTGTGAAATCTGCTGAAAATTACACTGTTTTCAAAACATTCTTTGTTTCTTCCCCACAGCTAATCCAACATGTCCAGAAAATAGCCACTTTGAGTATTGTGGCAATGCCTGTCCAGCGACATGTGAGGATCCATCAGCTCCTTCTACATGCAAAATCCCTTGCGTCCAAACCTGCACTTGTGACGACGGCTTCTTCCGCAGTGGCAACAAATGCATTCCTAAGGAGCAGTGTGGCTGCCAGTATAATGGGCTCTATCTCCAGCCAGGACAGAGTATCTGGGCTAATGAGTGCACAGAAAAAGTAACTTGCACTTTAGGACAGATTACATCAGAAAAGAAATCTTGTGGTCTTGGTGAGAGGTGTCAGGTGAAGAACGGCATTAGTTCCTGCCAAGCCGTTAAGTCTGCTGTTTGCAGTATCTCAGGAGACCCACACTACAACACATTTGACAATGTAACTTATGACTTCATGGGGACATGCACCTACACAGCTGCTGAGGGCTGCCAATTTGATGGAAGCAACCTGACCCCCTTTTCTGTAGTGGTGGAGAATGAGAAATGGTATGCCATGTCAGATGATCCCAAAGTCTCTGTGGCCAAACTAGTGGCTGTGACTGTTTATGGTAACACCATAATCCTGCGGAGGAATCAAGTTGGACTGGCCATGGTGAGTTGCCTACATCTCACTGATTCCTGCACACTTCAGTGTCCAAATAAATAGCCAGAGTATTTTATAGTGTACTTACCGGTAATAATGTCAGATTTGCCTGAAAAACATCCAATGAATTTCCAATGAGTTCAACTACCTCTCGTGAGTTTAGAAACAATGCACGGGATCCCAGCTTCTTACAGGAATTACGACACTTCCTCAGGACACTTTTCTGTCTAGCATTTAACCATTCAGTTCTTTTTGTAAAATGAATTCTGATTTCTGAACATAGGTGAATGGAGTCATGATGAATCTCCCTTTGAACCTCAATGAGGGACAGATTGTAGTCCAGCAGATTGGTTATAATGATGTCATCTCAACTGACTTTGGGCTGAAAGTGACTTATGACTTGGTATATCATGTCACTGTCACAGTTCCTGGTACTTACGCAGGCAAGACCTGCGGTCTCTGTGGCAATTTCAATGGCAAAACTGATGATGAGTTCCAGCTTCCTGATGGCAAAGGGACCACAAATACAACAGCCTTTGGGTCAGCATGGAAAGTTGGTGTGCCTGGTGTAGTTTGTGAGGATGGCTGCATTGGTGACAATTGTCCCACATGTCCAGCAAATGAGAAAGCCGAGATTGAATCAGACTGTTCCATCATCACTGACCCCAAAGGGCCCTTTGCAGCATGTCAGGCTGTTATTAACCCTGAACCCTACTACCGAGACTGTGTCTATGATGTTTGTGTGGCAGGGCTGAAAGGCGGAATTGAGATGCTTTGTCACAGCATCAGTGCCTACGTCATTGACTGCCAGGATGTTGGAGTGAAGATCTTGAACTGGAGGACACCCGACTTATGTTGTATGTAACCTCAGTTCATAAACGCTGCCTCCTCTTACTCACTAGTTTTTTTTGTTGTTAGTTCCGTAACCAGTTTTATTTCAATTTTGTCACCTAAAGCCATGACCTGCCCAGCAAACAGCCATTACAGCATCTGTGCATCACCCTGTAAGACCCCATGTCCCGGGCTTACCAATGTTAACTGTGCTGACACCTGTGCTGAGGGATGTACCTGCAACACTGGCTTCTACTTCAATGGGACAGGCTGTGTGGCACAGGATGAATGCAGCTGCTACATCAATGGAAAGACCCTCAAGGTATGAGACAGTTCAGAAGCATTCCACTCTATTGCTGCAACAATATTATTTCTAGAAAAATTGTGAATCTGTCTATGTGATAATATGATTTAAATTCCTATCTTTTTCATTGATGTGTATTTTTCCCAGATTGGAGATACAGCAGTCTCTGATGACTGCTCTGCCAAATATATTTGTCCGAAATCGGGACAAGGCCATGTTGAGATCATGGGTTGTCCTATTGCTGAGACGTGTGGAGTTGAGAATGGCATTCGTGGATGCTACCCCAAAAAGTGCATTATGGGAAATACTGGGGCGTTCACTACATTTCAAGGAGTAGCAGGAGATGTAACAGAAAGTGGGATGTATGATCTGTTGAAAGTCTGTGATGACAGCATGGGAGAGGGATGGTTCCGGATCGTGATGGACCTAGAGACCTGTGGGGAGGCAGGTCAAATGAGAGCTGTGGGCATCATTGCCTTCTTTGATGCTACAACAGTCATAATTAACAGCATATTTGAGACCTTTGTAAGTCTACTGGAAATATCACAACACCTGCTGTTTATATGAGAAAAGTATGATAGAAATGAGAACAACAACATAGTAAAGACAGAATTTAATTCCATGACTTAATGGCAGGAGAAGACTTAAGCTAGGCTAGCTAAATGTGTTCTCTTCCTCTATGAAATGAAGTTTGCTTTCATGGTCATGCTCTCATGGTCAGGCAGTCATGTCAGTCCCTTTTTATGTATTCATCAAAATCATAAACAGTTTTTTATTGGCCAAATATACTTGCATAGATAAGGAATCTGACTTCAGTAGCTGTTAGCATTCTATACATTTAACGATCAGACACATAGTAGTATACATTTAGTAGACAGATAGTAATATAGACACATACTGTACAATACAGACAACAGTTTGCATATAGGCACATGTCAACATAATGTACTAATAATACAATATACAAAAAAGGCACAATATTCATGGCAAAGTAGTGGGAATGGGATGTAGAATGCAAAAATTAATAGCACAAATGCAATGCAATAATGCATATGTAGTGTGCAGGATGCATATTAGAATGATAAAGTACGATGAAGTGTGTAATGTGTAGGAGAAGTGGGTGAAAGGCCAAAGTGGGGATGGCCTACTTACCCACAGTTAAGGAGAGTGATGGCAGTGAGTGTGTTTTGTGGCTGCTCCAAACCAAACCTTTTGCATGGATGTACTGTATGTATATATGTATGTATGTATTTATGACTGTCTTATGGAGCTGTGGTCTTCTGTTGCCTTTCTTCACCTCTTACCAAATCACCAAGACCAAATCACAAAAGCTGATTGCAGCATTTTTTACCCTACAGATTAACGGAAAGGTAGCATCTATACCTATCCTGATGGAAAACGGTATTTCAATTGAAATCTCAAATGAGCTACTGGTCCTCAAGATGAAGTCTGCCATCGTTTTGACTTACAGTCAGTCACAAGAGATCACAGTGACAGTCAGTGACAGTGTAGCAGAACATGTGTGTGGTGCATGTGGACAATTGACAGCAAGCACCCTCCTCCCTGAAACCTCTATACAAAACTACATGAACTGGTACAAATCATCAATCTTTAATTTCTGGTGAGTAAAGTAATGATATCCATAGTGTTGTTATGACCAAAAAATGACAAAAAATTATTTAACCTTTATTATTGAAATTAAAAATGTATGTTTATGATTTACATTAAAACATGTCCAGAACCTAGAGATCAACCTGTCCCAAATGTACTGCTTCTCTTTTCCATTTCAGCCCTTAAGAATCACAGAAAGAAAAGCAGCTCTCAAGAAATCACGTTAACCACCTTGATCACATGGTCTGTGATCAACTGCTGTAGAATTCACTGGCACATAAAGCCGAACTGTATGTAGAGATTTGTTTTCAATAAAGCAGTGCATCATGAAGAAACAGTCTCTTGCTATAGCCTACTTCAGCAAACTGGTGGACTCACCATCAGAAAACTTCATTGTCTATCATGACAAAAACTGTTAAGCAAGGCTCAACATGCAATTTTGAAACAAGACAATTAATACACAAAGAAATGTTTTCTTACAAACAAAGTGGAAGTGACTGAAGCAAAAATATATTAAAGGAAAAGTCTGGAGTCAATGAACCTATAGCTGTTAAAGGTCACTGAGTGCTGTCAGTGAGACAAAATTATAGAATGAATAGAGAAACAACAGCTACCGCTTTTTGTTGTTATACACCAGTGGTTCCTAAACTTTTAACTACCTCGTACCCTCAAGACACTCTATGTCCTACCAAGCACCCCCTTCACCACAAATAGCTTGCAATTTATGTTTTTTCATAACAAAATATGAAGTCATGTTACATACATAATAATGTAATTCCAATTGTATTGGGGATTGGTGAATTAATCCAAATACCTCCTGGGGTACTTGTACCCCAGTTTGACAACCACTGTTATACACATGTACAGTACTTTGGTCAGTATTGGCATAACATCCAGTTTTCAATTTTCAGTTTGGTCTCGTCAGAGTAACTGAAAATACTCCTTAAAGGAGCTAATATTTTCAAACAAAAACACAAAAGGATCCCCAGCTAGAAAGACATGTTGGCGTTATATTATTGACATTATATTATTTGACTATACAAATGTGGTTAAAAAACACATTAAATGTTTTTAGTTTTATTAAAAGTTTTAGAAAATCCTGCCATTGTTTATTACATCTCCTGTCTTCTGTGTACAAATTGACATCACAAGGTTGTGCCTGTCTGCATCCATGCTGTTGCTTTCTTTTTCACTTCTCTGATTCTTTTTCATATACATTTTGAGTACTGGCTCCTGTGTGTACAAGCTCTACAAATGAAAGTTTGAGTGTTTTAAAACACGGTAAACATAGCCAACTCCAGCATCAATCTTATAAGGCCAATATACTTTTCCAGTCAGGGATCCTTTTAATTCTTTAGTAAAATCTCATGTTGGTTACGCCAAACTCATTGCCAGATCTTACATCTTGTTTGATGTGGGTCTGGTTCCCAGGCTAAGACACGCCAGAATTCTTTACACTTGGAGCAAAAAGATCAAAGAGAGATAAAAAGGCAGAGATATTTGTGTAGATGAGTTAGATCTCAAATTATTTTGTGTCAGTGACCACAGTCTGCTGTGGAATGCTTGCAATTATTTTGGGACCCTGAAAAAAAATTACATTTCGGAAGTATACTTTGTGGTCTGCTTCAACACAGGCATTTACACCACATTCTGGCATTTTGGCCACATTTGGAGTTGGGCATTATTAGTCTGGCAAGCCAAACCACAACATGAAGATGTAGGGTCTGGCAAAGACTGATAGGCCGGGTTCAATCCCAGCAACTTTGGCAAAACAGCAAATATGGCCTTCTTTGAAATTAATAACTAATCACTGTTCCATGGCCACAGCTTAGTTGTTTTGCACCATCACAGCTCCGTCGTCATTATGCTGAGCCTACCCAATGAGAGGCTGCAGTATAGTATCTGCATTTCACTTGGATGACATGATGACAGCTCCATGTGGCCACCAGCTTTTAACCAAGTGAAAGTTTCTCATACAGTACATGAGGGGTAGAGTTGCCAACTGTCCCAAATTGTCCGGGACATCCTGAATTATGGCTGATTTTGATTTGTCCTATTAGGAACAGCTCCAGACCTGTATTCCAATTGCACACTCATTGGCCAAAGAGCAGGCCAGTCCCGACCCCTTGATGAATCGCTTCAGGTTGTGTGGCTCAGACAGCCTTGGTTATAATCTATTTCTTAATGGTGAAAATGACCGGGAAAAACACTTCTGGATCCATGCTAGCCTGCTCTGTTATAGGCTACTGTAACGCAGCACAACTTGTGCAAACGTTGCTGTGGGATGTGACGTGTGGACTGGCCACTGGTGAGTGTTATCGTGTGAAATTTTAGAAAATTTGTAATAATTGTCTTGACTATTACTGCGAACCATACATCCAAGCAAGTACCGTAGTGTTATGTCCTTTTACACTGTGAAATGAGTAGGGTGTGGCTAATGAAACCTTGTGATCCACATTATTGTTGATCAGCTGTTGCGTGCGTGCATGCACACGCTCCCGGAAGAAAGTATCCCTCCTTTGGGGTCGTGGAAAGTGGCACACATTGAGGGGGGTAAAAATCCCTGGTGGGTTCCTGTCATGTTCCTCACATTGGCTTGCTAGGGTATATCAGTTTCCTGAGACTGTATCAATATGCTGCTCATGTTCAGTTCTTGATTGCCTTCTTTATGGAGGTGACGACCTTTTCATTTTTTGGGGTTATAATCTTTGTGAGCTTTGTTTGGTGAACATTTTAATTCTTCCACAATGAAATGTTTACCCATAAAACTATTGCCAGCTGATCTGTATGATATGATTATTCTGTACATAGGAATTGCATGACCTAGGTGAATAATCATTTTATCATACCAAAAAGTGACTGATAGTTACAAAGTTGGATCATAGGAGGTGTGTGCTGTCAGATACAGGCGCTCACCAGAGGTGTAGTGGGGATTTTTTTGTGGGGGTAGGTGATATAATTATTATAAATGAATGCCTAATATTTAAAAAGTGAGAAATAGCTAAATGATCTGTTACATGAAGTGGGGGGACTCCGTACACCCCTGATGCTCACAATTCTGGCTGAGCCTTAACATTGTTTTGCATTTTTAAAAGCATTCCACCATTTTGTTGAGGTACGTCTATGGCAAGAGACTGGTTCTTTTTGATGCACTGGTTTATTGTGTTTATTGAACTCTTTATTGAAAGAGTTCTGCCTTAAACAGTATGTCAGCAAATATTGCATTAATTGATCTTAGACAAGATTGATTTTCTTTTTAACAGAAAAGGTAAGAAGTCCAGTTAACACCTGACAAAGTGGCATCCCGCTTATGGATACATGATTATCCCAATGCAAACAACAGCTTGCATTTGGGAAGAAAGGAAAATGTGTTGCCATATCAACTGACTTGCAATAGGATGATTAGAGCATGTAATAAGAAATGACTCAGTTATCTCATATGGAATACAGGCGTATCTGCCTCAAAGATGGACTCTTTCTGTGACTCTTGAAGGCTGGAAAGGGAAAGAAGTGGACATTAATAACCTCATCTCTCAGTTCATCAGATTATATTTGATTGATGATTGTAAAGGTGATATTGTATTCTTTGACATAACACTAAGGACATCATAACAATTAAAACCCTAGGTGGATTAGCTAGCATCACTCAAGACATCATAACTTACCAGAAATCAAAGAATGATGATCTATACCCATTCAGGTAGCTTTGTATAGAGGATGCAGCAAGGACATCTTTTGTCTGATCTGTGGGTTTTCCACATGCACCGCTCACATACTCTGCCACATAGTCACTGATAGTCACTGTGATCTCCTGTGACTCACTATAAGACACGGTAACAGCCTTCGTCTTGATGACCAGTTGGGCATCTAACACCTCAACTGAAATGCCGTTTTTCATCTGGATGGGTAAAGGAGTTGCCCTTCCATTAACCTGTTAAAAAAAGGTGTGGTCAGACATGCCCAGCCACGAGCACACAACATGGGTATGAATCATTTCACAGAGTAGAACACATGGAGCTACCACTCCTCCTGGCACTAACTTTTCATTACTTTAGTTAACCTAATTGACTAATGCCTTCATTGAGTTATGGTATCTTCAGCAAACTCACCAAGGTTTCAAATCTGCTGTTAACAATGACTGATACATCATCAAAGAAGGCAATGATGCCCACAGCTCTCAATTGACCAGTCTCCCCACAGGTCTCTAGGTCCATCATGATCCGGAACCATCCCTCTGGACTGCTGTCATCATAGATTTTCACCAAATCATATATCCCAGCTTCTGTTACATCTCCTACTACTCCTTGAAATGTAGTGAACACCCCAGTATATCCCATAATGCATTGTGTGGGGTAGCATCCCCGAACCCCATTATTAACTCCACAGGCCTCATCACCTGTGCAACTCATGGACTCAATGTGGCCTTGTCCTGATTTCGGGCAAATATATTTGGTGGTACAGTCACTGGACACTACTGTCTCTCCAATCTGGGAAAACGTCAATGAAAAAGATTCGTTTTGACATATTCACTGTTTCACTAGACAAATATTGCAGCAGCAAGTCAGATTATCAGTGGAATGCTTCTGAACTGTCTTATACCTTGAGGGTGTGTCCATTGATGTAGCAGCTGCATTCATCCTGTGCCACACAGCCTGTCCCATTGAAGTAGAAGCCAGTGTTGCAGGTACATCCCTCAGCACAGGTGTCAGCACAGGTAACATTGGTAAGCCCAGGACATGGGGTCTTACAGGGTGATGCACAGACGCTGTAATGGCTGTTTGCTGGGCAGGTCATGGCTTGAAGTGACAAAATTGAGATAGGGGGGAGGCAGAGTAAGACAGACTTGATTTTAAATTGGGCTTTTATAGAATTAACAAACTAAGCAACCACAGAATATGAATGTGTAAGAAATCCAGTGTGAATCAACCTGTAGCCCTGTTGTTTGCGGTCACCAACTGCTGTCAGTATGAGAAATAACAAGAAAATTTGATAAATTTGAAAATTTGATTTGCTAACACTGACCCATTCTGGCACAGAAATTCACTCCATTTATTTTCCTATGCCCCATAGTCCCATGCACCCGGGTTCACTATTCAGTCTATGTTATATAAAATTTTCTGGTCCCTTTTCCTACAGACAATAGGGCTGTTGATTGATTGACTCCAGATTTCACCTTAAATGTGAGTGAGAGACAACTTTTATGATAGCAAATGGAAATTGGGGAGGCATACAACATAAGTCGGGTGTCCTCCAGTTCAAGATCTTCACTCCAACATCCTGGCAGTCAATGACGTAGGCACTGATGCTGTGACAAAGCATCTCAATTCCACCTTTCAGCCCTGTTACACAAACATCATAGACACAGTCTCGGTAGTAGGGTTCAGGGTTAATAACAGCCTGACATGCTGCAAAGGGCCCTTTGGGGTCAGTGATGATGGAACAGTCTGATTCAATCTCGGCTTTCTCATTTGCTGGACATGTGGGACAATTGTCACCAATGCAGCCATCCTCACAAACTACACCAGGCACACCAACTTTCCATGCTGACCCAAAGGCTGTTGTATTTGTGGTAATTTTTCCATCAGGAAGCTGGAACTCATCGTCAGTTTTGCCACTGAAATTGCCACAGAGACCGCAGGTCTTGCCTGCGTAGGTACCAGGAACTGTGACAGTGACATGATACACCAAGTCATAAGTCACTTTCAGCCCAAAGTCAGTTGAGATGACATCATTATAACCAATCTGCTGGACTACAATCTGTCCCTCATTGAGGTTCAAAGGGAGGTTCATCATGGCTCCATTCACCTGTGTTGAGAAATCAGAATTCATTTTACAAACAGAACAGACAGAAAAGTGTCAAATGTTCCATGAAGAGCTGGGGAACTTATATATAACTTATGGGCCAAATATTATTTCTAGAGTCAGGGTAGTAGTTGTGCACCAAAACATTCTTTGTATGTTGTTAGGCAAATCTGACAGTATGAAGTACAGTACATTATAAATCACTGAAGTGTGCCGTAGTAAGGGAGAGATACTTACCATGGCCAGTCCAACTTGATTCTTGCGCAGGATTATGGTGTTACCATAAACAGTCACAGCCACTAGTTTGGCCACAGAGACTTTGGGATCATCTGACATGGCATACCATTTCTCATTCTCCACCACTACAGAAAAGGGGGTTAGGTCGGTCCCGTCAAGATGGCAGCCCTCAGCAGCTGTGTAGGTGCAGGTCCCCATGAAGTCATAAGTTACATTGTCAAATGTGTTGTAGTGTGGGTCTCCTGAGATACTGCAAACAGCAGACTTAACGGCTTGGCAGGAACTAATGCCGTTCTTCACCTGACACCTCTCACCAAGACCACAAGATTTCTTTTCTGATGTAATCTGTCCTAAAGTGCAAGTTACTTTTTCTGTGCACTCATTAGCCCAGATACTCTGTCCTGGCTGGAGATAGAGCCCATTATACTGGCAGCCACACTGCTCCTTAGGAATGCATTTGTTGCCACTGCGGAAGAAGCCGTCGTCACAAGTGCAGGTTTGGACGCAAGGGGTTTCGCATGTAGAAGGAGCTGATGGATCCTCACATGTCGCTGGACAGGCATTGCCACAATACTCAAAGTGGCTATTTTCTGGACATGTTGGATTAGCTGTGGGAAATAAACAGGGAATGTTTCAACCATCAGGACAATTTCTAGGAAATTTTAGGTAGACATTTACCTAACTTTATGATGATGAAATGACACATTTCATAAATGCATGTACTGTATGTTGTTAAGTTATTTCATTATGTTACTCTGTTACTCACAGCATTTCAAATTCTTTCTCCAGTCATGGACCTTGACCCCAGCTCTTTGGCAGGCATCTGTGTAGACCTGCAGTATGTTGCAGAGGTAGTCCTTCATCTCACCATCCTGACAATAATCAAACTTGCACATGTCAAAGAAGATGTGAGGCTCAATTACGGCATGGCAGGCCTTAAACTGCCAGTTTAAAATTGGGGTCATGAGACCACAGAACAAATCAGCCTTTCCACGTCTCCACCAGCTACAGGTCCCACAGTTCCCAGTGCATTCATCTTTGCAGTCCTGTTCACCCTCCTGGTTTGGTACCCTCCAGCTCTTTCCCAGGGCTTGGATGCTTTCTGCCACAGAACCATCTGGGTTGATCAGATCGTTGCTTTTGTTTTTATCAAAGTTGCCACACAGCCCTCCTACTCTTCCCATGAAACTGCTGGGCATGGCTACTCTCACATACTCATTCCAGTCATACTGCACAGTCAAGCCAAAATCTGTCCAGATGATCACAGACAGACCACTTTGGCGCAGTTTGAGCTCTCCTTGTGACGACTTGAGGGTGACAGGCAGGTTCCAAACTTTACCATTGACCTGGAAATAACACAAATATTTCTCTTTAGCACCTATAGAACTCTTTTCCACCCAGAATTTACACTAAGGTCACACAAGACGTCAACTCACCCAAACCATGCTGATTTCCTTGCGGAATATTTTGATTACGTGGTCAAAGACATTAATGGTCACCTCACCGACAGACGTGAGTGTGTTTGTGCTCTTGGTGTTCTTCGCAATGACCTGAAAAGCTGGGTGGGAGGCATCCACTCCTGTGTTCTCGGCCAGAATGTATGAGCAACTACCCATGAAGTTGAAGAAATTGCCATCGAATGTACGATAGTGAGGATCACCCATGGCCCAGCAGACTCCTGAGTCTTTGGGAGAAACGTCTGGTCCCGCAAAAACATTGCCTGGAAAATGAATTTGTTAATTCATTAATTGCAGATGCTTTTTGCACCCATGGTGTCTAAAACCAACAAAGCTGTTTACACCTGGTAGGGATACTAAATGAGACTATTTACACCCAGGTGTACAGTATATAGAATGGAAGAGCAAAGAGAAGCACCTGGGTGCCCATAGCAAGCAATGCTGTTTACACCCAAAATGTGTGTGAAAACGGCATCAGAGTTTTGATCTTCTTTCCAAAGTGGAAAAGGGAGTGCTTCCATATCTGAGCAAGCATCACAATTGTATAAAGGAGTTGCAATGCAGTTTTCATGTCCACTGTCCTATAAATCTGCCTAAGAACTGCAAAGTATTCTTCTCTAAGTGTGAGGCTCTGAAAGTATTGATAATTATAAGTTTTCTACAAAGTCACAAACACTCTTCAATGCCAATACCTCTCTGATCTCCTCCACTCCTGTACTACCGTGTTGTCCTCTGATTAGGACCAGTTGGTCATCCCTCACACTTTTGGAGACAGGCCTCTACTGTTGATGTGTGTCTCTGTGAAACATGCTACCCCTCTACATCTATTGTGCCTCTTTCTGAGCCAGTCCAAAACACACCTTAAAGCAATTCTATATATGGAGTTTTGTTGTAAAACTAGCACAAACTTTCCAAATATTCCCCATTGCCTTATTGACACAAATATAGCATGTGTTTAGTTTATAGCATTATAGCAAATATAACATTAGTGTTTAACATCAATGCAGTCAGCAGTGGAGTGGTTTTCTATTATTTTGTGGTGGTTTCCTACCCTCCACCCAGAATGACACAGGGCATATCCTGAACAGCTTAGGTTTAAATAACATCTATTAATTAACTAGTTTCAGCATTAATTGACATCAACAGCATTTTATTCCTATCTTATTAAGCTTGTGGCTGTCGTTGTCTTCCATAGTCATCTTCCAACACCATAGTCATCTTTTTACTACTCCTAGTAGGCATCAATGTATTATTCCTGTCCTATGAATCAAATAGTAAATGGCCTACCTTACCTCTGATTGTGTAATCATGTATTCATTTATTCCATCTTAATCAGGTGGTTAATGACTCACAGTAGACAGAAAGATCACACAAATATACACAGATGTGAGTCATAATTTGTTTATAATAATTTTAAATGTTTTAAACCTATTGCCAGCAGTGTGTCAAAGGTCTGCATGTACTGTAGTGTATATCAGAAACACACCACAACTGAGGATTTGGAAAAGACTGAGGCTGAATGTGCTGGAGAAATTTTGGTAAAGAGAATAAAGGTTAACATCCATTTGATATGACTGAGCATTAATAATATTGTTCATCCTGAGATCTTGACACCTAAGGTGAATTAAAGGTGTTGCTTATGATTCTAATTCACACATTTTTGTCAGATTCAGTTTTTCGTGTCCCTGAGTAGATGTAGATTAAATAGAATAGATGTGGTAGAGTAAATCTGAATAGATGTAGTCCCAACATGTTACACTTTACTTTGTCCTACCCCTACGATTTTAATCCATCATTTGACATTGACATTCTTTTAGCGTCCATTAACACTATTAAGATACTCATTTATTTATTTTTTTATTTATTTTGCAATAGTGTTTGACTAAAAACTAATAGCACACAGTAAGTCTGTGATTAAACAATCTTAAGTTTCAAATGGTAATACATGTCTTTAACCTTCACTACAAATGCAAGTCAGTTTAAGTTCTCAGAGACTGCTGCACATTTAACATGCTCGCTGCCCTATGCTTTCCAAACAGAAAAAAAACAAGCACCTTCTCAAAGTTGGCTGTATCTTTTCAGACGACTCTAGCTAATTTTTTGGTTAAATAAAATAAGAGTGACCGATAGTAGCTACTCTTCATTTCATTCTGCACTGGTAGAGGCAAGAGTAAAGTACGAATGTGGAGAGTGATTTATTTCAGTATATAGTTCAGTACAGTCTGCCAAAAACCTAGGAAATACATCTTGCTTCCCTTTATTTTGGGAATTTATTAAGACCTATGAGGTGAGACCTACCAACAATAAGCAGACTGGCAAAGCAATGTAATACCCATTTTATCTCCATGGTCACAGAAGATGGATGTCTGAAAAATTAAGCAGCACAGATCTTTGTCACTATAGGGCACTCATTGCCTGTCATTGCACATCAAATAAACAAACTGCACCAAGAGGCAAACGTTGCATAGCTGCATGACCACCTGAAACAGGTGGTAAGAGGTATCAGATGGGTTGTCTCTTACCTTAACCTGGCAACTGCTGCAAAATCTCAACAGTTGATCCAGCCTTAAATTGCATTAGGTATTGAGTCATTAGCCAATCAGCATCAAGCAAGTATGTGACTAGCACCTTCTGGTTTGAATGCCATGTGCAGTATGTGCAGAGCAAAAGGAAGAACAAGAGGTAATCTTTTAGAGATTAATCAGCCCCAATCTTCAAGGAACTTTTGTTTGCCCTGCCAAACTCATAAGGTATCACTCCGCACACAAAAGAAGAAATGGCCAATTAACTGGCATAACATTACTCTCACTGCAACTTTGGCCCAGTGCACTGAGAAATAGTGAATTAATAGATGTATTTTATAGTGATAACAAAATTTCTTATTCTATGATACTGGGTGTGTATTATCTTTACTTTATGTATCTTACTGAATGCTATTGTAGTAAAATGAGCACCTATTGTAATGGTTGGACAATAAATGCTCATGTCAATGTCCTCACCCATAAAGAGAAACCTATGGGCTCTATAAAGGTCATTTCACTTTTCACCTTGATGCTTTTTGATTCGAGACTGGATGTCCATAAGTCACATGTTGTTGACTCACAGTTTGCACAAAAGTCAATTTCCCATAAGTGGGTACCGTAGATAGTTATAATTTCACCATCTCCAGAAAGCAAGATTACAGAGGGTGAACTTGAGGATGAATGGAATTCTCAACATTTTCCATACACATATTTTGGCTACTCTTTTTCTACTTGTATGCAGTCAAAATATTCCATCACCATGATAATCCTATTCAGCTCTACACTGCAAAAAAGAATAAGTAAAGCTTACTTGAAATTTTGGTGAAAACTCATTGCCCATAACCAGTCTCAGTCAGAAAACAGTGAAAAAAAGAGTAAACAGAGTAAAAAAGTGAACTTGTCCTTTAATGTAAAAATACCCCAAAAGTGTACCTGATAAGCCAGAGCAAGAGTACAAACCACATGAAGCTTATTCTCTTGAAAAATTACAGACCAAGAAATGCAAAGAAGAACTACATGGGACAAACATATTATTGGTCCAATACCAGGAAGGATGGGTGAAATAAATCAGGTTATGATGACAACTAATGACAGGTGGAGGAATAGTCACCTGTACATTGACAATGTATAAATTCACAAAGCAAAAAAAAAACCTAAAGAACATACAGAAATGAAGAACAAAACTGAAAAATTCAGTCATGCATTTTCTTTAAGGTCTCTGATTGAGGTTGTAACATAGCTGGATCCTCTCATCAAAGAATATGAAATGTTGAAACTGAAAAATTAACTACTTGAAAAATATATAGTCATTTTGAATTGGAGGCATGTTTACCACTGTGATGTGTGAAAACACCTTCTTTTAGCAACTTCTCTGTTACTATGTTTGGGAGAAACAAGTTTCTGCATTTGTGATAATTCAAAATTAACCAACTCTTGTCTGGTATAGGATTTCAGATACTCAACAGTCCAAGATTATCTTGATCATATTTTGTTCAATGATGCACTCAATGTGACAACTTTGGACAACAGGCAAGTCATTTCAATAATAAGATTGTAAAGCATACTGTAATACATGCATAACACCCATGTGCATGAGAGAGGGGCTTTAGGGGCTCAAACCCGTCTATTTTCCCCTTAAAATGTCTTGTAAAATTGGGACGGTGATGTAAATACAATTAGGCATGAACCTTTTATAATAATGTATGTATTAATAATTTGTGAAATAACAGCCAAATCTTTGTTTAAATAAAAGTACCTGGCTGCTGACCATCACTGCAATCATATTGTGTTAGGCTATCAGCATGTAGGGTTTCCTGTCCACTCCTGACTGGCGCCTATTGTTCAACAGCTCTCTTTCATATGACTGTACAAATGCATTTTAAATTTCTAATTCTGATTCAAAGCAACACCTAACCCACAACCCCAGGAAGATGATAAAAAGGAGATCAGGTTTACAGTAAACTATGCTTGCAGTTTACACTGTTACATAATATGATGCAAGATTACCTGTTACATGTTCTTGGAATAAGCGTTGTCAAATAAAGCAAATATAATATTAAGTTAATAAGACGTATCGGTAGGCTAAAGAAACTTGCCATGTTGTACAGATCCATGTGCCCCTCCAAGGGTTTCTGCAGAGCACTGGTGTATAATGTAGCATGGTTGTTTTCTTGAAATATTCAACATGGTATCTACAAAAGACAGTGTCTAGATTGCATATGTTACACAAACCCTACTAAACATCCAACATAATTGTGCAAATTTAACCTAATAACCACCAGTAGCATCAGACTGATCAGGCTTTTGAACTGCAATAAAGCAAATCAGATGGTCTCTCTCCTGTTTAGCCTGGAGAATGTATCTTTGATTTTCAAAAATATGGCGTGCTTTTGAGGGGGTCAGTGCAACTGTGACTTGCCATACAAATTTTAGGTGATCCAGGTATCATTTCTTTATTTTTTAAAGTTTGTTGTTTGTGGGGGTGTGAGATGGATATGTATGGGTATAGTGATTCAATGCATGCCCTGTGTCAGTGAGCATACAAACAAATGTGTACCATAAGGTTGTTTCTAAAAAAAAGACTGAACACGAGTTATATTCTAGCTGTTGATTCAGATTGGTAAAATCACACAACAATACACCATCTCCCACAATACCACAACGTTATTTATATATAGCAAAATTACACAAAAAGTTACACAAAAATAATTGAAAGTTATCTAACCATTAGAGATGCTTCAGATTGTCTGTACACTTGTTCACTCAACCTTAAACTAAATTACAATAATGTAGCTGAGTTCAAACAAACTTAAATCCTTTACTCACAAATACACAAATATATGTGATGCACTGTGGTCCGTGTACTTTATCATTCATTCATTATTTGATTTTTGGAAGTAAGATCAAATTTCAGAAAGGGTGCCAGTTTGATTATTCCTATGAAAGAAAATAAACACTGTAAAAAATAAATCATGGTTTTAACTTAAAAAAGTTAGTGTCCGGGCTGTCTAACCATTTTAAGTTGACCAAATTTAAGATAATGAGTTGTGGTGATTTCTAAAGACCTCAAAACACAAAAAAATAGTTAACACAACAATTTCCATATTCTGTAGTTATTCTGACAAATAATTGTAAGTTATCACAAATAAAAGTAAACAGCCATGGTTATTGAATTTTCTCAACATTGGCTATTGTTTAAAAATGGACAAGTTTTGGATTTTTTTTTCAATGTTCATTTGCCTGTTTGTCATAGGCTACAGTTGCCTGTGTGCCGTTCATCCTGATTCGACCTCACTAACCTCCAGTGGCAGCTTGGCTAGAAGATGACAGGCAAGCAGAGCCATCTGTCTAGCTAGAAAAGAAAAATGAAACTAGGCATATGATAATACAAATGTAGGCTTATACCAGCTCATCCCATTGATGGCAGAGTTGACAGCACTGTCGTCACCTTGCGCTGTAAATATGGTTAGACAAATCTGTGTTTTAAGATGGATGATGTTCACAGGACATGTATACTATGTCTAAAGCATTGTGTAAATGTTGTAAATGCATGTGTGTGACCGGCCATGCTGTGTTCAAGTAACGGCCTTCAAAGGACGCAGTTTTCTAAGGGCCACCTTCTCTCACCGGTAGGCCTACATGCGCAGAATTTGTCCATTTACTCATTTGTGCTCTCTGTTGTGTCCTCTGAACAAAAACTGTAGCTTGATGAGGGCGAGAATGTAATCTGATCTGGCCTGGGGCAAAAAAGGAATGTGCCGACCCTGTTTTAGTGCAGAACGCTGCTGTTCATCTTAGATAATAACTGCTCAACTTAATGATTCTAAAGAGTAAACAGCATCCTGTGTATTACTCAGACCATACAGCCATACTCACGAGGTTGAGGGCGCCCCGGCTGGATTCCTCAAAGCCCCCGATGTCTCAACATTCTAACGTCTCTGCTTAGGTCCAAAAAGCAAGAAATTACATTGTCTTTTTTATTAATTTGTCTTTACTGTTCATATTTTCTTTTCCATCCATAAAATAGAAACACAAGTTCATTTTCATTCAGCAAGTGACAACAGCATTTTGAAAAGTCCGCAAATCATTTCTTTTTAATTTCTCATTTCACTTCCGAAAGCAAATAATGAATGAACGAAAAGTACACTGACACATTGTGTTGTCTTATACAAAACATTATATTCTCGTTCTTGTGATCACTGGAGACTATGCAACCAGTTAGTTTTATCCTAATCTGGATAAACATAACTTTATGGACACATTACTTACATAACTGACACAACATAGAATTAATAAGCAAATTTAGGTAAAGCATGTCACTATTCACAGTTCTTGAGCTATACGCTAAGTTACGACTGTTAACGTGTTTGCCTTTAAAATATTTCCACACAGTACAAGCATTGTAGTAAAAAATTACATAGAAATCACAAACTAAATCACCAGTGAATCTGTTGATCTGTTGAGCTGAGACTGTTACAGCTTGATCCATGGGGATGATTGACATGGTAAGAGATGGAAAGGGAACTCATACCGACATTTCGTCTTCACTGGCCATTCTGCTGCTTGCGTCACAGAGTGCCCATATGGTTACTTCCACATCAGCCTTGCATTTTAAATTACGAAAAAGGGGGAAAAGAAAACATCGCAGGCTAACATGTAGGAAGAATAGGTTTGCCCGACTAAGTGATGAACAATTGTCGCGTACAATTAGACATGAACATTTTATAATAATGTTATGACTGTGTGTGAAATAACAGCCGAATCTTTGTTTAAATAAAAGTGCCTGGCTCATGCCCATCGCTGCGATCTGTTTGCAGAAAACATTGCAAGCGGACATGCAGGAAGGATAGCTTTGCCCGAGTAAGTGATGAACAATTGTCGCCAGTCTTCATACCGTCTTCTTCGAATACTGGGACAAGTGCCCCTGTGCAGGCACTGGAGCTATGTTTCCTCATGGCTACGCTGCGTATTTCTAGGTGGCGCATCTGGGATCCACTAGGGGCCACCTGAATACCATGATGGGCAGAGCCATAGATATACTTAATATGTAGACAGAGCAGTATAAGGAGAGAGGGTAAAAGCGGAGCGAGAGGCACAAACGTGTTCTATTTTCGCAAGGGGGAGGGGGAAATCTCCTTTATGCAGACCAGAGTCGAGTCCTCATACGCTGATACACAGGATCATTGAAGAGAGATGATAATCAAGTGAAAGTGCATAGGAAGGCATAACCAGGCTAGGATGGAATGGAAAACTGTAATATTGCCATCAGAGCCAAGAGGTCAGATAAATCAACCGAGCGCCATGTTGTGACATATTCTGAAGAGTAAGCACAAGCATTTAAAGGAATAGCTAAAAGCCATCTCCTTTATGGCATTTGAAAATTTTCCTGTAAGGCTTTGTCTCTTTTGGCAGTAGAATTGCTCTTTCTCCCATCTACATTTCATTAAAATCTGAGAGCATAATTGATAAAGTAGAGGATTTAAGACTCTATAGTCTTAAATCTCTATAGATTGTCCAAATTCCTGTGCTCTTTCTTGTGCATCCTGCTCTTTCACTCAGATCTGGATGATTTACGGAGTTGATCCAAATCCTTACAGTATGATGACCATGGCAGTAGATTTATGTTGGGTTAAGTAATCATTTTGTTTTGACCTGGGCATATGGTTTAGATAACCCAATCATTATGTATTTAGAGTTTAGGCAGAAGCAACCAGATTTCTGATTTCACCTGGCCATAGAACATGGACCCAGGCAAAATCCCAGTGACATTTTGCAAACCAGTCACTTTGTAAAAAGAAAAAAATAATAAGAGAAAAGAGACATGTTGTTATTCCTGTGTTGAAGAAAGACATTGGACTTCCATTTCTATAATGACTGACACAAATTGTGGAGGTTGCTATATTACTGGTTGAAAACAGTTTCTGTTTGGACAGCCACCTGATCTGTCAGTTGGTTTCCACAATGCAGCTAATGGTAGATTTATTATTTTATTTGTTATTAAATAAATATCAGTACATGAAATTGTAGAGTAAAGAGCATATGACTTTAAATATTTTCATAGACTTCACATACAGTATTCTTGAACACAAGCACAATGGCAGTATTTTCATATGAACAGTAGTGGAGATTACTACAGTATTTCTTAGCCACATATGAGTAATCGTGCTATCGTGTTTTAATAATATCAGGTGAAGTTGATATGACAGAGGAAATTCATAAAGAAGCACAAGAGAAGCAATATTTGATTGGGAAGTATTTTACAAATTAAAGTATTTTATTATCATGCTTGCTGGAAATATTACTGGAAATAAATCACAGTGTGCAATAAATGCTGGTTCACAGGATCCTTTTCAGATGATTTCAATCATTTCACTGGTCAGGGCTATAAAAAAGAACAAAAAAAAAAAACAGAAAAGGAACATGAGATTGGCGACTGATCTCTCAAAATGAGCATAGACAATGTTAGGCAATAGGCTATGTATAGTGTGTGGATTATGAATGAGAAGTCTAGATGACTTTATGGAACGAGACAAATACTGGAATTTACTGTGTGAATCAAACAGTAATGAAATGCTTAATATTATTTCAATGTGAATTGTTTGGAAATGCATATCAATGAAATCTACTTAACAATAAGACATTGGGTCAACAAACGTATCTTAATGGCTATAAGTGAAAAAAAAAACAGTTAGATTAGCTAGCATCACTAACAACATTCTAACTTACCAGAAATTAAAGATTGATGATCTATACCCATTCAGATAGCTTTGAATGGAGGATGCGGCGAGAACAGTCTGAAGTTCACTCTGATCTGTGAGTGTTCCACATGCACCGCACACATACTCTGCCACGCTGTTACCCACAGTCACTGTGATCTGGTGGGACTGGCTGTAGGACAAAACAATGGTAGACGGCTTCTCGATGACCAGCTGGTCATCTATCAATTGAATTGAAACGCCATTGTCCATCTGATAGGGGGGAGACACCATCCTTCCATTGACCTGTAAAACAAATTAAGCAGTCTGTGTAAGGGGGTGAGAAAACCTGGAACAAAATAGCGATTCGTATCTAAAAGGTTCATCTAAACATTTGATTCCTTCAGGTTTTGATACCTGTTATTGACTTGTTTCCATTTAGCCGATGCATTAAAAATTAAACTTAAACTTAAAATTAAACCACAGAATAGTAGCAGACCAGCTGACCTTCTTATTCAACAGACTTACCATGGTTTGGAGGTTGCTGTTGACAATGATGAAAACTCCATCAAAGAAAACATAGATGCCGAGAGCACTTAGGGAGCCATTTGTTCCACACGACTGCAGATCCATCACAACATTAAAAAAATCGTCTGTTTGGTTGTCGTTACACACTGTAACCATATTGTACTTTCCACCACTGGTGACTTGGCCCTCTTCACCACTGAAGGTAGTGAAAACCCCATTGCCTCCCATGACGCACTGTTTGAGATAGCATCCGCGAACACCATTTTGAACTCCACAGTACTCATCGAGGTCACAAGAAATATGCTCAGTCAAGACCACTCCAGATTTCTGACAAATGTACCTTTCCTCACAGTTCGACGTTACTATTGTCTCTCCAACCTGAGGAGAGAAGTGGGCTCAGTGTAAGTCTTCAATAACACCCGTCACACAAAAGCTATAGGACTTAACATTGCTTTTGTGTCAGTGTCAGTGAAGCGAGGCTACACTTACTTTAATGGTCTGTCCATTGATGTAGCAGCTGCACTCATCCTGTGGCACACAGCCTGTCCCATTGAAGAAGTAGCCAGTGTTGCAGGCACATCCCTCAGCGCAGGTTTCAGCACAGTTAATGCTGGTAAGTCCAGGACATGGTGTCTGACACGGCAAAGCACAGTTCTCATAGTGGCTGTTTGCTGGACATGCCATGGCTAAGGGTATCAGTGGAGTCAAGGAGAGAGACAAGGCGTGAATGGGTTTTATTTATTGTTACTTTTTATTTAAAAAGTCAAAAGGCATGTAGACATATGACAGTATGGTGTAAAAGACTGTATATTGTTTAGAAAATAGCATTTCATAGCATTTAATGTGTGACTAAGCAACTTCTGTACTTATTTTAAAGGGCTAAAGACTACTCAAAAACAAACAAGTATACTTACGACAGAAGCTAGATGTCCTCCAGTTTGAGACATTGACCCCAATGTCTTGGCAGTCAATGACATAGGCATTAATGCTGTGGCAGAGCATCTTTGTACCCTGGGCGCCAGCAATACATACATCATATATGCAGTCTCTGTAGTATGGCTGTGGATCAAGAACAGCCTGACAAGCAGCGAAGGGCCCCTGGGGGTTGGTGATGATGGAACAGTCTGCTTCAATGATGACCGTCTCTTCTGCTGGACATGAGGGACAACTGTCACCAACACAGCCGTCGTCACAGACTACACCAGGCACACCAACTTTCCATGCCGCTCCAAAAGTTGTCACGTCTCTCGTTAGTCCACCATCAGGAAGCATGAACTCGTCATTCATGTTGCCATTATAATCACCACAGAGCCCACAAGTTTTGTTATAGTAGTTGCTGGGAACAGTGACAGTGACATGGTACACCAGGTCATAGGTCACTTTCAGCCCAAAGTTAGTTGAGATGACATCTTTGGCACCAGTTTGCTGGATCACAATCTGTCCCTCATTGAGGCTCACAGGGAGGTTCATCATTGTTCCATTAACCTGGGATGGAGCAAAGTAACTGATATCAAAATTGGTTTAAATGATGCTTATGAAATGGTGCTTATTTTAACTGTGATTGTTGACCAGATTCAAAAGACTGCCCAGGTAACTGTGAAATTACTTGAAAATGATTGTTTAAAACTGCCCTTACCATGACAAGTCCAACCTGACCTCGGCGCAGGACTACGGTGCTACCATAAACGGTCACAGCCACCAGCTTGGCCACAGACACTTGGGGATCATCTGACATATCATACCATTTCTCATTCTCCACCACCACAGAGAAGGGGGTTAGATGGGTCCCATCGAGATGGCAGCCCTCAGCAGCTACATAGGTGCATGTTCCCATGAAGTTGTAAGTTACGTTGTCAAAGGTGTTGTAATGAGGATCGCCCGAGATTGTACAAGTGGCTTGTCCAACGGGTTGGCAGGACCTGACACCATTCGTTACATTACAAGTCTCATATGGACCACAGGAGAATGTTGTGCATGATGCCTGAAATCCCATGAGAAGAAAAATCAACTTAGCCAATGCAGAGGACTCAATAGTACATGAAAGAAAAACATTTTCAACATTTTCCAAACAAATAGTATCAGACTACTTGATACTATTAGACACAATTAATATTCTCACATTACTTACAAACACAATGTAACATATCATGCTTTTGGTATCATGTTATTCGTGTTTAATGCGCTTTCACATTTGCAGACTCTTACCACTGTTCCATTGCAGACACACCTTTCTGCACACAGTCCATCTGGGTAGAACACCTGGCCAGATTGGTAGTACTTGCCCTGGTACTGACAGCCACACTGGTCAGTTGTAACACACTGGGAACTGCTGAGGAAGAAGCCGCTGTCGCAGACGCACCCCTCCTGGCAATGTTCTTTACAGACACTGGACGTGGTCTGGCTCAGACAGGTGGCACCACAGCCGTTATCGCAAATTGCATAATGGCTGTTGGAAGGGCACTGGATGTCTATAGGCAGAGATGGTGATAAAGGGCAATACATTGAGGCCCGTGGAAAAACGCAACGCCCATGAAGTGGCTTCATAATATTATCAACATAATGTGTTTATGCAAGTTTATTTATTTTTCTGATAGCATGGTCAGCTATTGTGTTGAATATAATAATACTGTAGTAGGTTACGTAAGGCATAACAGATGGCAAGATGTGATGTTATACAGAAAAAAAGGGCCTCTGGATTAAAGTTCATTAATTCCTTATAACAGCACACCTCAAAAGCCATTATCCCACTCATCACCTGGTTGCAACTCCTGTGTGTAGTGAATAGACATGTGAATAGATGTGCAAACTCATACAAAAGCATGTGGCTCTGTTTTAAATAAACTTGTTCAGTTGTACTTCAGCTGTACTAACAAGGGTAGTAATTTCTCCAGGTGATACATTTGAATGAATGATGAGAGAACTAGACAACAGAGATATAGAGTATGCTCTTACTGCAGAGGGATGAGGTACGCCAGGGGTACACAGTGACACCTTTAGCCTGGCAGGCTGCAGTGTAAGCAGTGAGCGTCTTGCATTGCATGCTTGCCATTCCCTGGTAAAGGCATAGATCATAAATGCAGCCTTGATAGAACGTCGTCGGGTCAACGACAGACATGCAGTCGCGGAAGGGACCGGAGGGGTCGTTCAGCAGGCCGCAGTAGGGATTTGTCTCGTATAGAACCTTCTGGGTGAGGTTACAGGCAGGGCAAGAGCCCGTGCATCCATTCAAACACCCGGGGATTTCATTAACAAGCCAGCTTTCACCCATCTCCAGTGCGCTCTGTGCCACTTGACCGTTTGGCATCAGCAGGTCGTCAGACGAGTTGCCATTGAAGTTCCCGCACAGGCCGCACATGGCCCCCATGTAGGTGCTGGGCACTGTCACCATCACCACAGAATTCCAGTCAAATGACACTGTCAGCTTGAAGTCTGTCTCAACCACAGCAAAGAAACCACTCTGGAAGATCTGCACCGCACCTGAGTTCAGGTTTACAGGCAGGTTGCTTTTTTCTGCATTAATCTTAGAGTGTGAACAAAAACGACAAAAAAAACATTACATGACAAAGTAATGAGTGACTTTAATTACCTTTCCACAGTGAATGGCTGTTTATGATTGTATTGTGAGTTCAGATCTATAAGGAATTTCAATCACACTAGGAACTCTCTCACAAATCTGTTTTAAAACATCATATCAAAATATTTGTCCTTTACCAAAGAATACAAATAATGTCAATAACTCATTATTATTATTGTTGTTGTTATTATTATTGTTATTATTAGTAGTATTATTCTTCTTATTATTGTTATTATTATTATTAATAATAGTAATAATAATATCCCTGTATGTACAATATTATATAGAGATAGTAATATATATACTCACCAGAACAATATCAGGTAAGTCTTCAGTGATTACAATAGAGTTTCCATAGACCTTGACCTCCACCTGCTTTGTGCTTGAGCCTGTCTGTTTATTACGACCATCGTTCTGCACAGTGATGTTGAATGGCTCTAGGTCAGTCTGCTTGGAGCAGACCCCAGCCAGTTCATACTCACAGGTACCTTGGAAGTCATAGGCCACACCATCAAAGGTGAGATAGTGGGGGTTACCGGAGATCAGACAGGTCCCATAATGCACTGGGTAGCAGTTCCGGATGCCATTAATCACGTTGCATGCCTGGCCTAAGGGACAGTTAGTGGTCTCCGTTGCCAGTTCACCCCCCCCAGTGCAGAATAACCTCTGAGTACACATCTCATCACCCCAGAAGGTCTCTCCAAGCTGAACATAGCGGCCATTGTATTGGCAGCCGCACTCCTCCTTGAGTATGCATTGGCTGCCACTACGAACATAGCCATCGTCACAAGTGCAGGTTTGGACGCAAGGGCTTTTGCATGTGGAAGGAGCTGATGGATCATTGCACGTTGCTGGACAGGCGTTCCCACAATACTCAAAGTGGCTGTGCTCGGGACATGTGGGAGGAGCTGTATGGAAGAACCATTAGGGTGTTTTTTAATGAAACCTTTGCAGCAAAAAGCATTCAAGAAGTGATATTGCCCACATTTGCTTTGATGAACTGAAAACATATGTGTCATTATCTGGGTTGGTCTGCAATTTAGCTTACTTTAGGCTACTTACAACACTGAGCAGCGCTTCTCCAGTCTGGGACGTTGATCCCAGCTCTTTGGCATGCATCTGTGTAGACTCCCAATATGTTGCAGATGTAGTCCTTCATGTTACCACCGCGACAATGGTCAAACTTGCACATGTTAAAGAAGAAGCTTGGCTCAATGTAAGAATGGCAGTCGTTAAATTGAACATCTAGAATTGGTGTCATGGTACCACAGAACAAATTGGCTCCTATGCCCTGCAAGATGTTGCAGCCCTCGCACTCGTCAGTACACTGGTCTAGGCAGTACTGAGCCCCCTTTTGATTTGGCACCATCCAGCTTTTTCCGAATGCCTCAACGCTTTCTGCCACGGTGCCATCTTGCTTCACAAGATCATTCTCTTTGCTCCCATCAAAGTCACCACACATGCCACAGACTCTGCCCATGAAGCTGCTGGGCACGGTGACTTTCACGTAATGTTCCCAGTCATACTGAACCGTCAGCCCAAAGTCTGCTGAGAAGACCACAGACAGACCACTCTGCACCAGCTTTAGTTGTCCTTGGGAAGTCTGCAAGGTGATAGGAAGGTTCCACACCTCATAGTTCACCTGGAAGTTCAACAAAGAACGTTATTTTCCTGCAGGTTAACCATCATTAAAAGGAACAGTGTAGGAGTTTAAATCGTTGGATTTGTCCTTGAACTCACCCGAACCATGCTGATCTCATTTTTGACCATTTGAATGACTTGGCCAAACACATTAATAGTGACCTGCCTAACTGCGGTGAGGAGAGATTTAGCGTTCCTCTCATTTGTCACAGACACCTCAAAGACTGGATGCGTATGATCGGAAATGCAATTCTTGGCAAGGATGTAAGAGCAGTTGCCCATGAAGTTGAAGTAACTGCCATCAAAAGTGTGGTAGTGAGGGTCTCCCATGACCCAGCAGACTCCTGTTTGTGTGGGTGCAACAGCTGGACTTGCAGAGCCTTGGCCTGGAAAAAAGCCTGGCTGTTAGAAAAAAGTCTTTCAGCCACCAAAGCCCAGCCATATTGTCACACAGCTAGAAGCAGTTCATTCAATAAATATTGGAATTTGTAAATAAGTTTGTAATGTGCAGGGAACTTTAGTGTTACACATAACATGCAGCATATAGTTACTGTATAGGCTTATCAGTGTTGCCTTTTAGCAATATCAGTTAGCATACATGGGTAGGGCCTAGCATGGACAGGGGTCAATTTGTGATCAGGGAGAAGGCCTAAATGAGATGTAATGTTTGTGATTCCATAGTTTGTTTGTAAAACCGTCCTTTCCTACCAAAATAGAACAAGTTTAACCAAAGAACACTGAAGTCAGCACCCAAAGTGGGTATTGAACTTTCACATCTGGGTGCTGACTTCATTTTCAAGTGAGGCCCACACAAAAGCTTTTGTTCAATTGTCCATAATAGGCTAAGGAGCACAGGTGTGATTTAGGCTGGTTGAATAAATAGAAACCATTTCTTATCTGATTTCCTCAAAAAGAATATTCCAGCTTATCTCTTTCCACTAGGACTTGGTGGAGTCATAAATGGAAAAGACGCCAACACACTTTACGTGATCCAACATAAGTGCTCTTACCGAGTCATTCGCAAACACAGCACTCGTTGTTCCAGTAAACTTACTGATAACCTATCAGGCCTTACATTTAACTTGAAAAATTTAGGCCATTTAATGAGTCTTCATTAAACAACCACTGCTTATTGAATACATATTTTAAATATGGATAAATCAGTTTTTGTTCATTCCTCCAACCCCACTTATCTATTTCAAGCAAATAGTAATTGGCATTTACACCTTGGCAGCATTTTTTAAACATACTATACACACTTTTCATATAATGTTAACATGACTCTCCTGCATGACAATGGAGGATGCTACAGGGGTTCTCAGAATCAGAACTCCTTAATTGCACAGGGCACAATAAAACTGTGAGTCAAAGGGGATCAATGGTTTTCCTAATAGTCTCGCTGTGTTTCACATCCTCGCAATAGTAGGATACAATATTAAAGGCTGAATCTGAACTTGTGAGACTATGCCTCACTGACATAGTCTCACTAGAGGCAGTTGTGCACTGTTAAAGTCTAAACCTGAATTTCAAAGCATGGATTTCAAATGTAATTCAAATGATTGCAAATTATAATAATAATATATAAAGATACAGAATTCAAAACCTACAATACATACATTGGTATAATACATCTCACCTACACTGATCAGTTACAAGGAGACCACATATTAAAGGCCATTCACTACTTACCACAGAGGACAAGAGCTCCAAGGCAGTACAGTATCCCTCTCAGCACCATGTCCACACACCAGCTGTAATATGTTTTTCTCAGGTCAATACCTAACAAAATACATAGAGATTATAAAATGGGACTTGTCAAGACGTAGTCAAATGCATTTGCAAAAAAATTATCCACAAGAATGAGTTAGAATATTAATCTGCACTCATTGTCATCGTCCATAAGCTGTAACAGAAGATTCAGGTATCCCAGAAGTGATCTTACCTTAACCTGACAGATAGTGCAAGGTATCTACATGTGATCTGCCTTTAAATTGTATGTGGCATAGAGTTGATAGCCAATCATTTGTAAGCATACAAATGTTTTTGTTTACCCAGTTGGTGTTTATGCTCACGTCACTTACTGGACGTCAAAGGGAAGAGGGAACAGACATCAACAAAACATTCTTTGCATGACACATGATTATTCAAGCAGCAAATTAATTTCATTTTAAACTATCAATTTCTGTTGTGACTGTGTTTAAGTAAAACTAGGTGAAATTTGACTGATTCCACAAAGTATAATGTAATATATTATCCTACAGGAACATTTCCCTTTGGAGGAATTTCTAGTGCTAAAAAAAATCTCTTTCTTTGTCCTTATGCCAATCATTAAGAGTATATGCCTTCCACCAGGTAAGCATGCGTAATATGTATGCTTTCTTCCTTTAAGATTACACTGTTTACTCTCATCAATGACCTGTGAGACACCTCCCTCAAGAGAAAGCAGCACAGGTACAGATCACAATAGTGGTGACGCCTTCTTACAGCAAACAACAATTCTATCATATCCACACAATATGAAATACTAAATCATATCACTTCACATCTTGAGAAACAATATCACCAAACCTCTGTTTTGCTATTCAGTGTCCTGGGCGTTCTGGACATCCATCTTTGCCAGGGTTGAACACAGGTTGAATAGACCAAATTGGAGAGCAAATGTCGATAAGGTCTATATAGGCAAAATGAGATCATGTTTGGGCATGTTTAAGTGAAGGCAAATACTTGTGGATTGGAGTGCAATGGTTTTCCAACTACACCCTCTGTGGAGAGTTATTAAAGTAAAGTCTCAAAGACAATCTCATGCCATTTAGATAACAAGTAAACCATCTATAAATGCAATGCTGAAGTAGGCTGACTTAGAGCCTCAATTATGAGCATGAACAGTAATAGTGGGGTATAAAATGAAAACAAAAAAAATACCGGCCCCACATTAGACCTTACTAGCAACAAGTCATTAGCCATACACACTTACACATCAAAAAATATTTCCAATTTCAACTTTTATTTTAAATTACTAGATTCTCCTCGGCATGCTAACATTTCTGTGCAACTTTCTTCAGAGAAGGAGAGAAAAGGTTCGCTAAAAGTAAAAAGTTCTCCAAAAGTAAACTGTAAGTTCACTTTCCACACAGGAATTCGGGGAGCGCACTCCAACACCAACAGCTAGGGGGCGCTACAAAAATACCAAATTTTAGCTTACTCAAAGAAATTGGCCCACCGTCTAGGACAGTGGTTCTCAAACTTTTTCATTCCCCACTTTGGAAGAGGGAGAATTTTCACGCCCACCTACTCCCTAGCATGCAAACAATTATATCAAAATAGGTCCAATTTACGTTATCTGAAATTTTCGTGTAGGTAACACGAAAATGATTTGATGATGAAGCATTTATTCCTATGGGCCCAACTTAAATAATGTACTGAAATCAAATTTCTGCGTGTGCCCTGGCTATCTGAGAACAAGAACTTTTGATATGGAAAGGAAATGAATTATTTTGTGCTGGGGTTTGGAAATAATGCAGACATTTGATGTGACCTCAAGACTGAGGACCGCTGCACACACCATTGGAATCGGCAGGATCTCATGTTTATTTTCATATACTGTGTGCCATAGGCTATTTGTGTTAAGAGATCATGAGATATTTGACCGAGGTGAATAGGTATGACGTGGACACAGAGCCGTATTGATATTTAGTATTTGTACGTAAATTCAAAGCTAAATTTCTCGCGAGCCGCACATCACAGCGACTAGCGAATAACACCGTTGGAAAGCTCAGTCGGTGCCTGTTTCAAATGATATGTGCATGGTATCCATGTGACGAAAACTCCGCGAGTAATCTTACAGAGACGAATGGGTGTGAATTGGTGGGGCACAGTGCGGCCGTCAAATGTCAAATGTTAGACTGCAAATGATGTGATGTTCTACTGTTCTTTAAGCTTTGGCAACACTGTTTCAACAGTAATGTTAATGAAGCAACTTTAAATTGAATTGAATTGAAAAGTTGCTCTCTGCTGGCTCTGTCCCACTGCTCAGACGCTTTCTTTAAAATGCCCAGATGGGGTTTCAAAATGCATATTAACTGACACCAGAGGAACAAGCTCTAGCGGTTTTCAGAGTGGAATAGCAACAAGCTTTCTTTGTCGCGTGCGAAGGCCTGTGAGTCTTTCCATTGTCCCATGTGTGTCCATTGTCACACTAGAACCAATCCCGAAATATATTACACAGACTCATCTTCAAAGACCGTAAGATTAATAAAACAACATCAATCAGCATATAGGGAAACTTTGTGCCTGTTAATAGGTTTTGGTGTGGTTTATCCAAATGCTACAACTGGCCACGTGTTTAAAATGATATCAGTGCTTGGGGACTTGACTTTACTTAATCACATTTTGATCAATAAGGCTTATCGTACAAGACTGTGTGAACAGCAGATTTTGTATTATACTTTAGATCTGTCCAATTTCATTACATTTTAATGGGTGCCTTTAATTGTACACTTACATGCATTAAAACACACATACAGACACACACAGACATGCACACGCACAATGCACACAATTACACACTGCTTACTACACAAGGAAAAACTAAACAATGAGTGAAGGTCAGTGAAGTAGAAGGTCAGTGAAGGCCCAGCAGAGACACTAAGGCGCCAGCTAAGCACAGTGGGCTCCTTTCTGAAGGACACATACACAGATGTGGCTGGTGTCACTGTGACTGACAAATCTTGGATAATCTTGTGTAAAAGATGGCAAGCCAGTTCTCACAGCCAGCCACCAAGTCTGGCACATGTGACATACATCTGAATTCTACACCAGTTCTACACCATAATTAACATAGTGGAGATCCTCTCCAAATGAGAACTGTGCTGGACTTCACTAGCACAAAATAACCAAGATGAAAGTATTCTGTAGGTCATTCTTATATACTTGTATACCGCGTCCGCTGTACACGGTACATTTACATTTTGCATTTAGCAGACGCTTTCATCCAGAGTGACTTACAAAAAGAGAAACTAAGCTGTGCGCGTACACAAAATGATAAAGAGAAAAGTGGGAAAATACGATAGTTTTGTGGGATCTAGTTTTTTGCCTTCTCGACTCAACTTTTTGTTGTTCTTGCACTAATGTTACTCTGCCAAGAGCGCAAAATATACGGCCAGGGATTTTATTTATTCCTTTTATATATAGCAGCATCTTTTTTCAGCCGCATCTTCCAAGCATTACACGTGCAGTGCCGTAGCCTAAGACATGTCTCTTGCATAAAAACACTCCGTAATTATTCATATGGCCTAACGGAGACATGCATGACCTACCACATTTCATCAAGTCTCTTTTATTTCCATTGGTTTCTATTCTTTCGCCACTGCAGCATTATATGTATGCTATTTTGCTGTGAAACCGTATGCATTAGGCACGCTGTCAAATGCATGCCACTCCAAAGTTGCCTGACGAGTTAAAGAAAATCATCAAACAGCATGGTTGGTCTTTCTGTAGGCCCATACAAGAAATATTTCAGGGACATCCATCCATGAACAATTTCAATGTGAGGGGAGGAAAACCTGTAATTTGGCCTATACTTGATGTCTTCTAGCCTACAAGTTAGGCATTGTGTTCATGATGACCATCGTGTGATGGGTCAGATTAACTAGCTTATTATTACAGAATTAAGGTGGTGAAAACTTCTCTTGAAACAATTAATTTATTTTATTTACCCTATATTCCAAGGCCTGTGTTGGCAATGTGACAATAAATAACTTAATTTCTTTCCCACAAACATTGTATTTTTTTCAATATCACTAATCTTTTCGGACTAATCTTTTCAGTCTTTTCATTAAACTTTTAATCTTAAGAATGAGCATGTAGCTCAGTGATGCCCTGTTGTTCCCAATGGAGGGTATTTTGTAAAGGTATAATGTACCAAACAGTCAAATAAATTAACATTGGCCAGTTATTATCAATTATCAGTTATCACTATCGGTCGACCACAAAAGGCTGCTCATAATGCCGAAATATGCCGCTCAGACAAATTTAAATTTGCTCAGTGCCCGACTTGCTAAAAGAAAATGATGGTAGTTAGCATCTAAATCTGGAACAAGTGCCTGCATATTGTCCTGTTCCCACAAACATTGTAGAATATCTTCAGGCTCAGCTGCTTCAGAAACCTGTTTTTCCAGATTAGACAGAATAGTCAGTCATAACATGAACAGCATCTTCAAAAGCAGCAACAAACTGGTCAAGCTTGCTAGACCACTACTACTTGCTTTGGATGATTCACCCATTTTGTAACGTAGACTGTATCTGGGAGAAAGCTTACTGATTGACCCTATAGTGTTTTTTTAACATGAAACCAACATCATGCATGTGCTTGGTTTTATTATTGGGGTGTCTGATACTGGGATTGACCGTCATACTCTTTGGCCAGAAGACATTGATGAAGAGACTGGGAGAGGAAATTGATAAAACAGAGGAGACATTATCGAACAAAGTGTTGAGTGTCAGCGATTTTAAGAACAAAGTACAGCTGTCGGAACAAAGCCTAGCAAACACTGAAAACACATTGCAGAGTGACAAAAACGCTCTAGATGGGTTGACTGCTGAAAGTCAGAGAAAGGAAACAGAGAGGAAGGCATGTGAGGCATTACAGGTGAGAGAGTGCTGCAGTGTTGTTACGGTTTACAGTTTTCTACACACACACACAAATACGTTTTAAACTTAAGTAAAATGAAGTGTATGAGTAGATAGAGTAACAAAACATGATGGTGCATAAAACAATGTTCTTTTCCTGTTTTGCGCTTTATCAGAGTGAATTAGCCACAGCCTTGGAAGTGGTGCAACAGGAGAAGACTAAACTGGAGGGTATAGACAACCAACTTCTTTAACTCTTTGTAGTAAATATTTCATAGGAAAGTTTGTAAGAGTGAAACTGTTTGTACCATGTCAAACTGCTTGTTTGGAATTATAACTGAGCTGTTATTTATTATTGTCATTCCTTTACCTCACTCTACCTCTCTTCTCAAATATGTTTATGTTAGACTATCAGTGTTCATAATCATACAGCTATGAAGACTGAAGAATCATTGCCATTTTAACATGTTAGGTGGTCCTTTTCTTAACCTTGGAGCACCCTCTTGTGGTTTTATGTAATAGTGTAAAGAAGCTCAATGTCTCTCTTTCTCTCTCTGGTTGCATTAAACATTTCCTCTCTCTTTTCAATCATTAAATACTCTATTCTCAGAGGACTTCAATGTATCAAAGACTCAATGGAGTGATGAGATAACTAAACTCCAACAACAGCTGAAGCAGCCAAGCCCAGTGTGTGCCTATGTGAAGAAGGACTCAGACTCAAAGTGAGTGACAAACCCTGATGTCTTACCAACACGGTAGCAAGTGCAGTGGCTAACTGACATGAGGGGGTCTTAGACACACAGTGTGTTCTTTTAATCTCAGATAGACTTTCAATGAAATGCTTAATATATTACAAGATTTAATACAGGCTAAGAGCAGACAATGCAGATTACTGTAATCTTGATCATAAATATACAGATGTATCAATATTCATGTGTATGCTATTAAAGATTATTATATAAGACCATTATAAGAGCTATTAGAACTTAGCATATTTATATTCTAATGTGATGAATGTATATAATTTAATGTGCATTATAGTCTTGATGATCTGAAGGGAAGCTGTAGAGTCAGACGAGCAGTCAACCACAGCTCTTACCATTCACATGCTGCCTTCTGTCTAATATGGTGTAAATTTAGGCTATGTTTCATAGATGACCCAAATAATCAAAGATCAATTCAGTTATCCAATGGTAAAAATCATACCTCTGTATATCTCTTAACAGGAAGCTGTGTTCCGAAATGGAAACCATGGCACAGACACCTGCAACTGCAATGGACATAACAAATACAAAGAGCCAAAGATAATGATGTGAATCACATGGGATAATCTATTTTATTTGTCCACATAAAATAAGCGTTATGTAAGATGTAAGACTTTATGTCATTGTCTTCCTTAAAAAAAATGCCCTGACGCAGCCTACTGTTTTTAACAGCAGTATTCTGTCTGAGCCACATAAATGCCTTTTATAACATGTAATTTTCTGAAATCTGAAATAATAATAATCTCTTTTTCCCATAACATGAGGGCTTTGGTAGCAAAAGAGGCATGTATACTTCGGCTATGGGAAAGTCACAGTGGGCATTTTTCAGAGTAGAAATTTAATAGCTGGACATCTGAATCTGGGCATCAAGTAATATATAATTTGTTATGACAAATTCATTCGTGACTATAAAAATCCAAGATTTCAGCCATTTTCCACTCAAATCCCCAGTTTTCTGTACAAGTTTGACCAGAAATGTTTTTAATTAGACAAAGTAACTGTCTAGGTGGCTAAGGTCTAAGCTATGCTTTATCCAGATTAAAACATTGTAATCAATCTCAAATAGTTGGTATCTTTTTATAAGAGAGTGATGTCAAAGGACAACCAGGAAATAAATTGCTGAGACAGCATGGGTTTTAGTGTCGACTGGTTTAATCACTGTAGTTGTAGTAGCCTTGCTGTAGCCTAGAAAATATTTTGCAGTATCATCAAACTTCTGCATGTCATGACATGAGTTGTACTTGAAGTCAGCCGTGTATAGAGTGAACAGGACAGGGAAAAGCACAGTTGCCTGAGGTGCAACCAGTGCTGCTGACCACCACAGTCTCAGACATGCAGTCTGACCGCAGTCTAACAAACTGAGGTCTTTCTGTGAGATAATCTGTAATTCAGGATCCACTTCCATCTGCAACAGTTTCTCTCTCAAAAGAGGGAATGGATGGTGTTTAAGGCACTGAAGAAACCAAGAGAACATGATTCTTACAGCACCACTCCCACTGTCCATGTGAGAGTATGCCCTGTGTAGCCGGAAGAGAATCACATCCTCACACATCTCCTGTTAGGTGAACTGTAGTGGGTCAAGTGCATAGTGGACCTGGGAGATCCTGTCCTCATGAAATGTGGAGGGGTAACTAGGCTAAAGAGTGTCCCTTCTTTGGAACCAGTATGAGGCAGACCCAGCTGATGCTTTTTCTTTACCAGCTGCTAAGGAATGATGGTGTTGAATGCTGAGCTAAAGTCAATGAACAGCATTCTGACATAAGCGACCTTTATATCCAGTTGTGTGAGAGCCAGGTGAATGGCAGACAATACTCAAACTGCATGGGATCAAGTGTTACAAGTAGTTGGGACTTCATGGACATTCGGGGATGACGGTGGGGGTCTTGAGGCAGGTAGGGACAACAGTGGTGCTCAGAGACATACTGACTCTGTGCCTCCAGCTTTGCTTCGATTTGTCTATGATTTAATATGGGCTGACATAAAATCTTGAATTTGGCCAAGGTCAGTCCATAAGGTGCCAATTCCCAATCCCATTGGCTCTCAGTAAGTGTACTAGTAAACTAGTAAAAATGCATCAAGTTTTGTTACAGTTTCTGTGACAATAATGTCAAATATTAATGCCAATTCTTGGCTGATATTGCTGTATTGCATAACATTAACCAGATATTGCTTAAAGTTCATTTCCAAAGCACAATTTTTGTGATTAATTGACTTCCATCTTCACAATTTGCCACAATTTCAATTTCAGTAGCAGGATTGATTTTCCTTAATCATAACAAATGGATTATCCAGTCACAATCAAGGATAAAGAATGTAAAGAAGTGGCCATCTTTGAAATTGGCAGCCATCGTTTTCTTTTGGCGTGGCTAAAGGTTTTTTTTTTTTTAAGTGTGCCTAGAGGAAAATATATGCCAGATTTGATGTGTGTATCACAAAGTCCACAATTCTTTAACTAATCTGCTAATCGGGTAGGTTTCCTCTGGCACAATGGATACTTTTTTTAAACTACCAATGTATTTGTATGGTAAAATAGACATAGCTTTGGTCTCAGGATCAAGGCCTACCTGTTTAAAGCACATCCTTGAATAGCTGATCAAAATATTGATATATCCTCTTATTATTATTTTGTTTTGAGTGTGTGGGCATTTCAGGTTCTCTGTAGGCCGATTTCTACAATTCTCTTTTGGAGTTATCTGCCTTCACTCCTCACCGCACCTGAATCGAACTGCTTTTAGGACCACGGGGTTGCTAAGAGTTGTGACGTGTCGGGCGTCAACGAGGAAGCAGCGCTGCTGCGCCAGCTGTTGGAATGAGAAGTCTCAGCGGCTTCATCACTTCACTGAGACATTTTGTGCTAATTTCGGAGAGCAGTGATTAAACGTCGTATTGGCATCTAAAGAGAACGGGGATTAGTTACGATTCGACAGGAGTTCATCAGTTCTCCTAACAAAAAACGCTGTGGGATGTAAGTCCGGATCAGCGACAAAGGCAAACGTTGGTGATCAAATGATAACTTGAATGGCTTGTCTTTGCGATGCTATTGTGGAAGCACAAGGGAGAAATGCGCTGCTTTTGTTTACTGAAGAACTCGTCGATGAACAGTAGCAGATGCCTCTGTGCTTAGTAACTCATGTCGACCAACTGTTGGGTAGGGTTAGGTTTGTTGATAGCAATACCGTAGTTGAAACGTTTGGCTAGCTGTCTGCAGTCATTGACTTTAACGTTAGCCCTCTTTCCCCTAACGTTAAATGAGTTTCAGGATGAATCACGTACCTTATTAAGGAGTGAAACATTCATCGCTTAAAAGCGAGGGTTGCTTTGTGGACTGAGACGGCATTTTTCCTTGAATTTATGTTACGGGGTACACTCATAAGTTGTGTATTTACAAAGTTCGAACTTGAACTTAACTCGAACTTAAATACAAAGCTTATGACCTTCTTGACACTTTATTGTGGCTTCCGTGTAGCTGAACCAAGTTTGTAATCAATGTGCATGCTGTAGTAATCATGAGGTTGAGCTTTTAACGGAAAGTTATTTAAACGAAGGCTTTGTGACAGAAGAAACAATTTGCAGAGCTGAGATCCCGACACAAACCGTTCGACAATGGAAGATGAAGTCTTTCAACAGATTATGTATGTTGTCAATCAGTTTGTCACCTGGACTGCTGCCACTGCCATCATATTTGGCGGTGTGGTGCCATACATTCCCCAATACAGGGAGATCAAGCGGACGCAGAACGCAGAGGGGTTCTCTTCTTATGTTTGCCTTGTTCTCCTTGTGGCCAATATTTTAAGAATACTTTTCAGGTAAGCTGTGTTGAGAAGTTCACTATTCTACAGTTGTTAGATGTGGATTTATCCCTTCTATGGTCTTTCTTTACATTTACGTTTTTAGTGCACATGACGTTACCTTTCACACGTTCAAACAAACACTTTGCCTCTCTGTCCTATTAGGTTTGGGCGGTACTTTGAAACCCCCCTGCTGTGGCAGAGTATCATTATGATTGTCACCATGCTGGTCATGCTGAACCTGTGCACCGATGTCCGTGTGGCAGCCGAGCTCAACACAAAACGCCGCTCATTCACAGGTCTGTACCCCCTTCATATAGCCCCTCTTTATTGCTTTACTGCTTGTCATTGGAGTGTTAGGAAATACTGTCCTTCCCATAGTGTGTATGTGTGTGCACACTTGTGCAAGATATTTCAGACTAACATTGAGTAAGTTGCCTACTTCATGTTTAATTTTCCCAGCAACAGTATTCACAGAGTCTGATGTAGTGGTATTTTGTTTGAATGGCTCAACAAAAAGAATGGCAAAAAGTTATGTAATTCAATATTCGTAGGAGAATGTCCCTAATGTCCTTAATATTTCCCTTTAATTAATGCTAGAAATCTAACTCTCTAAGCACATGGTTTGTGAAGCATTATTCTGTCATAGTTATGAAGCTACCACGATCAGCTGTTAGGCTACTCCATGCTGTTGAGTCAAACTCAAACTAAATTTGATGTACCAAGTTAAGCGGAATGATCACTAAATTCAGTAGTCTTATCAGTAGGGAATATTTCCTAGTAGGATGTTTGGTCTGGCAGGATGGAATGTGTTTGTGGCCTCACATGGGCCTGGCTGTGGCTGGGTGCCTCCAGACCCCGCCCCTAGAACATGTGTACCTCTGGAGACATATAGACTAGCTGAAAGAGAACATGAGCGTTTCATTTTTTTTGTGTTACATGGGTGTGTGTAACTTTTGGGGGGTGGGGTGGCTTGGAGGGGGTAACCATTTAAACTTTCCCTTAATTTCACAGGTGTCTGAAAAAGGCCACACTGTAGTCCCATATGGGGCCTCTGTGTGCGTCCATTTGATCCCATTCCAAATCTGTCATCCTCTCCCAACCCTTTATACACACAGCCACCACAACCCTCTAGCCTGATGGACCAGACTCTCTCACTTGTTTTCACTTGGTGCAAAGAGTATGGATATTCTCAATAAACATACATTTATTTTGCAGTTGGTGGGTTTGTTTGAACTTTAAAGTTAATGGTTCTGCCTTGAATTTCTGTTCGCTGATTGGTTGCTTGAACATCTAGTTGGGAAAACCAAAGCCTTAGAAGACTATCTTGACATAGTACTGTAGCAAAACATACAATATTGAATGGAGCTACTACGGTGGTGCTAGCCTGGCTACCAACACCCCCACCCCGATTAGGTGGCATCTGCATTACTGCATTTTCAAATGAAACCGAAACAACTGTGTAGTGGATGTACTCCTCATCCATATTAATTCACTGGTTTCAGCATAATGATCTGAAGATGTTGTCTGCCTCGGATTTATTAGAAACGGGTGCAAAGCCGACATGTCTGTACAGTGCAAATGCAAAGAAGCGAAAACACAGGTGCCCTGATTGGTCATGTGCCAGTGACTCGTTCATGTGATCCTTGCACCTTAAAAAGAGGTCAAACTTTCCATTATTACATTATTATGTTAGCAGCGTGAATATCAAATTAGAAATGCTGCTAACCTTGTTGTCTATGCTCGCTGCCATTTAGGCAGTCTGCCTCTACGATGCAAAAGTGGGCGACATATGCAGAGGTAAACCATTATTTCACCAGTGCAAATGGGCGTGTACTGTCGAGAGTAGCCTGCATAGAACCCTCCACAGCAACGGATTCAAGACCTGGAGATCGTTTCTGTTCTGCATATCGCAAATATTTGACATGCAGAAATAATCGATTGCGGCTTAATGTGTACGTAGTCTTAAACTCCTCTAGCACAGAGAAGAGTCTAGTCTCCTGTCACCCCAGGAAGCAGATTGAAGGTGAAGAGGGGGCAGAGTAAGGGAGACATGGGTTTGGGATTGGCTGTGTTAATCAGCAGGGATTTGACTTTGTTTTTCTCCTATTCTGGGCTTCAGTGGTGATCTATAAGGACATTAAACGGTACAGAGGAACTGGGTTATGTAAGGGGGATTCAGTGTTATGTCACATGCCTGCAGTGACGTGAACGGACAGATAGTCTGAGAATGTTATAAGGGGCACAAGTCCAAAGTAGACACTTCCCAAATCAAATGGTCATGAATGTATGTGGTTATTGTACAGTTGGACTAGTTGTAGAAGGGACAGTCAATCACAGCACACATGAATTGTCTAATGATTGATCTTTGCTTTAAATTTGCTCATCTGAACAAGGGTTCAGTGACCCTCAGGGCATGTAAATGTTAGGGCACATCATAAATGTGGATCATTAAGACCATTGTGTATCTGAAGTCCTGCAGTTCTGCTAAATGTGTTTCACAGTGGAGAAAGTTTTCCCTCCATGTCTAATGTGAACTATGATTCATAAGTGCAATCATATTTGGTTGGGCAGGAATGAAGCACTTACCTGAAAACACAACTTTCTTCTCTCTCTCTGTCTCTCTCTTTCACACCCACACCCACACACACACACACACCCCTCTTCTGCTGGGGCCATGTGAGGTTAAAGACCAACCACTCTGCTCTCCTCTTTCCTTTCCCTTTTTTCCTGTTTCCTTATTTCTTGTTGTTGTTCTGTGTCTGTAGCCTCAGACAATAAGGACGAGGAGATCAAACTCCCCAAGAAGCTCTTTTTGGGTACGTACCATTTCTGATCGCCAAATGGCGCCAAGGTCACCGTCACCCCCCCAGCCCACCTCACCCCGCCCACCATATTGTGCTTTTGTCCTGTTCTGCTTTGTCACCTAACTTGTGCATGGTTTGCAGATGGACAGAACCTAGCCCATCACATACTAATGCACATCACCCACCCCCACACACACCACTAATTCACTACTGATTATCAATCTGCCAGCCTGGGACGGATGGATCCATTCTCACTGCATGTGCACTCCAGAGTTGGATGCTTGATGTGATATGAATCTATCTAGTCTGATTCATCTCACGTTCTAATCTACACTTGATTGCATGCATGATGGCTTTAGATGATTTGATTTGTAGTCTGAGATTGTTCTTACTCACGTAATGCATGCTGGCAAAGACGAGAAACAGCAACTGTGTGTGTGTGTGTGTGTGCGCATGTGTGCTTGTGTGCATGCATATTCATAACTTTGGATTACGTTTAATCTGAATGTTCTACAGGATCTCTGATTATGCTTTTTGTCGTGTAAGGTTGTGAATGGTTGCGAATGGTTCACATTATGAAAGCATTGTCTAGACTGATAACTATTCACAAGGTTGATGCGCTGCACGCAGTGAAACACGCTCTTTGAATGAAAACTAACTGGTTTAAGCTTTGCTATGGATGCAAGGGAAATGGCCTGCAGAAAAACATATTGTCATGTGCACGCTGGCTGACCCGCCATAGTCAGGCCATTCTTAACTCATTGGGTTGCTGCTGGCAAGAATGCTCACAATGCTGGCATGCTTGAAAGGGACCTCTGTCTGACCCATCTGAGGACACACTCCTGATGCCTGATGGAACACTGTTGAATGCTTGGTCTTGTTTGTTGTTGTCGGTGTCAATCGTACGGGTTCATTTTGGGTCAAAAGTGTTTATTTGATGTGGCTGTCTACTGGAGTTACAAATAATGTTAGTTCTGCTACCTACATTCCTTATCCAGCTTTGTGTGAGAATGGAGTCTAAGTGCAATGAGTTGAGAGAGATCAGTTCTGCTTAGTGTTGTTTGAAACGGACTGAAATGGAAAGGGACACTAGATGGCACTAGGAATCTGTGGAATGTGGATTCTGGAGCATTTCTTTTCTGTATTGTGTGTCTCATGTGTGTCTCATGTGTGTCTCATGTGTGTCTCTTGTGTCTCTTGTGTCTTGGATTGTACCCCTTTTTTACCATTATGCTCCATAGTTGTTGTTTGTCTCTGTGTATGTGCCTGAAGGTCACATCGTCAATCTCAGTTTATTCAGTTATGGCAGGAAAGTGAAGTTTGGGGATCCCATGATAACCAAATGTCAGGGAAACCGATAACCAGATGAATGCACCTAACCCAGAGGAACAGAAGACATTCCCAGTGAGAGAGCCAGCAATATGCATCTATGTCCACTCACTCAAGTCTCTACCAGCCTCCTGGCATAGGCATGTGTTGACCTGGCTTTTGCATATGGAGCCCCCTAGTGGTGATTTTGAGATGTGAAGAGAGGATGACCACAAGCAATGCTTGGGGAATGCGTGCACTTTCTCAAGTATTTATGTATACTGAGTGCACACACACCCACTCACTCATACACACAGTGCCCCCAGTGGGTGTTCACTGCTTGCTGATTCGGCCTCTTGATCGATTTTCCCTCTTCCTGATTCACCACATTAGATTTGGCAGAAAGTCATGCCCCCTTAATTGCAACTTATTGTTGTGTGTGTTTGTGTGTGTGTGACACACTCTGTGGGTATTGACAGACCTAGACAAGAGATGCCATGGCGAATGAATTATTGCTTTTAGTTGTAATCCTTTCTCAGGTGAAAAGGGCGGCTAAAGACAGTGGCACTCAGGCCTGTTCCAGACAATGATAGATCACCAATTTATGTGCTGACCAGCATCTACTGCTAGTCTGGCTACCTTTCACTTTTGTGTACCCAAAACATCCACATGGCCACCCCACACAAACACAAGCTCTGATATGCAAGTACACACATATGACATACAAGTCTTCTCATAGACATGAACAGGAAAGGTACATGGACACAGACACAGAATATTTGTGTGAATATTTGTGTGTAGTGTGTGTGTGTGTGGGGGGTTATACACTGTGTGTGTGTGTGTGTGTGTATGTATACAGTGTGTGTGTACACTATGAGTGTGTGTGTGTGCGCGCATGCTGCAGCTCCAAACTGGGCAGATATTTTTGGCTAGAGGGCGTGGTCCCAGCGGTCTCATGCCTCCCCCCAAAAAATGGTCCCCCCACTGTCCAGCTTTCCCTTCAGACACAGAATAGCACATAAAAACAGCACAGCCCTCCCACATAGAAAACTGCAGCACATTATCTCTGCAGGTCCTCTGCGCCTGCACCAATTACCATTTGATTGCTGGAGAGAGAGAGAGAGAGAGAGAGAGAGAGGGAGAGAGAGATGGGAGGAAAAGACGAACTGTAATGTGTTTATTGAAACTAATGTGTCTCAGTCTTGGTTTAGTGTTTTGGGAGCATTTCAATTGACTTTTGTCTCATCAGCCATCTGTGGCGGCACCACACTTGCTGTGCGTTTGTTTACGAGCATATGCGTATGTGTGCGGAATACACACCTGTGTGTGTGTGTGTGTGTGTGTGTGTGTGTGTGTATCCACCCCCGTGAGATATGTGAATTGAGTTTTCCCAACTGATAACATTTGTAATCCTTTGATTTGCAAAGCCAGGCAACTGCTTAGCCGCATCCAATGAAATCTTGAAGGAGATAACACAGATTAGGGTCATTACCCTGTCGTACAATAACACAGTAATCCCTTCCAAATGCACTGGCACTGAACTGTGGAGATTACGGCCGAGTTCTCTGCCCTATCACGCTCTCCTTTCCCCCTTTACGATGGGACAGGTGAGAGGTTTGTCGTGTAGGCTCTCCGATAAGAGGCTTTATTATGCCATGGACTCAGTTATAGTTCTCACATGGCAACGTTCATAATGCCCTATGGAGCTGAAGGAGGATTAGGCTTCATACTTTTATATCTCGACTGTGTTTATTGGGCATTAAAATGGCTGAGGTGTTCTAATGTTCATCTGTGGCAAGTGGAGGCTTAGTGAACCGTGATATTATGTAGCCTAAGCTTCTAGCCAGTGCATTGAGCTCTACAGTGAAGATGCATGATTTTTGGGAGAAAAGGTCCTTACAATCCATAATAGGCCAATGCAGTGATATGGCTTTGATTGAAGCAAGTACAGTGAGAAGGCCAAAAAAAAGTTAAAATAGGTAGAAGAGTTAAAATAGGTAGAAGGGGAAGTGTATACTTAACAATATGATTCTTATTAAAACAATTATGTATCCACTAGGTTTAGTGGCATAGTAGAAAGTGAGGGTATGAAATAGCTTTCATTCTGAATAAAAAACATTGGTGGGTTTTTTTTTTTTTTGGACATTAGAGCAGGATCAGGAAGGATGATTATGACCTGTTATGTCAGATAAGGTGTTTATATGCCCTAATGAAGGACTGTGCTCTGAGAAGAGAGGATAATCCCAGGCTGGAGTCACATTAGAAAAATGCTGTCTACAGTTGACTTGCCTCCCAGATTTTGCCTTTATGCCTTGACTGATTATGTAAAACATTTTGTCAACACATGAAGCCTCTTAATGAAAGTGCAGGCAAGCATGCAATGCAAGTATGCAATGTGAGGATAGAGCATTTGCAATACAGAATTTCCATTACTATTTGTACAGTATTTGTGTGTGTGTGTACGTGCCTGTGTGCTTGCCTGTGCATGTGTTTGCTGGAACCCTTTGCAATGGAGTGAGATTAGGTGCAAATGTTGTGGTCTACACACCTGGGAGCGCCTGGCACCTCGCTGTGTCCACCCTCTGCCCACACACTCGCCCATGGCCAAAGCTAGCTTCACAGCCCCCCTGCCGGGAGAGGAGGGCACAGCGGGGAGGACCCGCTTGAAAGCAGTGCCAGTGCCCGTGCCCACTCACCACCCCGCTGGCAGGGATTGAAAGCCACAGGGGCGAGAGAGGGAGAGAGAGAGAGAGGGATGGAGAGAGAGAATGATGCCACAGGATTGCAGAGAGTTTCTCCTCTTTGGCAATCACACAAGCAAGACCACAAACATGTCTATATCATGCCCAAACTCTGTTCACTACAAACACACACACACACACACACACACACACACACACGGCTGGTATTAGAGTGACAACACAATGGCACAAAAAATGCTCTATTTGTGTATTTTCATTCCTTGCTGCTTTTTAGAGAGACAAACAAAGGTGCTCTCATGGCGTTGGCCTGCGCAGGAGCAAAGCGGCTTCTGAAGTCTGTAGCACTGTGTAGCCTGATGGAAAACAGGGGTGATTTAGGGCAGATGTTTGCTGCTGCTGTGACTTTTCTTGAGAGATTGTCGTAAACATTCCCAACGCTGACATATTAACGTCCTCTTTTGAATGGATGGGATGGAATGTTCCAGGTAATTGATTTTACAGTAGACAGTTACAGCAACTGAGTCTAGTGTTTAATTTTAACTTGAAGCTGAGACTGCATGTCTTGGAGATTGGTGGAACCAGGGATGTACTGCCTCCAACAACCTGCATCAGAAAAATCCTGTCATCTCCAGTTGACAAATTTTACTATAACAGGGTTTCCATTTTTTTTATATTTATGCCAATTGATTTTAGATTGCTGTCACTTCTCCTCACATCAAATTGCAATTGACAGATGCTGTTTTTATGTTGTGTGCTGTGGAGTGCTGTGTGACCTGAGAAGTCTGCTGTGAGCGTGCAGTCTCATAAGTCTTTTCGAGGTGGACTGTCCTCACCATGCAAGTTAATCCAGCACCAGAAGAGGTTTCCAGAGGAAGGGCTGTGAGGGTTTACCCTGTGCCCAACTCGGTGTGTCCGGTCTGGGCAGCGGTAGGCTGATATGCCCCCCCCCCCCATTCCCCTCCAGGCTGTGACTGTTATCAGTGAGGTCCAGATGCAGTGCAGCCAGCGACATGCCATATCACTCATGGCTACACCCACAGCACTGCCACATTAATCCCACCAGGAGTTTAACAGGCCCTAGTTCAGTGGTTCAGTACAAAGTGTGTGTGTGTGTGTGTGTGTGTGTGTGTGTGTTGGGGGGGGGGGGGGGTTATTGGGGGAGACACAATGAGTAGGGTTGTCTTTCATGTTGGTGACCGATGCCAGTTTAGAAGCACTGGTCCTGGCTTCGGCTACTGACCACAGGCTACCAAATGAGGCTAAATCCGCTTCTCCACAGTGGATATGAACCCAGAGAAACCTGTTTAGATGTTGGAGTGTAAAATCACACCTGGCTAAGAGAGTTTGTCATGCTGGTGAGGCTATGGCTATGAACTGCTCTTTCCAAAACAATTCCGGTTCAGTTGTTACCTTTAATGAGGTAACTATCGCTTGCCTTTGCAAACACTCTTTTGTGCTAACATAGATTTGTGTCCCAGCGCAGTCACACACACACACACACACACTCACACTCACACACTAACTCAGACAGTATGTGAAACCTTAAACAAAAGCCATAATTGATGCTGAAATGTCAGGTGAAATACCAGCAGTTTTCACTATCAATATGTCAGTTCTGCATTTTTATGAAATGCCACTAAACAGACATCTTCACTACCACCAGTCAGCGAAAGCATAATTGAGTCAAAAGTTGGAACTGTGGTTATCTCTGTGAAATGGCAACATTCCCCTCCTCAGGCCAGTAGAGACATATAAGAGCACCAATGAAATGTTTAACACCCTTTAGCCATTTCTCTGCCTTCAAAACCTTTTCTTTGTGTGGGTGAGGTCTTTGACTGCAATAATGGCTATTGCATCCTAGTAATGAAAAATAAACACTATATTTGTCTTTTTGCCTGCTGCAGTTGAGGAAACTAAACATGATGGTGGGTAAGCTAATTGAGGAGGCTGAAGGGGAGAGAGACAGAGGAGCTGGAGAATGGGACGCCATTGAAATCTCATTTTGAGAGGAGCTGTGTCAGTTCTCCCCCTTACAGCTGATTCAATTTGCCCTCATCTCATTTCCCCCTCTTCAGTAATACAGTTTTGAATGGAGGAAATTTGCCGTCCAACCCCTGTTTGTTTATTTAGTCTCTGTCCTCTCCTATTTTGTCTCTCTGTTGCTCTCTCTCTCCCTCTCTCTCTCTCTTTCTGTTTTTGTTCTCTCTTATACTGTTATAAATATTAAACATGCTCTTTCACGTAGCACAGGAGGCACTAATGGCTTTATAGAGATCCCCAAAGATGATAAAACACGACAGACTAAGTAACCACAATAAAAGCAGCAGCAACAATAGGAAAAAGACATCTACCACCAGCCTTTCCTCTGCGCTGCTTGTCGTTCCCAACCAGTCTGTTCTTGTCTGCTTTTTGGCTTGGGCTGTTTTGAGATCAGCAGGCAGAGATCTCTGCGGGTGGCAGATTCAGTTATGGAATAGAATGGGTTCCTTAACATGGGTTTGGGTCAGTATGATTCTATTGTTATGTAGGGAACTCCCCCCTGCTGTGCTGGAGTTTACACTTTTCATTCAAGCCTCTGGAATCCTTTAGTCCTTCAACATGTTGGCATCCATTTTGTTTGTTGTCTTTGTTTCATTTTGAATTCATGGAGAGGTTTAGAAAAAAAGAGATCAGTGAGGCTCAGAGATATCAAGGTCATTTGGAGTCATTTGGATCAGTTAAATGATCCCTCACAGTTAATGTAAAACTTATTTTCTACCCGAGCGGTTCTGAGTTTTCTCTCTCTCGCACAGACAAGTGTCGAGTCAGCAGTTGGTTCACATCCACCCGCCCTACAACCAGATTGGCCTGCCCTACGAATGAGGTGGCAAAAAAAACCCCTCTGATTCGTTTAAAGCCTGCCTGAGGGCAGTTCTCTGACTGTTGCGCCTAGTGTGTAGTAATTGTACTCCTGTAAAATGTCCAACTCCACTGAAGATGGGGACCTTCAGAAGAGTCCCCCTGATGCTCACCTTTGATCGAACCTCAAGTGTATCCAGTTCTCACTTCTTTCTGCACAGTTTCTTTTCTGTCTTTAACGTGCATCAGGCTCATTCAAGCCAGAAAGAGGGCTTGTAAAAGTCAGAGAAGAGGCATGTCAAAACTTTGGGGGTGCCAAAATCTCAGCGTTATGACTATTAAGGGTGGCTTTAAATGACTGCTACTCAGTGAGTCAAAACTCAAGTCGTCACTGTGTGATCTTACACTAGAACTGAGAACCTGAAAAATGTCTCCAAAACCTGCATTGGATACATATGGAAAAAGTGCAGAGCGTATTTTTTTTATAAATTAGGTCTTTGTACTTTTGGGTGTGCTATTGAAGCATTGTGTTTTTTTTTTTTTTTAATGAAATTTATGAAATGGCATAAAAATATGGTAGATGTACTGCTGGCTTTGGTATTTGAGTATCTGGCTTTGTATCTGTCTGAGCCCTGTGCTGTTGTGGGGCAGAGCCTTGACTCTGGGGGTGGAGGGACGGGGCCAGGAGCTTGCAGGCGGCCGACAGGACGGCTCCTCTCCTGGCGTTGGCTCACAGGGGCACTGCTAATTGGCACGGTGGATTATTGTGTTTTGCCCGAGCCGCCACTCTCTCCTCCTTGGTGTGTTGGGAACTGGCTGACCTGATGAAGTCCTGTGCTGGATGCAGGGTGTAGAGGGTATACTTCCTGACAAGCAGATTACAGTTAAGGATTATGGAACACTCTTGTACCCCATCTTTCTTTTTTCAGACATTTTGAGTATGCTTAAGGTTGAATAACTAACTAGAAAAAGTCAATATTCCATTGTAATGAAATGTACCAGAATAGTTTTGGTTCCCAGATGAGTTTACAGGATTACCCTTCTGGTTGACAACACACAGCTCTGTTTTGACAGACTGGGTTGTCCGTTCACCCTTGTGTTTTGGACCTTTGGACCCCACTGAGGGCTTAGAGGTCAAGATCACCCCAACCCCCTCACCCCCCCACCACCCCTAATCAGACATCTGGTGCTTCCACTCTCATTTCTCATGTTCCACCTGGTGCTGATCTGTGTGCTCATATAGTCTGGCTTCACACTCAGTGACAAGCACCAGACTATATGAGAAGACTTACTTCAGTCAGCAAGCCCTCATAGTTATGTGGGTGAATATGCATATCAGACGTCTGCTATCCTCATCCTGGTGTTGTACTGCCATACAGTCTCAACTGTCATTCCGAATCCTCTTTTCTTGTTTGTTATTAGGCAGTTTCACCTTCCTGCCTGGTTTTGCTTGCCTCTTTTATAATGTGCTCTCTGTCTCAGTTTGCATATTGGTGTGTGTAAAGTAGTTTGTTAGCAGTTTTTCATGACTCATGTATGCACCAGACTGAATCATGTTGTGTTGAATGGCTATAGTTTTCATCCATTGGAACTCTAACCTCAGTCATTGTTTTCATTCGTTCATATTTACCTACTGTGAAGTTTTATGTAATAATGCAAGTAACCATAATGCAAAAAAAACCCTTTAAGATTGTTTGCATCATGTGCCGAAACACATGGGATGAAGTGATCAGCGTGGCTACATTTCTTATTCAGACTTTGACTGGAACTACTTCTGGTCGTGGAGCCGCTTTGCAGACTACCTGCAGTGTGTCATGGCCTTCACGGCCGTGGCCGCCTACATCACCTACGTGCTGCTGGACTCGGACCTGTTTGTGGAGAGCCTGGGCTTCCTGGCCGTGTTCACCGAGGCCATGCTGGGCACGCCACAGCTCTACTGCAACTACCAGAACAAGTCTACAGAGGGCATGAGGTGAGAGATGCAGACGCTTGTGCTTATAGACCTACTGATGTGTGCACACTAAGAATAAAAGAAAAAGTGTAAAAGTTTTTTGTAAAATAGAAAGAAATATAGAGAAGAATGGTTGTGTTTTTAATACATGGGTACACACAGTGGTCTAATCTACTTCTGCTATTGGGTATGTGCCACATATCCTATAGCCATAAGTGGCTGAGGTTGTTAAATACACTCTATATGGATGAGTGCGCACACACATATACACACACAGAGTCTTCTGTAGATACTGTGCTTGTTTCTGTAGAGTAGAGTGTGCCTCCTAGTTCATGTCCACAGGGTCTTTTAGTTCTGAGCTAAACCCTCACACTCTTGCCTCTTCTTTTTTTTAACAAAACACCTGCACACGCGCACACACACAGACATGCACGTTTTTTCTCTTGCATGCTCTGTGCTTCTCTCTCTCTCTCTCTCTCTCTCTCTCTCTCTCTCTCTCTCTCTCTCTCTCTCACACACACACACACACACACACACACACACACACACACACACACACACACACACACACACACACACACACACACACACACACACACACACACACACAGTTCTCAACTCTTCCCTTGCTTTAATTAAGACTCAAAAATGTCTGCCTCTGGGGATGCCATGTGCCAGCAACCCCACAACCCTCCCTGCCCTTCACCTACTATCCCAACACACAGACACACACACGAACCTTCTACACCCTCCCACACTGTAATTATCAGTGCTTGCATCTGAAGATTAGAGCAGATGTCTGTTTGAAAAGGTCCCTGAGAAAAGGTCCCCCCACCCCCAACACCTGGAGCACCTTTGAAAGATTTGTGTCCCACGTTTAGCTGCCGAAGTTGAGAAGGGCAGTAGAGACAGAGTGCTTTGGTTTGGGGGAGTAGTCTTTCGGAGTGCGTCGGAACAATCTATCAATGTAAAGACGTCCGTATCGACATGTTCACTAGCCTGCGCGCAGCCTGTCCTTGTACATCTCAGCAGCTTTGGTGGCAGTGGGTTTGATGTGGTTTGTAAGACTACAGAGAGACGGAAACCACTCATGTCTTCTTCCCTCGTTGAAATAACACAGATGATTTGAAAATCAGCCCTCCCCCTCTCCCTTACAGTGCAATTTAATCATAAGACACACTAGCAATTACTACATCACATATGGTGTCTGAATGTGCAGTATTGTCATATAAAAAGCGTATTGAATGGAATTGAATACTGTAACTAATGTTGTGTGACTATAGCAAGTATCTGTGCCGATGAGCATGCTAATGAGAGTAATGAATGTTAACACTGCTGGAGTTGTATTCTAATGGCTGTATGTGTTATGGCTAATGGGGGCAGTGTAATGTGCTAAAGGCCACAGGGAACTGGTGAGCAGCACACCTTGAGATACCTTGAGATTTAGACGGTGCATACAAGGAATGCAGGTTCCTTGTATTACATTTCCATTGGCCTCCTCAACTTTCTTTTAAAAATGTTGTGGCACCTTTCTCTCTTGCTCTCTCTCGTTCTCTCTCGCGCTCCAGTTTTCACTCACTGACACGCACTGATGGATCAAGTCTAAGCTGTGGGGATGGCAGGTAAAACCATATCCCATTATCATTGGAAACTTACTTTCCAGACTCCAAAACGAGTCTTGGTATGAGAGTACAAAATCAGTGACATTAGAAAAGACAAATCAGAATAGTCAAGTTCAGTGCAGAACGTTAGGAGATAATGAAATTTAAGCTTATGAGTCCCTATTTCTCTCTGCAAAGTACCAACAAATTGTTTTATGTTTCGTTCGTTTGAAGAAACGGAGCGTGATGAATATTTTCTTTTCATTAAATTTCCGTGTGACTGGTGCTTTTGGCTGACGTTTTAAAGTGATGGTAATTACAGCACATAAAGTGGCCAGGGTGCATCCTAATGCTCACTAACGGGATGACTGCTCAGTCGCTGCCACTGCCGAGTTACTGCAGCCAAGAGCCATGCGGTGTGTTCCAGCTTTCCTGTCTTTTTTTCCCCCTGTTCTTTGCTCACCCAGCCTCTTTCTCTTCCTCCTCTTCTCTAGCTTCTTTGCAGTCTCTCACTCTCGTTCTCTGACTCTGTGTTGGTGCACAGTTTTTTTTTTTCCTTTTATTCTCTTTCCTTCTCTCTTGCACTCTTCTCTTCTCTTTCTTCTCCTCTCTCCCTCTAGTCGTCTCCTGTCTCTCTCCCCCTTGGCTGAGGACTCGGGTTTGGGACGTGCTGGGAGAACGTGTAAATACGCTTTTTGTTGTCGTAGCGATGAGTCCTTCCACCCGTGTTTGGCTGTCGGGGGGCTTCCTGCTCAGCCTGTTTCCATGGGGCTGTTGCCACGGCTACGCAGCACACTAACGACTCCATGTAATTGCTGCAGTGCATGACAGAACGCCCCCCCCCCCACCACACACACACACACACACACGAGATGGGCAGCCGGGCAGGAGCTCGACCCTCAGGATGGATGCTTGTCAGGAGGAATCAGGTCTGCACCACCTCTTCATTTAATGTGTCTGCCCAATAAGAGTGGGTATGCAGGGGGAGACTGAGGGGAGGGGGGGGTCATGACTGCTGGATCAGAGGGGCTGTTGATTTTTTTTCTTTCTGAGTGGAGGGGTGCTGAGGTGCGGGAGGTGTGTGTATGTGTGTGTGTGTATGCGTGTGTGTGAGTGAGTGAGATTTTATTTTTTTGGGTTATTGTTTGGTTGTGTGTGCATGCAAGTGGAGGAGATCTGTCACAGTGAGTTAAGTGTGTTTATCCCTCTCCTTCACACACTTGTACCTACCCACCTACACGCAGAGGATACACACATACACACACACACACACACTCTGTGTGCTCAGCATGAAGCCGTCATGTGTGATTCCCAAATTTGGTGTGCAGGTCTGTTCTGTGTGTGTATGTATTTATGTATGTATGCGTATGTGTGTATCTCTGTGTAGGTGGGTTTGTGTGTGGGGTCTCATTTCACTGTATAGGGGTCTCCATTATGTGTGTGTGTGTGTGTGTGTGTGTGTGAGAGAGAGAGAGAGAGAGAGAGAGTTTGAGACACTAACAGGGGCTGATGCTGGGGTACAAATCTGTATGAGATAAGGACCCTTGCCAGTGCTGGGTGCCAGCATGTGCTTACTCTGATATTCTGGAGGAATGATGTGTGTTTCTTTTAGTGTGTCTGTCTTGCTGGGTGTGTGTGCTTCTGCTTGTTAGTTTGTTGTTTGCAGAACAAATCTTTGAGAGAATGATTGCACCTGTGTGGCCCAAACCCTTTTATTCTTAGAGGAGAGGGAGAGTGAGTGTGTGTGTCTGTGTGTTGTGAATGTTGTGTGATGGTGTGTGTTTGGGCGTCAGCATGACTTAAATGATGGATTTAATTATCTTTGCTCATTCAAGTTGCATAAATTTTAGATTTAATTATCTTTTCTCCTCATTTACATTCTCAGATTTGTATTAAAAAAAAAATGTTATGTTGACTTAAAAAAAATCTGACCCTATGCAAATACCTGCCAAACAAATAAGAAAGAACAGATAGGACAGTTAGTATTTGTGGATTATGCTCTTACTGCTCACAAAGTGAGTCCAGCATGCAGGTTTTTGGAAGTTCAGGAGATGAGCTTTTTTCTTGCCTTACCCCAGGTATGCTGTGGCTGTGTTTATAATCATTTACAAGCGTCATACACACACTCTCTCTCTCTCTCTCTCTCTCTCTCTCTCTCTCTCTCTCTCTCTCGCTCTTTCTCTCTTTTTCTCTTTCTCTCTTTCTCACTCCCATTTATTTCGTCACACACTCATAGTTTCACTCTCTCACACACACAGACACACAGACAGACACACACACACACACACACACTTTTACACAATCACTCCCCCCCCCCCCACTGCTCATCAAACTGTGCACTCTGCTGCAGATATTATCACAGTTTTTTGGCCAGGTAAACATCATTTAGGATGCTGCAGAAAAAAGATTCTAATCATCCAGATTGAAAGACCCATTTGCCAAACCCCTCTGTGTCCACCCCCTCATGAGCCACTCGCCTTATGGCTCTTTTCCACAAACAGACAATGTGTCCTTCAACAGGTTGCATTCCAAATAGTTTGCACCTTGGTGCTCTCTAGTGAACCTCATGTTTGAACATAACCTAGGAATGCGTCATCAATAGGGATGGAACAATCTACCGTAAATCTGCTAAAAATCGGGATGACTGTGTCAGGATTAAAACCAGCTGACATAAATAATGACTCTTTATGCTTTATGCTGTTATAAACTCTTCTCCTTTCCAGACCCTGCAACACCTGTCAACAGTGATGCGTAACGTTAACCAAGATAACGTGTTTGCTACATTGCCATGGAATAAAACACCTCACTTTGAAGTTGTGTTCCATGATGTTAGTCCATCATCACACTAATCCAGCAATGAAGAGGTTATCAAAAAAAAATCTCCCACTCACCCCTACATGATTTTGTCCATAACAAAGAGAGAGATTCTCTGTCCACACACTCAGTATCGGTCATGTCTTAGTCAGAGTAGACCTACATGGACGTGCCCATCATGCCATTCATGCCATCAGACGTTCCTGCACTCAAATAAATATTTGTACTGTCATTTGTTAACTCTTAATTTTTGATAGCAAACGTGTTTAATCGGTTTCAGTTACTTATTCAGTTTTTGCTAGAAAATACTATTGTAGATGTTTATGGGTCTAAAAAATTAAGTAACACAAATCACAAATTATTTATCACAAATTATTCAGAAAAAAAGTAGCGTTTTGCAAACTCAATATTGAATTGTATCAAAGCGTTGGTTAAGTGTATTGTTACACCTCTTGTCATCAGCAGTGGGTGTTGTACATCTAAACAAGAGTTAATGACATACATAAACAGGAGAAAATTATATGACTGAAATCCTGTGAAAACAGTAGAAATGGCACTATTATCTGTATAATGCTAGTAACTCCCTACAGGGCTAGTCTGGATTTGATCCCATTGAGCTCATTGTCACAGGGGGCATTTTAACCTGTCCAATCAGCGAACAGACGGAGGCGTTAATGCTAGAATGCTATCAGTCAAGGCAAGCTATCAGTCAGCTGATATCAGTCCATCTTTTTAAACCTAAGCACCTCAAGCAAGCAATCAAATTTTACTACAGAATGTCCAGACCCTCTGTACGAAATGAAAGGGTGGAACGAGGGTCTGGTCGTATTGCCAGGCTAGGCAATGGCTGAAACACATCATGCTTTTAGCCTGCTGCTCTTTGAATGGTAAAATGACCGACCTCTCTGGTTCGCTGAAAAACAAAGTACAATGGTCTTTTTCTTTGGTCAAAAGGCTCTAAACAGCTCAACATCTAGACCACGAACCTGAACAGAGCCGGTTGTGTTTTGGCGGAAAAGAGCCCTCAGAAAGGTGTTTCAGGAAGATGTCTGTGTGCAAAAAAACCCATGCAACACCCATCTCCAGATACTGTAACTACTCCCACTTTAAAAAGACAAATAATTTTCCATCTTTATGCCATCCGTAAGGTGTCACAGAGTTTGGACGAGAGTGTTTGCCGTGGTTACTGTTGCCATCAGATCAAAAGGATAGGGCTTTGTGGAGGCCACCTCTGAATCAGAGTCCCTGCGTCGCCATGGCCCCTGCCTTAAAAGGCCTGAAAAGGCCCAGGTTGGAGTTTGGGTCACGCTACACAAGCCGCCACCAGCAGCAGCTCCAGGCCTTATTTAGGCTGCAGTTGTCTGATCATCTTTACGGCCAATGCTGCCAAAGCTTACTCCTCTGCACTATGCAATTTATCTCCTATACATCTGTTTAACATCTGCATGCAAAAAGATGTGTGTTTGTGTGTGTGTAAGTGTGTGTGAGTGTGTGAGAGTATTAAAACAATGCTGTTTGTTTCCACTCAAATAGCTCCCTGTCCTTTATCTACTGTCAGTGGGAGCACCGGTGTTGCCAGACAGTGAGGTTTCAGCCTAAGCGTAGTGGATGTGAGCAAGGCTGTGTAGAGCACCCAATTCATTTTCAGTCAGAGGGGGGTAATTGTGTGGATGTATTCAACCAAATGCCTATTGAAAGATGCCTAGGGAGATATTTACCTTGTGTTGTTGATGCTTCAGCAGCAGTTTCTCATTCGGTTTCATTTTCCAATGCCCCATTCAGTTAACACTAGCTGCCGGTTTGCTATTCAGTCTATGTTGTATCAAATTTTCTGGTTGTTTTTTCCTACAGACAGCACTAGGTGACCTCAAACAACACTGCAATTGGTTGATTCACATTGCATTTCTCCTTTAAGCTGCTTGTGGTGTCACTGGTGATATGTGCTGATGGTCTTGCTAGATTGTTCAGGTGTGAGTGTGTGTGTGTGTGTGTGTGTGAGTGTGTATGTGTGTGTTTGTGGGCAAAAGGGAAAATGGTTGTTGGTCTAAATGTAGTCAAGTTTAGTGGTCAGAGTGTGTGTGTGCATGCATGCGTTGTGTTGTGTTGTGTTGTTTTGGGATGTATTCTCTGCGTGTGTTCAAGTAGAGGGCATAATGGACACAGCGTCTGTGGAGTGTCAGTGTGTGTTTGTGGCTGAGAGACCAGTGTGAAGTAGATTGCAGCGACAAGAGCAAAAGCATGATCCGCCAGCATCTGCCCATGACCCCTGAGCTGTTCGGCCAATCAAAATTGACTTTGAGCAGCCGATCAAAGAGCCGCTTATGTCCTCAGCCACTCACCAGCTCATTAGTCCATACACCCAGAGAAAAACATTGAGCAAGGTCTGGGGAAAGGTGTTTGTCTTTGTGTGTGTGTGTGTGTGTGTGTGTGTGTGTGTGTGTGTGTGTGTGTGTGTGTGTGTGTGTGTGTGTGTGTGTGTGTGTGTGTGTGTGTGTGTGTGTGTGTGTGTGTGTGTGTGTGTGCGAGCGAGTGAGCAAGCAGGAGTGAGGTGAGAATTGGCAGAGCTGACTGTTATTTCTTTTTATTTCGTTTGCTTATGTATGACTCCATCCCCACTTCCCCAGTGTCCAAACAGCATGGAGACACAGGAGGCTGGAGAGGCTTCTGCTGTCCTTGTAGTTTTTATTTCTTATGCAGCAGTGAGCTCTACTAATCCCCCCCTTCAGCAACACATGCAAGGCAACACAGCTCCGGAGCAAGGGAATGTGCTACTGCTTCTTGTCTAGCTATGGAACAGACTTCTCTACCTCTTAGAGAGAGAGGGAGAGCGAGAGGTAGAGGAAGAGAAACTGAGAGAAGGGAGAGAAGGAGAAGGAGAGAAGAGAGGACAAAAGGGGTGAGAATGAAAAGAAAGAGCAAGGGAGGTGTGTGTAGAAATGGATTGAGCTTCGGGGGAGGTTAAAGGTGAAGGCAGACCTATGAATTATGCAGCAGCTTATCTGACAGGCTTGGCCCCATAGATGTGTATTCATATCGACACTTGGCCCACATCCCTCTGCAACCCTTCCTCCCCCACCACAGGTATGTAGGCTACATGTGCTGCCCTTGTAAATGCATGTAAGCAAAGTGAACGGGTGAGACGGAGGTGATGAAGATTATCAAGGACCAGTGTTCACCTTCACTTTTTCCCTGTGCAGCATAAAACCGCCTCATCACTGTCTGTCCTCTTCTTCAAGATCCCCCTCATTCATTTTCTGCCATCAAGGCCAGCAGTCTGAGCCTTGTACTTGAGCAGGCAACTTTTGTGCTTTGTCAAACCATCCACTGACACCAGGTCTGTCAAAGAGAGAGAGATTTATTTTTATGCTTCATTTCTTTGAGTTAGCTGTGTTTTGCAATGAATAGGACCGTACTTAGAGAGCCTGCTATCTTCATTTTCTTTTAGCACAAGTTTAGTGCTCTCTCTAGTGAGAGGCTTTTGATTTAACACATTTTGTCTTTGGTTGGCTGCCGTTGGCTCGGTTGTCATGGCACAGCACTCTCCTCGGCAAATGCCAGCGTGTCTCAAAGCATCGACCACGGTGCCATGACGGGCGAGAGATTTTTTTTGTTGTTGTTGCTGTCCACGCCGTGTAATTGTCGCCATAGAAACAGCCATGTCCAGCAAGCCCTCCTCTCACTCTAAAGCGTAGAGCCTCCCTGTTAACCAGCTTTCTGCAGGCAAAGTAGCAGATGCATCCATTTGCCCATCAAATGAATATTTAATTTTTAGCCAGTTAAGTGAAGCTGGTTGTGAATCGACCGTGATGATCATGGCCGTGCCAATGGAAGTGATGGAGGTGATTTATACTTATTCTTTTATGCACTTTCTTAGGAGTTACTACTCTTCTTGCACCAGTGGAGTTACTACTCTTCTTGCACCAGTGGAGTTACTACTCTTCTTGCACCAGTGGTTAAAGCAACAGTAAGGACTAGTAGACCAACCACCTAACAGAGACACAGACACTTCCCCAGAGTCTTTACCTACTTGTTGGCACTGCTAAAACATGCATATTGATGTTGGCTGGCAATCAGCAATGTCATGTGGGAAAGATTTTTATTATAATTAATTTTCTTGTGGCTTCCAACCTGCATTGTGCATATAGTGACAACATTTGTGTTCATCTGCCCTTCATATGACTATATGCCATCCAAATGCATTTGAAAATGATACCAAAGCAAATTGTCTGATGAAAATGATACCTAAAGTAGTGGTCAATACTGTAGTTACATAGGACTTTAAATTAACATCCTTGCTGTAGCACAACAGACCCTCACAATCTCCTCTACCACTGAGATAACCTCCATTGAATATTTACTGAAGGGCCTCTGCCTGGATTATAATGTTCTATAGTGGATTGTTAGCTGGGCTCACTTGTTTGCAGATATACAGGTCCCATGGAACTCAATACACAAATGGCAGATGTGAATAATTTAACTGCCATTATAAAGTTTCATTGTGGTAAAATTCCAGCGTTATAGAGAGTAAATACACCTGTTGGCTTCAGTCTCACATTTCTGCATAATGTCCCAGCCTAACCTTCCTTTTCATATTCACACACCACTGGTACAACCTGTTGTATTTTTCATATATATGGCATCATTTATAGTCATTGTTTTCATGCACATCACTTTTTAATCCCATTTTAGTTATGAATAGTTATGTAGTTATTTATTAAATAGTTATGAAATCTTTTCTAGTTAGTTATGAAATCATACCTGATGGCTGGTAAAGGAGAAAGAAGGAAAGAAAAAATAACATCAGAGAGGACATCAAGAAGAAGTGTGTTTGTCATTCAGACAAAAAACCTAAAGAGGTGCCAGCTTGTTTCTTGGGACTTGCTGTCTTAGCAGAGACCCTCCTCATCACAAGAATGTAGAGAGTATTTTTCTCTTACATTTGCCTGGAGGCAGCAGCAGCATCAGCAGTGTGTGAAGCTCTCTGTGTCTCAGACATAAAAGCAGTGGCCCACACAGCCTTCAGTGACTCCAGCAAAGAGAGGAGGCTGCTGTCAGCTCTACAGCCAAACCCACTGTTTGCTCTCTCCATCTCTTTTATGTACATTCTCAATTTCTCTCCATTTTGTGCTTGCTCTGTCTGGTGTTCTCTCTCCCTTCCTCTTTTTTTGTCTGTATTTCTCTCTCTCTCTCTCTTTCTCTCTCTCACACACACACAGACACACACACACACACATAGCACACACACACTTCCAATCTTGTCTCTTGTCGTTGACTGGACCAAATAACTTTTAAAGCAATCACATGCTCTTAGCACTGCAAACCCCCAGTGTTACCTTCTGTCACCCCTGTTTCACCTCACAAGAAGGTCCCAGGTCTACTGCAGCCACCTGATTGGACAGATAGAACTGTGCTCCTCCACTTGGCCAGCACACACTTCTGAGGAGCTGGTTGGGGCTGGAGCTGTCCTCCTGAGTTTGGCTTTCTGTGGGCAGTGATGGGGGCTAAATAGCCATTAGGACTCTCCACATTGAGTTCTCCAATCCAGGTTCTCTCTCTGGCAGCCCCCCCCCTTCCCTCCTTCCCTTTCTCAGTCCCTCTATTTCTCTCTACCTCTATTACTGACTTTTCTTCTTTCTCTTTCTCTCTCACTTTTCTTCTATCTCTCTCTTTCTCTCTCCCTCTCCCTCTCCCTCCCTCTCTCTCTTTGCTGTCAGGGCTCTTGACACTGTGCTCCTCATTAGTGTCTTTCAGAGACCCCTTTTTTTCGAGTGCCACCCGACTGGCACATCCCGTGGCAGACAAAGCGCAGATACTTTCCCTTGCCCTCCGCACCAACATCAAGAGCCTCTCCACTCTTTTTTTTTTTTTTTTTGACTTGTGTCTCCAGGGGAGTTGTTTTTCTCCCTAGGGGGAGAAAAGCCGCCCTTTTTGTTCCTCACGTGTCTCATTAGTCCACATTAAACCCCAGGGTGGTCAAGTTGGTCCCATAATATCCTGTGAATGTGCCTGTCACCCCATAGGGAAAGCGCTATGTTTCATGACAGCTAATGACCTAAAAAAGGTAGCACGCAATATATGGTAATAAGGCAGCAATACCTGTAGTGCCAGGGGGTGGGGAGGGACACATATCTACCTATGATTATGAGGGCAAGGCAAGGCAGATTTATTTTTATAGCGTTATATAAATTTATATAAAGTAAATTTATACTTTACTTTATATAAAGTATTTCATACTTGCTTTACAAAACAAAGAAAATGAGACAAAATGGATGAGAACAAAGCAAGAATAATCCTAATGATAATATTAGAAAAGCAACCAAAGACAATGAAGATAATGACAATAATAAATGCAAAATGCAAAAGAAAAAAAGTAACCATATTTACTTATGTAGATAGAAATATATGTTATTTTTACATTCGTATGTGCTGGGCACCTGTGAGAATATAACAGCCTTTGTTTAGCCAAGGAGTTTGCAAATGCATGAGCACATGTGTTTGGGTAGTGTCTCCCAATAAGGGCTTCTCTGTCCCTGTGTGTCCTGAAGGACTTGGGTCTGCACAATGGGGAGGGATAGCCACATTCAGTCCACTCTTGTCCTGTGTTGTAGTTGTAGCCACGCATGCCTCTCTGTTGTCTCTTAATGACTGTCTGTCTATCTGTCTGTCCAACTAACTAACTAACTAACTGACTGTCTGTCTGTCTGTTTTTCTGTCTGCCTGCAGCATTAAGATGGTGTTGATGTGGACAAGCGGGGACACCTTTAAGACAGGCTACTTTCTGCTGACGGAGGCCCCCATGCAGTTCTGGATCTGTGGCATGCTGCAGGTGTGTGTGGACGTGGCCATCCTCTTCCAGGTCTACTACTACAGCCGCTACCCACAGAAGCCCATCTCCCACACCACACACACCACCAGTGCCAAGGCTCTGTGAGAGGCATCTCTCCTGCACACACACACACACACACACAGCGCCAAAGTACTATTTGAAAGGCATCTGTCTTGCATGCATACACATACACACACACACACACACACACACATATATATATATATATATATATATATATACATATATATATACACAAACACACACACTACCAGGTGTGTAATATTCTGAGAGGGCATCTGTTTTACATGCCTCAACACACACACACACACAGGCAGTTCTGGGGAAGTATTATTCCTCTAAAAATGTGTTACAGACCCTGTAGTGTGCACAGCAGGCATGAGCACACACACACACTCAAACTGAGAGAAAGATCTGCCACACAAAAAATGACCTCTTAAACTCTAGTTACATATCTTTTTTTTTTTTTTTTTTTTTTTTTAGATTTTTAATTTTGCTTGTGAAGGAACACAATCGTATTTATGAAGCTCTAGATATGTTGCGGTAGAGTAAGTCTGGTGGCCACTTAAACCTTTTTGCACTGTGTACTGTGCAATGTATGTATAACCTTTCTTTCTCTGTCTATCTAAATTTATAATAACCTGTGCATGCATACAATCTCTGTCTCTACAAATGCACTGCACACCTGGGCTCGAGAGTGCGGCATTCGGGTATGTTCCCTGAAGACACGCTCGGGGGTGTTGCATCCTGGGACGTTCTCTACATGGGCCAAAACCGATGATTGTTGCATGGACATTGTTGCCTTACGGACATTCCTTTCCAAAAAGAAATAAATAAATAAAGGGCTGTTTTTTTCTTTCTCGCTCTGAGGTTGAAATGTAACTGTTCCCCCCATAGCGCATCCAAGCCTCAATGAATGTACGGAGATGGCTGTGATGATGTCGCTTTCAGGCTAGCTTTGTTTTTAGATGTTTAAATATATAATGCTTAGGGCATGACGATCCAAACCACAATAGTGTTTGCATGATCGGCTGCCGCACGTGCCCTCTCAGCCAGAGGGCAAAAGCAAAGCAGGAAATGGCATCAGGTCAGACTTATCCAGAGGGAACCAGCTTCTTCAGTGCACGGTACGGGTATCAGGACTTTGGCCTGTTTCTTCAGTCTTCAAGGACGGGGCCAGACATCGGTTGCTGAGGTTTTGTATGTGTGAGATTGTGTTGTCGTCGATGTACATGTTTATGTATATCCGTGTGTGTGGGGCTTGGACATAGCAAATTGTGCACAAAGAGAGTGTGTGTGTGTGTGTATCGATGAGATGCACCAGCGTTTAGTTTCAGGTGGGGTTTTGGCTGGTTGGCCAGTGCTGCATGATAACCCCCCCCAGCACACAAACCCTGAGCTACTTGACTTTGCCATGGGGATTGAAGATGAAACTGCTGCTAAGTCTCACTCACCCACACACACACACACGGACATTCACTC